>OU753578.1:13574477-14203977 GCA_916701695.1 Agrochola macilenta | reverse complement strand
AAAAACAACTGTAGCCTACATTTTGACCAGCTATGCGAACATAAATGTTCAAGGAACAGCTGTTTTTTTTTCGCGTTTTTAAGCTTGATCCCATAGTGAAAGTTTTTCATAATGATGAGTACAATGTCCCCTCAAGAGGTGTTTCATGAACTCAATTTCACCCTGTAGACCTTAAAGGACAGATTAGCCGGAATAGCCAGTTTTGTTCGATATTTATGTATAAGGAATGGGATTCGAAAAGCTACACCTGATTACAATGTCGGGTTAAGGCACTTTAATATGAAAGACGTAACCATTCGGACTTACTAATACTCATAAAATTATAAACGGTACCATTGATGCACAATTAATTAACTATTTTAACTTTAGGCCTAGCCAACGTAGTAAGCGTCATCATCGTATTTTTGAATAACCAACATCCACCTTGAATACTACATTTAATAGCCCTCTTACACGTATGGCAAGGAAATATAATGAAAGGTCCAATTTGACGGATTACCCTATTGATATTTTCTCCATGACTTTCGCTTCATACAGACGCTCAGTGAGATGAGTGCCCGTCTATCTAGCTCAAATTGTTTTGTTTTGTAGTGCTCTACTAGACACATTTTATATTGTTCTCCTTTGTCTCTAATTTTCATAATTTGCATACCTGCCATTTGCATGGTTACTGAAATGTTATTTAAGTAATTTGAATTGTAAGTCACTGTGATGTTGGTGTGGTTATGATAAATAAATAAATAAGCTATAGTGACGTGATATAACAGCTTACGCTTATTATTTTGTTCTTCATTTCCTCCGCCATACCGCCTAAGAACTCGATAAAGTTTCTGAACAGGAGCAGCAACCCTTGCTCTATCGATGCCGACAGTCTCACTTACGTGGTCAAATACGAGTCTGCATAAAATGTTAACAATGGCTCTCATACGGTGATGGTGTTACAAAGTCCCGAATGTATAATTGGGTACTCGTGTTGCTTATCCGGTCAGCTTATCCGCTTATGCTAAGAAAATCAATCGACTTTGCACACGGACTGTTTCACGTATGGCTAGACTGCACATATCTTTATCACATTATCATCATACAGTTATGATGATAATACAGTAAAGATACAGTTATCTTATAATGTGAACTTTGATAATGCATTTTCAAATTCCTCCATTGAAGGCTAGATAGGTACTTATTGTATTTATGTTGTTTTTCGATAATGTTGCATTTAATAAAATATGGATACACAGACCAAATAAAAAACCACGACGGATCGCTGTCAACAGTGTCGTGAAACCGTTTTCTTAAACATGGTGTGCACTTAGTTAGGTATAGTTTAATTGTAGTTTGATTTTAAAATAGTTGTAAATGTGTGCATGTCAGCGTGTGTGCACAGAGCGGTGATGTAGTACCCCCAATTTACTGTCATTACAGTAACTTTTGTCATCTCAGTAACCCCGTGGCCAGCTCAAGCGACACGCATCTTAAGACAGCAACTGCATACAAAATAATCATCTTAAGAATCTCAGGGTGCAATTTTTTTTACAAAGACAAAGACATTTATTCGTCGGATATGGTACGTACAAGTTGGTAGGTATAATAAATTATGTTCAAGACACATCCGCCGCTAAAAGCGGCATACGAATATTTACATTTAGGTACATGGTCATAAAAACCTAAACTAAACTTATTACTACATAAACTCTAATAACAATACAAAAAACTAAGACTATAAACATAAAGATACATTTAGACTCAACGATAAAACACAACAGTAACAATATTTGTAGGTATTACGAGTATACAACTAAATAAATCTATAATGTATTAACCCTTATAATCAAAAAAATCTTTAAGTGTATAAAAATTATTTTGGAGAAGCCATGTTTTTATATTTCTTCTGTAGTAATTTAATGGTAGTTCTCTTATTACTTTTGGAATATGGTTGTAAATTTTTATGGACATAAGGTAGCTGTTTCTGTAGTGCAGAGCGCTGTTACAAAATTGGTTTTTTAGCTTGGTGGGGTCCCTTTTTGTAAATCTATTGTTTTCGGTTACTGTGGAGAAGAAGTGTGAATTTTTCCTAACAAATATGGCTATTTCTAAAATATAAATAGAAGCTAGCGTTAAAACCTTCAATTTTTGAAAAATTGGTCTACAACTCTCATATGGAGGCGCCCCAGTTATTGCTCTCAAGCATTTTTTCTGCGCTATGAATGCTCTTTGGATATGTGACGAGTTACCCCATAGGAGTAAGCCGTACCTCAATACAGACGCTACGTAGCCGTGATAGGCGTTGAGTGCAGCTTCTTCATTCGCTGTTTTACGTAGTTCTCTTAGTGCATATACAAATCTGTTAATTTTTTTACATAGGTTTTCAATATGTTTTCCCCAATTACAATTTTCATCTAATGTTAGACCTAAAAATTTTATACTATTTTCTTTGTTAATTATTTCGTTATTATGGTTTAAATTTATTTTTGGGGGGTTTTGTTTATAGTTTGCAAATTGAATGAATTTTGTTTTAGATAAATTTACTTTTAAGTTGTTTTCATTTAGCCAGTTTATTATATTGTTGATAGTTTGATTTACTTCTTGTTGATGTAATGTTTTATTATTTTCCGGTATTATTACTGACACGTCATCTGCAAATAGTACGCATTTATGGCTTGTTATATTTGGTAAGTCATTTATATATAGAAGGAAGAGAAGAGGCCCAAGGATGCTTCCTTGGGGTACTCCAGACTCATTGTGTTTAAATGAGGATTTGTATGTCATCGTAACGAGTTTATCATTAATATGGGATATTTCCACACACTGTTGTCTTTTGCGTAGATAACTTTTTAGCCATTCTAACGCTGGACCCCTGATGCCGTAGCGTTCACATTTATCTAGTAGTGTGTAGTGGTTAACGAGATCAAAGGCCTTGCTCATATCTAAAAAGATTACTGAAACAGAGCATTTTTTGTCTATATTATCTGTTATGGACCTAACTAGAGAGAATGCTGCCAAAGTTGTTGACTTACCTTTTTGAAACCCATTTTGTTCTTCATTAATAATTTGATGTTTATTTATAAATTGAATTAAACGACTATGCATTATTTTCTCGTATATTTTTGAGAATATTGGAATAAGGGTGATAGGTCTATAATTAGTTTTATCTAATGTACTCTTGTTTTTATGAAGGGGCTTAACTATTGAAACTTTTAATTTTTCCGGGAAGATTCCATCAAATAGAGATAAGTTGATTGTGTGGCACAGTATTGGTGTTATGATTTCTGCACATAATTTGAGTATGTGCGTAGAGATCTCATCATACTCTACCGATTTTTTATTATTTAGAGATATTATTATACGAAACACTTCGTTATCAGAACATGGGTTCAAAAATATGCTGGAACTGTTTCTGGAGGGTTGAGATGAGCAGCTGGTATTTCTTGCAGGTTGAGGTTTTATATTAGCAGTATCAATGAAAAAATTATTAAAAGAGTTAGCTATTTGACTCGGATCGTTTAAAATACAACCATCATGATCTATTGCATTTATTTGATTAAATGTTTTATGAGTGTCTGTTCTATTTTTGATGATATCCCATGTAGCTTTGTTTTTATTTTTAGATTTTAGTATGTATTTAAGGTTTGCACATTTTTTTGAGCGGAGCACGCAGGATTTTAGTATTTTATTATATTTTAAATATCTAGACCGTATATCATAATTTTTATTTTTTAAGTGGCACATTTCTTTAAGCTGTCTTTTAAAAATGCAAGATTTCCTTATACCTTTGGTAATCCATTTGGGTGATGTATTATTCACGTAAATTTTAGTTTTCCTTAAGGGAAAACATAACTTATAAAATAGTGAGAAGTTTTCATGAAATATATTAAAGCTATCGTTTGCATCAGTGTTCTCAAGAACATCAATCCATGACAAATTCCCAATAGCGTCCACAAATTTTTTGACGTTATCGTCTGAGTAATCCCTGTTTACATTATACCAATATTTTAGGGCAGGTTTCCTCTCTTCAACTGGGAATGTTAATGTTTGGCAAGTGTTGTGGTCTGACAGAAAAACTTCGTGAGTGATTCCAGTTGAATTTTCTATGTTACTTATAATCTGGTCTAAGCAAGAAAGCTGACGTGTTGGTTTATTAATATGTAGACTTAAGCCATAATTAGATATAAGATCTTTAAGTTTGGTTGTATCATTGCTTTCTTTTAAGGTATCAATATTCAGGTCTCCTGTAACGATAATGCGCTTTTTTCGTTTAAGCAATTTGTGCAATAGTAGGTCTAATTTTTCAAAAAATAGATATGTGTTTGAATTTGGAATTCTATAAATACAAATAACAGTACATTTTAAAGAAGGTATCTCTAATCCACAACATTCAAATATTTTTTCAGTACATAAATCCTTAGGTAATTCAATGTTCTTAAAGTCAAACATTTTATTTATTAGAATACATACACCTCCACGCTTTTCTCTTTTCCTTGAAAACGAGCATGCAAGATTAAAGTTTTTAAAGTTAATATTTAATTCATCGCCTGCTCTTACAAACGTCTCAGAGAAACAAAGAATATCTACGTTAACATGTTTATCTACTAATTCATTTAAACAGAGTTGGACAGAGTCAGTTTTATTGAGTAAGCCAGCAATATTTTGGTGCAAAAGAGTAGCGGTATAAGTATGATCATAGTCATTGTGATCAGTAGTTTTATTGGTCACGAAAAAGATTATTATCTATATTAGAATCTGTTTTTTGCTGAGCACAAATTGAACTTTGTTGATTGTTGACTGAGAAGTAAAACGGAATAGTGCCCCTTTTTAGAGGCGGATTTGAGACAATTTTAAATAATTCAGGCTCAGTATTAGGACGATGTCTTAAAGCTAAGTTTTCGTAGTCATTTCTGTCTATCAAATGGTTAATTCGGTTGCTATTGTCGTATAAGAAGGCTGTCTTATATTTTGTTATATTTGATAATGATAGGAAGTTACATTGCTTAAAATTATTACAAATACCTTTTAGTAGATTATTGAGCTTCCATTCATTTAAGTATGGGTTGTATGTTACACTTAAAATTATAATGTTTATAAATTGTAGCTTACTTAGTAACGCAGCCAGCTCCATGGTAAGTTTTGTAGGATTTTTATCATTCTGTGCAACACTTAGGATAATATAGTTTTCAAGTGTATCTTCTATAGAGTTGTAACAGTTTTTGAGAATATCTGGAGTTTGAGCACATGGTTTTATTGTAGATGAGATTTTATATCGTTCAAATTTAGTATTCTGTCTTGTACGAACCAGTATATCTCCTAATCCAGCACACTGCTGACCACCAAAAATGTATATCTTCCGGCTCTGGCATTTGTTGAACTCGGAACTATTAACTCCATCTATCGTATTTTTCAGGAACGAATTCGACTGATCGTCGGTCGATCGTTTGCATGCAGCGGCAGCGCCATCTGTTGTCAACTGCTCGCAACTATTACTAACATTGAATTTGCTTTTTATCGTAGTAGTATTTTCTGTGGTAAACTTGCATATGGCGCCATCTAATAGCGTATTGTTTAATACTGTTGCGTTTTGAATACCGCAGGTATTTTGGTTTCTTAATAATTCCTCTGCATCGATGACATTGGTTTTTGTTTTTTTATTACGTTTACGTCTTGGTTCAGGTGTGGTAGTTGAAGAGGAAAAGGATGTTGTCAAACATGAAATTTTATGCTCCTGGTCGTGAATCTTTTCTTCTAAAGATTTTTTTTCTAATAATAAGTTATCAATTTCTTTATGGGCATTTTCTAATTTTGCCTTTAAATCAAAAATTGATTCTTGAAGTTCTACGGTTTCTTGGCAATTCCATGTAGATAAATCAGGTAGACTTCTATGAAAGTTGTTTGAGTCCGTTGACAAAAACGACAAGTCATCTATTGATGATTTATTAAAATTGCTAGGATTTTTTTCCGAATCGTAATGTTATCCATTTTAGCAGAAACAAAATAAAAAAAAACAAAAATAAAAGACGAAAAAACAAGTTCAAAAAGAATGACATTTCGTAAGATTCGAACGCGCACGTTACGGTGTCTGGATACGCAGTTTTACGGGTAGAGCTACGAGAGATTTATTAATCATGTGAAATTACGTATCACATTCTATGAATCTAAAAAGCTGAATTTGAATGAAGTCGTTAAAAAAAGCGTCGCTTCGCGCGTTGTTTGAAATTTTTATTTGTTTACACTTTACTTTTAGTTTGATATCACATCTAGTTCACTTCATGGTATAATTATGGACACTAATACCAATGACTAATACACTATGGATGAACGTATTTCGATCCAATGTTTATTTTATTAGTTTTAATTCATTTGGTTTGTTTATATTCGTTATTTACTTTGGATAACAATGTTTTGTTGTTTTATAACTATAAACGTTTGTATTATTTCTTGCTTACGTTTACACTGAATCACTGCTTCTAGTTTTATACACTTGACGTATTAAATTCACAAAATAACACTAATAACTATTTTTTATTCATTTTTAAATACGGAGCAGAACTGTACGTGACAGCAGCGCCATCAACAGCTTGTTGTACAAATATAGTATCTCTATCAAGATTCGTCAATTGGAAAGTTAAAATCAACATCAACAAAAATACACGGTTACTGGTAACTCGCCGTATTCCTTGCAGGACGTCATAGTAGGGTTAAAATACAACAAATTAACCCACCAAATGTTCTACCGAGGTTCAGTAGTTTTTGAGTTAGTTAGATTTTTTGATTTTTTATAAAAACTCCCAGAATAAATCATTTGAAGCCAATTTAAAAATGATTTACGGCGCGAATGTTCTGAAATTTAAGTTATTATCATAGTTGATGCCGTAGCAGATCTTCGTTAATAATTAAAAGTTCAAAAATGGCTAAAAATTTAATATCACGAGTCCGCTACGTCACGCCGAATAACGCAGCGCCGCAAGTATGCAATTTAACGAATCATCTATCACTAATCAAACATTTACTTAATTTGTGTAATTTTTGTTATTACTTCATACAAAATGTAAAAAATGTGTCTAGTGCAAAAAAAAAAAAAATACGCCTGATGTACAAATTAATAGTAAAATATCCTTGCATTATCAGCTATCCAAAACGGTATGAAAGTTAATACAAAGTCAAGGACTACATTATGAAAATCGTTTTTGATTTAGTACAGGAAGGCGTGCGTCTCACAAAAAGGTAAATCGAAAAATCGAATTAAACAATTTCGTGAACATTATTAATATTTTAATCAATATATCCTTTATTTCATTTATATACATATAATTTACATTTTTAAGTATTTTTATAAAAACAAAAGGGAAAACAAACATTTAAAAATATAAAAAATAGTAGCCCACCAGTATCGGGAACAGGGTCCAAGCTACCGGTGGTCAGGGCTCCTGAGAGAGGAATCTCCTAACGATACGCGCCGTGTCTAGAAGTAACGCTTTCTGATTTAAGCCCTTGATCCAGCTGCCTAACGAGAGCCTCCTTAGGTGTTGGTCGAGGCTCTTGGCTATTATGCCATTGGCCGTCACGACTATCGGCACAATGACTGCTGTATCCACTTCCCACATGTCGACAATATTTTAATCAATATTAATTTTAAAACTTTAATTACACACATTTCACTCGTCTTGTTCGAATAAGAACATTATTCAAAACCGAGGGCAGCACCCTCGGTTTTGAATAATGTTCTTATTCGCTTCTTCACTTTTTTTGTGATTCTTGATGTGATTGTTGCCCTCATCTGGTCCGCCGCATCTGTTATTCTCTCCCTTAGTTCTTCAATTGAATTTACTGGGGTCACATAAACTAGGTCTTTCATATGACCAATCAATCAATCTGCCTAGCCTTTTCCCAACTATGTTGGGGTCGGCTTCCAGTCTAACCGGATGCAGCTGAATACCAGTATTTTACATGGAGCGACTGCCTATCTGACCTCCACAACCCAGTAACTGGGTAATACGATACTCCTTGGTAAGACTGGTGTCAGACTTTCGGGCTTCTGACGACTCGTAACGACTGTCAAAGATCCAAGAATGACAGCCGAGGCCAACGGCTTAACGTGCTTTCCGAAGCACGGATGATTCTCGGTATGTAAATATGGTCACCGATCCACTGACCAACCCCGGCAAGCGTAGCTTAACCTGATGGATCGACTAGTGCGGCTGTTGTTACTTAGCCACGAGCTCCTCATATGACCCCAGACGTAAAAGTCTAGCGGCGTCAGATCAGGGCTTCGTGCAGGCCACGGAATCGGCCCACTGCGCCCTATCCATCGGTTTGGATAGTTTTCATCCAGCAATTGTTGAATTGTGATTCGGAAGTGGCCTGGAGATCCGTCATGTTGATAAATCATGTTTGCTCTTCTTTCTTCCGGTACATCCGTGAGCAGTGCTGTTACATGATTTATTAGGAAATCTTCATAAAGTTCCCCATTTAGTGTTCGAGGTAAAAAATATGGCCCAACTAATTTGTCGTCGATAATACCCATCCAAATATTAAGCGAGAACCCACGCTGGAATGCGGTTGGTTTCAGTTTCTTAGGGTTTGATTCTGCCTTCGGTGCCCAGTAATGTAAGTTGTGGTAATTTGTGACACCAACACGGTCAAAACATGACTCATTGGTCCACTACACTAATGTGCTGATTTTTAAGAGGATTGTTAAGGTCATTCCAGTTTATAGTTCTCAAATTAAAATCTCCCACGATGCATGTGTACGCATTATGGTCCTCATCCTCATCCTGGTAGGAATTACAATTACCAATAAAAAATTCCAACATTGATTTAGAGACCGGTGTGGCAGGTAGACTGCACAAAGATCAAGACGGACTTTTGAGGTCGATTTAGTCATCGATATGCTGACACGATATGTCACATTTTTGACAACATTATTATCTGTTTCTTTTTGGCACATGAATACTTACTTGTATGGAAAAAAGAGACGACTTTTAGCTGGGTGCGAAGACATCTACTAATTAAAAAAAAAGGAAAGATTTGATTATTTGTTTGTTTCTTTGTTTGCATTAATAATAATAATAATAATTTCATTTATTGCGGATCATACACAAAAATTACATATAATCCATATAGTATTAGTAACAAAGACTTAGAAAATATGTTAGTAAAACTTACAAACTAACCTAACACAACTAATACCTACGTGGCTCAACACATGTTGGCACGTGCCTCCACATCCAGTGCCTAATAAAGGGGCTGTCCACCTTGTCGGCCAATGTTTTTAGGATGCTGTTGGGGCTTCCGCGCAGCCTACCCATAATTGACGCCGCCCGCTTTCTCATTATGGCGTGAAAATCGTCAACACGGGCTTCCGCGAACATCTGTGAAGCGCTGCAGAAGCGCGGAAGCCCCATCAACATCCTAAATCCATTATTATACTGAACGCATTGAATAGGCTCCGAGACTACTGAACCGATTTGAAAAAAAAATTCATTGTTGTGTGTGAGAAGCTACACTATCCCCGGGTGACATAGGCTTTTTTTAAATAGGGATCCTTACTAAAACTCCAATAATGTAACCCAATTACCTAAAATATTCTTTAAATCGCGTGCACCGCGAAAACTATTGATGATAGAATAAAATAATGTATTACGACTTTGCAGAACACATCATTATTTACAAAAAATGTCGCGACAGCATATCGTCGACCGTAGCGTAGGTTCAATTGAGGTAAGGGACAAAATACCCAAAATGAGTTGAGTATACAGTTTTGTTCAGAATTTTTCGCTCTTTCGAATGGTGTAGATATATGAAAAAATTTTAGCTTAAGAAAAATGTCCCTTACCCTACTGATTTTTTGGATCCAAATATCGAATCAGCCCCATAACAACAATGTATCTGAAAAACTATGCAATTTACTGCCGCCAATCCACTTCAAATAAGGTAAGTCTTCCCAATCAACAAATTACCATTACGGATTACTCAGTACGACAAAAATGTGTACTTCATTTTCCGTCAACAATCTCTTACACTGTATTTTTTTAACCGACTTCCAAAAAGGAGGAGGTTATATGTTCGACGCGTATGTATGTCTTTTTTTTTATGTATGTCCGTCGATTTCTCCGTCAATTGTGGACCGATTTTGAAAATTATTTTTTTGTTTGAAAGGGTATGCTCCCGGATTGGACCCATATAAATTTTATTACGTTTTAATTTTATTTTATATTAATTTATTAATAATACGTATTTTTCCCACTTTGTTTATAGAATAGAATAGAATAGAATAGAATATTTATTTGCGTAAAACATGGTATACAAGGGTGTTAAATACAAATTGAGGCACAAGCATGTTTAGCTAGGATAAAACATAGCATGCAACATTTTAAAGACAAGTTAAGCAACAACAATCGTTAAAATAAAAAAATTAAAACATCAACATCTTTTATCTATAAAGTCCTTTAAACTATAAAAACTACACTCGAGTAACCACTTATGAAATTTAATTTTAATTTATATTTAAATATTTTTTATTTTATATTTAAAGCTTTGAAATGCCTTGGTATTTTATTATAAATGCTCACACACATTGCCAAGCAGTTACTATTGTATTTAGACAGTCTAGGCAAATCATTCAACACTAGTTTATATGGATCTCGTCGGTTCCGAGGATTGACATCATTTGCAGTCTTAAACAGTTGCTTATTTTTCATGACAAACACGTATAATTCGTAAATTGTAAAGCGACGGTAACGGTAACAAACCAAGTTTTTTAAATATTGGTCGACATGAGTCGTCAGGCGTCCACAAATTGCTCTCATGCACTTTTTTTGAGCGATGAATGCTCTTTGGAAGTCAGTGCTGTTACCCCACATTATTAGTCCATAACGTAACAACGATTCGACGTACGCGTGATACGACATTACAGCAGTTTTTTATTAGTTACATTTTTTACTTGTTTTAATGCATAAACAAATTTATTAATTTTAGTGCTAACATTATCTATGTGCTCTTTCCAATTAATGTCTTTATCTATTATTACACCTAAAAATCTGGTACGCGTTACTTCATTGATTTTATTAATATTGAGTTTAATGTCATTTTTGGAATGATTAGATCGATTAAATTGGATGTAAACGGATTTGTCTAAATTTATCATCAAATGGTTAATGTCAAGCCAATGCAATAATTTGTCAATTGTATTATTAATGTCAAGTTCATGTTCTGAAATGGTATTTAGTTTTTTTATTAGATTTCACTATAATAGAAATATCGTCAGCAAATAATACGCATTTATGGTTAGTTATTTTTATGATGTCATTTATATAAATGAGGAATAATATTGGGCCTAGCACACTTCCCTGTGGAACGCCATTTTTATTATGTTTATATTCCGATGAATAGGATATTATTAAATTATTTTCATTTTTTTGATTGATGATGACACATTGTTTTCTATTGCTTAAATAGGACGACGACGGGGTAGGTACCACAACTAAAAAGTGAAAAAAGTAAAGTAAGTGAAGTCAGTTGTTTTTTTTTGTAAAAAGTTTTTACTTTTTTCACTTTTTAGTTGTGGTACTTACCCCACACAAATTCGAATTGGTAATTGGTACCACAACTAGTACCTGCTATGTAAATAACAGTCACAGGAAGTTATCTATATATATATATATACATATTTTTTTTCAACAAGTCCTTTACACAATTTTTTCATCATTAATAGATTGGATCTAACGTAGAGGTCAATTTAATATAAGGTATGGGACAACGAGATACTTGGTCAGTAAGGGACATTATTAACAAAATACGTTGGTGTAAGGGACGTCTATTTTCTTAAATAGCTAAGTTATTTAAATAAATGTTACACAGGCAGATATAAAACTAAAATACAAGATTATGTGTGAAATCAGATCCGAAAAAAAAAAAAATAACAAAAGAGGTTACGGGTGATTTAGTCCGAAAAAAAACTGTCGGCCTCTCCTGAAAAATCGTATTTTGTCCCTTACCTACCTCAATTGAACCTACGGTCGACATTATGTCTAACTATTATAGTTATGCCACAATAACTGTTCTTTTATTTTTTAAATTTAATTGAAATGCCGCCGCTAGAAAAGGCTCTTTATTTGTATCTTGGTATTAATCCTTATCAAAATATCACGAGTTTAAAAATGTAAGTAGGTGTTAGAAAAAAGTTGCGTGGTAGCCGCTCACCCTGCTCGGCTAGCTAGGTAGCACCTTAAATGCAATGTAGGCGTCACTGGGGTACTGGGGCCGTACGGGACCAGTAAATGTCAAGAAATTAAGGTAGGTAGCTAGGTAGGGTAGGTAGGGTAGGTAGGGTAGGTAGGGTAGGTAGGGTAGGTAGGTAGGGTAGGTAGGGTAGGTATGGTAGGTAGGGTAGGTAGGGTAGGAAGGGTAGGAAGGGTAGATAGGGTAGGTAGGTGCGCCGTGGTTAATACTTAGTGCTACCCGTGCGAAGCCGGGGCGGGCAGCTAGTGCATAACTGCATAAACTCGTATAAATATACATTGCCGCCAAAACTGTCTTCCTTTTTACTGCTTTTTTTCCCGTGGTGTGGCGTGACGCTGACGTTAGTAGTTTGTACTGTTTGCAAACATAGGTACTTAACCTAACTTCGTCGTTTTGATGAAATCGAATAATTTCATATAAATCGGTTCAGTAGTTTAGAGGCTAAATGTGACACTGTGACTGTGATGTGCAAACAAACACACATTTACTTTTGTAATTTTCGTGAGCGAACAAACCAACATTTTACAGGTTTATTCATTTACGCCCCACGGCTTTGCCCACGTGGAACTATAATACACTGCACAAAATCTTGGTCAGGGCGTCTTATATTTTGTAAACATCTCCTTTGTAGGAATGCGATATATCGATCATGAGCGAGCTCATACTCCGACTCGCAATTGGTCGGTTTTCGGGTAGTTGTGACTAGGGCTTCCAAAATTACGGAAATGTCGGTTACGTAACTAATTACGCAATTTCTTTCTCCAATTCCGTAATTCCGTAATTAGGTAAAAAAAAAAATTGTTTTAATCGATTGTATTTTTTTGTTAAAATTGTAAATACTCTAAGGAATTATCCAAATAAATATGAAATATATATTTCTTGATATATATGTATTTAAAAAAATATATACCTATATCAAGAACTTATGTATAATATTAAGTCAAACCACTTCTTTTCGTCCCGAATATGACCTTTCTTCTTGAAAATGTGATCTCAGAAATGACAGGGCATTTAAGGTT
The DNA here is from genome assembly GCA_916701695.1 of Agrochola macilenta. Classification (NCBI taxonomy): domain Eukaryota; kingdom Metazoa; phylum Arthropoda; class Insecta; order Lepidoptera; family Noctuidae; genus Agrochola; species Agrochola macilenta. Next base: position 14,190,730 of record OU753578.1, on the reverse strand, counting down.
TTGTCACCCAGAGAACTTCTTCGTTTATTACAAAAATATCCGGCAGATGAAAAGGCTCGCCTGGCTTCAATAATTTTTTTTTTTTTTTTATCTAGGGCATCTCGCAGTTAACCTCTGAGGAGGTCGTAGCTGCTTAACCGGACTTTCCTGTGGCTGCCTTAAGCTTCTACACTTAAAGCCTCCAGCCAGGGGCATAAACTATTCTAATTAAAACTAGGCAAACGCTCACTAAGGGCACCCCCTGTGGGGTACGGACCTCGGCTTAGGGCGTCGCTGGGGGGAGGACAGCAAGATGGGACAGGCTGGATCAAACACAGATTATTATTATTCGGGGAATTTAAGACTACGGGCTCAGCTTCGACGCGGGCTGGCGCATCGTCGAGCAAGGGTCGGGGGGGAGTATCATTTACTCGGGAGGGACGCGGTCGCGGACCTCTGCGGCGAGGTCGGAACGTGTGTCGGTGTGTGCTCTCGGCTTCAACACTTGTAGGCATTATTGATAGCAAATAATTATAAGCTGCTGTTAAAAAAAAAAACTTCACGACCGCCGCCAGCGCTGTCGTAAATGCACATTTCAACTCTAATAATGGAATCGAGATCTGTGTTTCCTCTTGAAATTGGTTTATTTACTGTCACTTTGTTTATTTGTTTGTCTAACTGTTGTGCGATTGTCAACTCCTCGTCATCATCATCACTAGTGGTCAGTGGTAGCTGCGTCCGATGTACTCTGTTGTTGTGAATTTGGACTTTTTTGTGTGGAATTATTATATTTCAACCTTTCTAACATTTCCACATGTTCGTATTTCATCTGACGATGGTTTCGTGAAATATGGTGTGGCTGCAGTTTTATAAAAGTCTTCATTGTTATGCAAATATTGCAAAACACCGAATAAATTTGTTCGTCTTTCCTTTATTCTCTTTCTAGAGATGTGGCTAGTTTTCCACTGAGATCGTTTGACTGAAGATCGAGTTTCTCTAGCATAAATCGAAGCGCAGCGTCGGCTGTCAATAAGTTTGAATCACGGCTACATAATGACATCACTGTAGTTTTTATTACATCCAAGCTGTAATGAATGTCATAAAGGTCTTGGATATCTTCGTCTGTAAATTTAGCATTTGATTTCAAATCTAATAACGCCTTAAAAACGCATGATTTTAATTTGAGAAATCGCGCTACCATATCTGACAAGCTATTTCATCGTGTTTTACAGTATCAGGTCAATATTTTTACCACGCTCTGCTAAAATGTATTTCTGCAACAAGTCGTTTTTCAAAGGGAAGTTTTTAAAAGATTTTATTAGAAGTCTTCATTTTTTTATGGTGTCTTTGTATAAAAACTCCGGTTCTTGAACTCTTGATTCCACAATAAAAAAATCTTCGACTTCTTCATTTTCCTCTGCTTCTTCAGCGTTGGTATATGAGACATCCTCCTCGACTTCTGGTTCTGGAGGTTTTCGTGTTTTGTATAAAACATCAAGGACTACGAGTTGTATTCCATAGACCAAACATAATTGGTGTTGGCCGTCAAAATTTCTACCCATTTTGACCATTACACTTGCTCCATCTGTTGTAAAAGCAATTATGTCGTCTTCCAGAGTTAAGCCGAAGTCACTTAAATGCTGCTGTAATAATTGAATACCTACTTCAGCTGGCATTGAACCCTGTATCAAATATGTATAATGTTTGCACAGGTTTGATGTACTTATATTTTATAGTGTTTACATACACACATTATAAAATGTGTACAATGCATTATTATTGGTCGACTATTTTGATTGTTTGATAATGACAATAATTACGTAAGTACGGAATTGACATCTTCAGTTAAGGATTTGAGAATAGTTTAAAATTAGTCCGTAATTACGTAATTGCGTAATTACGTAATGTAAGCCCCAGTGTGACCACAACCTTTTTTAAGGGCTGGATCCGCGCCTGCCACAAGTCATCGCAACGCAAGTTGCGGAGCAACGGGCAAAAGCAGATGCGTGCGTCCCTTGACACAAGTCCCGTCGCAAGTCGCATGGCCCGAAGCCGTGAACGGGCCCTAACTTTTTCGTTTTTCTGTCGCTTGACTTTTTACCCCTCACGTCATTATGAGCTCGAATTGAGGAGAGGCACTTACTAAACCATCATTCATTCTGTTTCAGAAATGAAAATGAGGATCATCCATTACCCGAAGTATATAGTGTCCGAGGAGACGCAGGAATGTTCTCTAAGAAACTGTCCTGTTGTCATTGATGGACATAATCACTTACACTATATGTATGAAAAGAGTAAGATCCCCTACCTCTTTGGTTGTGAAGCTGAGCAATACGCTCAGTACTTGAAACGCCAATTTGAAATGTTCAAACAGGCTAACGTCAAATGCTATATAGTATTCAAAGGCGGCGATACGGATATAGAGAAGAAAATTAAAAAGTTTCAACATTTAATCTTCGATTTTGATACAAACAGAGTATTTGTACCACCTATATTTATAAAGGATGCCACTGTGCAAATTGTCACTGAAATGGGCATGAACCACGCTTTCTGCGTCACGGAACAAAGAGATGAGTGCGTTGCCTTAGCTCAAAAACTAGAATGCCCTATCATCAGCTTTGATATAGAATACTGCTTCAGAAAAGCCACTTATATACCAACCATAACAATGAATTTCGACGACAAAACGAAGTCAATCCAATGTCGCCAGTATAAACTTCAGGATTTCCTCCACAAAAATTCCCTGACTGAAGAGAAAACTGCAATTTTTGCTGCGTTAACAGACTCAACAAAATTTCCGATAGACTTTTTCGATACACTATTACAAACTTGGGGTGTAATAAATATCTCTCAATACTTAAAACTAAAACATCTAATCCTGTGGCTCTCGAAGCATAGCGAGCAAGAAGCGAGAGATGGAATTTCCAAAAGTCAGTCTAACGAAGATGACCAAAACAAATTTTGGTTAAATTATCATAAAATATTAACAAATATGCGGAAGGACGAAGCCGGGCATGTTACACAGTATCTACTTAATTCGAATATTCCGATAGTGAGGCAAGATCGCGAATGGTTTGAAAAAGGAGTGGTATGTAAACATGTGTCGCCAGTATACATCAATTTGTACAAATGGAAGCTTATTGAAGGATCTTGGGTCATATTAGATACACATTCTGAAGACAGTCTACTCCTATCGATTGACATAGTAAAATATGCATACAACTTACTGACAAATTATAGAGGAGATACATTGAAAGTATACCGGGGTGTCAACACATATATAGATATAGATACTGATGACCCAAATGTTCGTAAACCAATCTACAACTGCAGTTTGTCAGTGTTCGAGAATGGTTGGAATCAAGTGAAGCATTTGAAGCTGTTCGAGCATTTTCTTACTGAGAATGATATAAACACTGAAGTTTTAGCTAAACTACGACCAGATTGTGTTGTACTGTTTATTGCACTAGCGTACTTTGCTCGCAGAAAGCAGTTGAAAGCTGAGGACGTGACCACAGAAGTGTATGCGGTTGTTCTGTCATACGTCATGCTGAGCTTTGTGTTCAATAGAGACACACATTGTAAGGATTGGGAGGAGTTTTTAAAAGTTACAGGTGCCACAGGCAAGTATTTCCAATACGATGAAGTTGAAGCTAAAAGAATTTTCGACGGAAAAGCGCTCAGCAGTTTCATGGAACTCCAGTACTGTATCCAGCATTTGAATTATTTGAATACTTTATGCGGTTCACCGTATGAATCTACTCAGTACAGAAAGTTTTATAACGGCACATTTGTATACAAGATGTTTTGTGATATGCGGGAACATGGTGATTGCGAAGATTTTGTTAACGAACTGTTTCAGATGGCTCCGACAGTTTCAGCAGTCGTAAAGGATCTGTTTCAAGTTTATCGAGAACTTTTGATGAGTGACTAATATGCTTTGTTATTCTTGAATCTAAGATCGAAATAAATAGACTATATTAGCGACCTGGCCCAGATTCACATGGCTTCTACTACTTGACTAAACATAGAGATTTGTATATGATATTATGTAAGTTTATTAACAGTGTATAATAAAAATATAATTTCCGTAGCCGACTGCATCCAGCAGCAGCAGGCGACGTGTCGTCGCGACATTATACTGGTTTCTAGTATTACTATGAAATACCGTGTCGCTAGCTACGGAAGGTATTTCATAGAAATTAATAAAAACCCGTAATGTCGTGGTGACACGCCGCCTACTGCTGCTGCCTCCAGTCGGCTACTCGCAACCGACGGGGCGGTGTGCGTGTATGTGCTAGATGTATGAACGTAAAAGAGGCAAAAGAAGTATGTAAGGCTGCCTGTCCATTGAAGCGGAGCGGGGCAGCGGAGAGGAGAATGGCAGCGGAGTGGAGAGGAGAATGGCAGCGGAGTGGAGCGGAGTTGCGGACAGTGTCTGTCCATTGATCCGGAGCAAGGTAGCGGAGCGGAGTTAGGACTGTGCGGAGTGAGGTAGCGGAGCGGTGTTGCGGACTGTGCGTAGCTAGACCGAGTTCACGTATTTTTCCGCATCGCCTCTCCGCGTCCCCGCTCCACTTCTCCGCTCCGTTTCTCCACTCCGCTTCTCCGCTCCGTTTCTCCGCTCCGCTTCCCGGTTTTGTATGAATTTTTAAACTAGTTCACAACCACTGAAGCGGAGCGGAGGTTTTATGCAATTCCATTGGTTAATATTGGCACACCGCTACTCCGCTCCTCTCCTCTCCGCTCCAGTGGACAGGTAGCCTAAGGATCGTAGCAGGTGACGTGCTGTAGTTTCTGCCTACCCCCATGGAAACAAAGCTAGAGTTTATGTATGTAATAACATGAAATGGTGCAATCCGCATCAAAATCCATTGCGCAACTTAGAAGGACAACGCGGTCACAGACACGAACAGCGACTTTAATTTATACCGAACTAGCAACCGGCCCCTAGTTTTGCACAGAGCGCCACCTATCGGGTCCGATCTTTCAAGCTGGAATCGTCCTGACAAATTCACATTTCATTGAAAGAAATCGGTTGTGTGGTTTCGGAGGTAAGCGTATACGAACATAGTGACACGTAATTTTTTTATTCAATATTTTATGTATCCTATTAATAAGTATGTGTAGAAGAAAATAGTGTCGCCTTCGATTATCATATCCAAAGAAACTTGCTAAATGTGAGGTACCCGTTACAGAAAATGTATGTATAGCTATAGGTACAGGGTGTCAGGGACATCGACGCGAAAACTTAATGGATTCAGAACATGACACATGAACAGGACAAAAAACAAATACAGCTGTTCCAAACATTTTGACCGCGTAGGTATTGCACTTTTCTATGAAACAGCAGATTTTTTTTAATGAACCGACGAAAAATTTCAATGCTGGGTTCAGAATAATGTACTGAATCCATCATAGAAATATAAATCTTATATCTATGGAATCCATGGTTCATGACAGGCTTCGCTTCGCTGTCCCTGCAACTCTGTATTTTTTTTTTTTTTCGAAAAATATTTATCTGTGAATCGGGCGTACCGATAACATTATGATGTTAGTACAGTCGAGTGCACTTCAGTGGTTACACTTTGACCTTCGGCCCGGCGTAGTACAGAGTTACAATGAATACGAGGCCAGCTTATACTGGTTTTGTTCCCAAGAACGTGCGATCGATTGTACGATCACGGTCAAAGGTTTCATCGGTTATCATCGGAAAAGCCGTTTGACACATAAAATGTTTTTGTATTGTTTTTTAATGATAGTCAATAAGAATGCTAATTATTCTTATCATAATCGACCAAAAATACTAGAGTCCGCGTCACCATTCAAGTCCAATAGACGCGGCGCTAGTGTCTATGTCGTTGCATCAAATTGCTTTAAAAATGTAGTTCCACAATTTTCCGCCGGACTTTAGTGGTGGCGCGGACTCCAGCTATTTTTTACTTACTTTTTAATGTAGCTACCTATTACTTATTTTTTAATTACCCAGTACTGACATCTTTTGTGACGAATTTTAAATATATATTTTTTATGATAGTCATAAGAAATTATTAGTACCTAATCATGCTGTTTTTTTACTTATTTTTGAATGTCTGTTAACCAGCTATCTAATTACGCAACACATTTTCGATTTACAATTGAGTCAAATTTGTTTCGATTTGAATACAATTGCATTCAATTTATAATTTTCGAATTACGTAACTCTAAAATCTGCGTTGTCAACTGCACTCTGTTTCAAACGCTAAAGAGTGAACGATACTCGTCTAAAAAGGCTATTAGTGGAATTACGTAATCATTTTGACAGTTGAAAATTTGTTTCAAATCAACGAGAAATTGCTTTCAGCTATCAATCTAAAGAGAAGGCACCCTACTGGTCGCATTCGATTTTCTTTGCAATATTTTTGGGATTTACTCGTATAATCTCCTTACTTATTACAAAATTATGTAAGTGAACGTCGTCTTCATAAATTGTGAATGTGTTTTTGTGTAAAACCTCAATGATAGATCAGTATTAGGGTCTGTAAAATACCGAAGCAACGAGGTCGGTTTTTAATAATAATTGTGAAAGTTTTCTTCTGTTACAAGTGCTTACAACCTAAACTAAAGATATATATTATGATATTTCAGAAACGAGGTATTTTGGTGGCATTTTAAAGGAAAGACAAATTCGTACCTCGTACCGTATCAAACTTATCATAAGCCACAAGCTTAGCAACCCAGTCGGGCTTGTACTTCATTGGAAAAGCAAATTTATTACAGGAAGAACAAATATTATAATATAGTTTGAAGCATTTTATGTCAATGGATTCTGTAAGGACATCGGTGAACATACTCACCACACCATAAATAGATCTATTTCCACATCATTGTCTGTATAAGGTACCTACTTAATATCAATATTATTTTCTTTCTTAGTGTTGAACATTGATTGTGTGTTTAGCATAGCAACAATTTTACACACAATCTTATTGTTTGTTGGTAAATACGAAATGCACCATCAAACGTAAACTTACCATACATTTAAATAAAGTCAATTGTAGGCACCTAATTGTTGTTTATAGCAGAATATTGCTGTTCTATAAAGTAGATAGATTGTGCATGTAAGTGTTTAAGGGAGAGGCCTATTAGACTTTGTGGATGGATGTAATGGTTCATGGAATATCAATCTAATGAGGATTTACTTATTTATTTTTTTTATATTTCAGGTGTCAGGCTCAACTATATTATTCAGGAAAAAATTTAACTCTCATGAGCGCTTACAGCAAGAATTAGCAAGCAGTACATACTTATTCCATGATGACTGCCACAGGACATTAGATTCCAAATTCCACTAATCCTTACAGTAGTGTCCAAATATTTCATAATAATGTGAAGATATAATAAAAGTCGTTTTTGATTACCATAATTTATTTCTCTCTATTTACTGTTACCTAATAAATGACAGTTAATTTAGGCAAATAGGTACCTACCTCTAAATAGTATCAATCAAATAATCAATTGGCTGTGTTTATAAAAGGCATAGTATTCAATTCTTAAATATTTCATTATAAGTTATTTTTATTTGCACCTTTATAGGTACAAATAAAAATTACAAGTACAGGTTCAAAATAAAAACACTTTATTAAAGTTTACACTGTTATCAATTAACAAAATAGTAACACATATTTATATTGCTGTTGTACAAGACAGAACAGTAAAAAAAAAAGAAGATTATCTTTCATTAACAATCTTCAGTTTTTACTTTAGTTCTTGAGAAGCTTGAAAACTGAAGTAGCAGAGCAACGGGGCAACGCAGCATGGGCGACATCCTTCATGCTGCCCTCATGTCTTCATAGGTGAAACGCCCCAGGAACTCTATAGTTTTAAAACAAAATCTTATTATTTTTTGCTCAAATAAAGTACCTACTTAGAAATTATGTGGCAAAGTAAAGTAGGCTCAACTAGGTTTTCATTAGCCCATGGCTGGACAAAACCCATCAGCCTAGTCATTGGTGCTGGTTGTATAATTTCATCTTTATTTAGGGCTGATATTTCAGTCTCCAGATATTTTATAATACTGAATTATAATATTAAACATTAGTTAGGTACACACAAAATATATGTTGTGTCTATGTACTAAGTTCAGCCAAGGAAATATATTCAAAGTTTTATTTATTATGTGACTTGCTACGCTTTATTCTTAACTATGTGTCAAAAAGCTTACCTTCAATGATTAATACAGAAGATTGGATATTCAATCCATGTTTGAACAACAAGATTGATGTTGGGTTGCGTTCCCTTCTTGTATTTTCAGCTCTAGCACGGTCTGTGAAAATATTATAAATATGTTTTGTAGTTAGTTGTTATTGTTTATTTCAGAATCTACTTATGTACATAAATATCAATTAACAATTTCAGTTAAGACTGAGGTTGACGGACATAGTAACTATATTTAACCACAATAAAAAGTTAGATGCTTGTGTCTACACAACAAAAGAATGATTGTCCATAGGTAGATTGACCAATAATGTACCTACAGCTACAATAATGTAATGAGATACAAAGGTACTCTCTTACACACGTTATTCCTATTTATATTGGCTTACTTACTTGTAGTGATAATATCGACTTAGTTACTTTTCGCTATTGAGCAAAACAGCCTAAGTAAGTCTTAGTGCAGCCAGTAGAAAACGAAAACAGAGCACGCAGTGTCTTCAGTGTCTTGAACGAGAGAATTTTCCAAAGTTTTTCCGACTTCCACAAGCCACAAGAAAAATGTTCCAAAACTGCTTAGCATAGGCCCATGTTTCTGTAAGAGAATAGTAAATATAATCTTGTATGTTGAAAAATATAAAACATTAAAGGCAAAACAATGCTTATCAAAAATATTACCGAAAACTAAAATGTAAACAAAGTCATCGCCAATTCGCCATGTTAGATATCGTATTCTCCACAGACTTCAAAGAATGATCATTCCAGCTTCTAGCGCAGATTATTTTCGATGTTTAATATGTGTTATATGCCTTTCTTGTTCTTTTCTCTACAAACTGATAAAGTTAGAGCAGTAAAGACAGGCAATATTCTGCAATAAATTCGACTCTGAACACCTCACAATAAGTCGGCAGATCGTTCAAGAGGTTATTCAACTTTTACTCAGTGCTGCCAATTTTTTTCCCTGAGTCCGGTATAGACATGCGTCAGATACATCAAAACGAATTTAAAATCAGATTTCAGTCAGAAATCGAATCGTATCGATTATCCGAACTAGACAAACCAATTTCACAAAACCAACCACGGCAATAGTAGCTTTGCGTAAGTACGTATTTGTTTATGTTTGAATAGTTTTTAATGATGCACTTACAACCGAATAATATTACTAAAGACGATTGAAACTGCGAGCTGGAGCCACTCCTGAAACCGATTTCTAAAAACGGATTTTGAAAGCGATTTCAAAATCTGAAATAGGATATTTAACCGTTTGGTTAAAAACTTTATTCGATTAATAAAATAAGATTTGACATTTGAATAAACCTTTTTTACAGTCCGTTCAACCGATTTTAACTTCTTTTGATTCGATTGATATGATTGATCGATTGATTTGGTGGCATGACAAACGGCAACCGCAGTATAATTATTGAAATTTTAGTGAAGATGTTTGTTTTCAAATGGCTTAACGGCAGATTTTTTTATCCCGTAAGTACGTTCCCGTCTGCCGTGAGATATGTTTTTTGAAATGACGTTGTTTTTCGATCTCTACTCGGGCGGAGCCTCTGTGTGACTTCAATATATTCGTCATGCTGTGTCAGTCTTTCCAAATCAGCGTTCGAATCCGCAGTGGTTTCGGCATTTGAAAGAAATAAATCGAAAAATCACTGACACAGGTTTTAAACAAACAATAAAATATGCCATTATCGTGTTATTTAAATATTTTCTCGAGTCAAAGTTTTAGTTTGATTGTATTGTTTTCTACAAATTGAATTAAACTAACCATTAGACACAACCACCGGCCACTGAAAGCAAAATTTCTCCGCCAGTAGGGGTGTCCAAATCCCCAGGTTTAGTGGAAATCCCACTAAGTTGACAACACTGCTTTTCTACGATTTTGTCATTGGCTACAGATAACAAAAACGTGAAAAGAAAAACGTTTTGTTACATATTTCAATTATGGTAGTTTTTGGTAGAAAGTGTTTTAAAAATTGGTTTTTAATTTTTCGGCAATCATTGTACATTTTCATTTATAAGCACTAGTAGAGTATCAGTTGTAATAAAAAAAATAAAAAATATAGCACAATAATTTGGAAATTAATCATTCCTACATGGTGTAACAAAACACATCATCCAAATAAATTATAGCCAATTGATTAGAACATCCCTATCCAATTACGGTCGACTGATATAAAATGTGTAGCGTAATTCGAATTTGGGCAGGCGTTTAAAACTGGACTTGCTTTCGATTCAGAATTGTAAACAGAAATAAAATGTGTTGCGTAATTAGACTGCAGTACTGACATCTTTTGCGACGAATTTTAATTATATTATTTTTTCATGATAGTCATAAGAGATTATTAGTACCTAATCATAATTTACCAAAAATACTTTTAAGCTATTTTTGTACTTATTTTTTAAACGTACTGCTGACCTCTTTTGGGAGGAATAAATATTTTTTATACTTGTCTGTTTTTCGTTGAATTTTGAATTGAGGAACGCCTCATTGGTCCAGTGGTCGCAAGCGCTACTGCTGAGCATGAGGACCTGGGTTCGATTCCCGGGCCGGGCAGTGTTATTTGGTTTTTCCATCTGGAATTTCTCAGTAGTAGCCCGGAGTTTGAATCTGTGCCCGGTTGATGGCAATAAGCTCGCTCCTGTTACATGGTACTTAAACATAACTGGGGAAATGTGGGTGTACTATACTGCCCTGCTAAGCCAAAAGGCGCTATCTCAGTTGGTACAGTTTTGAGAAACTTATTTATGGAAACATAAGAAGAATAAAAAACTTCTTAGGGGTTTTTTTATGTTTTTATAAAGCTATTTGGCTTATAGCATTAGATGCGAAATTGTTATAGCTATTGAATGGTATAAAAAAAAACAAAAGGTCATAATATCTCAGAGATAGCGCCTTTCGGCTTAGCAGGGCAGTATAGGTGCACCTCTGCCTAACTCTGTGGGGAATTGAGGCGTAATGTTATATGTGAAATGTGGGTAAAGTTCTTTCCTTACCTACTCTAAATAAAAAAAAGGTAAAATCTAGTTTTTGGTTTGGAAGCCAGGCAATGTTTTACTCACACATTTGGTGGACAGTAAGTATGTCACATGAGCCTAAAACATTATAAAAAAAAACAATATCCTAGAGGTTTAGGTATTGATGATGATTATTATTCTGTAAATACAAATATTTGTTACGTTATTGTGCACTCCACGAAGAAAACGATGCGCCGCCGCGCCGCGCCGCGCCGGCCAGAATAGGGATGATGACTCAACATTTTTTTTTAGTCTGTCTTTGAGATTATAAAAAAATATTGGACACGTATTTTTTCTTTTTTTACGTAATCTAAAGATTACGACGATACATTGAGGTAAAATGCGCCATGACGTCACGAGTACGTAGATTTTATACATACTAGTGACGTAGCGACCCCCACTGCCCAACTGAAAATGCGTTATATCTAAGTCATTTTTCAAATTCTATAAGTAATTTTTTATTAATATGATAAAGCATAAAATACGTGTCTAATATTTTTTTATTATCTGACTGACGGACTAATTAGATTTCGTGGCACAAACGTCTATTTATAATTTTGTTTCCAATTGATGTTATTTCCACTTAAACAAACAACAACATTATGTAAGTGTTAATAAAGTTGATTTTAGACTGGTATTGATAAAAAAAGTCATAAAAATATTAAGTTATAGCGCAAACTGAACCTTATGTGCATTACAGTTGTTTTTCCTAAAACTCGTGTTTGTTTACATGTTTGGCAAATAAAGTGTACATTCAAATTTTTTATACTTGCAGTCCCATTTCCCATGGTTTGTACTACTGCAAGCTGTACTGAACTGCTGTACATGAGTTCACTAGCAATTTGTTTATGCCTCCGCTTAATTCTGCCGCGTTCTTCACCTCGCTTCCGGTATGTTCTACCGCATCTCTTTCCCCGCCGCTTCAAGAATTGTGGCCAAAGTCACCGCTTTTGAATAGCTGAGATGCTGTTCCGCGAATAACCGCTGCCTAGTGAATTTGCTTTTTAAGCCCTACAAATTGATCTCTTAAATTGTCTTCTAAAACTGTATTGAAATTCCAAAATCTGGAAAACTTTTTAAGCTCGGCTATGTAATCGGCAACAGACTCACTGGCCAACTGTCTACGTTGACGAAATCTGAATCGCTCCACCATTTCTGCAGGTCTGGGTTGTGAATGTTCTTGCAGTTATTTAATAACTTCTTCGTTATTCAAAGAAGACGGCTTTGTAGGACTTGCTAAAAACTAGATAATAGCTCATATGTTTCTTCCCCCATTAGCGAAATAAGCGTGGGTAGCTTCACATCATCACCGATCTTGTTAGCTAAGAAATACATTTCTATGCGTCCAACATACGCCAACCAGTTGCCGGCTTGCACATTATACTCGCCTATTGTACCGATAGACATATTTTTAATGAAGAAATAACTGCACTAAATAAGATTTCCAATTTTTCTCGTCGCCAATGTTCAAATAAGAGGCGTGCTTCCATTAAACATTTATTGTGAACTGCCAGTGCCAGCTAACTACAATTCGTAGTCTATGATACACGTTATGGTTGCCATATACAACAGTTTTAAGCCCCTAAAATATCCTTAAAAAATATCTGTGGCTGAAAATGCCCCTTTTAACATTTCTTTTCCCTAAAAGAGATTGACAATTTCTGGTATCGCTATTTGTTCTGTGGTGACTTAAGTTTATGATGTTGATAAATCTTGTTTTTAAATAAAATCATTTTATCTAGTAATGCGAATCCTTAAATTCTCCGCATAAAAAACACCATAAAAGTATTAGTTTTTATTTCGATTTCCTATTTTACCTGTACATTGTTTTTTTCACGCAAGTAATGTCACATGTCATTGGCTTCAAAGAGTATGTAAACAATAAAACCTTCTTGACTTACGCAAAATAATTAATTTATGCATCCAATTTATTGAAATTATAGGTGCATATTTAGCAACAACAGATATTAATAACAACTAATTATTATTATTACATTGTAATAATAATCTGTTAAGATGTTAAAAGTACATAAGCAAACCTTTTGGTTATGCGAAAGGCAGAATGTTTTAGAGACCTTTCCCTGTTTCATTCATCAATAGAAACTCTTTGAAAACAGAACAAACGATTCAATGCGATTCGACCATATGATTCTATGCGATTCTATGACAGAACGGCGGGCTTTCTCTTTCTAGCATATATGCACGTCCCATTCGTTTAGTTTTAAGTAGGTACAGTCTCGATCGGTAGGTATTTACTTTCAAATAGATTATTATTATTGTATAATTAATTGAATGGTTTCATTGATATGTTTTGTTTTAATCTCTACTACTAGGCCATTATTATTTTGCAATTTGGATTTAATTTAATTAGCTATGTTTATAAGTTTATATTTCACATAGATTACTGAAAAATGTTCAGCACTTTGATCATAAGGTTGTAACCATGGTGTAACGTATAGGTACCATTAACGTGAATGTTTTATGATTATTTATACATTGTCGGAATTGACGAGCATTGAAAACTCTCAAACGTCATTTTGACTAATTCGTATTTTGAATTTAACAGCATACATTGTGACAAAAAATCTAGAGATTCGATTCTAAACCTAGATTTTGAGACCTAATTACCGTGTAATGCCGAGAATTATGGTAAAATGGTAAATTACATTTGAAAGCCCTAAAATTATCCTTTTAATTAAACCATAAATCTTTGAGTCACTGCATGTTTCATACCGATACTAGGTTCTTTAGTCACTTGGTCATTGTCCTTTAGGGGGAAAACCCCAAAGTTGTCAACATTGCAACAATAAGTAAGTCATTACTTGAGATGAGTAATGACATGACATTACAACTCAGCATTACAACCATGACAATTGACAGTCGTTGACATTGACAAATTGTGGTTTGTAAGATACGATACCACGTAATTAAGCTAAAATATGTGGTTCCATAAGTGGAATACCACATTAGGGCGAATGTACCGATTTAAATCTTTGCCGCTGTTATCGTTTTCATAACAGCTGTCACTGCGGTCGTAAAGTGCAGCCATCGCATGCATATAACGAAACTAAAAATTAAAAAGTACTTTTTAAGTCAACGGATAAATTATCATCATTTTATTTTATATGGAAATAGCTTTTTCCTGAATTTCTTTTATTAAAAAGAAAGTTACAAGAGTAGGTCACCTATTTAAAATGATATTATATTGAATTTGACAGGCTTATGATATCTTTTTACAAGTAGGTAGCTTTGCTCATTTCTGTGGCCCATTTAGATCCACACACATTATGAGAAAACTTTCTGGTAAAAAATATCCTTGTCACACAGTTACAAAAAAAAGTCGACTAAAAAGACTTGGTTTCAAGCCAAATCAAACAACGAAACATAGACTAGAACGAAGCGTGGTGAGGGAGTGCGGGAAATCCCCCGTGTATAGTGTAGAAAAGTACTCTATGTGTAGTGAATGCTGCAGGCACGTTGTGTACTAACGAGTTTATTAGATATTTCTAGATTTTTTTATAGTAATTGTTAATCAGTTAATTTACACCCATAACCAAATAAATCAATTATATCTGACTAAAATCGAATAAAGACAAATAATTTTTAATGAATAATATTTTTTTTTGTGTATTCATATTTAGTACCGTTTTCAAAGGCCCGATGGAGAAAATAAGGTAATAACCGAAATGCGAGGAGGAAGGGAGAAAAATTATTAGTACCTTTCTAAGTACAAATAAACATTTAAAAAAATTGTTACTTTGAAAAATAAACATTACAACAAACCAAACGTGTATTCATTATTTTTTCCTTTAGATTCTTACGTAATAAATATTAAACAAGGGGGGAGGGGGTCAGCCTATGCTTATTTTTTCTTATAATAAAAAGGAGGGGGTCAAAAACTTGCGAAAATAGTCTTACGTAATAAATGAATGGCCCCTGTTAAGTATAGATATTGAACTGAGGTAGGTATAGGAACATGTTAGAATGTCTTACTTTTACATTAACTGCAACATCGCGGTGTGTAATATCCTATGCTACATCGACAAACGCGTTATCGTCATTGTATGGATGCCAGAGTTGTAAGTTGTGTGGTGCTGTCTAGATATTCATTTCAACAAAGGATTATTTAATCTGTAAGTATTTTTTATTGGCTTGTATTTAATTGAACCTCAAATAATTGCCATTTTGTTTTCCTAAAAATATGATGGAACACTCTACTTTAAATGAATGCACTTCTTTTTATGAACCTGTATTAATTTCTATTTTTGGGTCCTAAAAATACTAAATATCCAAGTAAGTATAATACTAGTTACTCAAGTGGTACAGTCAGTAGCTAGTAGTATTTCTTCTTGTAGTAGTCAAGTTTGCTATCGGTCAGTTATGTTTTCAGATAGTATAGAAAGAGGGTTAGGGAAATTAGTTAGTAACAACTTGAGTTTTTCTACTCAAAACTATTGTTTACCTGGGATATCCTTCAAAGAAATAATGACATCAATTACAAGAAATCAATATGATTCTAATACCAACATAACTGTATTTGTAGGAAATAGTTCCCAGGTCAGAAAAGAAGATATCACTGACAGTGTTACTGAGATTTTAAAGTTAAATTGTATTAAAGTTATCTTGTGTGCTTTTCCATATTTTGAGAGGTTATCAAATAGGAAAAACAATTATATATATATGCTTAATAAGCATATCCAGTTCCTAGTAAGTCACTACAGTGACCAACTTATATTTTTTGACACCAACAATTTTGTTGATAGATTGAAATCGACAAGGAATACAGTGTATCTGCCCATTAGGTTTAGACTTCAAATAGCTAGGCTATTAGCTTATATTAACTCAGACATAAGTAGTATGTCGAAGTGTAGTACTATAATTAACACCTCAATTATTAGTAATAATTCTAATGTACAGGTGGCCACCAGTAACTGTAGCACAAGTGCTATACACATTTACAATAATTGTACGAAGGAGGATCCATGTGTCACTATGGCAAATTCCTGTCATAATGTGGGGTCCACAAGTAGTAGGATCTCATTGCCTGGTGATGGTGTGGGAGTCTCGGGACTCACTCTGGATGTTAATTTATAGTAAGACAACAGAAGATACCAGTAATACTATAGTTATACCTACCAAGAACGAGGTGTCTTCTTGCTCTCAAATAGTTAATTGTAAAAAAAAGTCTAAGCAGAATACCTTGAAATTATTTCATCAAAATATTCAAGGTTTTTCTTCAAAACAATTAGAAATTGAATTATTTTTAGAAAAAACCATGTTTGAAATTATTTGTTTAACTGAACATTGGTTGAAAGATTATGAGATGCTAATTAATTATAAAAATTATATTGTGGGCAGTTGTTTCAACCGAAAGTCTATGCAACGTGGGGGTTCACTAATCTTAGTTAAAAATTCTATTAAATCTAAGACTCATAAAGACATAGTTGATCTGTCGGTTGAACATAACATTGAATTGTCCTGTGTTGAGCTAGATAAGTATGTTGTAGTGTGCGTTTACAGACCCCCAAATTATCTAAACTACTCCACATTTGAGTCAGTAATGGAAGATGTTCTAGCAAAACTTGAGAGGATAAAAAATCACTGATTATCTGTGGTGACTTTAATATTAATACCTTAGAAAATAGTTCAAATAGCAGTCGATTATTAAGTCTCTTTAAATCATTCAATTTGTCAAATGTGTTTTCAGAACCAACCCATATAACTATAAATACTTCTACATGTATTGATAATGTTTTTTGTTGCTGCAACTATTTAGACAAAGCCATTGTAAATTATCTCCCTTCTGATCACAGTGGTCAAACCGTTGCTTTCAAGTCCAACACACCATTACAAAGAATTCAGATACAATCTAGACAAATAACAACTAGCAATTGATTGCTGTCGATCAACTAGTAGATTTAATAATAACTTAATTAGTAAATTAAGAATACCGGCAGTCTAATTACGCAACACATTTTATTTCTGTTTACAATTATTCTGAATCGAAAGCAAGTCCAGTTTTAAACGCCTGCCCTAATTCGAATTACGCTACACATTTTATAACAGTCGTGAGTCGACCGAAATTGGATAGGGATGTTCTAATCAATTGGCTATAATTTATTTGGAAGATGTGTTTTGTTACACCATGTAGGAATGATTAATTTCCAAATTATTGTGCTATATTTTTTTTTTATTACAACTGATGCTCTACTAGTGCTTATAAATGAAAATGTACAATGATTGCCGAAAAATTAAAAACCAATTTTTAAAACACTTTCTACCAACAACTACCATAATTGAAATACGTAACAAAACGTTTTTCTTTTCACTTTTTTGTTATCTGTGGCCAATGACAAAATCGTAGAAAAACAGTGTTGTCAACTTAGTGGGATTTCCACTAAACCTGGGGATTTGGACACCCCTACTGGCGGAGAAATTTTGCTTTCAGTGGCCGGTGGTTTTGTCTAATGGTTAGTTTAATTCAATTTGTAGAAAACAATACAATCAAACTAAAACTTTGACTCGAGAAAATATTTAAATAATACGATAATGGCATATTTTGATTGTTTGTTTAAAACCTGTGTCAGTGATTTTTCGATTTATTTCTTTCAAATGCCGAAACCACTGCGGATTCGAACGCTGATTTGGAAAGACTGACACAGCATGACGAATATATTGAAGTCACACAGAGGCTCCGCCCGAGTAGAGATCGAAAAACAACGTCATTTCAAAAAACGTATCTCACGGGTGACGGGAACGTACTTACGGGATAAAAAAAATTGCCGTTAAGCCGTTTGAAAACAAACATATTCACTAAAATTTCAATAATTATACTGCGGTTGCCATTTGTCATACCACCAAAACAATAGAAGTTAAAATCGGTTGAACGGACTGTAAAAAAGATTTATTTAAATGTCAAATCTTATTTTATTAATCGAGTATAAAGTTTTTAACCAAACGGTTAAATATCCTATTTCAGATTTTGAAATCGCTTTCAAAATCCGTTTTTAGAAATCGGTTTCAGGAGTGGCTCCAGCTCGCAGTTTCAATCGTCTTTAGTAATATTATTCGGTTGTACTCGTAAGTGCATCATTAAAAACTATTGAAACATAAACAAATACGTACTTACGCAAAGCTACTATTGCCGTGGTTAGTTTTGTGAAATTGGTTTGTCTCTCAGAGTAATAACTAACAGTTATTACTCTGAGGTTTGTCTAGTTCGGATAATCGATACGATTCGAATTCTGACTGAAATCTGATTTTAAATTCGTTTTGATGTATCTGACGCATGTTTATACCGGACTCAGGGAAAAAAAATTGGCAGCACTGATGCCCGGTTTCTGAGTTCCCCAGATAAATTCTCAATAGCTATTGATTCATTAAAGTTAAGCTTAAGATAAACGTCGGTTAACCGTCACTGCGTTTCTGATGCCCGGTTTCTGAGTTCCCCAGATAAATTCTCAATAGCTATTGATTCATTAAAGTTAAACTAAAGATAAACGTCGGTTAACTGTCACTGCGTTTCTGAATACGCAACAGACCATTCAATAACTATGGAACCGATAACTAGTTCCTTAGTTGCCGCTAGATGGCTCTGTATAGGAGATCGCATCTAAAATTGATTTCTTATGACTGTTTTAGTTAAAAAAATATGTTATGTCGTTATTTATGGGCGGATCATTGTAATTTTTTTAAACAACACGTGTTTCTAGTCTCTAGTTTCACTTCATTGTTTTTGTTTCGCATGTTATTATTTTTGCTTTGCCGTTTCATTTTAAGTTACTTGAGTCTATTTGTCTTTCCAATTGTTTGTGCTTTATCCATTATTTAAATAACATAATGGAATTAAAGAAACGTACAATCGTAATGCGATAAAAATGTATTCCAAAACATACGATGCATATTTGCGATGCGTAACGGGAGTTAGAGCAGGGCTGATAATATCACATAAGTGTATCACAGTGTTCGTATCAAAGCGATGTCTCATATGAAATTTTACTGATATGTATATTCAAAATAAACTTCAGTACTTCCGCATCAGACTCTGATGAACTGACACACAGTGGAGCATACGGTGGAGGTCTGCCTGGCTTGCCACCAGGTGTCCTTGTGGAGGTGATCGGCGACAGTGATCTCTCGCGCCCGGCCCTGGTCCAGGCCATGGTACGGACCGAGAGGCCGTGGCAAACCGTCACTTCCTTCTGCGAAGCAGTAATGCTCGCGAAGGAGGAGACGGAGCGCGTGGCGGAGAGGCAAATGTCGCGCCCACACGCTCCCTAGCTACCGCAGGAGACGCCCTGGGCGTTGGGAATAGCAGGCCGATTCCCGACCACCGTAGGTCCGAAAGGGATACCGTGGCCCCTGGCAACGTGGGTATTAGTCAGTAAGAGTCTGACACGCCCTCCCGCTCCGTCCAGAGCGGGAGAAGTCATTTAATAATTTCCCACCCTAAAAAAAAAAACGGTCCGAAAAGGGCGATGAAGTTTTGTATTGAATTTGTTCATTCGCTGAATTTACTGTTTCTAACTTTACAGTATTTTACATAGAGCGACTGCCTATCTGACCTCCACAACGCAGTTACTGGGTAATACAATAGCCCTTGGTAAGAATGGTTGTCAGACTTTCGAGCTTCTGACTTCCCGTAACAACTGTCAAAGATCCACGAATGACAGCCGGAACCAACGGCTTAACGTGCTTTCCGTGGCACGGACGGGTCTTTGTATGTAAAGATGGTCACCCATCCACAGACCAACTGCGGCAAGTGTAGCTTAACCTGATCGATCGACCTGTGTGGCTGTTATTATTTAGCCACGGGTCCCTCCCCCGGAGTACCCCCCCCTGTGTTCTCCGGGGGAGGGGCCCGTCCCCTTCTCCGGGAGAATCGATATAGATATAGATTAGGATAGTAAGGATACGAACAGAATGCGATACTGCTCATCCCTCATAGCAAATAGCGTGATAGTTTGTACCAATGTAATATTATAGGGAACATCTATGCTATGTTATTGAGGCCAAAATACTAACTGGATCTGCCAGAGGAGAAACAGTCTTCGTGCCGCGTATACCATTGATACCAAATTACCTTACGTTTGAATTTAAAAGATTGCAGTTCCTAATCAAGGTTTGCTTCGCGATGACTTTTAGTAAGTCACAGGGACAAACTCTGAAATTTGCTGGAGTTGATTTGCGGCAAGACTGTTTCTCCGTCTGTCAGTTTTATGTGGCTTACTCAAGTGTTAGCTCTCCAACTAGCTGGTTGTACCCGCTTCCGAATTAGTGTAAAACATTGTTTATAGAGAAATACTGTGAAGGATTTAGGTAGATACCGGTCCTTTACAGTAGGTATTTCTTGACAGTATTCCTCAAATATCTCACATAGTGGAGGACAATTAGCCATGAACAAAGCTCTATATTGTAATTGTTATAATAATTCATAATTATCTAGAAAAAAGAATTTATACTCTACGCAGACGAAGTAAAATAAAATAGTAACGAAGTCAAACCTTACATTGAATATTCGAGTTTGATGCCGAAAACATATTTTTTAGAATTTTAGTCTGTTTGTTTGTAAGTATGTTCCGGCTTGCACAAAAACGGATGAACGGATTTGGATGATATTTAGCACACAGATAGTTTATAACCTGGATTAACCTATAGGTTATTTTTTAATCCCAGTAGTACGTTCCAGTCGAATATTTTTCGACATCCACGCGGGCGAAGCCGCGGGCAAAAGCTAGTAATAAAAATAAACTTCAGTACTTCCGCATCAGACTCTGATGAACTGCTCGTATTCATTATACTAAAGCTCATTGTATTCTCTTTTTAATATTTTTTTATAATATATTTAGCTTTCACTGGCAATTTAATTCAATAATATACGCTAGTATAACCTAAAAGTTGATGTAGTCTATGAAATGAAACTTCAAATTATAGTTATGGAACCGATAAACGGCACACATTGGTCAGTTAAGTTAACCTAAGTTTAAACGGAGTTTATCTTACATTGCGGTGTTCGGAAACGCAGTTTCACGAGTTATCGAACCAATAGCGCTAACGAATAGATAAACCACCGTTAAAAGTGACTCAGAAACCGGGCATGAGTAAAAGTTGAATAACCTCTTGAACGATCTGCCGACTCATTGTGAGGTGTTCAGAGTCGAATTTATTGCAAAATATTGCCTGTCTTTGCTGCTCTAACTTTATCAGTTTGTAAAGAAAAGAACAGGAAAGGCATATAACACATGTTAAACATCGGAAATAATCTGCGCTGGAAGCTGGAATGATCATTCTTTGAAGTCTGTGGAGAATACGCTATCTAACATGGCGAGTTGGCGATGTCTTTGTTTACATTTTAGTTTTCGGTAATATTTTTGATAAGCATTGTTTTGCCTTTAATGTTTTATATTTTTTAACATACAAGATTATATTTACTATTCTCTTACAGAAACATGGGCCTATGCTAAGCAGTTTTGGAACATTTTTCTTGTGGCTTGTGGAAGCCGGAAAAACTTTGGAAAATTCTCTCGTTCAAGACACTGCGTGCTCTGTTTTCGTTTTCTACTGGCTGCACTGAGACTTACTTAGGCTGTTTTGCTCAATAGCGAAAAGTACCTAAGTCGATATTATCACTACAAGTAAGTAAGCCAATATAAATAGGAATAACGTGTGTAAGAGAGTACCTTTGTATCTCATTACATTATTGTAGCTGTAGGTAAATTATTGGTCAATCTACCTATGGACAATCATTCCTTTGTTGCGAAGACACAACCATCTAACTATTTACTGTGGTTAAATATAGTTACAATGTCCGTTAACCTCAAAGTCTAACTGAAATTGTTAATTGATATTTATGTACATAAGTGGATGCTGAAATAAACAATTACAACTAGTCAAATAATAACGAACTACACTAGCCAAATAACAACTAACTACAAAGCATATTTATAATATTTTCACAGACCGTGCTAGAGCTGAAAATACAAGAAGGGAACGCTACCCAACATCAATCTTGTTTTTTAAACATGGATTGAATATCCAATCTTCTGTATTAATCATTGAAGGTAAGCTTTTTGACACATAGTTAAGAATAAAGCGTAGCAAGTCACATAATTATAAAACTTTGAATATATTTCCTTGGGTAAACTTAGTACATAGACACAACCTATATTTTGTGTATACCTAACTAATGTTTAATATTATAATTCAGTATTATAAAAGACTGAAATATCAGCCCTAAATAAAGATGAAATTATACAACCAGCACCAATGACTAGGCTGATGGGTTTTGTCCAGCCATGGGCTAATGAAAACCTAGTTGATATGCCTACTTTACTTTGCCACATAATTTTTAACCTTTTCACCGCCCACGTACACAGAACGCGATGCCTCGCCATGCGCCAAGCTATAAATGTATAACGAAATATATAGTAAACAGTAGTGATGAGGGTATCGTCATATCGATGAATGAGATTCATACGCGTTAAGTTTTAATTATAATTTTACGGATATAAATAAAAACTGATTAAATATTTCCATATTTATTTCATTTCACAGTATCCCTAGTAAGAAAAAACAGTATAAATTATAAGTATCAAAGAAACAAATACATAACTCAATTAGAGTTTTAGGAAATGACGTTGTTTTTCGATCTCTACTCGGGCGGAGCCTCTGTGTGACTTCAATATATTCGTCATGCTGTGTCAGTCTTTCCAAATCAGCGTTCGAATCCGCAGTGGTTTCGGCATTTGAAAGAAATAAATCGAAAAATCACTGACACAGGTTTTAAACAAACAATAAAATATGCCATTATCGTGTTATTTAAATATTTTCTCGAGTCAAAGTTTTAGTTTGATTGTATTGTTTTCTACAAATTGAATTAAACTAACCATTAGACAAAACCACCGGCCACTGAAAGCAAAATTTCTCCGCCAGTAGGGGTGTCCAAATCCCCAGGTTTAGTGGAAATCCCACTAAGTGGACAACACTGCTTTTCTACGATTTTGTCATTGGCCACAGATAACAAAAACGTGAAAAGAAAAACGTTTTGTTACGTATTTCAATTATGGTAGTTTTTGGTAGAAACTGTTTTAAAAATTGGTTTTTAATTTTTCTTCAATCATTGTACATTTTCATTTATAAGCACTAGTAGAGCATCAGTTGTAATAAAAAAAATAAAAAAAATAGCACAATAATTTGGAAATTAATCATTCCTGCATGGTGTAACAAAACACATCTTCCAAATAAATTATAGCCAATTGATTAGAACATCCCTATCCAATTACGGTCGCCTGATATAAAATGTGTAGCGTAATTCGAATTAGGACAGGCGTTTAAAACTGGACTTGCTTTCGATTCAGAATTGTAAACAGAAATAAAATGTGATGCGTAATTAGACTGCGTCACTGGGTTGATAATGGTTTAGTAGTGTGTGTGATCACAGGGATGACAACGGTGGTAATCATTAAATGATTACGAGACGATAGTTATGTTTTTATATGAGGTCACAGGAATGTATACGGTTGTAATCACAGGGTTGATTAAGTACAGGCAACTGAAGCAACACGGGTGGGTTTTAATCAGTAAGAGTCTGACACGCCCTCCCGCTCCGCCCAGACCGGGAGAAGATATTTGATTATTTCCCACCCTCAAAAAAAAAAAGGGTTGATTAAGTGACATATCCCATGGGTGATCATAATTTTGTGTGAAATTTATTAGAGTATGTCCAGGGTTGATAAAAATCATGATTTTTATAAAAAAAACATGATTTTTATAAAAAAAACAAAATAATCGGATTTATTTGATTTAAATCGAATTTATTTGATTTAAATCGGATTTTTTTGATTATTTCTGTCACACATGTCTCTAAATGTTTTTTCATTCTCGCTACTAAGCCCATTAATTCCTTATTATAACGTTTACACTCCGCTTTGTTAAACTTGCCGCAAGTGGACTTTTTTCATCGAAATAAACCCATACAGCATCTTTTTTCCTTCCAGACATCTTGTTGTATTCACTTTCATTAATCAATCACGAATTACCGTGCCAAAGACTAAACGGACGGATTCAGTCACGAGTTTAAATTTCGGAGAATCTCCGAATGGTGTAGTTAAACAGCATTGGACACGTGTGTGCGCGCCGTAGTTTATGTCGGGGGAAGTCCCTTGACACATTTTGGCTGATTTGGTCGAAGTAAAAACTTTTTTGATTCAAAATCATTGATTTTTATAAAAAAAATCACTTGATTTTAATCGCGATTTAAATCACTGATTTAAATCAAGTGATTTAAATCATATCAACCCTGAGTATGCCACAAGTCACCGTGATGATGACGCGCACGTGTACGTCGTGTAACCCTTGACGTAAGTCGCGTCGCAAGTCTGATCACCCGAAGTCGTGAACCCCCAACTTTTTAGATTTCCCGTCGCATGACTTCTCTCACCCCTCACCCCTTGATGCGCTCGAATTGAGGAGACACACTAAATAAACCATCATTAACTCTGTTTCAGAGATAAAAATGAGGATCATTCATTACCCGAAGTATATAGTCTCCAAGGAGACGCAGGAATGTTCTCTAAGAAACTGTCCCGTTGTCATTGATGGACAGAATTACTTACACTACATGTATGAAAACAGTGAGATCCCCTACGTCTTCGGTTGTGAAGCTGACCATTACGCTCACTACTTGAAACGCCAATTAGAAATGTTCAAACAAGCTAACGTCAAATGCTACATAGTATTCAAAGGCGGCGATACGGATATAGAGAAGAAAATAAAAATGTTTTCACATTTAATCTTCGATTTTGATACAAACAGAGTATTTGTACCACCTATATTTATAAAGGATGCCACTGTGCAAATTGTCACTGAAATGGACATGAACTACGCTTTCTGCGTCACGGAGCACAAAGATGAGTGCGTTGCCTTAGCTCAAAAACTAGAATGCCCTATCATCAGCTTTGATATAGAATACTGCTTCAGAAAAGCCACTTATATACCATCCATAACAATGAATTTCGACGACAAAACGAAGTCAATCCAATGTCGCCAGTATAAACTTAAGGATTTTCTCCACAAGAATTCCCTGACTGAAGAGAAAACTGCAATTTTTGCTGTGATAACAGACTCAACAATATTTCCGATAGACTTTTTCGATACACTATTACAAACTTGGGGTGTATTAACCGGTCTGCTACCGCATAACTATCGATACTTAAAACTCAAACATCTGATCCTGTGGCTCTCAAAACATAGCGAGCAAGAAGCGAGAGATGGAATTTCCAAAACTCTGTCTAACGAAGATGACCAAAACAAATTTTGGTTAAATTATAATAAAATATTAATTAATATGCGGAAGGACGAAGCCGGGCATGTTACACAGTATCTACTTAATTCAAATATCCCGATAGTGACGCAAGATCCCGAATGGTTCGAAAAAGGAGTGGTATGTAAACACGTGTCGCAAGTATACATCAATCTGTACAAATGGAAGCTTATTGAAGGATCTTGGGACTTCGAAAAAGCTTCTCAAGACCACCCTCTACTTCTATCGATTGATATAATAAAATATGCATACAACTTATTGACAAATTACAGAGGAGATACATTCAAAGTGTACCAGGATGCCAGCACATATAAAGAGATAGATTGTGATGATACAAATGTTCGTAAGCCAAGCTACAACTGCATCTTGTCGGTGTTCGAGAATGGCTGGGAGCAAGTGAAGCATTTGAAGCTGTTCGAGCATTTTCTTACTGAGAATAATATAAACACAAAATTTTTTGCTAAACTACGACCAGATTGTGTTGTATTGTTTATTGCACTAGTGTACTTTGCTCGCAGAACACAGTTGGAAGGTGAGGACGTGACCAGAGAAGTGTATGCGGTTGTACTGTCATACGTCCTGCTGAGCTTAGTGTTCAATAGAGACACACGTTCCAAGGAGCAGTTTTTAAAAGTTAGAGCTGCCACAGGCAAGTATTTCCGATATGATCAAGTTGAAGCTAAAAGAATTTTCGACGGAAAGGCGCTCAGCAGTTTAATGGAACTCCAGTACTGTATCCAGCATATGAATTATTTGAATACTTTATGCGGTTCACCGTATGAATGTACTCAGTACAGAAAGTTGTATAACGGCACATTTGTTTATAAGGTGTTTTGTGATATGCGGGAACATGGTGATTGCGAAGATTTTGTTAACGAACTGTTTCAGATGGCTCCGACAGTTTCAGCAGTCGTAAAGGATCTGTTTCAAGTTTATAGAGAACTTTTGATGAGTGACTAATATGCTTTGTTATTCTTGAATCTAAGATCGAAATAAATAGACTATATTAGCGACCTGGCCCAGATTCACATGGCTTCTACTACTTGACTAAACATAGAGATTTGTATATGATATTATGTAAGTTTATTAACAGTGTATAATAAAAATATAATTTCCGTAGCCGACTGCATCCAGCAGCAGCAGGCGACGTGTCGTCGCGACATTATACTGGTTTCTAGTATTACTATGAAATACCGTGTCGCTAGCTACGGAAGGTATTTCATAGAAATTAATAAAAACCCGTAATGTCGTGGTGACACGCCGCCTACTGCTGCTGCCTCCAGTCGGCTACTCGCAACCGACGGGGCGGTGTGCGTGTATGTGCTAGATGTATGAACGTAAAAGAGGCAAAAGAAGTATGTAAGGCTGCCTGTCCATTGAAGCGGAGCGGGGCAGCGGAGAGGAGAATGGCAGCGGAGTGGAGAGGAGAATGGCAGCGGAGTGGAGCGGAGTTGCGGACAGTGTCTGTCCATTGATCCGGAGCAAGGTAGCGGAGCGGAGTTAGGACTGTGCGGAGTGAGGTAGCGGAGCGGTGTTGCGGACTGTGCGTAGCTAGACCGAGTTCACGTATTTTTCCGCATCGCCTCTCCGCGTCCCCGCTCCACTTCTCCGCTCCGTTTCTCCACTCCGCTTCTCCGCTCCGTTTCTCCGCTCCGCTTCCCGGTTTTGTATGAATTTTTAAACTAGTTCACAACCACTGAAGCGGAGCGGAGGTTTTATGCAATTCCATTGATTAATATTGGCACACCGCTACTCCGCTCCTCTCCTCTCCGCTCCAGTGGACAGGTAGCCTAAGGATCGTAGCAGGTGACGTGCTGTAGTTTCTGCCTACCCCCATGGAAACAAAGCTAGAGTTTATGTATGTAATAACATGAAATGGTGCAATCCGCATCAAAATCCATTGCGCAACTTAGAAGGACAACGCGGTCACAGACACGAACAGCGACTTTAATTTATACCGAACTAGCAACCGGCCCCTAGTTTTGCACAGAGCGCCACCTATCGGGTCCGATCTTTCAAGCTGGAATCGTCCTGACAAATTCACATTTCATTGAAAGAAATCGGTTGTGTGGTTTCGGAGGTAAGCGTATACGAACATAGTGACACGTAATTTTTTTATTCAATATTTTATGTATCCTATTAATAAGTATGTGTAGAAGAAAATAGTGTCGCCTTCGATTATCATATCCGAAGAAACTTGCTAAATGTGAGGTATCCGTTACAGAAAATGTATGTATAGCTATAGGTACAGGGTGTCAGGGACATCGACGCGAAAACTTAATGGATTCAGAACATGACACATGAACAGAACAAAAAAACAGCTGTTCCATACATTTTGACCGCGTAGGTATTGCACTTTGCTATGAAATAGCAGATTTTTTTTTTATGAACCGACGAAAAATTTCAACGCTGGGGCGTTCAGAATCATGTACTGAATCCATCATAGAAATATAAATCTTATATCTATGGAATCCATGGTAACAGGCTTCGCGTCGATGTCCCTGCAACTCTGTATTTATTTATTTTTTTCGAAAAATACTTATCTGTGAATCGGGCGTACCGATAACATTATGTTGTTAGTACAGTCGAGTGCACTTCAGTGATTACACTTTGACCTTCGGCCCGGCGGCGGCGTAGTACAGAGTTACAATGAATACGAGGCCAGCTTATACTGGTTTTGTTACCAAGAACGTGCGATCGATTGTACGACCACGGTCAAAGGTTTCATCGGTTATCATCGGAAAAACCGTTTGACACATAAAATGTTTTTGTATTGTTTTTTAATGATAGTCAATAAGAATGCTAATTATTCTTATCATAATCGACCAAAAATACTAGAGTCCGCGCCACCATTCAAGTCCAATAGACGCGGCGCTAGTGTCTATGTCGTTGCATCAAATTGCTTTAAAAATGTAGTTCCACAATTTTCCGCCGGACTTTAGTGGTGGCGCGGACTCCAGCTATTTTTTACTTACTTTTTAATGTAGCTACCTATTACTTATTTTTTAATTACCCAGTACTGACATCTTTTGTGACGAATTTTAATTATATATTTTTTATGATAGTCATAAGAGATTATTAGTACCTAATCATAATTTAAGCTGTTTTTTTACTTATTTTTGAATGTCTGTTAACCAGTACTGACATCTTTTGCGACGAATTTTAATTATATTATTTTTTCATGATAGTCATAAGAGATTATTAGTACCTAATCATAATTTACCAAAAATACTTTTAAGCTATTTTTGTACTTATTTTTTAAACGTACTGCTGACCTCTTTTGGGAGGAATAAATATTTTTTATACTTGTCTGTTTTTCGTTGAATTTTGAATTGAGGAACGCCTCATTGGTCCAGTGGTCGCAAGCGCTACTGCTGAGCATGAGAACCTGGGTTCGATTCCCGGGCCGGGCAGTGTTATTTGGTTTTTCTATCTGGAATTTCTCAGTAGTAGCCCGGAGTCTGAATCTGTGCCCGGTTGATGGCAATAAGCTCGCTCCTGTTACATGGTACTTAAACATAACTGGGGAAATGTGGGTGTACTATACTGCCCTGCTAAGCCAAAAGGCGCTATCTCAGTTGGTACAGTTTTGAGAAACTTATTTATGGAAACATAAGAAGAATAAAAAACTTCTTAGGGGTTTTTTTATGTTTTTATAAAGCTATTTGGCTTATAGCATTAGATGCGAAATTGTTATAGCTATTGAATGGTATAAAAAAAAACAAAAGGTCATAATATCTCAGAGATAGCGCCTTTCGGCTTAGCAGGGCAGTATAGGTGCACCTCTGCCTAACTCTGTGGGGAATTGAGGCGTAATGTTATATGTGAAATGTGGGTAAAGTTCTTTCCTTACCTACTCTAAATAAAAAAAAGGTAAAATCTAGTTTTTGGTTTGGAAGCCAGGCAATGTTTTACTCACACATTTGGTGGACAGTAAGTATGTCACATGAGCCTAAAACATTATAAAAAAAAACAATATCCTAGAGGTTTAGGTATTGATGATGATTATTATTCTGTAAATACAAATATTTGTTACGTTATTGTGCACTCCACGAAGAAAACGATGCGCCGCCGCCGCGCCGGCCAGAATAGGGATGACGACTCAACATTTTTTTTTAGTCTGTCTTTGAGATTATAAAAAAATATTGGACACGTATTTTTTCTTTTTTTACGTAATCTAAAGATTACGACGATACATTGAGGTAAAATGCGCCATGACGTCACGAGTACGTAGATTTTATACATACTAGTGACGTAGCGACCCCCACTGCCCAACTGAAAATGCGTTATATCTAAGTCATTTTTCAAATTCTATAAGTAATTTTTTATTAATATGATAAAGCATAAAATACGTGTCTAATATTTTTTTATTATCTGACTGACGGACTAATTAGATTTCGTGGCACAAACGTCTATTTATAATTTTGTTTCCAATTGATGTTATTTCCACTTAAACAAACAACAACATTATGTAAGTGTTAATAAAGTTGATTTTAGACTGGTATTGATAAAAAAAGTCATAAAAATATGAAGTTATAGCGCAAACTGAACCTTATGTGTAGGCATTACAGTTGTTTTTCCTAAAACTCGTGTTTGTTTACATGTTTGGCATATAAAGTGTACATTCAAATTTTTTATACTTGCAGTCCCATTTCCCATGGTTTGTACTACTGCAAGCTGTACTGAACTGCTGTACATGAGTTCACTAGCAATTTGTTTATGCCTCCGCTTAATTCTGCCGCGTTCTTCACCTCGCTTCCGGTATGTTCTACCGCATCTCTTTCCCCGCCGCTTCAAGAATTGTGGCCAAAGTCACCGCTTTTGAATAGCTGAGATGCTGTTCCGCGAATAACCGCTGCCTAGTGAATTCGCTTTTTAAGCCCTACAAATTGATCTCTTAAATTGTCTTCTAAAACTGTATTGAAATTGCAGAATCTGGAAAGCTTTTTAAGCTCGGCTATGTATTCGGCAACAGACTCACTGGCCAACTGTCTCCGTTGACGAAATCTGAATCGCTCCACCATTTCTGCAGGTTTGGGTTGTAAATGTTCTTGCAGTTATTTAATAACTTCTTCGTTATTCAAAGAAGACGGCTTTGTAGGACTTGCTAAACTAGATAATAGCTCATATGTTTCTTCCCCCATTAGCGAAATAAGCGTGGGTAGCTTCACATCGTCACCAATCTTGTTAGCTAAGAAATACATTTCTATGCGTTCAATATTCGCCAACCAGTTGCCGGCTTGCACATTATACTCGCCTATTGTACCGATAGACATATTTTTAATGAAGAAATAACTGCACTAAATAAGATTTCCAATTTTTCTCGTCGCCAATGTTCAAATCAGAGGCGGGCTTCCTTAGAGTATATATCACTGGAGAAGCCATAAGCCCAATATTCCGAACAAAAAAGTCTGTCACTTTTTGCGGGGGACGGGGTAGCTACTGTCAAAAATAACAATAGCTGCTCGCCCGGATAGAGAAGTCCGTACCATATTTTTTATTTTTATCGATATCGATATTCATTCGGAATTTTGCTTGAACCCAGAAATAAAACAGCTGTTGCATAAAATAGTTACCGGTCAACTGCCCTAACTTCGCCTGGCATCCAATGTTTGCCTATAATGAAAAAGATGTATTAACTTGTTCATTTTACTTGTATGGCAATTGAAACTTAAAGCTCTCTATGAAAACTCAAAGTTTCGATTGCCATACAAGTAACATGAAAAAGATATTACATATTTTTCATTATAGGCAAACTTAGGACGCCAGGCGAAGTTAGGGCAGTTGACGGTACATTTTAATAAGAAGAGAAAATAACTTCAATTAAATAAAAGTAACTAAATTTGTAATAAGAAAGTAATCTCAATAAAAAATCAGATCAAGTTCAATTTTTTATTTTTTTATATACAAACACTTCAATGGACATAAACAAATTATACTCGTGCTTAGTCCTCGATAATTATCCTGATTTACTATGTAGTCCCACTATGTTCCATTGTGTACACGCGAATATTCAGAGAATAAAATCCTGCAAAAAAAAACTTTTACGCTGGCAACTATATCCAGCTTATGTCATTCACTATTTTCGCGTCGTGTAGCGCACGTAATTTTTAAGAAAATTATTGAATTTTCTTATAAAAACTAATTATTTTTGCAATATTATCAACAACAATGGCAGGCAATAACATGTGGAAGAAAATTGGTAAAAAACCGCGTATGCAAACTCAAGGACGATTTCGGCATAAGTCATTGCCGGCGTCCTGGAATCAGTATAAAAGCGAAAGACATAAAATATTGTAAACGAAGACGAAAACACAGGTATGTATGTGTGATATTATTGAAAAATTTCAGTGGATTACGATTGATTGATTTGGATTGCAAAGTAGCAGAGGCTATATTAATTATCCGCCATATTGCCGGTGCTCAGTACATCCGTTCTTGTAACATGAAGTTCGTGTTACGACAAGACCTCGAGTTATGATCTCGAACCTCAAGTTGAGGAAAAAAGCACAAAATATAATGTACGAGTATACCTAGAAGTTCTATGGTATGCACCGCCTATGCACGACATATTATTTTCTCTCGTGAGAAATTATCATTACAAAATAAGGCAGGACCTCGAGGCTAGATCTCGAAACCTCAAGTTGAGGTAAAAGGCACAAAATATAATGTATATCTAGAAGTTCTATGATATGCACGTATTATTGTTTTCTCTCGTGAGGAATGATTATTACAATATTGATAAAGAATTATCAGTTCTTTACACTTATTAATGTATCATCAGACTAAGTTAGTCTAATGATGATAGTGTGCTTTGTAGATACCGAAGAACTAAGAGATGATGGTTTTATGGAGTTGCATGAAGCAATTATAATGGCCTTAGGAATCCCGTCCACCACCAAGAAAACCTAAATGTTTCACTTAAAAAGTATTTAAAGTGATTAAGTATGTACTATAAGAAGAACAACCTATGTAAAATATATTTAATATTAATACTATTTACTATTACTGGATGCTTCAAAATTGAACATGTAATTAGAAGGTCTGTTGAGTGACCCAATCAAGGAAAGGGACCAAGAGTGGAGGACCACTATAGCAATAAGGAATTGCTTTACCGCAATGTTTGTGTGTAATTTGATAAAAACAATCAAAACACAAAGAATTTCAAAATTCTCAAAGATGTTTCAACAACAGTTGCACTGAAATGGAAAAGTTTCCTGTTTAGTGAAAAATTTAATGAACATGTACAAGTCTGCAAAGGTAATTAAGAAGGCAGCCCCAACTACACATTTAAGAAAATGTGAGGAAAACTCAAATGCCTCCCTTCACATTCGAGTCGAACCAAACAGGGAAGGGGGGGGGGGGGGCAGGTATCAACCTAGGACCACCGGGAAGAACCAACAGCAGAGGACTTCATCAGGCAAGATGTACCAACACAAACCTGTGTACCAAACATAGAGGTAAAGACATTTGCATGTCGTTTTAAATATGTTTATCCTTGCTGGCAAAAGATCACAAAAGATAAAGTTATCTGGTAATGGTTGAAGATATATAAAATTTAATTTATGAAAATTTCCTACACAACATAATACTTACCTATTTATCACCTTAAAATAGTACCTACATTTTCAGAGTCTGAAAATATAGTTATATGAATAGAACCTAACAGGTTGGTGGATTTGAGTGTTATTAATATAAATGTGCAGTGTGCACCTGTCAGTGGACAGTCTTTTTAATCAAAAATATCTACTACTTATACTCAAACAAAATGGAGATACCACTATAACATTAAATCTAAAATGTCTGAATAAATTATATCCATACAAAACAGTTTCAAATGAAAGACATACGGACATTATGTAAACTCATTTTCTAAAAAAGATGACATGTACACAATTGATTTAAAAGATGCATTTTTTATATATTTTTTTTATATCAGTGAACACTGAACATTGATGCGATGACAAAACCTATTGGAGGGTTTATTGTAAAAACAATGTCTATGAATTCAATTGTTTGTGCTTGGGTTGTGTACTGCCCCACACCAGTAATATCTTATCTATGCAGTGGCATATCAATGTAGTGGGTGATTAAAATCTGTGATTTATCTTGAAAAGTTTATTAGAATGTTTCATTTTCTTTGTAAAACTATCAACCTTCTGGAGTATTGGTTGTTACATAAATAAGGATAAAAGTAAACTCAAATCTAATCAAGTTGCTGAGTACTTAGATTTGTGTTTGATATGAAGAATTTATGACCCTGACAGTGACAGATAAAATGAGATGTTCATTTCACCTATTCTTTACACCTCATTCTAACAGCTTGTTGTCCATGTATGAGTTATGTTTTACTATACTTAAGTGCACTAAAATTTTGGAAAAACAAAAATGTGCAGAGTTAGTTTACCACAGTAATGACTTAGATTTAATTATAAACATAAATATGAACTGTAAAGAAGATTTACACTGGTGGCATAAATGTACAAAAACCCTGTAAAAATTGTCAATTTGAGATTGAAATTTAGTCAGATGCATCTCACACTTGTTTCGATATTTGTTTTGATGGTCAGATAGCAAATGGGGTTTAGACAGAAGAAGACAAGGCAAATCATTTAAGCTATTTGGAACTGATAGCTGCTTTTCTTGGTCTACAAGGTTTTATCGAGGACTTAAAATTATGCCAAATTTGATTACATAGAAACAATACTACAACAATAGATTATATCATTCAATGGGTGGAAATCAATTTAATAATCTTAATTGCCTGGCTAGGCATATATGGCATTGGTGTGAAGCCCGAAAAATAGGGATATCTACATTCTTAGTATGATCCAAAGACAGCAGAAATGCTGAACTTGAGTCTAGAAATAAAAACATTGATTGTGAGTGGGAACTGGCAGATTTTCAGGACATAGTGAGATCTTTTGGAAATCATTACATTGATCTATTTGTTGCTACTAGAGCTAATACTAAGTGTGATAGATATCTGCCCTGGCATAGAGATCCACTTGCAGAAAATATGGATGCATTTACAGTAATTTGGATAAATTACCCATTATTTTAGGCATTTCTACCATTTCCATTCATTTAAAAAACTATTCTGAAAATTAAAGAACATCAAATTTTTTGGCATCTTAGTTTTTTCCTATGTGGCCATCACAACCTTGGTACCCATTTATTAATTCCAGGGTCATATCACAGATTATGGTATATGGCCTGAACCATCAAACCAATTGTTGTTGTCACCTTCCAGAATACTGCATCCTCTGCACAGCAGCCTTTTTTCCTTGGGGTCCTGCATATTGTCAGGGAAGCGTTTAAGAAGCAAATGATACAGATGACACCTTTAACGTCATGATATCTTCTTTATCAGATAACATTGTCAAACAGCATTCTGTAGCACTACTTAAGTGGTGGATTTGTTCTCGTAATGTTAAAAATATTCACGATTTTTTCAATCACTAAAATATTAGAGTTCCTTTCACACCAATTCAACAATGGCAGTTCATATACTTCAATGAACACTAATAGATCTGCATTGTCATTGATCATAGATTCTGATGTAGGGACGGATCCTTAAATTAAGAGGTTCTAAATGTATCATCAAATTACGACCAAGTCATCTTGAATACTGATGATACGTGGGATCCATCAATGGTACTGAATTGCATAGAAAAATGGTACTCATTACAGCAATTACCACTTGACAAAGTAAACAAAAAGTAGTTAATTCTTTCAGCTCTTACTAGTGCTCAAAGAAACCTCATCTGTAATTAGACTTAATATTATCCAATTTATTACACTGCTTTTTTAAAAACATTTAAGACAGGAAAACAGCAAACGAGTACCTATTATGTTACCCTATTTTCATATGAAACCTGACATTTGTCCTGCGATTACATTACAATATTACATACACACAAATTGTTAAAGCCTTAGTTAGTTAATATAGAAAATTTGTAATTCATTCTTTAAAAATAAAAAACGCCGCATAATTACGTTAATAGCCAAACAATTAGTTGCTGGATTAAACATACTCGTACAATGATGGAAAGTGGCATAGAAATCAAGAAATTCACTCCTCATTCAACACGTCATGCTTCAATGGCGAGTAGAGGTGTGTCAGTAAATATTAAGTATATTTAAAACGGTTGGTTGGTCAATAGGATCAAAAGTTTTTTGCAAACCATTATAATAGACCTTTGATTAGAGAAAATAATAAATATCTCTTTGGCAAGAATGTTGGTAATGTTGAGACTGATGTGTTTTTTTTTGTCATGAATTAATAAAAAGTAGTATACTGGGAGGAATATACTGTATACTTGGTTGATAATTAGAATTAGAAGAGAATTAAGTTTAAATGTTGAAAAGCTTTTTCAGTCAAGTACAAAAAGTTGATTTTATGATATTTGAATGTTTTATTTTATAATGGTGCCAGATGTTTGTAATTTCCAACTTCATCTCTCTAAACATCTACATAGTAAATCAGGATAATTATCGAGGACTAAGCACGAGTATAATTACTAAATTAAACGAACTTACCTAAGTGAAGTTCTATTGTAATTATACGAAGTGCTTAGTCCTCGATACTATGTTCCCTCCCAAGCCCTAAACAAGACCATAGTTTGTTTTTTGACCCTGGGATTGAAGTTGGAGAATTACTGTCTGTTAATTTTAAATCTCTCATTGCAGATTACTCTAAATAGAATGACATAAGCTGGATATAGTTGCCAGCGTAAAAGTTTTTTTTTGCAGGATTTTATTCTCTGAATATTCGCGTGTACACAATGGAACATAGTGGGACTACATAGTAAATCAGGATAATTATCGAGGACTAAGCACTTCGTATAATTACAATAGAACTTCACTTAGGTAAGTTCGTTTAATTTAGTAATTATAAAACACTGAACAATAAAAAAAAAATAAACAAAAATAATTACTAAGTAATTTTTACTGAGGATTTTAAATTTCAATAAAAACATGACTAAATCTTAGAGAAAAAAAATCTGCTTAAGGAAAGTTATTCAGTTCTTTAGGTAATTTGACGTGTTTGGACGCTTTTTACACCATTTAACAGTACAAATAGGCATTTTCACGGAGCTCCGCGCGCCTTTAAAACGATTCACGAAGTGCGTTAGAATCGATTTGAAAGTAGTTTTTATGAACGTACTAGAACATTAATTTGTTCTTGTACTTTTACAGAGGGGAAGTGTTCGTAAGGCTTCTCCAGTGTTATATACTCTAAGCGGGCTTCCATTAAACATTTATTGTGAACTGCCAGTGCCAGCTAACTATTCGTAGTCTATGATACACGTTTTGGTTGCCAAATACAACAGTTTTAAGCCCCTAAAAATATCCTTAAAAAATATCTGTAGCTGAAAATGCCCCTTTTAACATTTCTTTTCCCTAAATTTAGGGGGAAAACCCCAAAGTTGTCAACATTGCAATGTAACAATAAGTAAGTTATTACTTGAGATGAGTAATTACATGCTGACATGACATGACATTACAACTCAGCATTACAACCATGACAATTGACAGTCGTTGACATTGACAAATTGTGGTTTGTATGGTACGATACCACGTAAATAAGCTAAAAGATGTGGTTCCATAAGTGGAATACCACATTAGGGCGAATTTACCGATTTAAATCTTTGCCGCTGTTATCGTTTTCATAACAGCTGTCACTGCGGTCGTAAAGTGCAGCCATCGCATGCATATAACGAAACTAAAAATTAAAAAGTACCTACTTTTTAAGTCAACAGATAAATTATCATCATTTTATTTTATATGGAAATAGCTTTTTCCTGAATCTCTTTTATTTAAAAGAAAGTTACAAGAGTAGGTCAATTGTATCTATAGATTATATTGCATTTGACAGGCTTATGATATCTTTTTACAAGTAGCGTTGCTCATTTCTGTGGCCCATTTAACTACTAAATTTGGAACGCAGAGCGTTGACGGTCAGGGCTAACATGCTAGCCCGCAGGTTTGCACGCTGCACAAAAGAGATTAAGATTTTGTTATTTAAATCCTTTTGTCAGACGTTTTACTCCAGCAGCCTGTGGACAGCATATACGCAAAGGGCTGTCAATGCTCTGCGGGTCCAATATAATAACGCTTTCAGGATGCTGCTGAGGCTCCCGCCGTTTTGCAGCGCGTCCGCCATGTTCATGGAGGCACGCACTGATGGTTTCGCGGCAATCTTACGCAAGAAAGCGGCGTCCCTGCTGCACAGGGTGCGTGTGAGTAGCAACAGCATCCTGAGTGTGATAGCGGACAGGTATGACTGTCCGTTCTTTAAACATTGTATGCGTTTATGTGAGAAATAACATAGTTTTAAGCATTATTTTTTACTAACAAAATGGATCATGTTGTCTGAAATATAAATAAATAATAATAATAATAATTTAGATCCACACACATTATGAGAAAATTTTCTGGTAAAAAATATCCTTGTCACACAGTTATAAAAAAAAGTCGACTTAAAAGACTTGGTTTCAAGCCAGTTCAAACAACGATACATAGACTAGAACGAAGCGTGAGGGAGTGCGGGAAATCCCCCGTGTATAGTGTAGAAAAGTACTCTATGTGTAGTGAATGCTGCAGGCACGTTGTGTACTAACGAGTTTATTAGATATTTCTAGATTTTTTTATAGTAATTGTTAATCAGTTAATTTACACCCATAACCAAATAAATCAATTATATCTGACTAAAATCGAATAAAGACAAATAATTTTTAATGTTTTTTTTTTTTTTGTGTATTCATATTTATTACTGTTTTCAAAGGCCCGATGGAGAGAGATATTAGTACTTACCTTTCTAAGTACAAATAAACTTTAAAAAAATTGTTACTTTGAAAAATAAACATTACAACAAACCAAACGTGTATTCATTTTTTCCTTTAGATTCTTACGTAATAAATATTAAACAGGGGGGGGGGAGGGGGTAGGCCTATGCTTATTTTTTCTTATAATAAAAAGGAGGGGGTCAAAAACTTGCGAAAATAGTCTTACGTAATAAATGAATGGCCCCTATTAAGTATAGATATTGAAATGAGGTATAGGAACATGTTAGAATGTCTTACTTTTACATTAACTGCAACATCGCGGTGTGTCATATCCTATGCTACATTTAGTAGCGACAAACGCGTTATCGTCATTGTATGGATGCCAGAGTTGTAAGTTGTGTGGTGCTGTCTAGATATTCAGTTCAACAAAGGATTATTTAATCTGTAAGTATTTTTTATTGGCTTGTATTTAATTGAACCTCAAATAATTGCCATTTTGTTTTCCTAAAAATATGATGGAACACTCTATTTTAAATGAATGCACTTCTTTTTATGAACCTGTATTAATTTCTATTTTTGGGTCCTAAAAATACTAAATACCCAAGTAAGTAAGATAGTCTTTTAGTTATTCCACGTTGATCTGACACGTCTCGTGATCTCTAAACTCGAATCTAACAGATCCTAGGCTAAGCCTCTTTTCTTAGGCGCCGGCACCGTATTGCTGTGTTTTTCTTAGTGCCGTAGGTACCTAAACATTATAGTCTCCTGTAAGATCAATACACACTTTACTTGCCCGTTTGTTCTGTGGCGAAGAGCATTAAAAAAAAATTAAGGTTACTGTTACGCGAGGCCAAGTAAACAAGGTTTAAAAAAAAACACTTTGAGTTACACGAAAAGAAATTGTTTAATTTTTGGGTTTGACCTTCGAACAATTTTCGACTAACACACTAAGTCAAAACTGGCAGAGACAACGATAATATGGAGATGGTAGAGGTTCAGTGATCGGGACGAAACTGGCGCACCGCGGGAGCGGGGAGGCAGTCTGCTCTAAGATGATGACATGACAATTCTTAATAAATCTAAGTAATCGTTTATTATTGATCGTTAATGGTTTTCCTTAACATCGGGAAACTATAACAGCCCCCCGATTTAAAGTAAACTACACCCTTTAAAGTGAAGTTTATGTCTAAGTTAATGAAATATGAGTCAGCCGATTCGGAGAGAGGGTCCCGTGTTAACGTTTGAGAGTTCAATGTCATCTAACTCAGGGTCATTATTTTCGGGAGTTTTATTTTCTTTAAGTTTCATTATTTTCTTGTGTATGCCAGTTTTATACACCTTATAGATAAAAAAACACATAATAGAAATTATAATTACAATCATAATACCTGAATAATACTTTTGATATAAAACAATATGTGGTTTTTCAATTATATTGTTAAGACCTTTCAGGATTTCAGGATTATCATAAGCTAAGGAATCTAGGTTAATATTCTTAAGATTAACTACAGGTAAGTTTGATACAATGTTATTATATGCTACAACATTACAACATGAATCATTTAAAATATTAAAATTAGAAACAATACTTTTCAGCTGAATTTTACGATTTCCATGCGAGGTTAAACGAGTGTCCTTGCAATAGGCAACACATTCAGAAGGTAAGTACAATACACCATTTCCACTAAATTCTATTTCAGTAGATTTTCACTCAATGCTTATTTTAGTTTTTTCTGACATTACATATAACCATCACCATCATATACCATCTATTATAGCGTAGTGGCTGCCAGATGCTAACATGACCATGAATAAATTTGGTTTCACAAATCGAAGGGATTAAGGTAAGTACTTTTGTGATAATTTCTGTTTCACAGGAAGGCGTCGCGGAAGAGGAGTATAATATTGATGTTTCACAAAGGTAATGATCATTATTGATTATCTGACAATAATCCAGATTATCTAACTTACAGTACATTGACCTATCTCTACTGATACCAATATATTTGGAGGATGGAATGATGGTCGAATATGACTTTGGATCATTTTTATCATGAGAAACCAGTGAAGGTAAGTTATTATATATATTTAAGTACATAGGGTTAATGAGAGGGATTTTTACTGTAAACACTACTTTTTCTTTATTGAAGTAACTAGATACCTCTGAAATATTTAAAATAGTATGCATGTTATCGAGGTTTAAGGGAACTGGAAGTTGTTTAGATTCTGGTAAGAATCTGTAGTTTTCGACCAATTCGGTATAAAGTTCTTTAGGTGTTAGGATAGTGGGGTACAGGATATTAGATTTGCTGAACATAATCGAGTTAATTATGTCTTCAACTTTGAAGGATAAGGCTAGGAGGCTATTTTCTATCATGGAAGTTAATTCTAGCATGCGAGACCTAATACCTAATTCTTCTGAAACATAAGTCAGATTTAGAATATCTAGGGACAATTCGTCCATTGCATCTTTCAGATACTTTTCATTTAGTTTTATTATATGCAGAGTTTCGTTGAAAGATCTCAGCGAAGTAGTAGTAATTAATATATTTTCTTTCATCAGAAGGGCTAATTTCTTTTGGTCTGTTTCTACCTCTTTAATGGCATTATCGTATCGGATGGCATCATCTTCATCCATTGTGCCAAATAACTTTTTAGATACAGTACCTACGAATCCTAGAAGTGCAGATCTTCTCGACTGGCGAGATGTAAGATGAAAAATTGCTTCGTTGTCATGGGCTATATCACTATAACGGGTGTTCAGTGGTTCAAAGAGATTACTACATTCTAAATAATCAAAGACTTTACCATTGTCACACATTTGTTTGCATTTATCGAGAATAAGACGGAGGTTTACGATATGCGGGTTAATAAAGGATACATCATAAGGAATAACTATACTAAGGTGACTATCTATTAGACTTAAAGAACCTAAGGGGTCGAAGTAGATGCCAGGACTGTTCGTCAAGGGCGTAATGAACTCCTGACCCAGCGCATAATTACTGTAATAAAATATAATTAAAATTAGTACTAGGACTACGTTTCAGATCTAGGAGCTAGTTTGACCTCGTCATAGTGATGTGTCACATGACGTCTATTTATGAGTAAGGTCAAGGTGTTTTACCATTGACCTTTACAACCTTATACGGTCCTTTCCAAATTGGCGAAAGGGCTTTGCGCAAACGTACATGATTTTTGAGATATACGTAATCTCCTACTTTATATTGCATAGGTCGTGAGCGGGCGTCATAATACTGTTTAGATCTTTCCTTAGATCTTTGTATGTTTTCGATGGCTTTTTCACGGGAAAGTTTTAGACGATGATGTAAGGATTTGAGATATTCTGAATATGTAAGGTCTGGTTGTAATTCGTAGATGGAATCTGGAATAAAAGCCTTCTTGCCAAAGAGGAGCTCATATGGTGTGAAGTTGGTAGTGGAATGAGTAGAGGTGTTATACGCCAACATAGCAGTATAGACATATTTATGCCAGTCAGAATGATTTTCATTGACATAAGATTTAAGTGTGGAGTGACTGCGTTCAAGTGCACCTTGAGTTTGAGGATGGTATGGGGAAGACCAGATTTGTTTTATTTTCAGGAAATCGCAGGTTCTTTTAAATAAATCTGCGGTGAAGTTTGTGCCTTGGTCGGTTAATATAGACTTCGGGATGCCGAAGACAGAAATAAAGTGCACTAAACACTCACATGTTTCCTCTGCAGTCGCACTAGCGACAGGGTAAGCGAGGGAATATTTGGTGAGGTCGTCCTGTAGTGTAACAATGAATTTGAGCTTAGTAAGGCCAGCTTCTGGAAGGGGACCCACAAGGTCGAGGCTGAGTCGTTCAAATAGTTTAGTGGAAGTGGTAGTTATTTGCATTGGGGATTTATTAATCTGTCTTAAGGCTTTGTTACTTTGGCATTGGGAGCAATTTCTTACGTATGTTTCGATATCTGTCCGCATATTTTTCCAGAAATACCGTTCTTTTATTCGATTAAACATTCGCGTAGATCCTAGATGTCCGGCAATAGGAATGTCATGGTTTTCGCGGAGTATTCTATATATCTCCGAGGGTGTAGGAAAAATTATAGTATTGTGATAAATGTGAACTGATACTTGGGTATCGTGAAAGATATAGCAGAACATGTTGTATATTTTAGCCCAGATATGTTTGTCAAAAGGATTTTGGAAATCAGTAATGGCTAAATTTAGATTGGAATCAGTGGAATTACGCAGTATATCGGATTGAAGATTTAGTATACTTTTATAAATGTCTTCATAAGAACTATTATGAAAGTGATATACTTTAGTGAATAGGAAATATATTGTTCTTCCTTTGTGATTGAAAGAGATAAAAGAGTAGAGAGTTCTTTCTCTATCTAGCAGGTCCTTTGAGTCTTC
Organism: Agrochola macilenta; assembly: GCA_916701695.1. NCBI lineage: Eukaryota > Metazoa > Arthropoda > Insecta > Lepidoptera > Noctuidae > Agrochola > Agrochola macilenta. The sequence goes on along the minus strand of OU753578.1, from coordinate 14,148,023 downwards.
AAGGTTGCTCAGGATTTCTTCTACGTGAGGGTTGGAGTCATCGAGATCGATGGAAGTAGGTATGATCATGATTTTGCAGTTAGTTTTCAGGATGCTTTCGTTGTGTTCTGTGATTTTAGCGTTGCTATTAAACTCTTTGTTGCTCATTGTTTTCATGAATTTGCTATAGTTATTGTCACAATAAGGATTTGTTGTAGGATTCGGGGATTTGTTAGATTTGGTAGATGTTATGGGATCATCCATTCCTGGTGGTGAATCGTCGTTTTCTAAGAGGTCTACGGACGGTAGTTTATCGTCAAGGTCTAGGGAACCAGGAGGTAGCTGGATATCAAGATCTTCAAGAGTTAGAGGGCTGAATCGAGGTGATGAATTATCATCTGCATTTTGGTTAGAAGTGGATGGAATGGGGTCACAGTCTAATGGTTGGGTTGGGTTTACAGGATATCGGGATAAGGCGTCAGCAGCGGCATTAAGTTTTCCCTTTTGATAACCGATTTCGTACTCGTATTCCATTAGTTTCAAGCGCCATCTTTGTAATTTGCTACTAGGATCTTTATGATTAAACAACCACTTTAATGGTCTATGATCAGTAATTATCAGGAATTTTCGTCCATAGAGATATGGGCGAAAGGTTTTGCAACCGTACAAAATAGCAAGTAGTTCTTTTTCGGTGGTATTATAATTAGATTCGCTCTTGTTAAGGGTTCGAGAGGCATAGGCTATTGGCCTATCCTTACCAACTGGACCTTGACTGAGTACGGCACCGATGGCATAATTAGAAGCGTCACAAGTTAAGATGAAAGGGGCAGAAAAATCTGGATAAATGAGGAGAGGAGCAGAGGTAAGTTTGTGCTTGAGTTCGTCAAAGGCGACTTGTTGTTTATTTTCCCATAAGAAGGGGACATCCTTTTTTAAAAGTTGAGTTAGTGGTTTTGCAATTTTCGAGAAGTTAGAAACAAAACGGCGATAATAGGACACGAGTCCGAGGAAGGACTTAACGTCCTTGGGGGATTTAGGAGTAGGAAATTGGGTTACGGCTTTTATCTTTTCAGGGTTAGGTTTTACACCATCTTTAGTTATTTGGTGACCAAGATATGCGACTTCACGTCGGAGGAACTCACACTTGTCAGGTTGGAGTTTTAGATTGAAGTCTCGAAGCCTTTGGAATATTAACGAGAGATTCTCAATGTGAGAATTTAGATCGTAGGAATATATGACTATGTCATCAAGATATACAAAACACCGTATGCCTTGGAGACCTGTAAGAGCGGTATTCATTAACCGTTGGAAAGTAGCGGGCGCATTCTTCAAGCCAAATGGCATTCTTGTAAATTGGTAATGCCCTTGAGGTACACTAAATGCTGTTTTAGAAGCGTCCTCTTCATTAATTAAAATTTGATGGAACCCTGATGCAAGGTCAAGGGTCGAGAAATATTTACTCTGACCTAGTTGATCTAAAATTTCGGATATCTGCGGTATAGGGTAGCTATCTCCAATAGTGATGTCATTTAGTTTTCGGTAATCGATAACTATACGCCATTTTTGTTGTCCGGATGCATCAATTTTTTTTGGGACAATCCAAATTGGCGAAGACCATGGAGAAACTGAATGTTTTATGATTCCTTGATCGAGCATTTGGTCTATTTGTTTGTTGACTTCTTGTTTGTGTACCTCTGGGAATCGGTAAGATTTTACATTGATCGGGTTTTGATCACTCGTTGTTATGTTATGCTTAAGTGCATCTGTGTGGGAAAGTTTGTCACCAGGAATAAAGAATATATCTGAGTATTCAGAGCAAACATCGTGAAGAGCATTTGCTTCTTCAGTATTGAGGTGGGAGATTCTGAGAAGGTTTAATACTTCTTGTGTTCGGAGATAAGAGTCGGTGCTTTTGAAATGACAAACTGTATGAGCATTTACTGGATCGAGAGGTTTGATTACAGAACTTAAGGGTATGAGTGTGATATCTAAATTTGACTTTAGGGTTATAGGAGTTTCAGAAGTATTGATTATTGATAAGTTGATTCTTTTGTTTTCTTTAACTGTGACTAAGCAATTGGCGATCAGTAAATCTTCGTGATGACATTGATCTAGTACGAGTCCTTCTTTCACCTCAGGGTTGGAGACGGAGCATTCTATGACGGTTTCAGTTCTGGCAGGAATTTCATAAATAGGCGGATTAAAATGTAATTTTATTTCGTGTTTACCTACTTTCAAGGTTTCACGAGTGTAGTCAATAGTGCAGCCAAAAGCGGTTAGCATATCAGTGCCAACTATACCATCATAAGGTAAGTGTATTCGGGATATTATATGGAATTTATGCGTGATACTATTTTTATCGTCTATATTTATTTTAAGCGGAAAATGGCCTATTGTGGGTGAAGCTTTATCAGTGGGGTCAATACCTTTCAAAAGGATTGTATCTGGTGTGATATAAACTGGTATTTGTATGGAAGAGTTTTTTAGAAGGCTTATTGTTGCGCCAGAGTCTACAAGAAGAGATATAGTAGTGTCTGATACTGGGGTATGGACTAGGATATGAGGTAATAAGCGTCTCTTAAATGGACTTATATTGATTTCATATATTTTCGTTTCGGGAATTGAACGAGGAGCGAATGAGTCTAAAGTGGATTTGGCATAAACAGAATGATTTATTTTACTGTCAGTGGGAGTAGTGGATACAGAGGGTACAGCGGATGCAGAGGATACAGCGTTGCGTTTTATTCGCAAGTCCCTATCGTTAGGGGATACAGAGGATACAGCGGATGCAGAGGATACAGCGGATGCAGAGGATACAGCGGATGCAGAAGATACAGCGGATGCAGAGGATACAGTGTTGCGTTTTATTCGTAAGTCCCTATCGTTAGGGGATACAGAGGATACAGCGGATGCAGAGGATACAGAGGATACAGTGTTGCGTTTTATTCGCAAGTCCCTATCGTTAGGGGATACAGAGGATACAGCGGATGCAGAGGATACAGTGTTGCGTTTTATTCGCAAGTCCCTATCGTTAGGGGATACAGAGGATACAGCGGATGCAGAGGATACAGTGTTACGTTTTATTCGCAAGTCCCTATCGTTAGGGGATACAGAGGATACAGCGGATGCAGAGGATACAGAGGATACAGTGTTGCGTTTTATTCGCAAGTCCCTATTGTTAGGGGATACAGAGGATACAGTGTTAGTGTCTTTGATATAGAAATGTTATGGAGTTTGATGTTTGGGTCTCACGAGACACCACCGTGAGCCCTTTACTCGTTTAAATCATCATTCGGTTTACCTTGAGTATTTTCCATATAGTCATTGTCTTCGTTGCTATTTACCACGTGAGCTTGAGCTTGATTATTTCGGTAACGCCTTGGTAATGGTCTTTGATTATTTTGATCTTTGAAACGATTATTATTGAATTCCCGATTCCTACATTCCTCAATAGTGTGGCCCACGTTTTTACAATAACGGCACACTGGAAGACCTGAAGTAGATGGTCTTTGACTATAAGACTCATTTGAAACACTTTGCTGTGCGAGGTTTCGGTTCTGTTGGAATCGACGCTGAGGCCAACGTCCTTGATTAGTTGAATTGGTATTGTTTGCTGATGGATTACGCTTAGAGGTGGTCTGTAATATTTTTTCTTCAGACACGGCGAAGCCAATGGCTTCATTTAAAGTTTCAGGGTCACGGCATCTGACTACAGTTGATAATCGAGTATTTAAGCCACTGATAAATGTATGCAATGCTAAGTCTTGCATTGCAGCGACACGGCCAGTCAGTTCACCCTTCTTTTTTGTGGGTATTGAAATATTTATTTCGGTTAATAGTTTGGCTAGGCATGTTTCTACGCGTAGTGCAAACTGGTTGACTGTTTCGCTATTAGTTTGACAACAATCTTGGAGATCCGAGAGTAGTGCAGCGTAATGCTTTTTCTCGCCAAATTGATTTTTGAGTAATTCTTCTAACTGTTGCCAGTTTTCAAATTCTTTAATGGAGCACGCACTTTCGGCACGGCCTTCAAGTTGGCTTAAAATATACTTTAATATTACGTCTTGTTGAGATGGTGACGCAAGGCTTATTGCATTTCTGCAATTATGTAAAAATGCACTAAGTTTTTCGCGGTTTCCGTCGAATTTGTTAATAAATTTGCTTATAAAGTTCATGTCAATTTCTTTGAATTCTTTTGTTTCTTTAGACATAGTATTGGTCTCGTCTCTAGGCATGGCAAGTTAGTCAAAACAAAGATAACGCGTGAGGTACGGAGTTGCGATAAGAAGGAATGTTGCACTATTCTCGGAACTGAGTGATAAAAGAATACAATGGAACAAATGATTAACTGAATGTTACTAAGTTTAGCACTTTGAAGCTTGAATTAAATTGGAACTTTACGATGAAACTTTGTAGTTTAAATCACTGGCACTATTTTCACAACACGGATAGTTTCGATGTAGAATGGATGTACTTACAGGAACACTGCGACTGCCACGGCAACACGAATCATTTCGTAGCCAGGCGAGATCACCCAAGGTGAGTGATAGATATTCGGGGTACACCCCGTTACACCAACACGGCACGGGTAGGCCTAATAAGACCAGCAGGATACAGCGGCACGGAGTGGAAAGACAGCGACAGGATACAGAGGTAAGATTGGATTTTAGCACTTTTCACTGTCACTCACGACACTAGTAAGTATGTGTTTTTTTATTTATTTAATTTTCACTGAATTGAGGCGATCCGAGGATTTTTTAAATCCCACCGCTGCCACCAATGTTACGCGAGGCCAAGTAAACAAGGTTTTAAAAAAAACACTTTGAGTTACACGAAAAGAAATTGTTTAATTTTTGGGTTTGACCTTCGAACAATTTTCGACTAACACACTAAGTCAAAACTGGCAGAGACAACGATAATATGGAGATGGTAGAGGTTCAGTGATCGGGACGAGACTGGCGCACCGCGGGAGCGGGGAGGCAGTCTGCTCTAAGATGATGACATGACAATTCTTAATAAATCTAAGTAATCGTTTATTATTGATCGTTAATGGTTTTCCTTAACATCGGGAAACTATAACATTACGTATATCCGAATGAAAAACGGAACCCTTATAGGATCACTCCGGATATAATGGACCATTAAGTTGAAATTTGGTACACATATCAATTTCTGTGACTCAAATAGAAATAATAGAAATAATTGAATACTTATGGGAGTCACTTTTTTTTTTTTTTTTTGGTTGGGAATTCATCAAATGACTCCTCCCGCTCTGGGCGGAACGAGAGGGAGTGTCAGACTTTTACTGACTAAAACCCACCCGTGTTCCTTCCGTTGCCTGTGTGCCGGGGCCGCGATATCGGACAAACTCGCAACCCTGGCAGGCATTGGCCCTTACGGACCCCGTCAGTTGGTGCTGACATCTCTTTGAGGCGCGCGTGGAACACAACGCGCCGTCGACCCGGGCCTGGTCCTAATCGGACGTCGAGCTACCCATTGCCCACCATCCGCAAGCCCGCGCCTACGGTGGCCGGAAGTCGGCTCGCGACTCCCGACGCCCGGGGCGTCTCCTGCGGCGACTAGGGGCGCGAGGGCGCGCATCTTGCATTTCCCTCGCGCGCTCCGCCTCCTCCTTCGCGAGCATTACTGCTTCGCAGAAGGAAGTGACGGCTTCCCATGCACTCTCGCTCCGGACCATGGCCTGAACCAGGGCCGGACGCGAGAGATCGCCGCTGCCGATCGCCTCCGTGACGACACGGCGGTGCCCCGCCCAAGCCGGGCAGACCTCCACCGTATGCTCCACCGTGTCCTCCGGGCGATCCACACAATGGTAACACCCGGGCGTTTCCTCCCGCTTTATCCTGAACAGGAACCTCCCGAAACAACCGTGTCCGGTGAGGACCTGCGTCAGGCGGAAGGTGAGGACGCCGTGGCGCCTCTCTAGCCACTCCTCAAAGAGGGGACTTATCGCCGCAATTGTGGCATGCCCAGCGCTGGGTTGCGACAATCGCACTCTCCATGCCACCATGAGATCCCGCCGGAGCTCTGTCCGCTGTGCCGTGATTTCTCGCGGCAGCGGAGTTACACCCCGGCGTTTCGCCTCCTCGCGCAACTCCCACATGTGCGCGAGGACTTTTGCCTCCAGATCCCATGGCGGTAGTCCGGCAAGGAGGCTCGGCGCCTCACGGGAGACCGTGCGGTATCCTCTGACCAGCCTATATGGGAGTCACTTGGAATGCAAATATAAATATTATATTTGTGCAAACTGTACCGTGTGACACATGAAAAGGTTACTGTGAGGGTCTAATAATAAAAAAAAGTAGTTTTAAAATTATCTAAGAAAAGTTTTCTTCATCTCCGAAACTACAGAGTCGTCACCTCGAAAGCTCATCGACTGACAACTCAGTCAAGGAGACCTCAAGGCGTGCCTCGAAAGATCCTCAAAATCTGTATTCAAAGTCGTAAGACTAAGGAAATTATTAGGTTCCTTGAATGAGTATGATACCTACTTTGAAAAAAATCCAGTACTTCGTTCATTCGTCGTTTCGTAGTTCTATATGTACCTATAGATTACAGTAAAACCTATAAGAAGTCTATGGTTTTAAAATAACATGGTAAATCTCCCAATATTGTGCGTACAAACTTACATTTGCAGTTGGAATGTATCGGAGAACATGTTTTTCAACTACAATGTTAAGTTTGTTCTTAGTATAAATTTATCCTAACTACGGAACTTTTTATTGAGCGTGGACCGATACGCACTTGGCCGGTTTTTGAATTATTACAAAACTTTTTAAATTAATTAATGGTAAAACATCAATCTTGATCAGCGAAAATACAGATGAGGCTAAATTTTAAATACTTATTGTAATTGTACATAGAACATAATTAACTTAAAAAAAAAGGAAGAGATGTGTTATAAGTAGGTACTAATAAATGTAGCGCACAATGTGAATGGTAGCGCCTCAAGAGAGTTCCGCTCTATCCTCTGTGGCAACTAGACGTTGTTTTGAACTGGTTTTATTCAAAACCCAAAGACCGAACTAGTGATTCTAATGAACACCCCAGTCACTATAAGTTTAAAGATATGTCACGATATTCAAAGAATATCGCAAATAAATGCGAAAATCTTTTACGAGTAAAATACGAGGGAGAAATTGGATTCGTTTTTTAGGGTTCCGTACCTCAAAAGGAAAAAACAGAAACCTTATAAGATCACTTCGTTGTCCGTCTGTCTGTCAGTCTTTTGAGTCCCTTTTTCTCAGAAACACGGAGTTATCAAGTCGAAATAAATGTCAAATACGTCTACGGTCCCTTGGAGCTCAAGCTTCTAAATCAACGCAATAAAAAATACGGCCGTATACAGATGCAGCATATTTTGATACTCGCAAATAAATCAAAACCTATAGGGTACTTCCCGTTGACCTATAATCATGAAATTTTGCTAGAAACAAGGACAATTTTTCTTTTTTTAGAGGTCAAAGGAACCATAGACCTACGTATATATATATATATATATATATGTATATATGAATTGTCAAGAGGTCGGTCTGTTAGAAATATGAAGCTAGATGCCCATTCCAAAGCGTAGTAGGTACCTATGGAGAAGAACGGCAAGTAACTCCACGGACACTCTTTTAAATCATGATATGGTTACAAAATATTGGGTACATCATTCATGTACAATATATCGTAGAGATAGATCCTCAACTGTCCTGGGACATAAAAAGGACGGAGGCGTACTAATCGCTGTATTGAAGACAATCGATAGTATTCGCATGGCAAAATGGGAAACTGACTCCGAAAATTTGTGGCTGAGAGTAATGATTACGGTAGAAAAAAGGACGCAATACTTAAACATCTGTGCAGTATACTTGCCTCCACCTGTACAACTGCAAGCACTGAACACGTTCCTGGATAAGGTTACCTCTGTAATTGATTTAACTGGTAACCATACACTCATAGCTGGTGACTTTAATCTGGGATCCATCAAATGGGAGCTGGATAACACTAACCCTCAGTCTGCAAGTATATCCGCAAGTAATTATAATAACTCGTTGGGCTACTCCCTTGTAGATTGTTTGTCTCTTAACAGCTTACAACAGCAAAATTATGTAAAAAATTACCAATGTAAATCTCTAGACCTAATATTGTCTAACTTTCACGGTGTACTTGTCCATGAATGTACTGAACCATTGTCAACAATAGACCCTTACCATCCCCCCTTGTGTTTGGAGATTACCAGTGTATCGCCAACATTTCTGAAATGCAAGCTCTCTGCAAAGTTTAACTTCCGCAAAGCAAACTACCAAATAATTAACGAGAGAATAAATCAGGTTAATTGGATCGAAAATTTTGCCCAATGTCAGGATGCCAACGCTATGGTAGAAGAGCTCTATAAGATATTGGACAACATCATAAGTTCATTTGTGCCAAAATCTAAAATAAAATGCAATAAATACCCCGTATGGTTCCCTAAAAGTCTTATAAACATTCTGAACGAAAAGGAAAAACTTAGAAGACGTTACAAAAAGTATAAAAATCCCCGTGACGACTACGAATATAAATTATTGAGCCAGAAAGCCAATCAAGTTATCAAATGTAGCTATGATAACTTCTCTAGGAAGATGGAGGAGGGTATAACCCATAATCCCAAGCTGTTCTGGTCCTTCGTCAAAGCAAAAAAAAAAATGGGTCTAGTGAGATGCCGTCGGAATTGAAGTTGGGCATAGAGGTGGCCACTTCGGGCGACGGCATCTGTGATCTTTTTGCTAGTCACTTTTCGTCGACATTTACTCAATCGAGTACCTTAAATGATAAATGATAAATGATTTTATTTCTGTAAGTGGGTTTGGACAAAACACTTTTACACGTCAATCATATTTTTTAAACTAGATGAGGTCGGCGTTTCCTATCTGACTACTCCGAGAAGAAAGGCCGAAACAAACTCAGAGGTCACAGTCTCTTTTAAAGTCCAGACATAATCTTGGTCAGATCATGTGAAGATCATGTAGATTGGTGTCTGAGATGGTCTTTTGAGGAAAGAACCACACAGATTGAGAGGACATGTCCAGTCAGTGCACGCATTTGTCAGTGACCGTGCAGCTCAACTCAGGGTTTAAGGAGCTCAACGATTCGACGATCAATACCAAAGAAAGGACGTTTGGGTAGGCCGCATAAATTACTCAAGCTGCCAGACCGTGATAAAAACTAAATAATAAAATAAAAGGAATGACCCACATAGTCTTCACATTCACAATTATTAAAACAATATAATACTTTAAAAAGTAAATACTCATGTCATTGTATATATAAAATTCATTAATGTCAATGTGTATATAAAACCCAGAAATAGTCTTGGTCAGATCATTGAAGGACCATGTAGATTTGTGTCTCGAATGGTCTTTTGAGGAAAGTATTATACAGATTTGAGTGGACCTGTCCAGTCAGTGCACGCATTTGTCAGTAATCGTGTAGCTCAACTCAGAACTTAAGGAGTTCAACGACTCGACGAACAATACCAAAGAAAGGACATTTGGGTAGGCCACATAAAGTACTCAAATTGCCAGATTATCATTAATAATTACTGAGAAAAAAAAATAAAAAATATATGATCCACATAGTCCTCACGTTCACAATAATATATTTAAAAAAAATATGTATATATTCTTATATATTCTATATATCTTCACAAAGTAAATATTCATATAGTGGGACAAATGATTGAGAAACACACTTACACTCTGAACATCCCTCTGATGATACGCAGATCTACTCTTGCAATACGTTGGGCAGCGTTGCTTTCTCGGAAAAAGACGTAATCAGAGCACTAAGAAAGCTAGTATGCAAAGGTGCAGGCCCAGACGGTCTACCACCTATATTTGTCAAAAAATGTGCAGTTAGTCTATCTCTTCCACTCAAAATAATATTCAACCGCTCTATTAATAGTTCTCAATTTCCTTATAAGTGGAAGCTAGCAAATGTAGTGCCAGTCTTTAAAAAAGGGGAGGCTGATAATGTAAAGAATTACCGACCTATCTCTATTTTGTCTGTATTTTCAAAAGTTTTCGAGTCTCTATTGTGTCCTATTTTAACCGCTCATTCCAAAATAGAGATAGCGCCACAACAACATGGGTTTTGCGCTCAAAAATCCACTACGACCAATTTAGTTCTCTATGTTAATGAACTTTGCAAATTAGACGAAACTAGACTCACGCAAGCAAGTTGACTCTATTTACACTGATTTTAGCAGTGCGTTCGACAAAGTGGACCACAAAATACTCCTACAAAAGCTGTCAAATCTCGGCATATTTGGTCAACTTTGGCTGTGGTTTAAATCTTATTTGACCGACAGAAAACAGAGAGTTGTAGTAAAGGGTTATCATTCTCTACCTTACCTTTCAACATCCGAAGTCCCACAAGGCTCCCATTTGGGCCCAATACTGTTTGTTGTATTTGTCAACGATATAACAAACAGTATCAAACACAGTACCTGTTCCATCTTCGCAGATGACCTGAAACTATATCGGACCATTGACGCAAGTACAGATATTGCCCTACTCCAGGAAGATCTCAACTCTGTGCAAAGTTGGTGTACTGAAAATCACATGTATCTTAATGCTGATAAGTGTTACCATATAACATTCACAAAAAAACACCATACGCTTACTTCTTCATATTCTCTCAACGGAAGAGTACTTCAAAAAGTCGACAAAATCCGAGACTTAGGTGTTCTCCTTGACAGTAAGCTTACCTTCATACACCACATTGACTCTATTGTTTCTAGAGCTGCTAAAACATTGGGATTCATAAAAAGAACCTGTTACGACTTCAAAACTGTCCAAACCTTAACAGTACTCTATAATTCACTTGTACGAACTGTTTTGGAATACGCGTCACCTGTTTGGAATCCAATTTATGGTACACATGTGAACCGCATGGAACGGGTCCAAAACAGCTTTACACGTTATCTGCGGTACAAATCTGTTAGCTGTCCTCTGGACACTGATTACTCGCAAAGGCTAAGTCACTTCAAAATGATAACTTTAAAACAGCGAAGGCATAATAACGACCTGATTTTGCTTCACAAAATCATTAATGGATCTATACAAGTTCCGAAACTTCTCGTCGAAATAAATATATCTATCCCTCGCCACAGTTCACCCAGATCTGAACGCATCTTAAATGTGTTCACTCCATGCCCAACCAGAACTAACCTAGGACGTTCGGCACCAATGAACAGGTTGATGAGGACGTACAATGAGCTCCATACACGTTCCAATAGCATTGACATTTTCGCCAACAAGCTACCCCAAAAAATGTATTTGTGAATAAGTCGTTGGAGTGCCCTTAAATAAATAAATAAATAAATGTTGTATTATATATACGTTCGTTCGGCTTTAGGTTCTTGGTAGCTAGTGAAGTAGAAATTAAGTCTATTTGGAAGTCGTTGTAGAAAGTGCGAAATGCAATATAGAAAAACTATGCTAAGTATGACGAAAAAAGGTTTAACAGAACAAAGGCAAAACTCGGTAAGTTTTTAGCGAGTGTTTTTATTAAGAATGAAGGGCAAAATAACAAAATTAGAGGCCAAAAATTTCAAGATACCGTTTTAGTTTATTGAGTTCCTAAACGTCCACAATTTGTTGAAGGCTTTACATTCAAAACGTACATAGTTATGTACTATCAAGTACGCTCAAGATGAATTAGAAGAATGACAGAAAGCCAAGTAATTTAATGTCATTAGCGTAATTGAATGTACTAAGTTGATTGTCGATTAATTTTAAATCTATCGAGTAATGTGGAGATCATTGAATTGTTGATTATTTCCCACCCTCAAAAAAAAAAAAGGGTTGATTAAGTGACATATCCCATGGGTGATCATAATTTTGTGTGAAATTTATTAGAGTATGCCACAAGTCACCGTGATGAGCGTAAACAGGTGACGCGCACGTGTACGTCGTGTAACCCTTGACGTAAGTCGCGTCGCAAGTCTGATCACCCGAAGCCGTGAACCCCCAACTTTTTCGATTTCCCGTCGCATGACTTCTCTCACCCCTCACGTCTTGATGCGCTCGAATTGAGGAGAAACACTATATAAACCACCATTAATTCTGTTTCAGAAATCAAAATGAGGATCTTCCAATACCCGAAATATATAGTGTCCGAGGAGACGCAGGAATTTTCTCTAAGAAACTGTCCCGTTGTCATTGATGGGCAGAATTACTTACACTATATTTATGAAGAGAGTAAGATCCCCTACGTCTTCGGTTGTGACGCCAATCAATACGCTCAGTACTTGAAACGCCGATTTGAAATGTTCAAACAAGCTAACGTCAAATGCTACATAGTATTCAAAGGCGGTGATACGGATATAGAGAAGAAAATAAAAAAGTTTCAACATTTAATCTTCAATTTTGACACAAACAGCGAATTTGTACGACCTATAATTATGAAGGATGTCACTGTGCAAATTGTGGCTGAAATGGGCATGAACTACGCTTTCTGCGTCACGGAGCACAAAGATGAGTGTGTTGCCTTAGCTCAAAAACTAGAATGCCCTATCATCAGCTTTGATATAGAATACTGCTTCAGAAAAGCCACTTATATACCATCCATAACAATGAATTTTGACATCAAAACGAAGTCAATCCAGTGTCGCCAGTACAAACTTCAGGATTTTCTCCACAAGAATTCCCTGACTGAAGAAAAAACTGCAATGTTTGCTACGTTAACCGACTCAACAGTATTTCCGATAGACTTTTTCGATACACTATTACAGACTTGGACACCCCAAGTTTGTAATAGTGTATCGAAAAAGTCTAAATTTAATATCCCTCAATACTTAAAACTCAAAAATCTGATGCTATGGCTCTCGAAGCATAGCGAGCAAGAAGCGAGAGATGGAATTTCCAAAACTCTGTCTAACGAAGATGACCAAAACAAATTTTGGTTAAATTATAATAAAATATTAATTAATATGCGGAAGGACGAAGCCGGGCATGTTACACAGTATCTACTTAATTCAAATATCCCGATAGTGACGCAAGATCCCGAATGGTTCGAAAAAGGAGTGGTATGTAAACACGTGTCGCAAGTATACATCAATCTGTACAAATGGAAGCTTATTGAAGGATCTTGGGACTTCGAAAAAGCTTCTCAAGACCACCCTCTACTTCTATCGATTGATATAATAAAATATGCATACAACTTATTGACAAATTACAGAGGAGATACATTCAAAGTGTACCAGGATGCCAGCACATATAAAGAGATAGATTGTGATGATACAAATGTTCGTAAGCCAAGCTACAACTGCATCGTGTCGGTGTTTGAGAATGGCTGGGAGCAAGTGAAGCATTTGAAGCTGTTCGAGCATTTTCTTACTGAGAATAATATAAACACTAAATTTTTGGCTAAACTACGACCAGATTGTGTTGTATTGTTTATTGCACTAGTGTACTTTGCTCGCAGAAAACAGTTGGAAGGTGAGGACGTGACCAGAGAAGTGTATGCGGTTGTACTGTCATACGTCAGGCTGAGCTTAGTGTTCAATAGAGACACACGTTCTAAGGAGCTGTTTTTAAAAGTTAGAGCTGCCACAGGCAAGTATTTCCGATATGATCAAGTTGAAGCTAAAAGAATTTTCGACGGAAAGGCGCTCAGCAGTTTAATGGAACTCCAGTACTGTATTCAGCATATGAATTATTTGAATACTTTATGCGGTTCACCGTATGAATCTACTCAGTACAGAAAGTTGTATAACGGCACATTTGTTTATAAGGTGTTTTGTGATATGCGGAAATATGGAGATTGCGAAGATTTTATTAACGAAATGTTTCAGATGGCTCCGACCGTTTCAACAGTCGTAAAGGATCTGTTTCAAGTTTACCGAGAACTTTTGATGAGTGAATAATATGCTTTGTTATTCTATAATCTAAGATTTAAGTAGATAGATTTAAAATAATTATATCTAGTAGCGATCTGCCCCTGATCCGCTTGGTTTCTACTACTTGACAAAACATCGAGATTTCTATATTTTATATTGTGTAAATTTTAATAGGTATCAGTGTAGGATTATAAAAATATAAAGCTACAAATCTGAAGCCGACTGCAGGCAGCAGCAGCAGGCGACGTGTCGTCGCGACACTATTAGTTTCTAGTATTCAGTCGATGTTATGTATGCTAATTATTTTTGATGATTATGATCATGGTCTAATAAAACAAGGTCTGGCATTCCGGGACGAACACATGCTTACGTCATCATATCCAGTTGCCACTTTATTGCAACAAAACACGATTAAGGAAAGATTTTCAGAAACCAAAGCTTTTAAATTGTCGTTTCGTGTGTCTAATCAAACGAAACAATACAATTTAAACATAAACCAACGTAATTGTTAATTAAAACCTCATTGTTTTAACGAATTCGCACAGGTAATAAAGGTGGTTAGGGAGTTATTATTACAAACTTCTGGTAACACAGATGTGATGACGTAGACTTGTGTTGCCCACGTGACCACTGTGTTTCGGAATGCCATACCTAGCGAAGTATATTAATATACCATGATTATGATGATTTATTAGTACCTAATCATAATTTACCATAAATACTTTTAAGCAATTTTTTTACTCCTCTTATTTTTGAATGTAAGTACTGACCTCTTTTGGGAGGAATAAATATTTTATATACCATTCTGTTTTTCTTTGAACTTTGAATTGATGATCGCCTCCTTGGTCTAGTGGCCGCAAGCGCTACTGCTGAGCATGAGGTCCTGGGTTCGATTCCCGGGTCGGGCAACGGGTTATTGGGTTTTCCCATCTGGAATTTCTCAGTAGCAGCCCGGAGTCTGGATTTGTGCCCGGTTGATGGCAATAGGCTCGCCGCCTATAACGTGGGACTTAAACATAACTTGCGAAATGTGGGTGTACTATATATAGGTACCATGAGAGAATTTCATATCTAACCAGTTTCAAAACAAAATCCCGTGAACACGATGACCACATCTGTTACCGGCCCGGGTCTATAGAACCGGGCAGCTGCAAGCAAGAATAGTCCTTACTGTGTTTAGAAATGAACTTCTTCCATGGTACACCCGTAAAAATAAACTGCTCGCCTAAACACAAGTACGGGAAATATAAAACATGATTTTATGTTTGAAATGTGGTTCAAGTGCTTTCCTTACCTACTCAAAGTAATAAAACCGGCCAAATGCGAGTTTGACTGGCACACGAAGTTTTACCGTACATTATATGGCAAAAAAAAATGAAAATACTAAACGAAGAATATTATTATTTTTCATCTTATCGAAAATCGCAAAGATAAATTTGTATTTCATAATGATACTATGAATTACAAAGTTATTTTTTGCAGTTGCAGAAAATCGCCCTTATTTAAATAAAATACCTTACGAATCGTCGTTTTTAGTATTTATTGATTATGTACAGTATATGGTACATGATATACAGAAGTTTCAAATTCCTAACTTGTTTAGTTGTTGAGATAGAGCTCGTACAAAAATGGTCTAAAACGGACAACTTTTAGGTCCCCCTTTTTCATGATTTTTGAAGGAAAAAAAAAAAAACTTTTTTTTTCTCTAGACAATGACATCCCACATAGGTTAGGTTTTTTTTTTTCAAATTCAATATTTTATTGTATGGAGACCCCCTTTTTTATTTTTTATTATTTGTTGTTATAGCGGCAATAGAAATGCATAATCTAGATCTGACCAATGAGCGCGCGCGGTACTAGAGTTGGCCGGCAGAAACGACCTTGTCAAGGCCCCTTTAATTAATGTTGCTTATTACCAAGGTGAGATAGCATCTGACCTACACATCATTTGATAAGACTAGAATTCAATATACTTTTGTAATGCCCCAATACATAAGGTCACGGGAGATGACGCAATAAAACACTTTGTTTATAAATAAATAAATTACTGTTATTGTTCATAAAGTTACTACTTCTTATCAATCTCTGATAAACGGAATAGAGTTATTCAGTTTCACTATATTATCAATCACAACATAAATCGGATCCCCTTGTCTATTAAACACTAATTCTCTCAAATTAACAATATTAGAAACTTTATCTAAAGCATATTTATACTTATTATAAACATAAACTCCATTTGTTGTACTTATAAACGGCTTATAATTATAATCAGTTGAAATGGCATCAACTGTGAATCTTTCATGTGTATTTACTGCTCTAGTGCCTAATTTGACTCTAGATAGTTTTCTGCTTTGTAAGAAAAACATATTATACTCATCATCTACTATTAGTTTGTCAACGGCTATACCGTTCACTTCTTGTAGAGGACTAACAAACCCGTTGTCGAATCTATAAGCTTCTCTCCTTCGATTAATGAAGAAGATTATATCTTTGAAGAAGAGGTATTGTATATTCTCTTGTACTGGCAATTGTTCTGGGACTTTATTTTCATTTATGAAGAAGAGACCATCTGCACCGCCAACGTAAATTCTGTTCCTTCTTTGATCTATGGCTACTCCTGTAGCGTTTCTGATACCTTCAATGATGCCAGTTGCTTTCGTGTTTAAGTTAAAGAATCCGAGCCCTCTCATTGGTACTTTGGCGATTTGATCGAAAGTGAAATACAAAGTGTTGTCATTGTCGTTCAGAGCGAGCTGATGGATGTTGTTGATCCCTTCCTTTAGGATGTCGACCGCATAGCACCTGTTGCTGAAGATTATTCCGTAACATTTCTCAGTAGTCACCGTTGTTAGCAGGGTTGTTAGCAGTAGCAGGATCATTTTCTGGAAAGAGAAACAAACTTTCGTTTAATAAGATGAACTAGCTTGTGCCCGCGACACCACAACATGCTAAAACGACCCGTCCACCCGCGCATTAATTCGTTTACGGGGTTACTGGTATTATGTCGGCAATCCAGGGGGATTTAGGAGAGGTCATTTACAACCAAATGACCCCGTACGACTCCTATGCAAATTTCAACTATTATCGAGTAATTTGTCATTTTATGTTTTTATTTCCGTAATCGTAAAATATCAAACAAAAGGTATTTACAAGGCAGGTGTGAGTGGAAACGCTGAGAGGACGCCCTAGAAGGTCATATAGCGACCTTGTTTGTGATTTTTAACCGACTTCCAAAAAGGAGGAGGTTATATGTTCGACGCGTATGTATGTGTTTATTTTTTATTTTTTATGTATGTCTGTCGATATCTCCGTCAATTGTAGACCGATTTAGAAAATTATTTTTTTATATGAAAGGGTATGCACCCGGATTGGTCCCATATAAACTTTTTACGAAAAAAAACAACCGACTTCCGAAAAAAAACACTACATAGTGAAAAATAACTTTAATTTCTGAAGTCGGTGGCAAAAAACGAAAAATCAAAACCAAAGAGACACCGACTTCCGAAATTAAAGTTATTTTTCACTTTGTCGTGTTTTTTTTCGGAAGTCGGTTGTTTTTTTTGTAAAAAGTTTTTATCTTCAGAAAGGTTAGATGCGTAGTACTCGCAACCGGCATGGCCGTAAAACGTAGCAAAAGGAGTTGGCGTTCTGTAGTATCTGCCTACCCCAATGGGAAGAAGGCGTAAGTTAACGTATACAGGGTGGCAGGGACATCGACGCGAAGCCGGCTACCATGAATTCAGTACATAATTCTGAACCCCGCTGCGTTCAAATTTTTCGTCGGTTATTTAAAAAAAAAAAACTGCTGTTTCATAGAAAAGTGCAATACCTACGCGGTCAAAATGTATGGAGCAGCTGTTTTTTTTTTTTTAATAACCGTCGAAAAATTTCAATGCAGGGGGGTTCAGAATCATATACTGAATCCATGGTAACCGGCTTCGCGTCGATGTCCCTGACACCCTGTATATGTTTATCTAGCTTAGTTTGGAAGAGTTCTTTTATGTCTTTGGCTCGAAAAGAAGAAGGTACCTAGTTGATAGTCCCTTGTGTTTGACTACCATCAGTCATGGTGATACGGTCGATGATGGTGTACACTTTTCTGAAGTAACTTATTCACTCTTGGCACCACTGTCTCACCGCAGACGAAGAAGCGACTAGCTATCGACTAACTTTTTGCCCGACCTAGGAGCGAACCTTTAACCTCACGGTCAGCAGTAGCGCTTGCAACAACGAGTCAGATAAGCACAGTCAGCGACCTGCCTAACCTGAGCCCTCTTCCATTCTTCTCCTGCTTCTGCATGTTCAACAGCATTAATTGCGTTATTTACGTTGTTTAGCAGGCAAATTTTTGGGACATATGTAGCAATGGATTAGCAATATCCATCAAAGTTATTCAGATTGTGATTATTAGCGTGTTACGCTACCAGGGTGAAGATTGCTATCGGTAAACAGACTCCGACAGGGAATTCTACTCCTGCAGCTGTAAGCACAATGAACGTAGGATTCAGTTAATTCAGTGATGCGTGGTATGACTCAAATATCGGACAATAGCTATATTTATAGTAGGTAGGCACGTTCAATGCCATTGAAAAGGCCATCAATGGTTATACCTGCCTAGTACCATTATATCCTAAGTAGCATAACATAAACATAATAACATCACGCCTATTATGTATTCCCCGAAGGGTCAGGCAGAGGTGTATCTATAGTACCCCCACATTTCGCCAGTTATGTTTAAGTCCCATGTAATAGGGAGCGAGCCTATTGCCATCAACTGGGCACACATCCAGGATCCGAGTCTTAGAAATTCCAGATGGAAAAACCCAATGACACTTTGCATGATCAGAGAATCGAAACCAGGACAAGAATACTCAACCGCCACTTCAAGTAGGTACCTAACAGAATAACACGAGACAGAGAAAATTAAATGAAAAATTCAGTTGTTACATAATTATTGCTATAGCGCCATTCGGCCGTTTTTGCGGTTTCTTTGCGGAATACGTAGAAAAAACGTGTCTGTCAACAAGCTTCCATAGTGATCCATACAACACTGACAACCGTGCCCACGCACGGCGAATAAATCGCGCCATAGATAATACGTGTCTGTCAACAAGCTTCCATATTGTATACAACACAACGACCGTGCCTCCGCACAGCGAATAAACCGTAGTTTTTCACGGTAAGAAAAACATGTGAAGGGACGAATTCGATTGCAACTGGCATTCAAATCCGTCCATGAAGACTTACTTACATGGAGCAATTTAATTGCCAGTGGCTTAACATAAGTTGAATACTAACTTATTCATATATGCGAAAGTGAGATTGTTTGTTACGCTTTCACGCTAAAACGGCTGAACGGATTTGGATGAAATTTGGCAAATGGGTAGACCATGACCTGGGTTAAGATATAGGGTAATTTTTATCCCGATATTCCGGCGAGATCGAGACTTATGCGGGTGAAACCGCGAGGCAGAGCTTGTCAACAATAAAAGTCATTACCTAATATTTGCTTCTGCTGAACAGTCAAAATGAAAGTCATTGCTACTGTGTGCTATAGGTTGTCCACTCTGATTGACGCGCCCCCCTACCGCATTACCCATAGTTATCCGCATAACCGTGTGCGTAAATGCGGTAGTGGGGCGCGTCATCTGAGTGGACAAGCTTAATCTACGCAGCTATCCCGCAGATTTTTGTTCCAATAAAAAATAAAAAAGTAACATCACCTTCAAACCCAAGTGGGAAGATGTAACTACAACCTCGTAAAGTGGGGACTAGACAGCAAGGTGTGGACGAGGACCTTTTTCGCAAACTGTTACACCTTGTATCCTGCCCTCTGTGCCACAAAAACTGCAGCCAAAGTGACCTCTGCCACCGACGAACGCAGTGGAAATGGCGACATTTTGGGCCAACATTTAACTCACTGTCGGTCGTGCCATCAACACTAAGAAGAATACCACTCAAAAGAAGTCGGAAGTAAAAACAAAAGAATTAAATAACTTACGTAAAACATTGTTGTTTAAATCACAGACACGGCACACACGTTATGTCAGACCGAATGTTCACACATACTGACGAGTGACGCTGACGCTATCATCGTAGCTAAGGCCACTGGGCCACGACATTGTCTGTATACCGATCTCTCGACCTGTTGTGGAAAATTATGTAAGAAGTCCGATACTTATTATATAATTTCCACAACAATGACAATGCGGAAAGTACACAACGGGAAACAATTCTATGATTATCTGAGTATTTTGACTAGCTAATTACCGAATCTATCAATATACTTTATTATTATATTTTTTTTTTTTTTTTATATTTCGCTTTTCGTGTCAGTCAGTGTGACGCAATTGTTCTTCTAACCTGTGCAACGGATTTGATACGGTTTCCACCATCATTTAGAGAATTTATACCGGATGGTTTAACAAAATTAATATTAAAGTTACTTATAGGTACCTACCTAATAAAGAAATCTCGATGTTTTTTCAAGTCGTAAACACGACTGTCACCTTGATCTGCACTGCAAATGATTATTGTACCTACCCTGATAATTTATTCATATGCATGCGGAGGATTGAGGAAAATGTCCTCAGGAAAGTTATGAGGACGAATGTGGATGATAAAGAAACGATGGATGGACTGTGTGTAAGATGATAATGGCTAGAAAGGTGGTCACTTCCGAGATGACGATTGATAGAGAAGTCAATCAATCTGCCTAGCCTTTTCCCAACTATTTTGGAGTCGGCTTCCAGTCTAACCGGATGCAGCTGAATACCAGTATTTTACATGGAGCGACTGCCTATCTGACCTCCACAACCCAATAACTGGGTCATACGATACCCCTTGGTAAGACTGGTGTCAGACTTTCGGGCTTCTGACGACTCGTAACGACTGTCGAAGATCCACGAATGACAGCCGGGACCAACGGCTTAACGTGCTTTCCGAGGCACGGAGGATTCTCGGTATGTAAAGATGGTCACCCATCCACTGACCAACCTAGAAGAATAGAGAAGTATGTAAGTTAAAGAAGTATGGGAGAAAAAGACATGTTGCACTGACATTAAATAATTTGCGATGAGGCCTTTGGGAAGAGAATGATGATGAGAGGAGCTCAGTCCATCAGGGTAAGCTACGCTTGCCGGGGTTAATCCGTCGATGGGTGACCATCTTTACATACCGAGACTCCTCCGTGCTTCGCCGTTGGTCCTGGCTGTAATTCGTAGATCTTTGACAGTCGTTACGGGCAGTGAGAAGCACAAAAGTCGGACCAAGGTAAAGTAGGTATCGTGTTACCCAGTAACTGGGTTGTGCAGGTCAGATAGCAGTGGCTCCATGTAAAATACTGGTATTCAACTGCATCCGGTTAGACTGGAAGCCGACCACAACATAGTTGGGATAAGGCTAGGCAGATTGATTGAGTCGCAACTAAAAGGTTTATTTATTCACTAGCTTTTGCCAGCGGCTTCGCCCACGTGTATGTAGGAAATTATCTCACTGGAGCGTTACTACCCGGATGAGACGGACAGTCCTCTGTGCAGGGCGTGCATGGAGGCTGAGGAAACCGTCCCGCACGTGCTTTTTGAATGCACAGGCGTCACCCGGATTAGAACAGAGACCCTCGGGACACCCAGATCTTACACAGATGTTCTGAACAGACCAGGAGATTTAATCAACTTCTGGAGGGAGGTAGGCTGGTTGGAATAACCACCAACGGCCGCTATGGCCCACGCACAATGGTCCACTGAAGGACTAAGTGTGGAAACCAAACCCCATAACATAGAACCATCATAGAACATAGAACATAGATCCGGGATGAAAAACCCAAAACGAACGAAAATGTTTAAAACAGCATCAATTTTCAAGCAGTCTGATGCAGTTTGGTGGCAGTTATTTTAGTGTTAGTGCAAACTCAGATTTGATGCCTAGATTTGTAACTATCTCGTGAGTGGTGACGTCACATTTGGAATTGATTAAATAACAAGTTGTCTTTAAACTGGACAAAATCCTCAGTTGCCCTCTCATGGGTATTAGTAACTCGTTACCCCTAAACTTTTTGGGTGGGAAATCATCAAATGACTCCTCCCGCTCAGAGCGAGAGGGAGTGTCAGACTTTTACTGACTAAAATCCACCCGTGTTCCTTCCGTTGCCTATGTGCTGGGGCCGCGATATCCCTTTCAGACAAACCCGCAACCTCAGGCATTGGTCCTTCCGGACCCCGTCAGTTGTTGCTGACATCCCTTTGAGGCGCGCGTGGAACACAACGCGCCGTCGACCCGGGCCTGGTCCTTATCGGACGGCGAGCTGCCCATCGCTCACCGTCCGCAGGCCCGCGCCTACGGTGGCCGGAAATCAGCTTGTGACTCCCGACGCCCGGGGCGTCTCCTGCGGCGACTAGGGGCGCGAGGGCGTGCAGCTTGAATCTCCCTCGCGCGCTCCGCCTCCTCCTTCGCAAGCATAACTGCTTCGCAGAAGGAGGTGACGGCCTCCCATGCACTCTCGCTCCGGACCATGGCCTGAACCAGGGCCGGACGCGAGAGATCGCCGCCGCCGAGGTAATACATACTTAATATGAGAGTTTTTAAAATGGTCTTGGTGAATGTCAGCGCTGTGAACTGGTCTGCTATTTATTTTGCAGACGAGGATTCAAGAAATTATCTAATAGAGCTTGTCCACTCTGGAATGACGCGCCCGATACTTAAGTAGTCACCTCTGATAAGAACTTTTTTATTTTTTGTACCTCTGTATGTACTTATGAAACATACCTGCTTTATTAACAGTGAAATATGTAGACATACATTTTTTAAGCTATTAAACCGTTTTAAAATAATTATACAGGGTGTCTCAAACGTAGTAGGCCCAAGGCAAATGGGGTAAAGCGGAGGTGGCCACCTACGATTTAAAAACTTAAGCGAAACTTGAAAAGCCCAGATTAAAAAAAAAAAATTACCTACTACCGAATAAGATTCGCTAAAGTTGAATAATAAGTTAGAAAAGACAAGTAAAAATAAAGATCCACGCTGAATGTAAATAGGAACATATTCTTGTGCCTACACTATCAAAGCATCTCCCAACCACCTACGTTAGTGAGCAGACTAATTTATCGAACATAATGAAACAATGGATTTGCAATATATATGAAGAAAGAGTTAGAAGAGCTTAGAACTCAACTACAAAGCGCACACAAGGAGATAGAATCATTATCATTAGAAAATAGTAACTTGAAGAAAACGAATGCAGATTTAATAGAAAAAAATAAAATGTACAAAGTAATAGCGTGTAGTCCCCTTAAGACCAAAGCCCAAACACCGAAGAAGAAAGCACCTGTTCGTACACAAGAAACACAGACGGTGCCATCAGAAGGTATGAAAATTACACACAGCGCACAGCAAGATGATATTGATTCTAGGAATTCCCAAGACGTCATCGCCCCACTGAATAATAGTAACATAAATGCACCACATTCTTCGCCCCCACTTGTAAAAGGTAACATATGTGTTCTAAGCAGTGAAACATCGAACAGAATACATACAATGAGTGAGAGAACTCACTTAAAGAACTATAGTATATGTCACTATCGTACTCCTAAATGTGGAATAAAATATTTGCTTAACAATATCGAACGTAAAATTCAAAACTTCACCCATGCCGATTATTGCATTATTTTTATTGGCGAAGAGGACTTCAGGAAAACCCATAATTATATAGAACTTGTAACCTGTATTCGTGATTTGTTAATAACATTAAATCATACTAACTTTGTAATATGTCTGCCTACATTTAAGTACATGGATAATACCAATATTATGTTTAACAGTCGAGTAGATACTTTTAATAATTTAATTTATATGAATGTTGAGACATACAATTACGCGTTCATCTTGGACTCAAATTTAAATCTTCCATACACATGGGATACATATAATCAGCGACATGGACACCTAAATAGCAAAGGCTTTATGCAGATTATCTCGGATTTGCAAGACTTCATCCTAGACATAGAGGCAGTAAATACTAATTTAAGACTTTTAAGAGATGAAATTTCTGATGACTACACTAATTCAAATGTAAATCGATCTAAAGACCCACCTAGTAATATTAATGAGACAAATGAGTCGTCCTACTCAAATAGTTTTTTTCGCCTTTAACAGCATAAATATCTTGCATCAAAACATTGCTGGTCTTTTAAATAAGGTTGACCTGCTCACAGTTCATCTTCAGGAACTATCTAAGGAACAAAAAGGCATAGATGTGGTCTGCATAACTGAACACTTCATTATGCGGGGCTCTGAAAAGGCATTAAATATTCCAAATTATAAATTAGCGGCGTGTTATGCAAGGCGAGAAAAGAAGCGCGGAGGATCTTGCGTTCTAGTTAAAATAGGCCTAGAGTATAAGGAACTAACAGAGATCTCACGCCATTCAATAACAAACACTTTTGAATGCTGCGGTATTGAACTAGTCCGGGAAAAATTAGTCGTTATCTGTATATACAGGCCACCGAAAACTAACAACCTAAATATGTTCTATGAAAAACTTGAAATTGTTATGAAAACTTTTTGTATTAACTCTAGTAAAACAGTTGTTCTGTGCGGGGACTTCAACATTGATACCTTAAAAAAGAATAGAATGTCTCTAGACTTTGAATATTTTCTTTTGGGCTGCAATCTTAAGCTGGAACTAAGGCAACCAACTAGACTGTGCAGTAATAGCTGCATTGATAACTTTGCTCACAATTCTCGGCAAAAATGTAAATGTGAAGTTATCGAATTAGCTCTTTCAGATCACACGGCACAAACTCTGCAAATTAAAGTAAATAAAACATGTAGATTAAAATTTTGGCGAATCAAGAAACGAGATTTGTCGTTAGAAAACCTTGTTAAATTTAATAATTATCTTAGCTGCCTGTCGTTCTCAGAAATATGCAATACTGAGAATGTAAATGTAGCATATGATATTTTCTTGGAAGATTTCCGTTTACTGTATGACCTTTGCTTTCCCTATAAATTTGTTACTATACAACCATACAAAAAAGTTAAATGGGTCTCTCGAGGAATACGTGTGTGCAGTAAAAAGCAACGTCACCTATTATGGCGATACAGACTCAGGCCAACTAATGAAAATAAAAATAAATTTAAAAACTACTCCAAAAAATATCGAAAAATTATCAAATTAACTCAAAAATCACAGAATAACCATTTCATACGAACTTCAGATAATAAGTCAAAAGCATCTTGGCAAGTCATACATAACAAAACACACACTTACGACCCAATTTCCCAAATTACACAACATGATAAAAAAATAACAGATCCTCAAAAAATTGCTAATATCTTTAATAACTACTTCGTTGACCAGATTCAACAGTCACCCCAAGTGTCGTACGAAACTAGTAATATTCCGAAAAATCCAAACTCAATGTTCATGGCCCCAGTTTTACCCCAAGATGTAATTAGATCAATTAAATCTTTAAAAAACAAAAACAGCGTTGGGTATGATGGTATAGCAACGAAAGTTGTTAAATTTGTGGCGAACAATATAGCTGTACATCTAGGCCATATTATAAATCTCAGCATTAATTCTGGGGTGTTCCCTGATAGCTTAAAAACTGTTATAGTTAAACCACTTTATAAGAAAAATAAAAAGGAAGAAATTGTTAATTACAGACCAGTAGCGTTAATTCCGGTACTGTCAAAAGTAGTGGAGAAATTAATCTACGAATTACTTAACAATTTCTTATCTAAATATGAAATTTTGTGTAATGAACAAAAAGGTTTTCGGAAAAACAAAAGCATTAATACAGCTATTTTCGATCTACTTAATACTATCATAAGAAACGTTGATAACAAAGTACCTGTTTGCGCAATTTTCACAGATATGTCCAAAGCTTTTGATTGCGTCGACCACGACATTCTACTAAACAAGTTAGAAGCTTATGGAATAAGGGGAAATGTACTCAAACTTATTAAATCATACCTCAGTAATCGTAAACAGTATACAGAAATAAATAGAATTTGCCCTAAGACGAAGAGTGAAAGAAAATACCGATCCGAAGAACGAATAATAAAATATGGTGTACCACAGGGCAGCGTCCTTGGGCCACCCCTTTTCTTAACTTATATCAACGATTTGCCACGACATGTTGATAATCCAATGGTGTTATTTGCCGATGACAGCACCGCGGTAGTAAAATGTAAACATCCAAATAGCTATGAACAGGACATAAATAAAACCCTGAAAGACATCGTACATTGGCTTGACAAAAACAACTTGATGATAAACTTAGCAAAAACTAACATAATGCACTTCCATCAACGCACAAATTTAAAAGAAGTATCGGTACACTACAATAAACAAAAAATTGACCAAGTTAAAGTAGCAAAATTTTTAGGGATTTACATTGACAGGCAACTAAATTGGCAACCACAAGCAGAGGAAATTTGCAAAAGGATGAATACAGCGGCATATGTCCTTTCAAAGTTGTCCAAGAAAGTTGACATTCAAACTACATTAGTAGCTTATCATGGTCTGGTTGCATCAGTTCTAAGATTTGGTATTATCTTCTGGGGCAATTGCAGCTCAAGGGAGTACATGTTCAAGGCGCAAAAACGTTGCATTAGAGCGATGTGTGGTTTGAAGACCACCGACAGTTGCGAACCAAAGTTTAAGTCCCTAAAAGTGCTCACATTTCCGTCATTGTATATTCTGGAAATGGCCATGTTTGTAAAGACCAATAAAAACCTTTTTCCGACGATGACAGAAACTAGAAAACGACCTGTCAGAAATCAATACAAAAATTTATTACAAATCGAGTCCTGTAACACAGCTTTAATGAAGAAAAGTGTTATTTGTATGGGTCCTACAATATACAATAAATTGCCAGATGTAATGAAAAACGATACAATTAAAATTTTTAAAAAGAAATTAGCAGCCTTCTTAACAGCAAAATGTTATTATTCGATAAATGATTTTTTAATGGACAAAACTTTTTAATCAGCATCGTGTAAAATAAATATAATTATTATTATCTTGAACATTAATACATTAATCTTTAATTTTATTCTAAAGTAACATTTTAATTTGACATTTTTCAATATTATTTAATGTATATGTATAATTGCAATAATTAACTGTGACATCTTAATTTGTAACAATTTTTATAATTTTTGCGTGCCTATTTCCAGGCAGAATGTACATGGCTCACTCCTTCCTATTCCACCTGTATTATTATAAATGTAACCTACATTCATTGCAAATAAATGATTTGATTTGATTGATTGATTGAATATCCTTCCAAAATCATTCAGATTGTTCGGTTCTTTCTGGGTTTTATATTCAACCACTGGTTTTCCATTTAACAGATCGCAGCACTGTGCAGTTTCCTGGCGTTTTTAGAGCACCCACACTCGGGAAGGACTCCCGTGCTCTCACCACCATGGCCATGTCCCAACGTGTTCACATACAACCCGCCCGCCCGGACGAAAGCGTGGCTGATGGTCAGGGCTCGTCAACCTGTCCACAGACTCTCCATTACACTCGCCGTGGCTCGACATCTACGTGCTGGATAGCCAAGCATTTAAGAACAGGTTTTGCGTGGACAGTTCCTATTGTTTTCATATATATTTTATTTTTGTTATTGTAATTTATATTTGATTACTAGTTTATTTATTTATTTATTTAGAAATATACAAATTATGTATTAGGTATGTTGAAACTGTTTTGTACTAGCCGTCACTTGTCCCTACATAAAGGTTCGTTAGAAATCCAGCGTCAGACAGCATCTGTCTGGCATTAATGCTGAAATGAACCTTTTTGGCGCAGCCGTGAGGCACACACTACTCATATTATTGTTAAAATAATATTTACAATTTAAAAAAAGTTTTTTTTTTTGTTTCACGAAATGTGTCCAAATAAACATTATTCTTTCTTTCTTTCTTTTAAAAGTAAGATTAAGGAGGAAGAGATGAAAGGGTCTATCTACCCTACAAAAATTTTATTAGCACACTCATATAAACACTCACTCACACACACACTCACTCACAACACTCACTCATTTAAATTGTTATTTTCGAAATGTCCTTGATTTTTTTTTTTTTTTTTGTTGTAAGTTAATACTTATGTTGCTGTGCCCTAACAAGGTCCATAACTGTACTTTAGCTCAAGCGCCTCATAAGCCTCATGTAACATCTTTTACACATTATCATAAGCAAATAAATTAAATGAAATGATATATCTGGCAGTGGCAACTCGGCCGGACATAATTTTTGCCATAAGCTATCTCTCCCAATTTAATGACTGTTATAGCTCCTACACAATATTATGCTGGCGGCATAGTCGCCGGCACTGCCGCCGGCCCTGCCGCCGGGCAAGCCGCGGCGCGCCCGACCCTGCACAAAGCCGCACAAAGGATCGCAAAGAAAATGAAGGCGCAAAAGTCGAACGTAAAGTACGTGCCGCGCGGCAAAAGTGTTGGGGATCCAATACGGAGAAGAGCACTTCAAGTGTGCAAAAAGAGTGCTACGATACCTAAAGGGGACAAAAACCATTGGTCTTATATTTAGAAAAACTCGCCAAGAATTACATGGCATGGCTGACGCAGATTGGGGTGCATACAAGCTCGATCGGAAGTCTTTTTCGTGCTGTTGCTTTAAATTTATGCTGGAACGGCCATAAGGTGGATGTCGAAGAAGCAAAAGTCTGTGGCGCTATCGACTGCCGAAGCGGAAATGTCGCCTTGACTGAGGCTGCAAAAGAAGCCATTCACATGAAACATCTATTCAAAGATCTTGGGGCCAACTATGAAAGCATGCTCATATTAAACGACAACCAAGCCGCCCTCAAGTTAAATCAAACACAATGGTCACTTCCAAGTCCAAACACATTGACTTAAAAATGTACTTCATCCGAAATTGCATAATGGACGGAGCGATACGAAGATATGGAGGCAGATATCCTAACCAAAGCCCAAGCCGGCCCGCGGCTGTTGAAATTTCGGAGCGGCTTAGGAGTTTCCTGAACTCCTGATGACCACGACGATGCCGTGAAGAGAAGTGCGAGTACTCCTAAAGTCAACTGCTCATTACCTTTTACAAAATATTGCTTTTCCCGATGCAGGGACTTTAATCGTTGAGGAGTTCTCCTGGTACTTTACCATCAGCTCCACTTCTCCATATGCATTGCGACGAGCATAAATTGCTTGGCAATCATATTATAGGAATTGAATCGCAACCCGTGAAATACTTGCGATGGCCATCTGTGGTCTTCAACATCAGTTCCACTTCACCAAATGGTGCTTTCTGAGAGCAACTGTATGAGTTATAACAAAATAAAATTAAAATTTATAACAAAATATTTGAAAAGTTCCCTCGATTTCTCCAGGATCCCATCATCAGATCCTGACCTAATGACAATGGGACCACCTCTGATGTGGTCTTATTGTAGTGAATGCTTTCAAACAAAAAAATAATTTTGCTAATCCGTCTTTAAATGTCGGGAGTTATGCCCGAAAATACATTTAAAAAAAATATACCTATGTATTTATAAACATCCAAACTCAAAAACTCAAAGCATTTATTTCAAATAAACCAATTACAGGCACTTTTGAATTGTCAAGGGGTCGGTCAGTCAGAAATATGAAGCTAGTTGCCCATTCCAACGCGTAGTAGGTTCCTATGGAGAAGAACGGGCAAGAAACTCCACGGACACTCTTTTAAATCAGAATATTGTTACAAAATATTGGTTACATCATTCATTCATTCATCCGAATTGATAACCTCCTCCTGTTAGAAGTCGGTTAAAAATGGCTGCTATGGCACTTACCTTATAGAATGACGCGACGTCTCCATACATTTTCTATCTCAATGTTCCCAATTAATTTACGCACACAGTGACAATAACCCATGTGTGAGGGATGTCGACCAAATAGTTAGTCCGACTGTACTTAGTCCCTACTGATGTGCGATTGAATGTACTACCATTACTACTATTGACAACAACAAAACAACAACAACGTAATGTTTGAAACTAAATAATGCCATTCTGTCGGGAACGACACAACTCGATATATTAATAATATTATTATGAATCGAAAAATTGTTTACAAACTTTTATTTTACTAGCGACCTGCCCCTATTTTACGGTAGATATGCAATAAGCACCATTTCTTTTAAAACAACTAGAATAATTCGTCAACTTTAATTGCCTGGGCCTTTTTGCACGGAACATTTTTTTTCATGTTAGATTCCGCAATCTCGATGAAAAAAAAAAATGTTGCCAGTTTTGTTCATTTAAAATGAAATTATTGACTTTGAAGTTTGAGCAACGACGAATTTCGAATAAAATTTAAAAAAGTCATAAATCCGTGTGGCCTGTGTTTTTTTAATACACAGGCGTAGCAGACGGCCCCACGGATCCGCCATGTTCGTATGTTCAACCGTCTGCCTAATGGCACCTACACACTATGCCGCCGGCACGTACGTTACCCCCGGCTTTTGCGCCTTCATTTTTCTTTGCGATCCTTTGTGCGGCTTGCCCGGCTTGGCGGCGCCAGTCGACCGAAATTCTCTACCTAAGTGTACTCGCTACAATGTGTGTTAACTAAAAATGTAATTCTGCTTAACTTATAAATAAAGTCATTAAAATTTTATGTACCTACTACTACCGCAAATCAATCATACAGTCCACACGCTACAACTGTATCTTTATGTACCTCTGCCTACCTAGTAACATCCCCGTCGGAGAATACAAGCGCAATGATACGAGTATGATAAGAGAACGTAATCTACACTGTGATTTTGCGTCACTTCCTAATGATGTACTTAATGTTCCATTGCTATTCGATAATGGCCGGCCTCGGTTTGATTACAGTTTCCTTTTTGCTCGGAAATTCATGTTAGTTCTTTTGAATTGAGACAGCCATTTCTAAATAGTGACTCATGCCTTTAATATTTACAATATTGTTTGCGAGGTAACTAGTAGTAGTAGTCACCCACCACATTCACCTTGACAATTCAAAAGTGCCTGTAAATGGTATATATTGAAATAAATACTTTGAGTTTATCAAAAGATGAACTCAAACTCAAAGGTCTGGCCAAAGTTTTTACAGCTAAAGTTGATTGAAAATAAATGAAATAGTGACCGACCAAAGGTTAGGTTTCGGGTTCGCGAGTTTCGGCAAAAAATTCTAGTTTCAGCATCAGTTTCGGTTTCGGCAGATAATCAGCCGAACTTTCGGCAGTACCGAAACTCTGCGTTTGTGAATTATCGCGCATCGTTCGGCTGACTTCGGGTGGGTTGTGATTGTGACACACATAATTTAATACTACGGTTGTGAGAAAAATACTCAATTAACGAGGTCTTTCCTATACTTAAATGTAAGTGTTGATTAATTAAAGACAATTTTTTGTTCCAAGTAGTAGGTATCATGTTTGTTATTTTTTGTTTTTGTTTTATAGCTGTAAAACAGTTGTTCGCATACTTCATAAAAAAATAAAATTTCATTAAAAATCTTTTTTTTTTATTTGTTTTATTTTTTTTCCGGAAGGTTTATGTGCATAATACGTTAAGTAATAAAAGAAAAAGGAGAAATGAACCTGTTGTCCCTTCCAAAAGGTAGTTTCATATGGAAAGAAATGAGAAGAAATTCTTAAAGTTACGTTTACGTTTACGATGTTTTTTCAAGTCGTAAAAACCGTGCGAAGCAGGACGGTCGCTAGTAAATTATATTTTGTATATTCTATCCTTAGAGTAATACGAGTACTACTGTAATTATTTATACTCTAAGATTTTATCTATGTTGTTATTTGCAATGAAAACGAAAACGAACGCTGTGTACCTATCTTCTTAGACTCTGAATCATTTTATATCATTGTGCTAATGGTGGATTCACAGATTCACACAGTCCGGCGGCGCCGGCGTGCGCCGCCGGCAGCCATTCGGTAATCTCAACAAAGCCGGCGCCGCGCTCTAGCGGCCATTTTGCTGGTAAGGCCGACACAATGGTTTGCTGAAAAAAAACCTCAAAAAAAACGCCTTCCGTAGACATAGAGGCTTGAATTTAGAAGGATCCTTTTTTTTGGCTAGAAATGGGTTCTGCTGATAATTGCTTATAAAGTTTCGTATGAGGCAATTGCGTGTACAAAATTAAGGAGTTATATTTTTTTTTACGAAAAACTTGTATGGCACTGAGATGGCTTGAAGAATGACCAGCAGAATCCATTTCTAGCCAAAAAAAGGAATCTTGAAGATTCAAGTCTCTATTGTTAAAATAAGTTAATCGCAATTCCTTTTGAGTCTACCCATATATTATAAGTATTATAATCTGTCAGTAATACACTTGTCTTTTTGATGTCTCTGTACAACTGGCATTTAATTTGTTTCCCATACTTTTCCTAAATCTAAAACTATAATAGATCACAAATAATAGGCTCCATTAACATCTATGTCAATGAAAGGCGATTTTCAGTCCACCGTGCGCCACACCACGCGGCAGCGGGGGTACAGTTATCATCCATTTTTGTCTCCAGTATCTGTGTACAGTCACGAGCACCAATATGTATAGACTTAGCAACTTTTAAAAGTGATTTTCTCCTACTGTGGTGATCGTAATTATATGTTGTTACGAACATAGTATTTTGGAACCCACACTAATATGAAATAGGTCTTATCTCAAAGTTGCAGTCGTTATTCCATGCGAAAATCGCTTTTGAATTTTGCTAAGTGGATACATATTGGTGCTCGTGATTGTACAGCTCACTTCGCGGAAAGTCACAAGACAACTGAGAATATCAATTCACAGCCGGCGGCACTTGCCGGCCGGCGGCTTATTTGGCGGCGCCGGCAGTGCCTGGCTGTGTGGATCCACCATTATGTGCATATGTCAAAGCTTTCAAAGAGCTGTCAAAATTGTCAAATAGAATTGTTTGATAGAAAAAAAAAAGGTTATTTTCCTATCGATAATTCGGTATTTAATTACTCAGTCTCGAATGCAGTCTCGTGTTTATGTTTATTACTAGTTTAGCTTTAAAACATCCGTTGTAAAAATTTGCATACATCGTGAATAATAGTGAATCTCATTGTGTTATCAACGCCGAGTGTTTAGGTAGCCAGTTCTTATTTTCCTTAACCGGGTGAGTAAAAAATTATTGTTTACATTAGATTATTATTCAAAAAAAAGTTGATATCCAAATAATTTAATAGTACTATCAGAATTTGCCTCAACAACATTGCCATTGACCGAATTGGGTTAACTGTGTCATATTTTTAGGAAAAAATCCCTTATATTTTTACTTATAATTCATATAAACAGTAATGATTTGTACGATATTTAAATAAGTTTTAAATATCGGTCAGTTTCAAGTACATTTGGTAAGTACTATCTATATTCTTTTTTTGTAGTACATAATTAAGATTATTATTTCCTTTTATTTGAACAGTTAAATGATGAAGACTAGCCTAGTATAGGAGTAGTCTAACTCTTCATCAAAGATCTTCCCAGGGAACCTACCTCACGAAATGCAATAACTCTATGCAAATCTTTACTTCTTTAAATACTTAGGTACTAATATTTTTGAGGTTTTTGTATGTCGGGGGCAATCTCTGGAACAAATGATCCAATAAAATAAGAATAACCACGTAGCTATATTATTCCTGAGTACTGCGTAAGTGAGTCTGAGTGTGTGCTATATGCTACAGTCTTATATATAAGTCAGAAAGAACACTAAGTATTAGAGCGGGCAGGCGATGTGATGAAAGGGGGTGGGTCGGAGGTACAAGAATTGTCACGCAGACGAAATCACGGGCCAAAGCTAGTATTATAAAAAGAGGGAGCAAATTTTGTGAGTTTGTTTATACATATATGGAGGGTAATCTCCAGAACCACAGCACCTATTTGAAAATTATTTTACCATTAGAACCTTTCAAATGGTTAAAGAATTATCAATTATTCCAGATGGACAAGGGCTTAATATTGTGTAAATATATACAAAAAGAAGCACTTATAAAACTATTTAAATACTATCTTGAATTCATGAGAGCCTAGTACTTTTTATTAGGTTACTGCTCAGAACTTGTATGCAACATGTTGTGATCAGAATATTGTCTTCACACGTAAATTGCACTTGCATTTACGTGTGAAGACAATATTCTTGCATATGCAACAAGGCTATTCAAATATAAGAGAAAATGGCAAGCATAGTGACTATTTTAATACCTCTTGGTAAGTATACCAATAAAAATGTTATCAAAATTTTATGAATTTTCAATATTCATATTTATATATACTTGGCTGGCCTCAGTGGAACACCGGCTGAACAAATAGCAACTGAGTAACGGGCCTCAAGTTCAATTCCCATACAAATCAAATAATCTCTATGCATAAGTTTAGAATCAATAATAATTATTTGTTAAAATAAGTTGCTAATGCTGATATCAGACGCTTCACTCAAATGAAAGTTCCATTTTGTTTCATTTCATGTTCACATAACACTGAAAAAAATATACAGGACAGGAATGAGCATTAATCCGCTCCTTTCATTTAATTTTTAGCGTTAGGCGAGTGGCGGAATACAACATTGTTGGATCGGTTCACGAATTTATTTTTCACTTTTGATTCATTTTGTGTTCAGATGTTTACCTTCTATTGAAAGATGCCGAATGAAAGGCAAAATGAACAAAAAGTGAATCATCTGATATCAGCTTTAGCAATAAACTCTCTCGTTCATCATCCTCCTGCATCCGCAGCATGTTGACTTCTTTGTTACGTTACATCTCTATAACCGCCGTATCAAAAGTCACCCCCCTTTCCAGCCATATTATTAACATCTTTCAGACATTGTTTAACACAGGTGTCAGGAACGCATTGTCTCATCGAAATGCATCTATTTAGTTTCAATCCACCAAATTTTTTTTAATATATTGCTTGACGTGCGTCTAAGTACGGTGTAAAAAATAAGAAAGGTATTAACTATTAATTTTTATTTTTCAGCTTTCTGATAGGCGGGACCACACTGGTCTAAAGCTGGTTTGGCTCCGTCTTGTTTCGGACTGCACGGAGAGGCACTCCGGAAATTGCTGTTTACACAGAAATTTGGTAAGTAATAATTATTATAAACTAGCTTTACCCGGCCCGACTTCGCACGGGTAGCACTAAACCCTACCTACCCGACCTACCCTACCTACCGTTTAAACCTTCCCTGGACTACGACAAACATTTTAAAACCAAAATCAGCTAAATCGGCCCAGCCGTTCTCGAGTTTTAGCGAGACAAACGAACAGCAATTGATTTTTATATATATTGATAGATAGATAGATTATGATAAAGCAAAAAATACGTGTCTAATATTTTTTTATCATCTGACTGACGGACTAAACTTTTTCTTTTTTTTTTCCCCAGTCAACATCCCTATTCAGCTTTTATGAGATTAATACTGGCCCTATTGCGATCATATCTCCATTTTGTATTGAGATAAAAATGTAGTAGTTTCGCATTCTATATTTATTCTTTAGAAATTTAGTATTTAGGCGTCTAATATCCTGTCAGGGTTGCGACGAGTTTGTCCGAAAGAGATATCGTGGCCCCGGCACACAGGCAACGGAAGGAACATGGGTGGGTTTTAGTCAATAAAAGTCTGACACACCCTCCCGCTCCGCTCAGGGCGGGAGAAGTTATTTGATAATTTCCCACCCTCAAAAAAAAATAAGAAAGTAACTGCTTGCCCTCTTCGAGGATTTTCTTCAACTTGTTGGCGACAACGTTAAATAATGTCCCTATCATCATCATCATCATTTCAGCCGAAAGACGTCCACTGCTGGACATAGGCCTCCCCCAAATGGGGGGGTTTGCCTTAATCGCCACGCTTGGCAGGCGGGTTGGCGATCGCAGTATGGTGTTAAAATGCATAGAGAACGCTGTTGTCCATTCTGTAGTAAGTCCCTTAGTCGCCTTTTACGACACCCACGGGAAGAAATGGGATGGTACTATTCTTTACGTCCGGCACCACACGGAATGTCCCTGTAGAGGTATACATTTTAAGTTACCTCTAAGTTCGGCGTTTATGTGTATTTTTTCATTATTTTTTTCTCATGTCTTAAGGTTTATCAATCCCCAAATAATTTTAATCAGATTAACATCGGGCGAATATGAGGCGATACATTCACGCAATGGGTAGCTCGCCGTCCGATAAGGTCCAGGCCCGGGTCGACGGCGCGTTGTGTTCCACACGCGCCTCAAAGAGATGTCTGCACCAACTGACGGGGTCCGTAAGGGCCAATGCCTGCCAGGGTTCCGAGTTTGTCCGAAAGGGATATCGCGGCCCCGACACTCAGGCAACGGAAGGAACACGGATGGGTTTAGTCAGTAAATTTTGTCTGACACGCCCTCCTGCTCCACCCAGAGCGGGAGAAGTTATTTGATAATTTCCCAACCTAAAAAAAAAAAAAGGCGATACATTCACGTGTGA
Source organism: Agrochola macilenta (assembly GCA_916701695.1). Classification (NCBI taxonomy): domain Eukaryota; kingdom Metazoa; phylum Arthropoda; class Insecta; order Lepidoptera; family Noctuidae; genus Agrochola; species Agrochola macilenta. The sequence goes on along the minus strand of OU753578.1, from coordinate 14,111,698 downwards.
GTTCACGGCCATGATTTGCCATGAAAAATGTCGTGTAATTGATAATACAATATCATGATTGTATTTCCGATTACTTATTTCCGGCTTTTATCAAGGTCTCTGTGGTCTTCATAAAAGTTATAGTAATTATGATTTTGTCACTTGTCAGTAACATTATTTCACGAAATAAATTACGCGCCTAGTGTGCGTATGACATACCCAGTAACTGGGTTGTGGAGGTCAGCAGATAGGTAGTCGTGCCATGTAAAATACTGGTATTCAGCTGCATCCGGTTAGACTGGATGCTGACCCCAACATAGTTGGGAAAAGGCTAGGCAGGTGATTATGATGTGCGTATAATATTCACATTCTGTATTTTGCCCCCGCTTTTACACGCATCCTCGCTAAATGGGTGATGAATATAAATGTTGATGGATGGAGAGGGAGAGGACGGCCAAAGAAAAGATGGATGGATTGTGTCAAACTCAAATTCAAAGCATCTATTTCAAATAAACCAATTACAGGCACTTTTGAATTGTCAAGGGGTCGGTCAGTCAAAGATGAAGCTAGATAGATACTTAGAATACTCTTTATTATTTACGCCATAAAAATTACAGAAATCAATTTAGAAATTTTACATTAGGGTGACACAAGGGGCGGTCTTATCGGTAAAAGCGATCTTTTACAGACAACCTTTGGATGGATTAAAGGGAGGAGAGACAATACTGCAGGTAGTGAGTGGTGTACCATTTACATACAGGGTAGCAGTGACATCGACGCGAAAACTTATTTATTTGATATTGATTACCATGTATTCAGTACATGATTCTGAATCCCCCTGCGTTGAAATTGTTCGTCGGTTATTTAAAAATAAAACAGCTGTTTCATAGAAAAGTGCAATACCTACGTAGTCAAAATGTATGGAAAAACAGTTTTTTTTCAGGTGCAGCAGCAAGTTCAGAATCATGTACTTACTGAATACAATTGGTAACAGTTTTCGCGTCGATGTCCCTGCCACCCTGTATACAATAAATACATACATACATAAAGCTTATACTTATCTATATAAATATATATGTCTATCGCCAGCTGCCCATTCCAAAGCGTAGTAGGTTCCTATGGAGAAGAACGGGCAAGAAACTCCACGGACACTCTTTTAAATCGAAATATTGTTACAAAATATTGGTAACATCATTCATGTTGAAATTATACATGTGAGAACAATGTAGAATAGAAAGACGTGCACGTTAAAAGCGTCCGTAATAAAAACAATACAAAAATTAAAATAAGCTATGGCAGCTAAGAGATGACCAGTCCACTGACGGCGCCCGTTCATGAACATGACGCATCGATCAGCGCTATTCAGCTCAACCATTTTGAAGGGAACTTAATGATCCAACACACACGCCACCATCAGCGAGACATTTGAGTGAGCATGACATACTCTCAGCCGACAGGGCTCATTCAAGTCAATTAAAGACGTACCCAGTAAATGGTAGTTTTGTAGAAGGTAATGGTCACAGTCAGTCAGATCACACATGTGTTAATGATATGAAAGATATGGGAAGGGAGTGAATGATCTCGTGACTGTTGACAGGGCAAAATGGAAGCACAAAACATAACCTGGGACAAGGACAAAATCAAAAATCAAAATCAAAATATTTTATTTCACATAAACCTACATGGGCACTTATGAAACGTCAGAAGCTAGGTGCACGGTTCCAATTGGTTCCAATTGGACAGAAAGATGATGATGATAATGTACCCGGATTAAGCAAAGAAATAAAGAAAATACATTTATTTAGCACAGACTAAAACACATGCAAAATAATTACACAGCAGATAAAAAAAAAACAAATAAAAAAAGTGTAAAGTGCGATGTAAGCAGAAATTTGATGGGGCCAGTCCAGCAAAAATGCCAGACAACTATAACTGCCTGACGCTGGTTTTTAACTGGACCTGATTAAAAGTATCCTATATTTAAATCCGGGCCGTAATCTACATGTGTACCAATCAAATCCGTTCAGCCTTAAACAGTGATGGAGTAACTAATATCTACTGTGACAGTTTGTAAAACATGAAAGTTGAAGAATCCATATTCATTATGTTTGTATGAAATCGGTGCCAACTGAGTTATCAAAATATGAATTACAAAATAAAATCCTTCATTTCATATTCTAGCGTGACGTGTCACACTGTAGAATATTATGAAAATGCGAACGTTAAAAACTAGTTGTTGACGATACGATAACGCAATGCATGGTGCCACAGATTATTTGAGACAGAAGGTCCAATCCATGGAGTTTTTTTAAATTGGAATGCATGGAATTTATTTGTTTACCTATTATTTTATTTTTTTATTCTGTATGTAAAAGGAATACATGCTGTACCGACCCCATATAAATCGGGATAAAAATGATGTTGATTGTTCTTTATAGCTAAAGCTAGTGCTGAAAATCAGGCGTTTTAAGGGCTGTCGTTGGTGACTATTGTAGTTCTAATTATTACAAACACCTTTTGGCGCGCGGTCAAAATAGGAACTAACGCCGCCATCTTGTTTTTTCAATACATTTCACAAAACAATCGCACTAATGTTACCAACAGCGCCGCCCTGCCGATGAGATTTAAGCGCCAAAAGATTCTTGTAGCATTTTACAAGTCCTGATTATAAGCAATTTAGTTTTTGCCTAGCACTTGAACCAGCGACACATTTCTAGGTAGAGAAATAAAGGGTGGTATTTCTCTGACGTTTTGAAGGCCGCAGGAATACATTGAATTCGGGAAGCACAGAACCGGACGAAGTGGCGATGCTTGGGGGAGGCCTATGTCCAGCAGTGGACGTCTTTCGGCTGAACTGATGATAGGGATGATGACAATTATTTTTATTTTTAGTCCGTCTTGGAGATTATTAAAAAATATTGGACACGTATTTTTTATTTTTTTACGTAATCTAAAGATTACGGCGATACATTGAGTTAAAATGTGCCATGACGTCACAAGTATGTAGATTTTATACTTACTTGTGACGTAGCGACCCCCAACTTAAAATGAGTTTTATCTAAGTATTTTTTTATTAATATGATAAAGCAAAAAATACGTGTCTAATATTTCTTTATTATCTGACAGACGGTTTTTTTTTTTTTTTACCCGTCTATCATCCCTATTATGAAGATGATTTTTTTGCAAAAAAAAAAACCGATTTCATTTCATGGTTCTTTTGACCACTTCCCTTAGATTGTAATTATTGTTTCGGATATCACACTTTTTTTTTTAAAGTTTAATTGAGTGGGTTTTCTGATCATTATTGTGATACTGTGACTACCATTATGTCAACTTTAATCTGTCTGTCATGTATCATTCAATATTTACATCCATTGACACAATACTTTGAACATAACATCACGCCGGTATTCCCCGAAGGGATGGGTAGATGCAGTGTAAACTACGCCCACATTTCGAAAGTTAAATTTAAATCGAATCTATTGCCTTGATTATTGATTCGATTTAGTGCAATCACTTTCAATCTAGAGAGGTTTACATGACAAAATTAGAGATTGTAAGAACATTTTTTTTTTTAATCACTATAATAATAATAATAATAATAATATTTATTCCAAAATAATTACAAGGCATAAAAATTAGTACAGTTTTGCTTAAATGTAAATTATATTCCTAAGACTTACGTGCCTGAACTAGGTAATTCTGTGTTTCAGGCGAGAGGAGCTAAAATAAACTTATAAAATAAATAAACAACAGGTTGACAATAGATCACTAATTACATGTTGAAGAGCTTAACTCTTAGTTTCTAAATTTGATATACTTATACTTAACGTAGGTGAAATTTTTCACTTTAGCACAGTTAGTAAATTCTCTGTATCTTCGTAAGACATACTTTGGAGAGCATCCTTGAGAATTCTCTTACAATTTGTGTAATTCAGGGAATAAATGTTTGCTTTCGAGTTTAGTCTATTATAGAGAAGAGGACCGAGGTACAGGTAAAATTTGGAAACAAAAGCATGTTTTGTTGTATTTTGTGGACAAACTATATCTTTACGTCTTTTATTAGCATATGCAGTGCTATAGGGTAGAGCTCTGTGTTGTTTTAATACAATACCCATTATAAATAGCTGTCGAACTGTTAATACTTCACAAGATTTGTATAGGAGGTTAGTAGGAAAAAGGAAAGGGCGGAAAGTAGACACTTTGAGAATCGCCCTTTGAGCTCTCTCGATGGTTAGTAACATTGTTTTACCCGCTCCACCCCATGTGGTAATACAGTAGGTTAATATTGATTGACATAGAGCGAAGTAAACTTGTCTAACTAGTTTTGGGTCAGCAATATAGCGTAACTTTTTAAAAACAAATATCAGCTTCCGAATTCTACTATTTAAAGCTTGTATATGTTGTTTGAACGAAAGTGTTTCATCTATTATAACACCAAGATATTTTGTTGTATTTGTCATTTTAATATTGGGACAAACACATTGGTTATCTATAGGAATTGTGCAATAATGAGCATACAATGTCGAGGTAGTGCTTGTTGATATTTGCTTGCGCATCGAAAACTTAACGTAATTTGTCTTATTTGCATTTAGTGTTAGTGAATTGAGTTGAAGCCATTTATTAACAATATTGAACCCCTGTTGCGCAAGTTTGTAGACATTTTTTTCTGAATCAGCTGAAAATAGAAGGGCAGTGTCGTCAGCATAAGAAACAATTTCGCCGTGATCTAGATTTAGGTTACAAAGATCGTTTATGTAGATCAAAAATAATGTAGGCCCTAAAATACTTCCTTGGGGAACTCCGAAGGACGTGTTTTTTTCAGTATCGCTGAGAACATTACCAATCCTTACACATTGGGTACGGTATTCTAGATAGCTCTTAAATAGTTTCAGCTGGGTGCCTCTGATACCTATGGCTTCAAGCTTGTGCAACAGAATAGGAATAGAAACCGTATCAAAAGCTTTGGCGAGGTCTAGAAAGATTCCTACTGTGTGGTTACCATTATCAAGTTCTTGTGCTAGATAATCAGTCAGGTGGTGCACGGCATCGTCTGTTGACATTTTAGGCCTAAATCCAAACTGCCGTTTAGATAAAATTGATTTATCCTCCAAGTATTTGTAAAGCCTTTTATTCATAATTTTTTCTAATATTTTAGACATAGTAGGCAGTAAGGAAATAGGTCTATAATTTGTTATTTGATCTTTACTGCCTGATTTGTAAACAGGGACAACAACAGCTTTTTTTAGGCACTCGGGAAAAAGACCTAAAGATAAACATTTTTGGAAAATATAAGTTAGTGGCGGTCCCAAAATGTGCTTGAACTGTTTAATAATTTTATTTGATATGTTATCCCAGCCAACTGCACAGTCGTCCTTCAAATTCATAATTATCGTTTCAACCTCAGTCTCGTCAGTGTCTTGCAACACAAAGGATGATAAAATAGTGTTACACAAAAATGGTGTGCTTGTTAGATATTGTGATTGGCCCTGAACTTTTTCAGCCAAACATTTACCAACATTAACATAGAAATTATTCGCAATGTTGGCAGATGCTAACTGTGATGAGTGTGCTTGTAATAAACCTGAAGATGACTGATTTAGTTTTGAGTTATACGTTACACTTTTAATAAAATTCCAGATTTTTTTACTATTTGTACCTGCTTTTTCTAGTGCAATTTTGTCATAGTTGCTTTTTACATTTCTTAGAAGATTATTACAGAAGTTACGATATCGTTTATACGACAGTTGCAAAATTAAATTATCTGGATTAGATTTCGCTTTCATATGCAGTTTATCTCTATTTTTCATACAGCGAATAAGTCCTGTCGTGATCCATGGTTTTATGTTGTAGTTTTTGTTATTTCGCCGAGATATGACCGTGTTCTTCTGAATTGCGTGTTGTACATTTTTGATTAGGTACAACATACAAAACTGCGGATCAGCGGAATTGTAGACTGGGTCAAAGTCGATATTGCGTAAGTCTTCTTCAAGTTTATTTACAATTAAACTAGAAATTGTGCGAGTGACTACTTTAGGTAATTTACAATTTAAAATAAGTAGGGTAGCATTATGGTCGGTTATTGTTGAATTAATTACAAGGGCAAGTGCAGGGAAATTTGACTTGAGCATAATATGGTCCAAACAGGAGCCACCTTGATGTGTAGGAAGTGTGTGAGCAGGAAGCAAACCATAGAAGGCGCATAGGTTAAGGTATTCCTCAGTGGATGCATCAGAATTTTCTGGAAGAATATTGATATTAATATCTCCAATTAAAATAGTATTTTTGAAAGACGATAGGTTCTGCAAGGTGTTGTTTAGAGAGTCAGTGAAATTGCTTATATTTCTAAAAGAGGGGGGTCGATATAAGGCAAGTATCGCTAATTCTGACCCGATTGTAATTAACAATCTGTTACAGTCGTGCATATTTGGTTCCTCGACAGACACATTGAGATGATTTCTTGCATAAACTATCACCCCATCGTTCTGATTGTAATTTGTGTTACTTTTATACATATTATATCCCGGAATTAGTGGAATATTATATTGTTTCGAAAGCCAACATTCGGTTAATACAATAACGTCACAATTTATTTCTAAACGTTGTAAAAATACGGTAAAATTGTCGAAGTTTTTAAAAATACTGCGAATATTTTGGGTTAGTATGGTAAGTGGACTAGTATAGGAAGAGAGATATTGCTTACAGTGTTCAACGTCACAAGCGTGGGATTCAGATACAGAGAAATTATCTATGTCATTAATTAAATTATTAATCATAATTATAAAAATAAAATAAAAAACTATAACAAGGGCTAAAAAAAAATATGTGATTAGCGGCGCTCTTAGGCGCCTCCATAATCAACAGAATTGATGTACCTTTTTTCAGCCATTATTTTCGCTGGGCAGTCAGAAGCACTTGTCTTGTGATTGCTCGGCTTTTTGAAGTGCAAGCAAGTAGCACATTTTGGTTCCTCAGCCTTCTTTGTGCATTCTTGAATGGAGTGACCCTGATCACCACAGTGGCCACAGGTACTGGTGGTCTCCCGACATGATTTGGCCGCATGTCCGTACTGCTGGCACTTATAACAGCGTGTGACTAGAGTAAAGTCTCTCACAGGGCATGACGACCAGTTTACAAACACTCTGTCTTTTGATATTAGGGCTTTACGTATATCTGCAGATACTTCTATTATATAATTACAGGTCTCAGCGTCCTTCTTACCTGACTTATGGCTTAACTTAATGGAGGTCAAAAAGGTCTCGAGGCTATAATCCTGAAGGGTCTCTGCTAGATTTTGGTGGAATAAACAAGTAAAAACTTCATTCTGTTGCATGGATGAGGGCACTCCGAGAACTACTATTCTAGGCTTCCTTTTTGGGGGTTCGTCTATTGTAAGGCCTGAATTTGATAGCTGCATCGATTTTTTCACCTTCTCAATATCGTCCTTTGATTCAGTGCTTATAATGATGCCGCCATTTTTCGTCTTACGTAGTCCTCTTACCTGAAGCTTCATTTGCTCGGGGCATATAATTTTTTGGACAAGTATTTTAGTCTCCTCACTCGACTTCAGTTTGTCGTTTGGGTATATGGCCACTGAGCTTAAATTTATCGGCTGTATAAAATTGTTGGTACCTTTTTTAACCATTTCAGCGAAGGAATTTCCTGTTACCGGTTTCATTGAAGCTCCGATTGACAGCTTAAGGGCTTGCAGTTGCTGCGACAGATCAATTTGATCTTCGAGTGTTTGGACGGTGGAGTGGGCCCGGACGGCTCTCATCTTAAGGGACTGGTACTGAACAGCCATCTGCGATGTGCCGTGACTGACTTTCCGGCATAGGGCACTTATACGCAGTTTTTGCTCCATGTTTAATTTGCCGTCTGTTACAATAGAGCACACTTCATTAAGGCACTGCTCAATGGACGACATCCAGTTCTGGATTTCCGGCGTAGGTATCACTTCCATCGTGACATCTTCTCTTTGGCTGGGTGGTTGAGGGGGAGGTGCGGTTGCGGGCCCGGGTGAAGGTGTAGGTGTAGGTGCAGGTGCGGGCACAGGTGTAGGAGGTGGGCTCCGGGCACATCTGCCACCCCTGCTGAAGGGACTGGTATCCATTGTGATACAAGTAAGTTATTGACTTGTTAATCACTTACACATTTTCACGGAAACGACTTACACATGTTATGCTTACGTATGACACAGTTTGCTTTACTACCGGCTATTTGGTAAAACCAGGTCACGATTCAGCAAGTAATTATTTATTTATATTAGTAAATGTTCGTCACGTCTGTTCACAACAACGTCCTAATACGAACAAAAAAAAAAAAAAAAAAAAAAAAAAAAAAAAAAAAAAAAAAAAAAAAAAAAAAAAAAAATTTTTATATTTTACACTATTTCTATACTACTGATTTTCGCTGAACACAAACATTAGGCTGCCGCAGACAAAAAAAAAATGGACTACTGTAAATGGACCAGAGACTGAAGTAAGTCAGGATTTGTTATACAGGGTGGCCCATAACAGTAGTCCAATTTTTTTTTTCACCAAAAACATTCTATGTCGGGTGTCTTAACTAGAAGGAACGAATATACATATATAATACATATAACGCAACATCACGCCAGTATTCCCCTAACGGTCAGGCAGAGGTGTTGTACCGACATTTCGCCAGTTATGTAAGTCATATGTAATAGGCGCCTATTGCCATGCACCGGGCACAAGTCCGAACTCCGCGCTACTACTGACAAATTCCTGATGGAAAAACTTAATAACATTTTGCCCAACACGGTCATCGAACCCAGGACTTCCGCATCCTCAACAGTAGGTAGCGCTTGCGACACTAGACCAACGAGGCATAATAATACTGTTATTATTATACGTGTACTCTTATAGTTACTAAGATTACCGCTACCAACCGGTAATTGTTAATTTTACGCCATCAGCGTAAAATTGGTTGCAATAAGCAACCAATTTTACGTAAAATTAGAGTACCTACCTATACGTCATTGGTTTAGGTAGTTAGATAAAGGTAAACAAATCGTAAAAAAAGGATTTTTTTATACATGACTCTTTCTTCATTAAAATACGATAAAAAAAAATGAAATTTATTTTTAGATTTTTACAATAGTTTCCTCTTTTATTAATGTACTTATGTTAAACTTTATCATTTATCCTCAAACTACTCTTTGTAGATGTAAGTATGTAACTGTTTCAGCGCATTTTTTTTTGTTAGATTTATAATAATAATATAAGCCTGATATTGTGGTGATAGATCGACGAGAGCGCCGTGCAATGATTGTTGATATCGCTGTCCCTCATGACGAGAATCTCGTGAAAGCTGAGAATGATAAAAAAATCAAGTATCTCGACTTAGCACACGAGGTTGTCGACATGTGGGACGTGGACTCTGCAACCATTGTACCGATAATCGTAACAGTCAATGGCTTAATAGTGGAGAGCCTCGACCAACACCTCAGGAGGCTCTCATTGCGCGGCTGGGTCAAGGGCTTGATTCAGAAAGCAGTACTCCTAGACACGGCACGCATCGTGAGGAGGTTCCTCTCTCTAGAGCCCTGACCACCGGCAGCCTGGACCCTGTTCCTGATGCCGATGGGCCACTATTTTTTATATTTTTAAATGATTTTGTATGGTTTTTATAAAAATATTTAAAAATGTAAATAATAAGTAATCAAAATGAAATAAAGGATACATATAATATTTTGTAATCTGTCTATTGTAAAGAGCCCAAACTCTAAACGACAGCGAATTATAACGTTGAGTAAAACTGTGACGTGTGACTGGCACTAGCATAGCCTCCATCAGCGATTTTAATTTTGATAATTATCACAAAAAATTTGTTAGTTTAGTTTATTAGTTTTTTTGAGACCGCATAACTAGGTTTGTTTTTAAATGAAATTTGCTGATAACTACAAAATCATTACCTATAATAGACATCTACAGCTGCTAACTTATAATAAATATCAGACCCGGAGATTTGATGAAAATAGTAGACAAAAAACAGTTATTTCACAATCATTTAAAATAACGGAACTAGGTAGACACTACAGTACCACTAGGTCATTGGGCTTGATTTTTTTATTAAAATCATATTTATTCGTGGACTGTGATTTCTGCAATTTTTCTTGGTCAGGTTTTTTGTATACACTTTAAAAATTATATTTTCACTACGAGTATTAACTCCAACTTGACCACATCGACTGATAATCAGTTTCGCTTATTTGTCCATATGTTCCCCATCAGGGAAAAAACCGGGTCCACATAAACGTTACTAATTAATGGGGATAGATTTTTTTTCCCCAAGGATTTCGGTATTTCAGTAACATTCCTGCCTTTAATAGTCGAAACCACATTAAATCCACCGATAATAATGAAGCGAGCGATAGGACTTATGACTTCGCGCCAACCCCGTCTAACCCGGAGATGTACGATGTCAAGCCGTAGCCCGGAGATGCATCATTCAAACCCGGAGTCTCCGGATCATATTCGGAGGGTTGGCAGCCCTTTTTTGTTGGGCCTGGTCCTAATCGGACGGCAAGCTACCCATTGCCCACCGTCCGCAAGCCCGCGCCTACGGTGGCCGGAATTCGGCTCGTGACTCCCGACGCCCGGGACGCAGGAGAGCGCGAGGGCGCGCATCTTGCATTTCCCTCGCGCGCTCCGCCTCCTCCTTCGCGAGCATTACTGCTTCGCAGAAGGAAGTGACGGCTTCCCATGCACTCTCGCTCCGGACCATGGCCTGAACCAGGGCCGGACGCGAGAGATCGCCGCTGCCGATCGCCTCCGTGAGGACACGGCGGTGCCCCGCCCAAGCCTGGCAGACCTCCACCGTATACTCCACCGTGTCCTCCGGGCGATCCACACAATGGTAACACCCAGGCGTTTCCTCCCGCTTTATCCTGAACAGGAACCTCCCGAAACAACCGTGTCCGGTGAGGACCTGCGTCAGGCGGAAGGTGAGGACGCCGTGGCGCCTCTCTAGCCACTCCTCAAAGAGGGGACTTATCGCCGCAATTGTGACGTGCCCGGCGATGGGTTGCGACAATCGCACTCTCCATGCCGCCATGAGATCCCGCCGGAGCTCTGTCCGCTGTGCCGTGATTTCTCGCGGCAGCGGAGTTACACCCCGGGGGTTGGCAGCCCTAATGACATCATAGATACTGTCTAGAAACTACTTAAAGTATTTTGGTACTTGCTTGTACCAATGTATGGAGAAATTGAATTCTTTAATATCTTTTTAATTACACACCTACAAAATCTGTGACTTGCGAAAAATTGCGAAAAAATACCGACAAAATTTGGGAGAAAACCGATCTTCGCTAGGTGCTCTAGCTTTTGAGGTACAAATTGGGCCAAGTTACGGAGATGCTCCCCAGATCGACCACATATAAACCCTTATAACTATTGAACCAGTGACCGACAAATTCTGATATTTGGCAACAAATTTCGACCAATTAGGAAAATTTTTTTTGTGTTATCAAAACAATAAAATCGCTGATGACGCTAATGTCAGTCACACTTGTGACGTAACATGACAATTACTGAAGTGACCGTATTACGTTTAGTCGGTTACTTGACAGCTGTCTCGTCACATGTTTTTTTTTGTTTACCTTTATTTCACTAGCTAAACCTATGGAGTATAGTGTAACTATTTTCGCTGATAATACAGCGAGCGGCTTTAATGGCGACATTAATTTAACATGTGTATGGTACGGTTTCGCGTTTTCGTTTTATGAAGATATTTTAATTTCATTAAACGTTATTTTTATTGATTAATTTTCAATTTTCTAATATAGCATCTTGGAGCAACCTGTACTTGAGCCATTCCGTGAAAAATCGACCCTAAGGAAAAAGTTCTGTCACAAACATTTACAAACAATTTACAAGACATTCTTATTCTCTAATGAATGCAGTTTTTTTAATTGACTGTTTAAAGTCAAAGTATTTATTAATGGGATTTTTGGTGATACAGTAGCTCTTATAGTTAGGGTATGGTAGTTTAAAAAAGTACCCATTAGGGCATAACTATACTATTTAACAATATAAAACTTAAAATCGATTTTACATACAAATTTTTAACAAAAATTTCAATATATAGTTTCAATATTTGTTTAGTTCTTATACTTTAAAAAAATGTGTAATTGTTGTCAATTTAACTGAAAAAATTGAAAACAATAAACAAAACAGGTAATTTTAGCGTGCCACACCTCCTGTCGCTAATTCTTACTTACTCATGTTCATGGGTTTTTAAGACACACCTCAGCGCTATGTGAGGTTAAAAATACTGTTTAAAAAAAAAATAAGTATAACATTAATTTTATAAACAAATCTTATTGTATTACAATAAAATTCTTGAAATAATGATAGTCAAGTTAGCACCAAGGTGGACATTACACTTTAGTCACTACAGTTTTTTTTGCTTTCAATAGTAAAAAACTACCAAAACAAGTTATTTTCATGGTAACATTATTATGATAGATCAGCCAATTCTTTTTACCCATCGGGCAACCGTGACGCGGTAATCGGTGACGAAAGGTGTACGTACTACAGGTAAGTAGTCAAATAAGAAGTCACATTTTTAACGTGATACCGGGAAGTTCTTAAAGCATTCTTTCATTTGCGAATTATACTTTATATATCTGCGTATGTAATGAAATAATGATTCCCACTAAAAGAACAAAGAATATTGGTTTTGTCGTCATTATTGTTAGTAAAGCCGGTAGTTCGTCACGTCCGTTTAGTGTCGTGAAATATTAGTGGAATTTTGAAATTTACCATTTTTTCCCGGAATCGGTCAATTAAATAACTGTATCGCAGAGGTAATTTCCTGGAGTCACGGATAATATCGCATCAAAAAATAAATTAAAACGAATAACGTGTAACGCGTAGGCGAATTGAAGGAAAGAGGGAGGACGCATATGTCGGCGAGAGTTCGATATTTTTTTTTTTTTCAATTTAAGGCTCGTGCAGACCAGCACGATGTGACTCGAACAATACAATTTCTAAGAAAACTTCACGATTTAAGGCGAAAGCCTCAAGGTAGCCCGCAAAATTCAAATTTTGTTACGTTTTTTGCAATTTGCAGGTCAGTATCATGTTGTAAGTTGATTTAAATATGATTCGCGCCCGTATCAAATGTATATTTATAGAATTGTAATCATAAAAATTATCAATAAAACTCTCTCAAGTTCATATAATTCCATTGAATGACTATTTCATGAAATCATGACATTTGACCGTTGTGCTTACTTATAGAGTTGTATTCCTGATTGTAATGATTATAATTATGAAAAACCATGTGTTACGGTCGCGAATCATATTTTAATCAACATAAAACCTGACACTGATCCGAGACGGACCTCTTCGGGTAAAACCACTCCACAAATACCAGCATGCGTATTCCACAGGCAAATCAACAGAATCCGCGCTGCACAGCATGGTTTCCAAAATTGAATGCACAGTGGACCACAAATGCTCAGCACTGGCCGCCTTCATTGACATCGAGGGAGCCTTTGACAAAACCATGTTCAACAGCATTAACATGGCACTCAATAGTCACAACATAGACCCGACCTTGAGTGGCTGGATCACCAACATGCTCAAACTGAGAGCTGTTCAAGTCACAGTAAATGACACTACGAGGGCCATCGTTGCGAAGGGCTGCCCGCAAGGAGGAGTCCTCTCGTCGCTCCTATGGAACCTTGTAGTAGACAGCCTCATCAAAACACTCAATGTCAAAGGTTACTTCACAGTAGGCTACGCCGATGACATAACAATTGTAATAAACGGCACCCACGAAAACACTCTATGCAACCTAATGCGTCAAGCCCTAAAAATAGTAGAGGAATGGTGCAGCAGGCACCAACTCTCAGTAAACCCTACAAAAACTGAACTGATTCTCTTCACAAAAAAGAGAACACTGACAACACTACAGCTACCTCGATTCGTCGGAACAACCCTGAGCCTATCAACTGAAACTAAATACCTGGGCATCTATTTGGACAAACAGCTGAACTGGGCAAAACACACCAACTATATTATCACAAAAGCCAGCATATCCCTGTGGCAGTGCAAGCGACTGCTTGGCAGGAACTGGGGAATTAGCCCCAGGGTCACCCTCTGGTTATACACCACAGTCATCCGACCAATTATCACATACGGCTCACTGGTCTGGTGGCCCAGAACAGACCTGAGCACAGCCCAAAGGAATCTCGAAAAACTGCAGCGGTTTGCTTGTGTTGCAATCACTGGCAGTATGAGAACTACACCCACTGCCGCCCTACAGGCAATGCTTGGAATTCCTCCTCTGCACCTCATCGTGCGGGAGGAGGCGGCCCTAGCCGCCTTTAGGCTCCATGTATCCGGTACACTAAGCAAAGACTTTAGAGTTAAGCACACACGCATAAAGGAAGATGCGATCAAACGACGACCAATGATGTGATAAAGCCCCGAAAACATACCACTTTCATAGGTACTACAACATAATACTTAATGAAGAACAGTGTGACTACTCAGGCTCGAAAGAAATGAGAGTATATACCGACGGATCGAAGACCGACTCCGTGACTGGAGTTGGAGTCTTCTCACACGACTTCAACATAAAGATATCCAGCCCGCTGGGAATGTTCAACACCGTCTATCAGGCGGAGTGTGTGGGCATCATGCGAGCGGTCAACGCCCTAAAAGCCAGGAGAGTTACGGACACACACATACGCATACTCTCCGACAGCGCCTCAGTGCTTCAATCCTTACAGAAAACACATATTACCTCAAAGCTGACACTAAAATGTCAGCGGTAAAAATAACGGTATCTAGCCGCAACACGGTGACACTGCAATGAATAAAAGGACACAACGGTTCGCTAGGTAACGACGCTGCTGACGAACTTGCTAGACGAGGATCCAGCACGGCGGTCTGTGGACCCGAGCCTATCGTACCCATCCCCTTCAACCAGATACGCAGATGGCTGCAGGATTTCACCCATACTCAAGCGGAGCACTGGTGGACCTCGACACCGGGCTGCAGGCAATCCAAGGAAGCCATGCCATGCTTGGATACCAGGCTAACCCGGCGTTTACTACGCCTGGATAGGAACGGCCTGCGCCTGGTGACGGGGACCATCACGGGCCACTGCTCGCTGAACAAATACTTTCACACAATAGGCATAACGGACAGTCCTCTGTGCAGGGCGTGCATGGAGGCTGAGGAAACCGTCACGCACGTGCTTTTTGAATGCACAGGCGTCACCCAGATTAGAACACAGACCCTCGGGACACCCAGATCTTTCACAGATGTTCTGAACAGACCAGGAGATTTAATTAACTTCTGGAGGGAGGTGGGCTGGTTGGAATAACCACCAACGGCCGCTATGGCCCACGCACAATGGTCCACTGAAGGACTAAGTGCGGAAACCAAACCCCATAACATAGAACATAGAACCTGACACTGACCAGCAAAATGAAAAAAAACTAAAGAAAGTTTGAATTTCGCGAGTTACCTTAGCGCATGCCCCTTAACAGTAACTGGTGTAGCGGAGGAAGCTTTAGGTCGAATTATTTTATAATATTATAATTTTTATGATTACTGGCCACTAGCCCTACTCGTGTGTTAATTTATTGTCGACATTGTAGTGGCACGTGGTATTATTGCAATTATGCAGATTATTTTTAAAAAAAATCTCTTGATCTCTTGACCGTGTAGGTATTGCACTTTTTTTATACCCGTCTAATAATTCCTATGCTAGTGGGTCATCAATCGTGTGTGCTGAATTAATGGTTACAGTCAGCCCGTCGCCTTCCTGTATAATATTATTTAGACTTAATAATAAATAAGTGATATACCTACCTACTACCCCACAGTAATTTTATGCCTGTCTTAAAACTAAATAGCAGTCAGTGTATCTGTCCGCCGCGGTTGGCGGCCTGTTGCGCTTTGTGAGTGCACGAATCAATCTAGTCTAGCTAATCGCTAAGAACAGGTTTTGCGTGGGCAGTTCCTGTTGTTTTCATATATATTTAATTTTTGTTTTTGTAATTTATATTTGATTTCTAGTTTATTTATTTAGTTATAAGTATACAAAGTACAAAACAGTTTCAACATACCTAATACATTTAGGTATGTTGAAACTGTTTTGTACTCGCCGTCACTTGTCCCTACATAAAGGTTCGTTAGAAAACCAGCGTCAGACAGCATCTGTCTGGCATTAATGCTGAAATGAACCTTTTTGGCGCAGCCGTGAGGCACACACTTAGAGTATATATCACTGGAGAAGCCATAGGCACAATATTCCGAAAAAAAAGTCTGTCACTTTTTGCGGGGGACGGGGTAGCTTCTGTCAAAAACAACAATAGCTGCTCGCACGGATAGAGAAGTCCGTACCATCTTTTTTATTTTATCGATATCGATATTCATTCGGAATTTTGCTTGAACCCAGAAATAAAACAGCTAGTATAAAATAAAATAGAATAGAAATAAAATAGTTACATTTTAATAAGAAGAGAAAATAACTTCAATTAAATAAAAGCAACTAAATTTGTAATAAGTACGTAATCTCAATAAAAAATTAGATCAAGTCCAATTTTTGATTTTTTTATAGACAAACACTTCAATGGACATAAACAAATTATAAAACATTGAACAATAAAAAATAAATAAACAAAAATAATTACTAAGTAATTTTTACTAGGAAATTATCGACATGTCAATTTTGGTTTCAAACATGACCTCAACACTACGGTAGTCTCGTTAACATTTTTACTAGAGGACATAATCGCATGTCAAGTGCGTGTAAGTTTTGCTGATTTGACGTATATTTTCGTAATGCAAAAGAAAAGTATTTTGATCTTTACGAACATAAAAACGAGATGTAGCGAGACTCGGTGACGTCACAGAAGCAACGTGAGGAAAATAATCGATTCATGCTACGTTTTATATTGAATCATGGTTGAATCGAATGAAAAATCGAATTGTATTATGAGGTTAGGGTTTTAAATTTCAATAAAAACATGACTAAATCTTAGAAAAAAAAATCTGCTTATGGAAAGTTATTCAGTTCTTTAGGTAAATTTGACGTATTTGAACGCTTTTTACACCATTTAACAGTACAAATAGGCATTTTCACGGAGCTCCGCGCGCCGTTAAAACGATTCACGAAGTGCGTTAGAATCGATTTGAAAGTAGTTTTTATGAACGTACTAGAACATTTGTTCTTGTACTTTTACAGAGGGGAAGTGTTCGTAAGGCTTCTCCAGTGTTATATACTCTAAGGGCACACACTACTCGTATTATTTTTTAAATATTATTGTCACTTTTTTTATTTTGTATTTTGTGTTTCACGAACTGTGTCCAAATAAACATTATTCTTTCTTTCTTTCTTTCTAATATATAATTCATAAAAATATAATAAATATACGATGAGTTCTTCCATAGACACAACTTTTTAGCCAGGATTATCCATCAGCAACTTGCTCTAAAATACAGCCTTATGGAATCGGAAGTGCCGAACTACAGGTCTGTGCCCGACCCATTTCTCGAAAAATGGTAATATCACATTGTACTGGGATCGATTCATCATCAATTCATCACTGACAGGACTATTAAAGACTCGGCAGCAATAAGCACTTAAGTCAAATGTAAAAGCCTTTGACTTAAGTGCTTATGGCTTCCGCGTCTAGATTTTTTGCCAATAAACCTGATATAGTGGTGGTGGATCGAGTGTAGCGGCGCACAATGATTATTGACATAACGGTTCCGCATGACGGGAACCTCGCAAAAGCCGAGAAAGATAAACAAATCAAGTATTTTGACTTGGCTCGCGAGGTTGTCGACATGTGGGATGTGGACTCAGCGATCATTGTGCCAATATTCGTATCAGCCAATGGCCTAATAGCCAAGAGCCTCGACCAACACCTAAGGAGGCTCTCGTTGGGCAGCTGGATCAAGGGCTTGATTCAGAAAGCGGTAGTCCTGGACACGGCTCGCATTGTCAGGAGGTTCCTCTTTCCGGGCCCTGTTCCCGATACTGATGGGCTACAATTTTTTATATTCTAATATTTATAAATGTAATTTATAAGTATTTAAATGAAGTAAAGGAGAGAATAAATATTATAAAACGATAAAATAAAGTGAATTTAGGGGTATGAGGAACAGGGTGTAAAGTTCACTCATCCCCCATAGAAAAGGGAGGATCCTCCGACCAGACGAGTGTGATGTCTGGCGGGCAACTGCCGAGAGGTTTGAAGTTGGGAGATTCTATATATGTTTATCGCGCGGTAAACTCTAATTGCGCGATGCAGGATTTTGTGTGACGTCAGGATGTTATGTGACGTCAGGTCTTTGATGCGTAGTTCGCATGTAGCGATGTAGATGCTGCTACAGTAATACATTTCAAATATATAATGTGAGTGTGTTTACGAGCATAATGAACTGCCACTGGCCTTACTGATAGCGAAAATATATTTACTATTTATTACTTTATACAGAGTGTTTCAGAAGGGCTCGTGGATAAATAATAACAGCCGCACTGTGCGATCAAAGTTCAGCTACGCTTGCCTAGGTCGGTCTGGAGATGGGTGACCATCAGTTAAATATCGAGACCCCTCCGGGCCTCGGAAAACACGTTAAGCCGTTGGTCCCGGCTGTCATTTGTAGATATTTGACAATCGTTACGGGTCAGTCTTTGGCAGAGACAGAAGCACGAAAGTCTGATGACCAGACTTACTTAGGGGTATCGTATTACCCATTAACTGGGTTGTGGTAGTCGCTCCATGTAAAATACTGGTATTCAGCTGCATCATTCCATTAGACTGGAAGCCGACCCCAACATAGTTGTGAAAAGGCTAGTCAGATGGTTATATTAGAAGGAACAGTGGGGTTTTACTCGGTAGGAGCCTGAAAAGACCGCCGTTCTTCCCAGCGGAGGGTATTCATGGGGATTTCCCCACGGATAAAAAAATAAAAAACGAGCGAGCAGTTACAATATTCGCATATGATGTGTAACATCTGACATCTTGGCGGACGTATATGTATAAATTATATTCCTCATCATCACCGTCACCGTCACCGTCACCGTCATCTGTCATCTGTCATCGTCATCATCAACCTGTTTACAACCTCTTGGAAAATGAGTTGGTACCATCTGACGGCGAAGTCAAGCACCGCGCACGCTCATTGGTCGCTCCTAAACATATTATTGAATATAATTATTGCACCTCTTTTTGTGAGCCTCAATTAACCTAACCTAACTCATTTGGTCGGGTGCATTACAGCTTAGTTACCGCAACCCGTTCGGCTCGCGCGTTGTTGGTCACTGTTCCAACCTAAATTGGAAAAGTAAAAAAAAATGTAAACTGTACCGTGTGAGCTGTGCCATATCAAATGAAAGGGCTGTTGCGAGCACCCAAAAAAAATAAAATCAAGTATAATATTTTTTTGCTTTATCATGTTTATTTATAGATACCCACCTCGTCTGCGGAGTTTCGCTAGCTAGTTTAGTTCGACCCTGTATATCCAATAGTTTAGTCCTTCTTTTTTTTATATCGATGGTATAGTCACCATTATAGCCGATTGATTGACGCTCAGCGGTTCGCGATTTAAAAAAGGTTTGAGAACCCCTGAGCGTCAATCAATTGATTGATTGATTGATTGACGTTCAGGGGTTTTCAAACATGTTTATTTATAGATACCCATCTCGTCTGCGGAGTTTCGCTAGCTAGTTTAGTTCGGCCCTGTAAATCCAATAGTTTAGTTCTTCTTTTTTATATCGATGGTATAGTCACTATTATAGCCGATTGATTGACGCTCAGGGGTTCGCGATTTGAAAAAGTTTGAGAACCCCTGAGCGTCAATCAATCAATTGATTGATTGATTGATTGACGTTCAGGGGTTTTCAAACGTTTTCAAATCGCGGCGCACTTACAGGTTTAGTATTTTGTCTCGGCGCCCTCGCTAGTCGAAATAGGGTGTAATGATAGGCAGATGGATGATGGATAGGCACAAAAATTAAAGCATCCACAACATGAAGCTGAGTTTTTGATGTGTCTCGGTTTCCTGCAATCTGTGGGAGTGATTTCGTGAAAAGAGACGGAAGTGTATTACAGGAAGCCGGGGAAGCGCGCTCTATTTGATTTGACCAATGATCGCGCGCGGTGATAGAGTTAGCTGTCAGAAACGACCGCTGCAATTGACGTTGTCCCGCCCCTTTTATGTTGAGTATTACCAAGATGAAATG
This sequence comes from Agrochola macilenta, assembly GCA_916701695.1. Classification (NCBI taxonomy): domain Eukaryota; kingdom Metazoa; phylum Arthropoda; class Insecta; order Lepidoptera; family Noctuidae; genus Agrochola; species Agrochola macilenta. The sequence continues at coordinate 14,091,478 of OU753578.1, read as the reverse complement.
TCAGATGTGTTACACATCTTAAGCGACTACTGTAAGGCTCGCTCGTTTTCTATTTATTGTATGATTTCGCGATAGTACCTACTTATCAGCGAGCGAGCGACGCATGCAGCGCGCGCGATTTGATTTGTTTATTTTGTACCCGCAAATACCTAAGTTTAGTTTAAAGAAAATTCTATTATAAACAGCGCACGAGGGCACCGCGGCGCAAACTTTGGGAACCGCTGCTAGCTTATTTGATATGACCCCGTGTTTGATTAAAAAAATTGTATGCAGCCTAGCAACGTCATCGTCATTAGATCATCAAAGTTTAAATTATTATCGTACCGTTGGTAATAGGTAATAGGTAATACGGGCTGGTATCCGCAACTCCACGACTAAGCGCGTATTTTGCGTACGGTTGGGAAATATCGTACCGTTGTCTCCACATTGTATATCGGTTTGTTTGAGAAGAGCTGAACTGACTTTTCTAATTTAGTAACCCCCGCAGTCCTATGGAAATATAAGCTTTATTATATGTTTATTTTTTCTTTTTTTTCAGATGTCAGTGATGGTGGTGAAACGATGGTATCGTTCTCGAAAAAATCTGTTAATTTTATTAACAATAAGTATAATCTGTATAATATATTATATTTCTCTAAATGGAAATTTGCCACGAGAACCTGATCTAGATATTACTAGGAGGTAAGTTTATTTGGAAGATTTTATTAACTTTAGTACAGCCTTCCAAAGAAAAGTATACGCTTCGGGAATGATCGTGTTCTCGAATTAGCACGAATGTCGCGCCACAGAGTTACGGGCTGAGACAATGTTTCTAAGTTTTGTAGTACCTCGCTCTGTGGTAGCCTATACTCCATTTAAATAAACTTTTTTTACAGTCCGTTCAACCGATTTTGACTTCTATTGCGTTGGTGGCATGACAAATGGCAGCTGCAGTAAACAGTTGATATTGTCACCATTTTTGCTTTTAATGACATCCTTATGCCTAAGGTATCCTGCTGGGGTTGCGGGTTTGTCTGAAAGGGATATCGCGGCCCCGGCACACAGGCAACGGAAGGAACACGGGTGGGTTTTAGTCAATAAAAGTCTGACACTCCCTCTCGCTCCGCCCAGAGCGGAAGGAATCATTTGATGAATACCAACACAAAAAAAAAAAAAAAATGCCTAAGGTATGGAAGTCAAAATCGATTGAACGTAAAAAAGGTTTATTTAAATGTCTTATCTTATTGAAAATGGAGTATAGTGCCCTATTGCGCGACGATGAAGTTATATTTCTGACGGATTACCTAGTCCGGTCTCAGATCGTAATTTGTCGCTCAAAAGTGTTCAAAAGTTTTTTGGAATTGCATAGAGTTATTAATCTATAAAGGAGACCATTCACGTTTCATACAACTTTGGGCCCAAAACCCAAAGTACCGGACAGCGAAAAAAAATGTGTTATCCTGGTCAGGTAAGTCCTAATAATTTTTTACTATGGTTCCGAATCTGTACGACCATTCCTTCAGCTGTTTTTTTAAGTTGATTAGGAGGACGTCCTCGATCAGGGCAAATCATTTTTTCGGCTGGCACTTTGGGGTTTGGGCCCAATATGAATGGTCTCCTTTGTAATACAAAATAGGCAAGTACTTCAATGGTTGTAACAGCTCTACATATATCAGATCTCATCATCGCGCGTTCGTATGTCCGAAGATAGACGATTATTCCCGAAGCGCACACTTTACTTTGGAAAGCTGTAGATCTTTTGTCTCTCTGTCTCACAGTTTCGAAAAGTTAAGCCCCATATTCAATGGGAAGCAAAGTTGCCCAAGATTATTTCAGCAACATGTATTTGTGTTGCTGGCAACAGTAGTCAAAAGGTGCTTCTTTTTATTGCGACCACATTCTATATTGCGAGTCGCGGGCAACAATTATGTTGCGCAACTGTTTCTCAACTATGTTTCCAATTAATACGCGATTTTAACAATTCCATGATCAGCCTTGCTATTCTGTAACCATCTCACCGTGAAAACTTAGGGGAAGTGATCGTGGAGTGAGCTGTCAGTGTCACCCAACCCGATGCTAGGGATGACCAAGCATTACATTTACAATCGTAATCGAGATTTTAATTAAATGTTTTATGCTAATTCTATTGATCATTTTATATTAAGTATTCTAAAGCTAGATATTTAACCGCTTATGTCTAAACATTACTATTTATGGGGATTAGCGCGCAAGTAAAATAAAATTGCAAAACAGATATCCAATCAGACACTCAATTTTGTTTTATTCAATTTTGTTCCTAGACTAGTCCCTTGATATAAATAGCCTGAGGCGCGACGCGTTACGCAGGTAGGTACCTACCTACAATAAATAAAATAAAACATACATATCTACACGTTGCTGCTGCATAATAAAGAAAATGCGCATTGACATAGTTTGTTATTATGAACCCATTGTTAACTTATATTATGTAAACGCAATCGAGTGTTAATAGGGTGTAATTTAACCCCACACAAACTATGTGGGAAGCTACCTAAACGATGTAGTCATTTAAATAAAAAGATATGTATATTGTATGTACCTACTTACCGAATAATTTATTGGAGATAACCTACATAAGCGTTGAATAAAATCATATTCATCAAATCATTACAAAATTCATAAGTTCAACAGCTGACACTTGCAGCGCGCGCACACCGAATCACTTCACCACGTTGAAGTGGTAAGAATCGCGCTTGCGCGCTAGGCGCTACACTATCACATTGAGATTTGTTTTACTTACTACGTACCTACACTTATTTAAATTGTATGTAACGCGTCACGTACTTGCGTACTAAATACCAACGTCCAATAAGTACCTACAATGTTTTATTCATCACCATCATATATAAGCCAAGTAAAACTGACACTTGTAGAGCGCGCGCATCACATCACCGAAGTGTTGTCGCCAAGGAAATAACACGCGTGGTAACCTTAAGGTAACCACTATGATAATATCATGGTGGTAACTATGGAGACCACGCGCGTGATCACTTCATCCGATTCTATAATAAAGAATCGGATGAAGTGATCACGCCGCGCAGCCGCGTTGTTACGCACTTTGTTTTTTTTTTCCCTCTTTGACGGCCATGTCCATAATCTTATACGTATTCAGAGACAATAATTAGTACCTACCTATTTATTTCAATACTTTTAGATAATTCAATGTCTAAATCATACCGTTTTGTACATTAAAAAGTCAGTTTATTGCCTAGATACATTTTGTTTTCAATAATTAAACAGTTTTTTTTTTTCAATAAACTAGTTACGTACTTACTACATATTTAACCTGTAGGTGTGTAACGCGTCACGCATGTGCAGTCAGAACATAAATCAAATAAAATGCAATACTTACATTGTTTGTTTTATTATAGAACCTATTGTCATCTGATGACTTGGATGCAATCAAACTCCTAGCGTGATTAGATGCGCTTTACCTATTTAAACGATTTGCTCATTTCAAGCTGACTGTTAAAAAGACGTGCGGATTGTTGGCCTACGCGTTGCCAATAATCAAATAATATTATTTCGTCGGCTGTTGAACTGTTGAATATTGTCAGTTCAACAGCAGACACTTGCAGCGCGCGTACCGGCGCACTTCAACACGCTGAAGCGGTAAGAATCGCGCTTGCGCATTAGGCAGTAACTATCACATTGAGGTTAATTTGACTTACTAGGTACCTACCTACTTATTTAACTTGTAACGCGTCACGTACCTACCTATGCGCACTAAATACAAAAGTCCAATAAGTACCTACAATACTTTATTGTAGATAGATAGATAGGTAAGTACCTCCTTAACTAACCGTGGCCAATAATAAAATAATATTCATCAAATCTTAATCATCATCATACTGATACTATGAAAAACTGACACTTGTAGCGCGCGCACAGGCGTGTCTCAGTGTGTCCACTTACGTTTTTGGTTTTGCCCCAGTTATTTATCCCTAAGACACCGTTTCTTTTTTGACCATGATGAAAATAAATAATAACAAATCATTCCACATATTTAATAGCATTAAATACCTACAAAACTTTCATTAACTGACGAGATTACAAAACATTAATTATTAATCGAGTGAGACGAAACAAACTATAATGCGACTTAGTTCCGATGTCGTCTTTAGCCACGATAATAGTACAATAGACGGATTACATTCATTAAGAATTTTTCCCCGCAATTCCCTAAATCCCTGTCTACATAGAATATCCCTAAACCATGCATAACATCGGTAATTTTATTTTTCCCTAAAAAAGGGAGAAATCCCTAAAAGTGGAAACAATGCGCTCACTTCGCCTCGCCGAAGAGCCGTTGCCAAGTGGTCTCCTAGGCAACCAGCACGTGGTTACCATAGCAACAGCACGCGGCGATAAGTTTTTTTTTAATTTTCCCCTAATTGACGGCCATGTCCATAGGCCTATTCGTATTCAGAAATGATAATTGGTACTTATTTATTTCAATGTTTTTATATATTTCAATGTCTAAATCATACCGTTTTGTACAGAGGCCAGCAGGTCAAGCTACCCGAAACTGTCAAATTTTCGCAATCAACCTTGAACCTTATGCTGTAGTGCTAAAGTTGAAAATCTTTTAAATAAATTTGACAGATTGTAGTAGCTTGATGTGCTGGCGTCTGTACATTAAAAAGTCAGTTTATTGCCTACATTTGGTTTTCAAAAATTAAACTGATTTTTAAATGAACTAGGTACCTACTTACCACTTATTTAACCTGCAGGTATGTAACGCGTCACGCATGCGCAGTCAGAACATTTAAGGCGAAAGCGTCAAGGTAGCCCGCGAAATTCAAATTTTCTTACGTTTTTTGCAATTTGCAGGTCAGTATCATGTTGTATGTTGGTCTAAATATGATTCGCGGCCGTATCAAATGTTTCAAAAATGATCAATACAACACTCTAAGTTCATTTAATAGCATTGAATGACTATTTCATGAAATCATGACATTTGCAGATTGTGCTTACATAAGGAGTTGTATTGATGATTGTAATGATTATAATTATGTAAAGCCTTATTGGTTACGGTCGCGAATCATATTTTAATCAACATAAAACCTCACACTTACCTGCAAAATGTAAAAAACTAAAGAAAATTTGAATTTCGCGGGCTACCTTAGCGCATGCCCCTTAAATAATAAAATGCAATACCGATAAGTCCCTACAGCTGCTACAAAGCGTCTTTTCGTAGTTTGCGCATAGTTACTTACATTGTTTGTTTTATTAAGAACCTATTGTCAGCTGATGACTTGAATGCAATCAAACTCCTAGCGTGATGAGATGCGCCTTACCTATCTATACGATGTGTGTATTTATCAAATCACCTAATATTTTATTGTACCTCCATAACTAAACGTTGCCAATAATAAAATAATATTAATAATATTAACATCATAAATTAATACTAAGTTCAACTGACACAGCGCGCGCATTGCACCTCGCCGAAGTGAAGTGCTGTTTCCATGGTAACCACCAGAATGCCATGAAGTGAACTTATTCACGTCGCGCATGCGCACGAGGCGCTGCATAGATATAACACACGAAGTGAAGTGCTGTTGCCTAGCAACCAGACGCTGCATAGATATCACACTAAGGTTCTATTTTATTTCCCGTCATTGGGGGCCCATGTCCTTATTTATGCGTATTCGTATTCATAGACAATAATTTATTAGTACCCATTTATTTCAATGCTTTTAGACCTACATTTTATTTCAACAGTTTGATTTTACTTGAAAGGTGAGATTGAGCAACTTCATAAAATTTGTGCTAGGCAAGTAGGTATTCAGTGTTCGTTTACTTACTTATATACATAATACGTAAAAAGCACATAGGTAGTAATATCGTGTGGGTCTATCTGGCTGGCCCCAACGAGATTTATCAACAGGTGATAGGTTTACATAAGGACATTCTTTTTTACCTATATAAAATGAATAAGATGTATTTTTTACCTCGACAGTTTTTGATTTTCGACTTTCTGTGAGCTATACTTTAGAGGATATTCGATATCTAAATAAATATTCAACCAACGGACCTAGTTAAATTTGCGAAAGTCCAAAATTTGGATTTGTAAGGTACATAATAGTATCAAGCTCTTTATGCTAATTGTATGATATTAAAGAGTAGTATTTTAAAAAGGGGCCCGCTCGCTGGACGTTTGTCTAAGTAACGAATATCTTCTAAAGTAGGTATAGCTCACAGAAAGTCGAAATTTTGGATTTGTAAGGTACATAATAGTTTCTAACTCCGAGCACTACTGGGCGATCTGAAAGTATAATAACAATAAAAATAATCACAAGGGGGGCCCGCTAGCAAGACACTTCATAGAAACGTCGTTTAATCAAAAACTGTCGAAGTACAAAATACATCTTATTTATTTTCTATAGGTAAAAAATTATGTCCTTATGTAAACCTGTTGATAAATCTCGTTGGGGCCTGCCAGATAGACCCACACAGTAATACCAAATCATCTAGATTGTTAGAGATAAACCACAGTACAAGATACAAAGCTTGTAACATAAATATACCTACACACAAATTGCGCTTCACTCTTGCAAACAAGAAAAATTAAAATTATTATAATTAATATATGTATTTATTTATTTATTTATTTAAGAAGTGTATGTGCGTTTATTTTAAGCTGATAAAATTATGTGTGTTTAGGTTGCTGTAGTCTGTTTAGGTACTGTTTTACACACTGTCTATGTCTCATAGATGTAAATCGACACTATGTCTGTCATCCAATTCTCCTGTCGCAGGTCTGCTGGAAACAAAATCTAATAATAAATCTTTATGTATTTTACATTATTAAGTGTTTAGTGTGTAGGTACTTATATAAATAAATAAATAGAATTTATTAATTTGCATCACATCAAATCAATTTGCTAATACATTTTTGCTACATTTTTCTTGAGGCTGGGAACGGAGCGCTGTCGGATGTGTGTGGACTGCACACCACCACTGCTGGAAATAATGGTAAGCATTTATTACTATTTGATTTATTTCATTCCTACACTCATCCGAGTATTATTTTTTACAATCAATTGAAATAATATTGTGATTATCATCAGTATAGTAATGTAGTACTTTCAATAAGTAATTACTTATAATAGGTACTCATTTCAATCAATCATTATGAGTACAATGAGTTGCAACATTTATTAATTCCATGCTCCTGCTCCAATTTATTTGCTCCATAATTATGTAGGTACCTATGTTTATCAAAAAAAGTGTGTGCAATACTGAATACTAACCAGGATTGATATGATCAAATCAAGTAGAGGCGGTGTTACTTTACTGTCTTCAGTTCATAAGGCATTACTTAGCAGCTGCTGGGTCGCATGGGCTCATCTGCCAAGAGATAGAATATTTATCAGATTAATAATATTCACTTGTTTTAAATGTGTGCCTATTCTTTTAGTTAACTTTTCAGTGTTCCATAAGTTGTGCCTTCGCCGGCTAATCGGTCAGGAACGAGTCCAAATCGCCACGACAGCGTTTCTTAGGCCTGGCTCGGTATCGGGCACCCACTGTGTGGCGATCGTGGCACGTGGCCTATTTTTACCTTAAAACTATTATTATCACCAAGTTAACTAAGTAGATACTTGGCATACTTACCTGACTGACCACCACTCGTTCTTGCAAAGCTAACCATCAGACTGATGATCTACTACATCACTTATTATGAACAGTAACACAGGAATTGTATAGTTTAGGAATCCTCATCGTCATGTTAGACGAAAGATGTCCACTGCTGGACATAGGCCTACCCAAGCACCACCACGGCGCCACAAGCCGCGCCAATATTTATTTTTGATACAATTACCAGTATCTACATGTCAACACTACGTCTTATTGTCACATTCACGATTACACACTAATAATTATTGTCACTGATAAACCAATTCAAAGTAGGTACTATATAATTCAAACTTTCATTTGTTTTTATAGTTATTGTAAATTAATTAATACCGGTTTTGGTTTGCAAGTTCAAACAAAATGCAGTTCAGAAAAAAGTTGCAGGGCTAACCATAGACAATTTCACCACAGATTATTAAGATTTCGATTTGATGAAGTTTAGTAATCAACATCAACAAAAAAACCATGGATGGTTAAAAAATAATTAATTAATAAATAACTACCTAATTATCGTTAGGTTAAAACTATTCAAACTATTTCAAAGTACCTAGATACAAAATTCAAAAATTCATTTTATTTTGTTTATAATAGAGCTGCAGTTATTTTTGAAACTTAGGACGTTGCGGCGCTAGCCAGTGTTGAAACAAGAATTTTAAATTACTTTGACATTGTTGAGATTTATTGTGGCGTCGCATGTAGGCGACACGTAACCCTACCGTCAAGCCCCGCTGTCGCTTCTAAGCGACGCGCGACGGTCAACTCACGCGGCCTAAATCTCTATTTTTTTTTGTAAAATTATGGTCTGTGGGCTGTTTCACTATATGGCGTGACGGTTCTCGTCAACTAATTGTTGAAAAAATGTTACGTAACACATTGTTTTTTTTGTATGTTGAAAGTGACGTGACGCGCGCGTCATTGTCAAACCGCGGTGCTCGTGCTTGTTACAAAATGGGCGGGGATATATAGATATCAGCTAACTAGTCTGTGTTGATAACACAGGTATTTTGTTTCCTTGAAACACAGATTAGTTCAAACTTAAATGCTTGCGCGACTACGATTGCGTGGTTATATTTCTAAAGGCGTAGCAATGAAATAAAATAAAGTAATTACATCTACAACTTGTAAAGACCGTGGCGAAATACGGAACTACATAAAATGAATACTGGATTTGACAGATGTTTGACGTCATCCAGTAACTCTTGGTGATAAATAATTTATTTTTATTCTATACATACGTATTTTTTATTTTGGTATAGCTGCAATAATTTACTAGAAGTGGCACAGGGAGAAATTCTGCTTTCGTTCCTGGGTGTTACACGCGACTACAAGTACGACGGCCTCTAGTGATGGGCGTTGAATTAACGAACTAGTTAATTCGACTGTCGACGTACTGTGAACGAATCGACGGTTCACCGATAATCGATCGACTAGTCGAACGATTGAACTGAAACTCGCAACGCGACGACCGACGCGAGAATGTAGTACAAATTCATTCGTCCGTTGAAATAAAGCAAACAAATTAAACTCTAAATCTAGTAGAAGGGAGTTGATATTTATACGGGTCGAATGAAATTATTGTTAAGTGAAGAAAAGGATGGCATGGCGTTATGGTAGTTTCCCTTGTGCAAAATAGTAAGGCGATGGACTGGTCGAACAATGAGACACCGGGACAAACCGGCCTGTACTTGTTTCTGATTGATAGTAAGTTGTTCATTTTGTTTTGACTTTTTATGTTCAGTGTGTGATTCAGTATTCAGCCAATCCTAAGCCTGGAAAAGTATGAAGGGACGATCAAATTAATAGGTACCTTCCGTCGTCATCTTTGACTTCGTCGCAAAGTTTATCCAAGTTGACGCGTAAACTAGTCGACGAATTCAACTAGTTAATCGACTAGTCGATGAACGAAGTTGGACCAAATACGTTGACGACCCATCTCTAATGGCCTCGCTCGGGCGTCTGAGACTTCTGACTTCTGAAGTTCTGAGTGGCTTTTAAAAAATAAAAACCACCATAGACAATTTTACGCGGTTTTCGTAACTTTTCGACTTTTCAGTTTTGATAATTTGTTTTGTTTTGTGTTGGATTAGTTGCGACTTGTGAGTAAAGTTTGCGTTGATTAATTTCCGTTCTTAGCTTCAAATTATTGTAAAGTGTAGTATTTTGCATAGGTAGGTAGTGCAAGATGAAGAACAAGCTGATGTATCGAACATTGCGGTCCTAAACGAAAGGATGCTATTGCTTATTTATTGCATACGTTTCCTGTTAGTGAGATCGGACACAAAAAGTGGCTCATAGGTAGTCCTGAGCATTAACCATTAACAGTGATTATGAGCTCAAGACCTTCACAAACTATGTGTGTACCAGAAACACTTTGAAAAAGCTACATCAATGAGAAGTTCCTATTGGGTCGAAGTTGGTCTAATCCTTCATTGTTTTCGGCCGAAGAAATTACCACAGGAATAGTCACAATATTTTATGAAGGTTCGTACGTTATCAATAGTACTTGCTAATCTTAAAGAATTAAAGAATATTTTATTTATTTATTTATTTTATTATTTATGTACACACAGTAAAATTGATACAAATACGACATAAACATAATTATGAGTACAAAGGTACTGCTTATTTCTTAAGAAATTTCTTCCAGCAGACCTGCGAAAGGAATAGGAATATGGAAGGAGGTATGGTATATGGATAGGAGGTATTTTCTTCCAATCCACTCAAGATTTTCTTTGCCAGCATGATTTTTTATTTGAGCTTCTAACAGGCTGTCCAACTTTACTATAGGGTTTGAGTTATTGGCAAAGTTAATTAGGTTGACTACAACCCTTAAAAGTAATGACAAACATTATTGATCACTACTCTACGAGTATCACTCCATACATAAATGTAAAAGAAGCCTGTCAACATAGTTTAAAGAATACTATTAATGTATACATGTCTTTTTTCAGATGTGTATCAGCATTATGATCATAAGTATTCTCAGAAAATTAAACATGAAGACCATAGTTATGCCCACCTGCCTGGTAAGACTGATATTTTAATTAACCGTTTAAAATCTATAAACATTCATTTGATTGTTATTTGTGTTATTGATTCTGCTGATGATTATTATAAAATAAAAGTAAACACTTTTTTGTTGATTTTGCGTTTTAGCGTCATTTTAAATAATATATTTAAAAAAAACTTGTTTTTCAAATACCTCACTTGCAGTGCCTTTGATATTAGAAAATTGTGCTTGAGTTTTAAAAAAAAAACAAGTTGTAGCCACTCTCGACTTATATAATTATCTCAGTTTTGTAAGTATTTGTGTGATATTTGTAGTATATAACTATGATAGATTTCATGTTGTAATTCCCAGTTCACTTAAAATAGAAATGATAATGTTGTCATTTACTAGCTTTTAAACAACCGGTCCCAATAATTAGAATAAATCAAGCAATTTTTGTTTTTATTTATTTAGTTATTCCAGTCATTAATGTAATTGTTGTGATTTAAATATTTCTGATACATGTATTTTCTGAAACTAACGTCAGTTTTTTTTTTTCAATTATCTTACTTTATATGATAGTTCACCAAGTTTAATTTGAGTGTCATTTGTTCCAGGCGCAACATGCTGTTGGGAGAGTAGTTAGCGGCACCCTTAACGAAAATACTGCTGAAAGTGCTGCCACAGTTTTTTTTTTTTTTTTTACTATCTATCTGACTCAAGAATGATGCTTGATTGATGTTCAAATAGTAAGACATCAAGAGAGAAACCCGCATTACGCGCATCCTGTTCATCAGATTCACCACACCAACGGTACTGGCAAGAAGCCATACAAAAATATAAAAGATACTATTTGTTGATGTTAAAGGTAGGGAGACAATAGTGCCTGCATAAAAAAATAGGATTACCCCGAAGGGTTAATCTTATTTTTAATCAAGCCTAAGTACTTAATTGACTTATTATAATGTGAAAAACACAAAATTAAAAAGGGTTTTCTCGACCATGAGGTAAAATAAATAATTTTCAACTGATCTTGAAATGTATTCAGATTATTAGGAAAATCTCCTTCGAGAATGCTAAATAAAACATACATTAAAATTAAAATTTAATTGAAGAATTAAAATCATAGTAAGTATTTGTTGTGTTTTATTTATATTTCACATTAATTCCCTGGAGTTATAACGTTACTGATGAGTTCCTATAACAACTCATCAGAAGTAATGCGGCTAACAGCAAAAAACAAAAATAAATTGAGATTAGCATATAAACTTATCAAAAACGAGCTGTTATATTTTCCAACTCATTGACAGACTACTTTTTTTTTTGGCAAAAAAAAATTTGGCGCGGATTGTGGCGCCCCGTGGCGGTGCCTCAACTCCACAATTCCTGTGTTACTGTTCATCTCAGTGTGAACCATGGTCTTAATATACTCGTACCATGATGTGAACTAGATCATCAGCAGTCTGAAAGTAAATTTACCCTGCATTCCGAGTTACGCTGTAATCGATTTGAGCGTGCTTATTCGGTACGGCCGTTAGCACCGTGAGCGCTGTCAAAGATGACAGTTGTGCTGTTTTGTTTTGAGTCGCATCATAACTCTAGACAAACGTGGCATCTTCGAAATTGTGCTTCTGGCTACCGTGGCCACCTAACCAACGAAGAAGAAGAAATGTGTAGTTTAAACACAAAGAAATATGATATGCAAGTTTTGACATTGTGTGAGCACCGTGAGAGCGTTCACGAGCGTTCCGAATTGTTGACAGATCTCAGCTGTCATAATCGTGATATCTAACTCGGAACGCCAATTATTGATGTCAGCGCTGGGAGCGATTACGTTCATATTCGGAAAGCGGTCTTAGATATCGCGATAATGACAGCGGAGGGCTGTCAACAATTCGGAACGCTCGTAAACGCGCTAACAGTGGTCGCTCAACGTCAAAACTTGCTTATTCTTTGTGTTTAGATCACAAATGGCTTCTTCTTCTTTGGTTAGGGGGCGACGGTAGCCAGGAGCACAATTTTGAAAATGCCACGTTAGTTTAAGCTCACGTTCGCACGGACTTAATAAAATCGCGGTGAAATAAAAGCGCCTAGCGCGATTTTTCCCGCCGTTGGAACCGCCTCTTCGTGCAATACGGATGTACGATGGGTTTCGCAAAATTATTAGCAGTAGCTACTTGTGAGACCAAGAGACCCATGCGGCACGTCTGCACTCTACGAGCCGGCGCGGCGGCGCGGCGCGCGCCATACATAACTGACCAATAGGTATGGGCGTTAATCGGCGTTATTTCACGTCTCTAGTTACAATAACTGGCTACGGGGCAAGTAGCCGAATAGCTAGTTTCGAGTCAAACTGTAACCACGCACGTTACTTTGAAAGTAGTTACAATTTCGATACTGCATCGAAAATGATTGTAACTACTTACAAAATAACCGTCATAACCCTGAATAAATTATGAAAGGAAGTTTATTTTGTGTTAATACTACGACGTAACTGCATATGTAACGTATTACATAGGTAATCATTTGTGTTTTCGTTTCGCAAATAACTGTAACACTTCCATAGAATCACCATTTTGAATCACTGAATAGAATTTGAAAAAATAATGCACTTGACATGCGAATGTCCTTTAGTAAAAATGTACCGAAGGGTTGAGATTCATGTATGAAACCAAAATAGACATGTCGATAATTTTGTAGTAAAAATTACTTAGTAATTATTTTTGTTTATTTTTTTTGATTGTTGAATGTTTTATAACTTTTTTATGACCATTGAAGAGGGTTTTTTTTTTGTGCTTGACCTAATTTACTATTGAGATTACTTACTTAATACAAATTTAGTTACTTTTATAATTTAGTTATTTTTGTAGTTATTTTCTCTTCATAGTAAAATGTAACTAATTATGCAACAGCTTGCAGCATGTTTTATTAGGATTCAAGCAAAATTCGGAATGAATACCGATATCGATAAAATAAAAATTAATGGTACGGACTTCTCTTTCCGCTACCGCGTCCCCCGCTAAAAGTGATAGAATTTTTTGTTCGTAATAGTGTGCTTAAGGCTTCTCCAGTGTTCTACACTCAAAGCGCTTCAAGAGACATCGCTACCGCGCTCACGCTAATTCGGTACGGATGTAGCATGCTCAAATTGATTACAGCGTAACTCAGAACGCAGCTTTTATAGAATACAATGCAACATTCCGGAGCGAAATGTTGTTATATGTTTAACATGTGATGCTATAAGCCTTTCCTTATCTATTTCCTACACTCTGTGTAAGTGAGAGCAAGAAAGGTATACTTTAGACAGGCAATATTTCGCATTAAATTCGATTGTAACGCGTCGACTCAGCGTTTTAGCGGCAGATCGGGCAGATCGAGTTCCAACCAAAATCTACATTTTAAGCTGTAAAAAAATACAAATGAAAGTTTGAATTATTTAGTACCTACTTACTTTGAATTAGTTTATCAGTGACAATAACTTATTAGTATGTAATCGTGAATGTGATAGTAATAAGACATAATGTTGGCATGTGCTGGTAAAAGTTTTTCTAAAATGATTAAAAACTGAATTTTGGTGCGGATTGTGGCACCGTGGCGGTGCCTCAACTCCACAATTCCTGTGTTACTGTTCATAAATAAGTGAACTAGATCATCAGTCTGATGGTAAACTTTGCAAGAACGAGTGGGGGTCAGTCAGGTAAGTATGCCATGTATCTAGCTAACTTGCTGATAATAATAGGTAAAAATGTAGGCCACGATCGTCACACAGTCAGTCATCACCATCACCGAAGTCTAAGAAACGCTGTCGTGGCGATTCGGACTCGTTCCTGACCGATTGGCCGGCGAAGGCACAACTTATGGAAAACTGGAAAGTTAACTAAAAGAATAGGCACACATTTAAAACAAGTGAATATTATTAATCTGATAAATATTCTATCTCTTAGCAGATGAGCCCATGCGACCCAGCAGCTGCTAAGTAATGCCTTATGAACTGAAGACAGTAAAGTAACACCGCCTCTACTTGATTTGATCATATCAATCCTGGTTAGTATTCAGTATTGCACACACTTTTTTTGATAAACATAGGTACCTACATAATTATGGAGCAAATAAATTGGAGCAGGAGCATGGAATTAATAAATGTTGCAACTCATTGTACTCATAATGATTGATTGAAATGAGTACCTATTATAAGTAATTACTTATTGAAAGTACTACATTACTATACTGATGATAATCACAATATTATTTCAATTGATTGTAAAAAATAATACTCGGATGAGTGTAGGAATGAAATAAATCAAATAGTAATAAACAGGGTTGATAAAAATCATGACTTTTATAAAAAAATCAAAATAATCGGATTTATTTGATTTAAATCGGATTAATTTGATTTAAATCGGATTTTTTTGATTATTTCTGTCACACATGTGTCTCTCTAAATGTTTTTTTCATTCTCGGTACTAAGCCCATTAATTCCTTCTTACAACGTTTACACACCGCTTTGTTAAACTTGCCGCAAGTGGACTTTTTTTCATCCATATAAACCCAAACAGCATCTTTTTTCATTAATCAATCACGAATGACCGCGCCAAAGACTAGACGGACGGATTCAGTCACGAGTTAAAACGGAGAATCTCCGAACGGTGTAGTTAAACAGCATTGGACACGTGTGTGCGCGCCGTAGTTTATGTCGGGGGAAGTCCCTTGACACATTTTGGCTGATTTGGTCGAAGTAAAACAATTTAGATTTAAATCATTGATTTTTATAAAAAAATCACTTGATTTTAATCGCGATTTAAATCACTGATTTTAATCAAGTGATTTAAATCATATCAACCCTGGTAATAAATGCTTACCATTATTTCCAGCAGTGGTGGTGTGCAGTCCACACACATCCGACAGCGCTCCGTTCCCAGCCTCAAGAAAAATGTAGCAAAAATGTATTAGCAAATTGATTTGATGTGATGCAAATTAATAAATTCTATTTATTTATTTATATAAGTACCTACACACTAAACACTTAATAATGTAAAATACATAAAGATTTATTATTAGATTTTGTTTCCAGCAGACCTGCGACAGGAGAATTGGATGACAGACATAGTGTCGATTTACATCTATGAGACATAGACAGTGTGTAAAACAGTACCTAAACAGACTACAGCAACCTAAACACACATAATTTTATCAGCTTAAAATAAACGCACATACACTTCTTAAATAAATAAATAAATAAATACATATATTAATTATAATAATTTTAATTTTTCTTGTTTGCAAGAGTGAAGCGCAATTTGTGTGTAGGTATATTTATGTTACAAGCTTTGTATCTTGTACTGTGGTTTATCTCTAACAATCTAGATGATTTGGTATTACTGTGTGGGTCTATCTGGCAGGCCCCAACGAGATTTATCAACAGGTTTACATAAGGACATAATTTTTTACCTATAGAAAATAAATAAGATGTATTTTGTACTTCGACAGTTTTTGATTAAACGACGTTTCTATGAAGTGTCTTGCTAGCGGGCCCCCCTTGTGATTATTTTTATTGTTATTATACTTTCAGATCGCCCAGTAGTGCTCGGAGTTAGAAACTATTATGTACCTTACAAATCCAAAATTTCGACTTTCTGTGAGCTATACCTACTTTAGAAGATATTCGTTACTTAGACAAACGTCCAGCGAGCGGGCCCCTTTTTAAAATACTACTCTTTAATATCATACAATTAGCATAAAGAGCTTGATACTATTATGTACCTTACAAATCCAAATTTTGGACTTTCGCAAATTTAACTAGGTCCGTTGGTTGAATATTTATTTAGATATCGAATATCCTCTAAAGTATAGCTCACAGAAAGTCGAAAATCAAAAACTGTCGAGGTAAAAAATACATCTTATTCATTTTATATAGGTAAAAAAGAATGTCCTTATGTAAACCTATCACCTGTTGATAAATCTCGTTGGGGCCAGCCAGATAGACCCACACGATATTACTACCTATGTGCTTTTTACGTATTATGTATATAAGTAAGTAAACGAACACTGAATACCTACTTGCCTAGCACAAATTTTATGAAGTTGCTCAATCTCACCTTTCAAGTAAAATCAAACTGTTGAAATAAAATGTAGGTCTAAAAGCATTGAAATAAATGGGTACTAATAAATTATTGTCTATGAATACGAATACGCATAAATAAGGACATGGGCCCCCAATGACGGGAAATAAAATAGAACCTTAGTGTGATATCTATGCAGCGTCTGGTTGCCAGGCAACAGCACTTCACTTCGTGTGTTATATCTATGCAGCGCCTCGTGCGCATGCGCGACGTGAATAAGTTCACTTCATGGCATTCTGGTGGTTACCATGGAAACAGCACTTCACTTCGGCGAGGTGCAATGCGCGCGCTGTGTCAGTTGAACTTAGTATTAATTTATGATGTTGATTAAGATTTGATGAATATTATTTTATTATTGGCAACGTTTAGTTGTGTGTCGTGATGGCCCAGTGGTTAAGGCCTCGCCTCTCATGCACGAGGTTGTGGGTTCAAATCCGGGCAAGTACCAATGTGATTTTTTCAATTCATATGTACTTTCTGAGTTTATCTTGGACATTATTGACATCGGTGAAGGAAAAACATCGTGAGGAAACCTGGACTTATAGTTAATATAAGTCTGAAATCACCAACCCGTCTTGAGCAAGCGTGGTGATCAATGCTCGTACCTTCTCTGTATGAGAAGAGGCCTTTGCCCTGCAGTGGGACAGTAACAGGCTGATATTATTTATATTATTATTATTAACGTTTAGTTATGGAGGTACAATAAAATATTAGGTGATTTGATAAATACACACATCGTATAGATAGGTAAGGCGCATCTCATCACGCTAGGAGTTTGATTGCATTCAAGTCATCAGCTGACAATAGGTTCTTAATAAAACAAACAATGTAAGTAACTATGCGCAAACTACGAAAAGACGCTTTGTAGCAGCTGTAGGGACTTATCGGTATTGCATTTTATTATTTAAGGGGCATGCGCTAAGGTAGCCCGCGAAATTCAAATTTTCTTTAGTTTTTTACATTTTGCAGGTAAGTGTGAGGTTTTATGTTGATTAAAATATGATTCGCGACCGTAACCAATAAGGCTTTACATAATTATAATCATTACAATCATCAATACAACTCCTTATGTAAGCACAATCTGCAAATGTCATGATTTCATGAAATAGTCATTCAATGCTATTAAATGAACTTAGAGTGTTGTATTGATCATTTTTGAAACATTTGATACGGCCGCGAATCATATTTAGACCAACATACAACATGATACTGACCTGCAAATTGCAAAAAACGTAAGAAAATTTGAATTTCGCGGGCTACCTTGACGCTTTCGCCTTAAATGTTCTGACTGCGCATGCGTGACGCGTTACATACCTGCAGGTTAAATAAGTGGTAAGTAGGTACCTAGTTCATTTAAAAATCAGTTTAATTTTTGAAAACCAAATGTAGGCAATAAACTGACTTTTTAATGTACAAAACGGTATGATTTAGACATTGAATTATCTAAAAGTATTGAAATAAATAGGTAGGTACTAATTATTGTCTCTGAATACGTATAAGCTTATGGACATGGCCGTCAAAGAGGGAAAAAAAAAACAAAGTGCGTAACAACGCGGCTGCGCGGCGTGATCACTTCATCCGATTCTTTATTATAGAATCGGATGAAGTGATCACGCGCGTGGTCTCCATAGTTACCACCATGATATTATCATAGTGGTTACCTTAAGGTGACCACGCGTGTTATTTCCTTGGCGACAACACTTCGGTGATGTGATGCGCGCGCTCTACAAGTGTCAGTTTTACTTGGCTTATATATGATGGTGATGAATAAAACATTGTAGGTACTTATTGGACGTTGGTATTTAGTACGCAAGTACGTGACGCGTTACATACAATTTAAATAAGTGTAGGTACGTAGTAAGTAAAACAAATCTCAATGTGATAGTGTAGCGCCTAGCGCGCAAGCGCGATTCTTACCACTTCAACGTGGTGAAGTGATTCGGTGTGCGCGCGCTGCAAGTGTCAGCTGTTGAACTTATGAATTTTGTAATGATTTGATGAATATGATTTTATTCAACGCTTATGTAGGTTATCTCCAATAAATTATTCGGTAAGTAGGTACATACAATATACATATCTTTTTATTTAAATGACTACATCGTTTAGGTAGCTTCCCACATAGTTTGTGTGGGGTTAAATTACACCCTATTAACACTCGATTGCGTTTACATAATATAAGTTAACAATGGGTTCATAATAACAAACTATGTCAATGCGCATTTTCTTTATTATGCAGCAGCAACGTGTAGATATGTATGTTTTATTTTATTTATTGTAGGTAGGTACCTACCTGCGTAACGCGTCGCGCCTCAGGCTATTTATATCAAGGGACTAGTCTAGGAACAAAATTGAGTGTCTGATTGGATATCTGTTTTGCAATTTTATTTTACTTGCGCGCTAATCCCCATAAATAGTAATGTTTAGACATAAGCTGTTAAATATCTACTAGCTTTAGAATACTTAATATAAAATGATCAATAGAATTAGCATAAAAAATTTAATTAAAATCTCGATTATGATTGTTAATGTATTGCTTGGTCAATCCCTAGCATCAGTCAAATGACACTGACAGCTCACTCCACGCAAGTTTTCACGGTGATATTTTTACAGAATCGACATGCAGGACCTTACTTTGAAGGACAATTGTTTCGTTTTGACAATTTATGAATTATGCATTGTTTTTTTGCTTTTGAGATGAGCAAATAGAATTTTCAGAGCAGATTTTATGAAGCAATGGTGTTACGCAATTACGGTGCAGGAAATAATGACAAATGTCATGTTATTGGTTTTGATTGATTGGCTAAAACATAAAAAGTTGACATGAGAATGAACCACAGATTTACGGCCGGATAATTACACTAAACACAACTCAATTTTATGTCCCTCATGGTGCAGTTTACCTGTCATTTTAAGTCCTATTGCTCGTAACTACAGAAATAGTTTTAATAAAAAAACGAAGCTCAAGTGCCCTTGGAGTATTATTAGTATATTCAAGGGTAAATCGAAAAGGCTTTAAACATCCAGGTTGAAAAATGGCTATGTACAATACGCACATTTTTTTTTTTATCTTGTGGACTATATTTTAATTGCTAATGTTAACCATACATACTTATATCCAAATTCAGCTTTGGCTAAATACTGAAAATAGGCGTTATTTTGCGGACGTAATAATGACCGCTCGCAAGATTAATCTACGTCCCGCACGCTCGCATAAGCATAAAACTTATGCGAGCGTGCGAGCGAACTATATCCATACTAATATCATAAATACGAAAGTAACTCTTTTTATTTTTTCCTGGATATTAATTGTATTAAAGAATGATGAAAACCAAAATGGGTATATTTAATTGCTCCTCTAAAAACTTATTCACCTTCTAATGATGCTCGCTTTGTCTCTAAAATCTTTTTGTGCTTATAAGGATAGGTACATTAAAAAAAATGCTTTTTTTTTTCTTTCTGGCCTTTTCTCAAAGTTAGTCGCAGTAACTAAGCTAGGGCACCCCGACCCTGGACCTTGGGACCGTTGGTTCGGTTAGCTTAAATACAGGCAAAACACACTCAGACGAAGCCAACAACTAGTATTGCATAAAGCTAAAGCGTATAGTTAGCAGAATTAACACAATTTAGAGACGAATATCCGTAACCTTTCCAGTATCCGGCCTTTTTTTTTTTTTTTCTATATCCGGCCAGGCCACTATCCGTTTCATTACAGTAAATTGTATGTAACTGCACTTTCGTGGTAAGTCTATGTTTACCTTAATAATACTTGATGCACCTAGTTTAGAAGCCAAAAGCCAAGTAATTTCATAGAAATAAATATTCTCTCCTATTAGAATAAACGCTTGTAAATTCTATATGCGTAATATCAAAGATTTAAATCGGTAGATTTTCCCACAACGTCCGTTCTTAGCCACGTGAAAAAGTGTCCATATAGTGAGAATAGTGAGCTCACACATTATTAAGCCTTCCCATGGAAATCAAGTCACTGAGTTATTGTTTCAGTGGTGTCAAAACGAAACAGAAACGCGACTATCTTTTGACGTGGTAGGGCGAATCTGACGATTTAAATCTTTGCATAATATACATTAAGTAATACTGGTCTAATGCTTTGATTAAAATCGTAGAAGAATAATACATATCAAAGCTAGTAGAATAGATTTAATTGAAGGGTATTTCGATACTTAACTAAAGCTACGGTGTCCTACAAGAACGGTGGCCGTCACATATCGACCGCTGTGACGGCTGTCATGATAATGGTGGCGGCGGGGCTTGTCTTTACGGTGCCAATTAGCGCTCTCTGGGAAAACTTGAGTTGCGCCATGTGAGAGCAGCAATTGCATCGCAGTTGGCAGTTGGTTGTGATGCCGTCACCCCGTGTGAGAATGACTTTACTTACATAAATAACGTTTCAGTGACGTCATGCGCCGGTAAATTACGGAGTCATGTAGCGGCCACCGCTCTTCTAGAAAACCGTAGCTTAAAAGTATAAAAAAGAATGGGCTTTTTCGATCTCAGACGTTATTTCATTGCCCATTTTTTTTTTTGTATTTGTTTAATTCTTAAACAATTTTTTAAACTCCTTGTGAATCATGAACAAGATATGCTTTTTCGAAAATTGCAGCCATTAAGCCGATGTCAGACGCTTCACTTAGTGGAAGTTCGATGTGAAACGTCTGAACACAAAATTAATCAGAAGTGAAAAATGATTTCATTAGTGAATCGATCCAACTACGTTGGATTGCGTTACTCGACATCTTTGACTCGAATGATTGAAAATTCCTATACTTATAATTTTGTCGGTGTCATGTGAACGTTGAACGAAACAAAAATTTACCTTCACTTGAGTGAAGGGTCTGCTATCGGCTTAATGGCTGCAATTTTCGAAAAAGCGTATCGTGATTAACAAGAAGTAAGAAAAAATTACTCGTAAGTTATTTTTCTGTTCAACTTGTATCTATACTTTTTTAAAGTCGTAGAGTTTCAACTAGTCTCATTCATACTTTAAGGGCTGGCGAAGACTTGGCGAATTGCAGCACTACCAACCTTGCATGAGTTGAAATAAAGTTGAAAATGACAGGTTTCCGCCGGCCCTAAGGCAAACTAACATGCTTTTTCTCTTTCTATTTTGTGTGTCTTTTAATTTTCTATCTTTGTCTAGAAATGCACGTTTCACTGTCAGTAGTATTGCAAGCAGCTCGGTTGTGGGTAAAAAGAATAAAATTAAAGATGTAGATGATAAAAACAGGTAAGGGTTTTTTGTGTTTTTCTTTCAAAATAAAAAGTCGTTGATGCCAATTGAGAGAGAAATAAAACAATGTAATTCTTATTTCCACTTTACTAGACCATGGTGGGGATTTTTTGAAACCTTTGTCTGTAATGCTAGCAAACCGAAATAACTTAAGACTAATTAGAAGAAGTTAAACAAAGAGAGAGAGAAAAAAAAATCGCGATTCAGTGCCAAGTAAACGCGATTCAGTGCCAAGTATACGCGATTCAGTGCCAAGTATCTCATTTGGTATCAATGGCTAAGAAAAAACTGAATGCATGTTGCACTATTATTGTTATTAATATTTTCGCTTACTGGTTTGTACTTAAGTACGTACGTTGTGAACACCATTATAATACCATTTATTATTTATTGTATTTGTGTATTTATATCAATGTTATTAATATTATAAAAACTTGAATTAAAATAGAGTTCGTAATAAATACATTACTTATATGGGCTCCACAAGTCAATCAATCAAATTAATTTATTCAAATTAGGCTGAGAACCAGCACTTTTTGAACGTCAATATTACATAGCAGTCTCACAAAACTCCCACCACTTCCTAGAGCTTTAGCTGGGAAGAAGTGGCGCAACAAACTCCTCAGCAGAACAGCTGTCTGTTAAGTTAGAAGAACTTGATTCTATACAATAGTATGCAAAGTAACAATACAAAACAAAAACAACACAAATCATTTAATGGTACCATTCCGTACCCGACCGCAGGACGCAAGTACAGGCGACGTGTTGCCGCAACACGACTGGTTTCTATGAATTTCTATGAAATACCTGCTTTTCGACACGTCGTTGGCAGCTGAACTAAGCTGTCATCCACCTGTCAATAGTGTCAATCCCTAGAGAATTGACACTAGTGACAGCTCCCTTCAAACTCACTTCGCGGCTTCGCCCTCGCGGATGTCGATTATTACCCCACGGGAACGTGTTATCGGGATAAAAAGTAATGTCCTAACCCAGGTCATTGTGTACCTGTGTGCGAAATTTAATCGAAATCCGCGATCCTTACGGTGTGAAAATGTAACGGTGCTGGCGCCGTCAGTTGGGGACTGGTCCAATCTTATTGATTTTTTAAATGATTTTTCTTTTACTCTTTGGTCTGGACGCTTTTTAACGAATCTAAACGTCTTTCTACATCGTTCTCACAATATGTATAATTTCAACATGAATGATGTAACCAATATTTTGATTTAAAAGAGTGTCCGTGGAGTTTCTTGCCCGTTCTTCTCCATAGGAAACTATGCTTTGGAATGGGCAACTAGCTTCATCTTTCTGACTGACCGATACCTTGACAATTCAAACATGCCTGTAAATGGTATAATTGAAATAAATGCTTTAAGTACTTTGAATTTTACTTCACGGACATCTGAAATATAATATGTTAACAGAGTAGTATTTCTCATACACACCGTCTAACATCGCGTTCTTTTATAAATAAAATATTGTATTTTTTTTCTCATCGTTGGCAACACCGAAAAGTCACTTTTCTTTTCGCGGTCGTTTTGACATTGCAACGAAAAAAAAATCTCTCGGATTTTTTTTCATTTAAAATAAGTTTACGGTACTCTTTACTAAAATAACAAATGTTTACTATGATCAGTGATAGAAAGTGTATTAAGTGCATCGTTAGTGGAAACCTGAGCTGCCGCGGCGTTCATCAACGAAATCAACCGAAAGTGATAAATACCTACATCAGAACCAATCAGAAGCACCCTTAGTCCTGAGTTCCTGACCCACGTTAGATGTACTGAGGCCTCCCAATACCTTAAAGTGCGAGAAGGCCTGGCCTTAACTAACCACCTTGTAGGTACATGATACTGACAGTGTTTTTACAAGCACTATGGTGGTCATTAACACAACAGAACTTGTTAAAGTATTATCTTTCCAGTGGACAGGAGATGTCCTTTAGCAACGTTACCTCCATGTTACCATGGTCTAATAAAACAAGGTCTGGCATTCCGAGAGTGACACTTGCATACGTCAGTATCCAGTTGCCACTTTATTGTGCAACAAAACGAAAGATTATCAGTAACCATTCTGTAAAAAAAAATATACAAAGCATTTAACTTGTCGTTTCGTTTGTACCAACGAACGTAATTATTATTTAAAACCTCATTGTTTTATCGGATTTGCACAGGTAATATAGGTGGGGAGTTATTATTACAAACTTCTGGTAACACAGACGTGATGACGTAGACTTGTGCCACCCACGTGACCACTGTGTCTCGGAATGCTATACCTGGCAAAGTATATTATTATACCATGCACGTTACTAGCTGGATGAGAAGGTGCCAGAGAGGTACGTGATGCCCTTAGCGATGTTACTGTACTGTATAACTAGGTGGTATGCGCTTGTCAGCGTTACCTCTCCAGTAGGTACGAGATGCTCTCAGTAACGTTATTTCCACGTTATTAGCTGGATGAGAAACTACCAATGTGACACGTGATGCACTTAGCGATGTTTTTCTACATATATAAAGGTGGCATGTACTTGTCATATCAGGTAAGTCTCAGTTCTATGATCTAGGTTAAGAAACTGTAAAGAGGTGGTTCTATATTATGCTTTTAGTTTACGATCATGAAGGCTGCGACAGCCTTACTTAACCCTTCACACTGTCTGAGTGTTACTCACTTGCAAAAGCATATTCTCTCAGTGAGTGCGGGATTCTACCTTGTTACCTGAATTGTTATCAGAAGAGTACGAAATACTCCTAACAACATTAATTCTATGTTGCTAGCTGGTACAGTTTTGGCATGGCGGGCACATTATTAGCACGAGATGCTCATAGCATTTTATCCTAATACTATGTGATCTAGCTTTGACATCATGATATTATGGAAGCACTACTTCATCTTGACAGATTACCTTTTATCAGCTAATGTTACACATGCCTGTTACTGAGATAAACACCAGCCCATTAGAATGCTATTATATTTCTGTCAATGGCTATGCTGATGACTTGCCATTTTTAACAATATATTTATATACCTAATTAAAACAAACCACTGTGTACAACAAAGGTCTTCAACCAGGCCCCCCGGGCCGCCCGCGGTTGCTTCCTTCCTGCGGCCCAGGAATAGTTTGCCACAATAATAATTCATGTCTAGAAAAAAACATCCATCAAAATACATCCCCATTGAATCAGATTTTCCTAAAATCAAAATACATTTTCATTTGAAAATGACTCGACTTTTTGGCTCTTTTATTTTTTATTTTCTTGAAATAAAAACGTAGTGTCCAGGGCAAGCAGAATCACCGATATCCACCTAGAAAACAGTTTGAGAATTGCAATAGTATCATTTCGTGTCTTTAGCCTTCTAAAATTTTATAATAAACTAGCTTCTGCCCGCGACTTCGTTCGCGTAGAAGTCTATAATATATAGCCCTTGTTACTCGCTGATAATGTAACTTTCTATAGCTGAAAGAATTGTATTAATCGGTTTAGTATTTTTTGAGTTTATCCATTACAATCAAACAAACATACAAAAAATCAAATATTTTCTCTTTATAATATTAGTTTAGATAACTGCAATGATTATTGTTTTTTTAATTACTTGGGGACCTACTTCCCTATATGTTTATAATGGAATATAATTAATTTCCCGTGTTGCTGCCCGCCGAACCAAAATCAAAGTATTCTCGGTCCTTCACTTCAAAAAGGTTGAAGACCTCTGGTGTACAAGATACTCAGTGACTTACCTAAGCACTAGACGATTTTATTATCCTCACACAAACTGATAAATGATATCTATTCTGTAAATTAAATCAATAAAGCAAAATTGTGTAATTTTTACACTCATAAATTGAAATACTAGAATATTTATAATCAGATCATTTATTAACTAACTGAATTATAGCAGACAACTCTAAACATCTACTCTGTCAGCTAATTATATGTCAGATCGCCGAGAAGTCAAATTAGGAATCAAACGACCTTACCTGTTAAGTGAAGTTTTGATTTTAATTTTATGAACGGCGATCTGAATATAATTACCCACCCACCACTAGCCCCAAAGCTGCAATAATTAGTTTTCCTAATTCACTTATCCTTTCAGGAAAACCTAGTGAATGTAAGTATGCGGAACTACTCTGTACAGAAAACAGAGCTTGTTCCTTACCTTAAGGATCTCTAAAATAAGTGACTTTCCTGTGTTGCCAACGATGAGTATAATTCTATTTAAACAAAAATGTACAATATTTTATCTGTAATGTAAAAGACCGCGGTGTTAGACGGTATGTATTACGAAATACTACTTTTTTAATAACTATATTTCAGATCTCCGTTCGTAAAATTAAAATCAAGACTTCGTTTAGCGGGTAAGCTCGTTTGATTCCCAATGATAACATAGTTACGATAATGTTAATTAGTATGGATAATGATTTAACTGGTCAATTTTTATGGTGTACAAAATACATGACTAAACTCAAATAAGGTCAAAGTAGCTAGAGGGTAAATTTTACTTATGAGGTCTTTTTTCTATTTCTTAGAACATTATATCGACTGGGACCGGCGGCTACGGAATTTTCCTAGGTCGGTAGAATTAGGTTACGAAATGTCATTATTAACATTCCTTAGCCTTCTAGATATATTAAATAAACTAGTTTTAAACATAATTTATTTTTGACGTGTTTGTACAAACCAAACACGTATTATTTAAAACTCTATGGTACAAACTTACTTACACAGATCATCTATACTTACAGGGTGGATTTTTGAGATAGGGCAGTAAGGGCAGGTACCTTAACCGTTGTAGCTACAGGAAAGTCGTCTCAAGAGACTGTCCTTAACTTTTTGAGAAATTTTGAGTTGCATTAATAGATTTTGAAATAATTGTACAGTCCGCAAAAAATTTGCAATTTTCACCAAAAACTTTTTTTGAT
Source organism: Agrochola macilenta (assembly GCA_916701695.1). Classification (NCBI taxonomy): domain Eukaryota; kingdom Metazoa; phylum Arthropoda; class Insecta; order Lepidoptera; family Noctuidae; genus Agrochola; species Agrochola macilenta. The sequence continues at coordinate 14,064,545 of OU753578.1, read as the reverse complement.
GCCAATCGGTCCTGTTTCTTATAAGAATCCAAAAACTCTATGGGACCAATTGAGGTTGGAGTGAGTACCTACTAGAAAAGTCAGAAATCCTGAAACACTTTTCCCATACATTTTGTAGGAAATGTGACTGGAACTTACTTTTTTATGACGGTTGGGTAATTTTTTTTTCTGAAAATGACCACATAAACATACTCTTAGCGCGATAACTAAAAAAACCCTGACGGATCAGACAGTGTTTTTGTTTCCTGTTGTTTAATGTCCAACCCTTTGTCTCAAACAACATCGAAGATGTTACATATCGAAGAATTCGTAACATCAATATTTTGCTACTTAACAATTACTTAGTTTTCATTACATTACACTGAAATGTAAAAACAACAAGTGGCCCTTATTTTGTTTTAAGTACCTAGTAAATAAATATCATTTTCGTTACACGTTAAATAAAACACAATTTACCGGATTCAAAAGTTGCACTACATTGTTTCTGCAACATGTTTTTGTGTAGCATGAAACATGTTGCAACATTTGATTCAGTTTGATTGTGGAAAATGGTATTTAAGCGTTTATGTTCAAACCACTCATAAATGTTTATATTCCCGAAAACAAACACGAACAACAGCAAACACTTAGTAAAGGTAAAAAAAAAAAAAATTGTTTGGTAAAATGATTTGCCAATTTTGCCACAAATCTGTAAACGAAAAGTTGTTCAACTGTTGTCAATACCCGACTGTCAAAGTCATTTTTTTTCCAGAGTGAACAAGGGATGGATGTGTTCATCCCATATAGCTCTATCTCTTTCTCTCTTCCCACTGGAATCCCTCTTGACTGGAGCTCTGTGCCATTCATTACAATCTCATTCGGTGAAAAGGTGTTTTCGCATAACGACGACTTACAGCTATGAATATAAATATATGAACACAATTACATCTCATCACACACAATTATATTACATCATCTATAATCATATAATATGTAATTTTTATGGTGTACATAATTATTGAGTATTCTATTCTATTTTCATTTAAAATTACTTTCCTTTTGTAATGATTTGACGTACGTACTATTAAATTTAATTTTTATATTAAACCCCTCTATGCTTTATCCATTAGTGGTGTTCGTCAGTGCACGGCACGATTTAAAACTATAGTGTGCAGATTTGCACAGTTGCACGACAGCAAAACTGTCGGGCAACTGTGCAAATCATTCGTGTTGGATTTGTAGGACGCTTTTTCGGATTTCTTTAACCGTTTTCAAAAAAGTATTTTTTTTGGATCTTTAAGGTTAGTAAAAGGTTATGGATATGAAATACCTAAAGCCATTTGGAAATAAACTAATAGTTACGTCTATTCGAATCTTCGCTTCGCTTCATTCTATTCGCACGTTTTGAGTAGATTGTACCTATAATGTATGAGCCTTGAAAGACGAGCTCATTTGCACAGACACAGTTTTTTTTTTTTTTTTTTTTTTTTAACTAGGGCATCTCGCAGGTTACCACTAAGGTAGTGTCTGCTTAACCGGGCTTTCCTGTGGCTGCCTTAAGCTTCTACACTCAAAGCCTCCAGCCAGGGGCATAAACTATTCTAAATTAAAACTAAGCGAATGCTCGCTAAGGGCACCCCCTGTGGGGTACGAACCTCGGCTTAGGGCATTCGCTGAGGGGAGGACAGCAAGAGGGACAGGCTGGATCAAAAGTATATCATGATTATTGATCGGGGAATTTAAAGCTACTGGCTCAGCGTCGACGCGGGCTGGCGCATCTTCGAGCAAGGGTCGGGGGGGAGTATCGTTTACTCGGGGGGGTCGCGGTCGCGATCGCGGTGGACCTCGACGGCGAGGTCGGTATGACGGGTGTCGTTTGTGTTTGTGTACTGTGCTGGTGGCCCTACTGCTCTCCTGGAGGAGGGTTATGGGGTCATCAGGTTCTGAGAGAATATGCCTCGGGCGGCGGATCCTACTAATCGTTGAGGGGACATAATTTGCTGCCTCGACAACCAGAGGGTTGCGATGTTTGGCAGCGGATTCAAAGTAACGCTTGGACATGCGTTTTAGGAACTGTTGGATCGTGGGGATTTTGAGGTCGAGATGGAGGATCTCATTCCTAACATACCAGGGGGATCCCGTGGCCTTACGAAGGAAACGGTTTTGGACTGTCTGAATCCTATGGATCGAGTGGGGTTTTGCTTGAGCAAAGACGGTGCCCGCATAGGTCATGATTGGCCGAATGCACGCCGTATAGATGCGCAATTTGCACTTGAGTGACAATTTGCTACGTGCATTCAGGACATAGTGGAGTCTACCTAGAGCGAAAGCGGCTCGCGAGCGAACCGACTTTATGTGCTGTGCGAAGGAGAGATGATGATCGAGAATTACACCTAGATATTTGGCTTGCTTCCCCCAAGGGATCGGCTTGCCGAACATGGTGACTGGTCTGGGAATGGTGGGTGTGCGTCGCGGTTTGGAAAAGAGGACCGCTTGACTTTTGTCGGGATTGACCTCGATTCTCCATAATCTAAACCAGGCGCCAAGATTGTTGACTGCCCTTTGTAGGTTTAGGAGTATCTGAGCCGTACTATACCCTTTGCAGTAGATGGCCGTATCGTCTGCGAACAGAGCCAACTGCGCCTTCTTATGCTTAGGGATATCGCTAGTGAAGAGCGAGAACAGGAGAGGAGAGAGCACGGAGCCCTGAGGGACTCCCGCGCGTATGGGTCGGGGGGAGGAGAGCGCTCCTTCTATGCGATAGCGGAAGGTGCGGTTCGACAAATAGTCTCGTATGATGAGCACGAGACGGTCCGGCACACCGTGTTTGTACAGCTTATATAATAAGCCGTTGTGCCAGACTTTGTCGAACGCTTTCGCTATGTCGAAGAAGATTGCGCCTGTTAACATACCGTGGTGGAAACCTCCGGATATGTGTTCTACTATACGGTGGGCCTGATGCACGCTAGAGTGCTGAGTTCGAAAGCCGAACTGTTCGTTGGGGATGAGGCCCTTGGTCTCTGCGTAATCTCTGAGACGCTTTTGAATAAGCCTCTCATAGATTTTGCCGAGGACCTTGAGCAGACTGATGGGGCGGTAACTGGAGGGTTCGGATTTGGGCTTACCGGGCTTTGGGATGCCGATGACGGTGGCCTCTTTCCACGATTGGGGAAAGATGTTATTGCTTAGAGCACCATTGAAGATGGTGGTCAGTAGCATGATCAAGTGAGCGGGAAAGAGTTGGATCACCCTATTGGTGAGTCCGTCTGAGCCGGGGGCTTTGCGTTTTTTGAGACCTTTGATGATGTCATGCACTTCGTCCGGAGTGACGGGAGGCAGAGGACAGTCAGGGTCTTCGACGGGTGGGAGAGAGGCTCTACGTTCGACTTCCGCGTCGACCTTTTTAAGGTGAGCTTGGTCTACTGGTAAGGAGCTGGGTGAGCATTGGGTCTCGAGACTGTCGGCTAGGCACTCGGCCTTGTCGATGTCGTCGAATGCTATGGATTTGTCTGGGCGGACTAATGGGGGCATGGCAGCTGACTGCTGGGACCTGAGTTTCCTCTGGAGTTCCCAGAAGGCCAGGTGAGTTGGCTCCAGTTCGCTCAGCATCTTATCCCAGCCCGCTTCACGCAGCTCAGCTATGCGTGTCCTTACAGTTCTCTGTAAGTAGCGCATGTGAGTTTTGTTAGTGGCGCTGGGAAAGCTACTGTATGCACGGATAGCCGCGTTCTTCTCGGTCAGTAGAGCACGCGCATCGTCCGGCAGGTTCAGGCAACGGTTGTCCGTTGCCGGAACCTCCCTTGAACAGTCGTTCAGGACGGTTTGCACGTGATCAGTGAGCGAGTCGATCGCGGCCGTCGCGTCGGCGACGGAGTCAAACTGATCTGGAATGGAGTCCAGCTGGGGGGACGTGGTGGGTTTCAGCTTATCGCTTACTCTCCTCCAGTCCGTTACCCTTTTGGTGCCTATGGGTTGGTTGGGATCGGAGGGACCTGTGCGGGAGGCCAGTCTTATGACTACGGGACGGTGGTCAGAGTTAAGCTCTTGTACCGTTTCTATTGAGTCTAACCTAAGGTTGACGTTCTTAAAGAGCGCCAGGTCGAGTACGTCTGGGGTATGATTGGGGTCGTGGGGAAAGTGAGTGGGAGTCATCGGAGCGATGACGTCAAAGTTCAGGGTAGCGGAGAGGTCGAACAAGTGTCGCCCTCTTATAGAGGTTCTGGTACAATTCCAGGAGGTATGTTTTGCATTGAGATCGCCCGCAATGATTACGGAGTCACTCATGCCTAATAGAATGGCGAAATCGTCGGAGATGAGTTGGAAGTTCTCAGAACCGACCATTGGTGGGATATAAACCGAAACTAGAGTGACCGGCTGATGGCCAGTCATGCCTAGTAGGCAAATTGAGACTTCTAGTCTGGAAAGTGGAGGAGGGTCTATGGGAATGCAGTATAGTTCCTTTTTATAGTAAATAAGGGTGCCACCCTTGTGACAGCGCGACCTATCATTACGGACCATACGATAATTGGCTATAGATGGGTTGCGACTACTCGGTTTTAAGAATGTTTCCTGTATGAGGAATAAGTCTAGTTTGTGATCGCGGACGAATTCCGCGATCTCATCGCGTTGGTGTTTTATACCGTTTGCATTGAAGATGCCTAAGTTAAGGGATCGGGGTTTAAACCTTGCTATAACGGTGTTAGACATTATGGGGGGGGTTATAGAAGGATTCAAGGGCGTGCGTAATCTCCGGGTACGCATGTAAGATTTTCTGCAACATAGGAACGTCGCGGAATTTCTTGGCGGCTGTTATATCCCTGGCCATTTGCTGCGCGCGGGGCGAGAAAAAGGCCTGATAGGTGTCTGTGATGATACCGAATGTATCATCATCGGAGGGGCCATGGGCCCTGGGAGTGGGAGCGGGGTGCGATGCTTTAGGAGCAGGTGCGGGAGCGGGAGCGGGCGCTGGAGGCCCTGAAGTAGCGGGGGGCGGGGGGACGCGATTGCGGGGGTCCATAAGGGAATAAAGGGGGATCTGCGGGGGCGCGGGCCTAGGGTTATGCATGGCTGGAAAGGCCTGCATGTGGTGAAGTTGGGACCACGGGCTAGGCCTCTGGGGGCTTAGCCTTTCGGGGATCTGGGAGGAGGGAATTTGGGGGTATTCCCTATAATTTTGCTGCCAAGCGTCTGATGGACGCTTGGTCAGTTTAGACGGATTGGTTTTTGGGGCTTTAGAGCAGCCCCGGTAATTTGCTGTGTGCCCTTCGAGGCCACATAGCACGCAGCTCGGAGGAGTGTCGCAAAGGTTGCGATCCTTGGGTCGGGTACACTCAGCAGTGCCATGGTCCCCTAGGCACTTGACGCACCTAGGTTTCGCATGGCAGTGCTTCTGTGAGTGGCCATAGAGCTGGCAACGATGGCATTGCCCTATGGAGCTATTTTTCCTGGGCTTCTCTATGATGAAGCCCATGAGGTTACAGATTGAACTGACATTGAATATCGGGTGATGCCCCTCGGTAGGGGAGCACACGACGAGAACCATGTCGTATGCTTCCCTGCCGCGCGAACGGTGCATACGGTGCACCTCGTCTACCGGGATTTTCTGTGACTGAAGGTCAGCTAGAATATCTGAGGGAGAAATCTCTTTAGGGATCCTCTTGATGACGACCCGGGTCTGTTTTTCTTCCGGGAGAGAGTATGTGTGGAATGACACACATCTATCTCTCAGAAGCCTAGTTAATGCCCTATAGTCATTGGCTGTCGGGAGAGTTACTTTAATACCCTGTTGGGTAGACCTAGCGTTGGTGTAACCGATCCGCTGATCGACACACCATTTAGAGATAGCCGTCCACTTGTCCTTGTCCTGGATGAACACAGGAGGTGGCGGCGGGATTTTCTTAATACCGGAATTTGGGGTGGGGGCAACCTGCGATGCGGATGACGCAATCGGGCTGGGGGTGGTGGAGGGGGAAGCTACGGGGGCGCAAGTAGCCGGGGTGGCTAGGGTAACTACCGGGATTGAGCATGACTCCTCAAAAGCAATTACTTTGCTGGCCTGTGAGGATGACTGCTTCTTCTTCTTCCTCTTGTTCCCTTTTCCGTGGACAGTCACGAAAGTGTCATCCTCGGATTGGGAAGAGGAAGAGGAAGTAGCGCCATGGACCTCGGTGACCGAGCTATGCATTTGCGGTGGAGGAGTGGGAGCGCGCTTTGAAGAAGCGGTCTGGCTGTCTGTGTCCATAGACACGACGGAACTATCTAGTTCTAGTGCAGGAGTAGCATCTAGGGCATCGCTAAAGATAGCGATAGAGTCAGAAGGACAGACTGGGGACTGCTGTTCAGCAGGGATTGAGTCCGAGGGACTTGACGGGTACTCCTGCTTGGCAGCGAGTGACTCGAGTTCGGGACCGAACTCGTTAATGAGGTCTGGCGACCTTATTAGTATCCTATTAAGGACGTCTAATAGGATGGAGTTTATGTTCTTAGTCGCAATGAGTCGTTCCTCAGTACTGAGGACCGACGCCATATTGACTAAGTTCTTTAAAATTATCCTAGCATGAATTTATAAGGGAGACCTACAAGCCTAATTCCCTAAAACCTATCTCCCCGGGGGAATACCGGGGATGTGTAAACCCTCCCTGTCGGGTGTAGACAGGGAGGTTGTGTACCTAATTGTGAGCCCTAAGCTTGCTTTTGCCCGTTGCCTATCTTAGTGTGCAACGGGGTCCTAACCAGTCTAGTGCGCCGGGGTAGATACACCCGACCGACACTAGTTGTGTGGCTGTTGAAGAAAGACTGTCACCAATGCCGACTAGGAGATCCCCCAAGGCCGAACACTGGGACCCGTCCAATTGACTGCCTTACCCTGATGGGGCTCGGCGGGTGTGTTGGGTCAACACCCCACTCGGTTTCGTTGGCACCGTATGGTATCCACCGAGGACCACGAAACTGTGGATTTTCCCTGAAGGGGCTAAATCGCGACGATTACGTTCAGATGACAACTCTGATAAGAAACTTATTAATTGTGTCTTGAAAAAGACAACAATTAATAACAGTAGATAGTCCCAGACTATACACGTAGCAGGAACCACAACAGGAGCCACTGAGCCGGAACTCAGGAAATCAGGAACTCGGGAGCACACTAGAGCGCACGTCCGTCCGCGTTCGATGCCGAGCGCTGTGTTTTGATGCACAGACACAGTGAACACACACATCAAACATACGAGGCTAGAAACTCTCCTTGTAAAAGGACCATCAAGATAGATAACGAGGTCTTAAGAATGTTTGAACTTTAAATCGTGCATTAGCATTACACCGAAACTACTATTTTATTTCTGTCTACGCATGCTATATTATTTATATATTAGTAATATAGTATAAAATGCTTTTGAATGAGAAAAAAAAATATAGCAATGGCGTCGCTGTCAAATATTCTGATAATACGAGCTGTATGCCTGTGCCTTGTGGTGTGGTACGGGAGGCGAGTGGCGAGTATTAACAAATCAGTTTGGTTGCAAACTACTGACCGACTCGAGCATGAACTGAACTCGTATGATGCGGTCACACGGTGCGAGTGCAGTGACCACAGATCACGGAATCACTGCACCGGCAGCGTCTAGAGACGGCAGTACCTACTAATAAAATCGTTTTGCCGAAAGTAAGCTGAGCGTACCTACAACTTCTGTCGTGGACCGCCAGTCAACGCCGTCAGTTTATATTTATTACCGTAAGTGCCTTTCCATACGTCCTGGTTGCCAGGTAGCTGGTGCCGGGTACCCGGCGGCTAAGTATACGGCCATGTGCGTTATCTTTCACACGTACCGGCGTAATATAATGTACCATCGAATAAGTTCATATCTAACCACCGTAAGGACTATTCTTGCTTGAAGCGCTTGGCGACTATAGAACCGGGCCGGTAACAGGTGTGGTCATCGTGATCACAGGATTTTGTTTTGAAACTGGTTAGATATGAGCTTCTTTGATGGTACATGCCCATACACTTATATGCCGGGTACCCGGTAACCGGGACGTATGAAAAGGCACTTAGATTGTGAGAACCGCTAGTTTTTAATCTATCGGTATTATTTCCGTTACATTATAAACTGTACATGTGTGTGTGTATGTGTGATTAGAGGCTAAGTACTAGCCCGGAGTCTGGATTTGTGCCCGGTTGATTGCAATAGGCTCGCCCCTATTATATGGGACTTCAAACATAACTGGCGAAATGTGGGTGTACTATAAGGTACATCTCTGCCTAACCCTTTGGGGATAACAGGTGTGATGTTATTTTATAAACTGTCGAAAAATTGTGTAAGGTTAGAACTGTGATCAACCGCGCGCGAACCGAACGAGGGTAGCGAGCGATGCTGCGGCAGCGGCCGGTGAGCGCTACTTCCATGTTGCTCGCAGCTAAGCAGGTTATTTAGTATTAGCGCAAGGTGCGTTACGTCGCAAGCAGGTTTAATATCAATTCATAATTTGTCGGTTCCCCATAAATACGAGTAGATTATAATTATAAATTATCGGTTTGTTACTAGTTCACAATTTCTCGACAGTTCATAATCTAACGGAAATAATCCCGATAGATTATGAACTATCGGTTCTCATAATTTTACGGTAACATAATTATACGTCATGAGTTCTAGTGCGAGACAACGGTGACACAATTGGTTGGGATGGAATAAGTTGGCAATGCCGCCTCTAGCAGCAGCCACCGAGGCGTCTCTGTGGTCTGTGGCAGTAACTGACTAGGCAGTTCGCACTGTAACATCCTATTAAGAGCGTTTATTCTGAAAGTGGGCAACGTCGCAAATAGATATCAAATATTTCACTGTTTTGATTAATTTGGCAATATTACTGTGTGGAAATAAAAAATGTGGCTAACTAGCGAACTAGAATATTGATTATGAAATGCAATAATTAATATCGTAATACCGAATGTTTAGTTTTAGATGTAAAAAATCTATTTGGAAATTTTCCAAATGCGTTTTTTACACCTAAAACGGGTACAACATCAAATTGAATGTTATAATTGCAATTCATTATTAATATTCTAGTTCGCTAGTTAGCCACATTTCTTATTTCTATTCAGTAATATTGATAAAAGAATCAAAACAGGTCAATATTTGACAGTTATTTGCGACGTTGCCAACTTTTAGGATAAACCCTCTAAAGCAGATTCGCTATCAAATTTGGATGACGTAAACCATTAGTAAGTCATTGCAATGTAACTTATTTCATTGCTCTATAGTATAAATTAGAACGATTGCCGTGAATTCGATAAAACTTTGCCAATCATTCTATTTTATACCTTACCTTACGGAGATAAGAGTTACATTTTAATGACCTACTAATGGTTTGAAGTCGATCGTGAATGTCATATTTATACGGCAATCAGGCGTCACGTATATTTTGTATTTCAAATGTTACATCTGTCAGGTGTGTAACGCGCATGCGTGCTCGAAGCATAATATCTCATGTTTCTTTCCCTATCTTTTTATTTATCTTTCCCTCACTTTTTCTTTTATCTTTTCAGAAACTCTGTGATTGAGTAAGTAGATAGTACCTAGTAAGTTAACTTTGCATGACTTTTTTGCATTTTAGTGTATGTTGCATGGTGAATGTTTAGAAAATAATTTGTTATAATGGATTAATCAAATAAAAGATTATTTTCTTACCAAGTGTCAATAGTTGTGTTAAATATTGTAAAAGTTATATTTCATATAATAATATGTATCTAAAGAGTATGTTAATTAACGAAAGGCGTTCCCGTTAACCCACAATAGTATAGCATCCATACATGCAAAAAAAAATAGTATTAAAAAACAACTACTAGTTAAGTCCCCTACAAAACAGCTCAAACAGCGTCCTGAACAGCGTCCGAGCGGTGGGATCTGCCCCTGTTGCAGAGATGGATGCAGCTTCATAGTAGCGTAAATAATTTACTGAAATAAAATTTGGTAATATTATTTCAACAAAAAAAAAAAAAATTGTACACGCGTGTAGAAAAATGGATTCAATATTCCGTGTGGCGTCACATGCAAAAATATGTTTAAACTGTAGTTTGAATATATTTTTGCATGTGACTACACAAGATCAAAACCTAGATGTAAAATTATCCAATGTTTTGATGTCTTGACAAATAATGGCGTATCGGTTTTCACCAGCCTGTATCAATCAATCTACCTAGCCTTTCCCAACTATGTTGGGGTTGGCTTCCAGTGTAACCGGACGCAGCTGAGTACCAGTATTTTACATGGAGCGACTGCCTATCTGACCTCCACAACCCAGTAACTGGGTAATACGATACCCGGTGGTAAGACTGGTTGTCAGAATTTCAGGCTTCTGCCTTCTCGTAACGGGACGTGCCTCGGAAAGCACATTATGCCGTTGGTCCCGGTTGTCATTTGTGTCTTTGACTGTCGTTACTGGTCGTCCAAAGCCTGAAACTCTTACCTAGGGGTATCGTATAACCCAGAAACTGGGTTGTGGAGGTCAGATAGGCAGTCGCTCCATGTAAAATACTAGTATTCAGCTGCATCCGGTTAGACTGAAAGCTGACTCTAACATAGTAGTTGAGAAAAGGCTAGGCAGATGTGTAGATTTTTTGGTAAATTTTTGTTCGAGTTTTCCAACTTTGTCCGTACATTGCGTTATCGCGTTTTGTGGACCCATAACCAGTTTGTTGTTCGCGTTCTAATAAAGATCAATGTAGAATTCGTACATCAAATAAACATAATGTGTTACTCAAAAATAACGAATGCTTGCTCCAAATTTATAGGAATAGGCGAATCAGGCTATTCCTATCAATTTGGATGAAACTATCAAATTGAAAACATAAAAGGGATTCATTCAGACCACGTCCCTAACAAAAGCGATTGTCGAGCGAGGAGGCGATCGTCGCGTTCATAATGTTACTTTTCGTCCGGCGAACCCGAACGCATGGTGGCGCCGACAGAGGGCGCCTTCCAGTTTTCCGAACAAAACGTGACATATTATATGAACGCGACGGTCGCGCATCGGCGCGAACGATCATTTTGGTTAGGGGCGCGGGGTCAATGTTGGCCATAAGTTATTGCGATCATTATTGGTATCTTCAACCGAAGCGAATCAGTTTGGTTGAACTGTGCAATATTGCCTTAATATTAATTGTTGTTGCTTTATGTGCCTTGTCAGTTGTCAAGCAAATCCGAGCTTTATTGCGCTTTTTGTATGTTAATCTTTGAGCTTGATCTTAATCTCTGACCTCAAGCGAGTCAGTTTGGTTGAACTGTGTAATTGCCTTAAAGAGGATGCTCTGAAGTAGTCCGCGACATTCAAATTTTCTTAGGTTTTTTTTTGCAATTTACAGCACAGTATTTTTTTGTATGGTATTAATACTGAGGTGAAAATTGCAAAAAAAATTTAGAAAATTTGAATTTCGCGGGCTACATTAGCGCTTTCGCCTTAAAGTAACGGCCGGATTATTAAACGCAATTTTAAATCGCCAAATGTCATGCATGTGTTCTCTGTCAGTTATGGGATTATTTTGGTGACAGAAAGATTGACATCGCGATGTATTCGAGGGTGAACTTGTCTAAGTGCATTTTATAAAGCGTTCTACTCAAGTTTGTTTATGCAACACTATGAGTTGTAAAAATATCTACTAAGTGCAATAAATCTTTTGGTAGAAAGAGACTAAAATTCAAAAATTCTCGTATACTTACATATTGTTAAACGGTTTCAAACTGTCATTCCCGTTACCGATACCGATACCGTCGATACCGTCATCGACGAGTGACAGTCTTCACCGATACCGACAATCGGTACCGATACCAGCAAAAACATACAACGTCACTGCGGCCGAGGCAATATATGCAGTACGTCAGATATGCTTATGCTGGCTTCCCACGGCCGCCTGTCCTGCTGACGATTAGCGAAAAGCGAGTCGAGCCAGCAAGCAACTGGAAACGATTTGGCAAGCAACGAGCAGCGAGTTTATTGGAACCTGACATGTTACCTGACATATTAACCTGCAAATTACAAAATCTGTAAGAAAATTTTAATTTCGCGAATTTCTTTCTTTCTTTTCTTTCGGTATCGGTATCGGTTCGGTGTCATTATAGACTAATAAGTACTAATACGGGTTGACTAGTACTAATACGGGTTGACTAGTACTAATACGGGTTGTCTATTACTAATACGGGTTGACTAGTACTAATACGGGTTGTCTATTACTAATACGGGTATCGTAACTTGCTTCTTTAAATATACTGGTTGCTTTTTTATGGCTATTTTAAACCTTCAAAGTGTAGGAAGAAAAGCAATTTGAACTATAATGCAGTCTAATTATAGTTCAAATTGCTTTATCTGTAGTCAAGTAGAAAATGGCTTTACTTGGACATAACTGGACCTACTTACAATAGGTACTTATTATTGTCATGGGCGTGTATTACGCGATACGCGCGTAGATGTATCTTTTTGTCAGTCAGTAGCAAAATGACGGCTAACGCGTATAGACTCTGGAAACGGTCGCTTTTAGCAGTCGAATGGCTTCTCTGTGCCCTGTTCCTTGAAGGTTCAAAATCGCCTGACCCAATACTATATTTACGTCTCTCTCTGTCAGATATATAGAACATAAGATCGAGGAAGCTTTGAAAGAAGATAAAGGAAGTGGATGCGAGATTCCACAACTGGATCCTTTTGCAAAAGAGGTGATGCAATTCGACAAAAACTTTCCTCCAGTCAGCTGCATGGGAAAGGACTGGGTGAAGTGCTATGTGAGTACGCTACAAGGATTTATTGGCGCTCGAATGACGTAGACAGGACGCTGTTGGTAAACATTTCTGCAATTTTTTGTAAATGTCACGTGAAATGTATTCAAAAAACAAGATGGCGGCGTTAGTTCCAACTTTGGTCACGCGCTAAAATAACCTTGTGGCATTATTATGTCATGTTGCAATCTATATTTGAATTCAGAATGTCGCCTGATTATTAAGTTTTGGGAACACACTCAATATCATAAGTACCTCAAAAGCCAAAATAGTTTACGATCTTTTTTATTAGAAACGATCAAACAAAAATCAACATAGACTACATAACGATAAATTAAATAATTGATTAAATGACAATACATGTAAATTGTCTAAGATTGTGTATTCAAGCAAGCTAAAATGTTAACCAATCTTCAAACAAATTCCTCTCCCACATAGCGGGCGCATGTCACCTTTTCGATCTGTCATTCTCATTAAAAATGTTGGCAATACCACAGAATACACAATAGTACTTGCACAGAAGATTCACTCCGCAAAATCATTTAAATAAAAAGCGACTCACGACACAATAAAGTGCAATTCAGGTCGCATAAAATAAATCAAATAGAATAATCTTTATTTCGGATATGCAACATCCCTAACGGTTAGTAAACAAAAAGGTAACTTATACCTTATACTCGTATAATAGTAAACTTATTATCTATTTGGAAACAAGGCTGTTGTTGGCAAATACATTTTCGAACAACATCACCTAACAAAGGAGAACCGTACCTCCCCGCTATGGTCTTCAGGATGGAGTTGGAGCTTTCCCGCACTCTGTAGAGCAAAGAGGCAGATTTCTGTCTGACGATGGCGTGGAAGCCATCGACGTGGGCGGACCCATCAACATCCTAAACCTGTTATTATATGGGACCCATAGGGCGCTGATAGCCCGCTGAGTATAGTTGGTCTACAGGCTGCACGCGTAAAACACTTGGAAATAAGCTTTAAAAGCGTTATTTTGACTGCCTTGCGGGCAAACCTGCAAGCCAACATGTTACATCGGAGTGCCAGCGCCCTACGTTCCCTCTCAATATCCACTTGGTCATTAGGGTCGTCAGTCACATAATGCCTCAGGTACTTGAACAGGTACACTTGCAATATGTCATTCCCATTTAGTTTAATCGGGGGCTCCGTCAGTGAAAAGAAAAGCGAGTTCTTGGTCTTTAAGGGCTGACGAGCCTTAAAGACCAAGAACTCGCTTTTTTTGTCATTATAAACTAGGCCGTGCTCTCGAGCATAGCCCTTACAAATAAGCAGCTCTCTGAGCGCCCTAACCGTAGGATTCAGCAGCACGATATCGTCATGTCGTTAGTGTTGTTGACACTAACGTCATCAATGCGACATCCGATTTTCTTGCTGCTGAGCTCGACGATTACGATAGTTTAGTATATAGAGGTTAAACAGTTTTAGTGACGTTATTCCTCCTTATGTAACCGCGCACTCTAGCCCGTACGACACAACCAGCCCAGCACAAAAATAAAACAGAAAAAAAAAAGTTTTTCATAACCATAAGTTTTGATTTTTCCAGCACTCTGAATGTAGGGTAGTGGATGAAATATTATCTACGACGGTAGATATAGTGTGTAACTACCAAGATATTATCCACGTGAGTGACAATAAGTACTACTTAGGGGGATCCACAGAAGTGACGGGTAATGAGCCTTACATACTGATTGTGAGTGACCATGTCAAAATAAAATGTACGGGGACACATAGAAAAAGGTAAGGTGCAAAAATAATTGGATTTTTATTTTATCATGACGCCTGTATTACTATATAGTAGAGGATCCCTAGATGAACGACCTACACTCATTCGTTTAACGAATAAATTTAATACCAATCGATTTTTTTTTTTTTTTTTAAATACTTTGCCCCACACTAAGAATTTCTTCTTGTATCGTGGGTGCGTTTACAAACATAGAACTCATATACACTAACACCCAGACCCGGAACAACTACTTGCAGATCATACAAATATTTGTTCCGTGCGGGGATCGAACCCGCGACACGTTGCGCAGCAGTCGATCACTCAGCCACTGCGCCAATCGTGTCGTCAAAAAGTATGAAGCATAAAGAATATAAAACCGTTGGGTTGTCTATTCTTTTCCTTTCATAACTATGGGCTGGCAGGTATATACAGGTAAGTCGATAATAGTAATTTACACCCATCTGTTTAATAAATAAGTCTAATATAAAAATAAGCGATATTTCATGGCGAACACGTTGATAATGGTGCCGATTTTCTTGTCACAAATGCCTCTAAACTAGACTAAAAATCACTAAAATTAAGTTTAATCCTGTCAAACGACGATTTCCCATTCTGAAATAGACTAAAGTGACACAATTTAACTATATTTTAGTTTGACAGCACTAAGATAGTACTGAGTTTTTAGTTTAGTGAAAATGGCAATTTTGCTATTCTGTATTTGACATTTTTCACCAAACATTTTGATTGTAAAATACCAAACCAGACTAATTCTGACAATTTTTAACCGCGATTAAAAAGGTGTGGGATAAAATAAGTTGTCATGAACTAAAATTCACACCAACATCTCGACTTCACGTGCAAAAACAGTACGTACTGTATTTATTTTTTCTTTTGCTTATATCTCGAAAATGGTGCGTCCTATCGCAAAAATAATGACCCGACTCGACCGAATATCGACCCCCTTTATGAAACCCATAAACCCCTAAACCTGAACATGTAGGTAATATTTTTTCATGTTTTCCATACAAAAAGTGAAAAATTCCATATAAAACACGTCGAGGCGGCACCCCCTGCGCGCCTCCGGCTGTAAAAAAAATCACGGGTGAGGGCAAACCACGGGTACCACGTGGATTCGCGATTGTCAAATTCTATTTTTGTTGTGTCAAAATTATTTTTTAGTTTAGAGAATTTTATTTGCAGAATAGCTCTAAGATTCTCATAGCCTAAAGTAAGAAATTTTAGTGATAGTTTAGTTAGTTTAGTTCGGTGTACAAGAGAATCGGAACCATTGTCTGATATGAATGACGGTTGGCGTGCTTTGAAAAGCAAAATTTAAAAATATATGATCTATAAATCCTATACTATAAATGTTCTTCTAAATAAAAATATGATAGCGATA
The DNA here is from genome assembly GCA_916701695.1 of Agrochola macilenta. Taxonomy (NCBI): domain Eukaryota; kingdom Metazoa; phylum Arthropoda; class Insecta; order Lepidoptera; family Noctuidae; genus Agrochola; species Agrochola macilenta. Next base: position 14,048,665 of record OU753578.1, on the reverse strand, counting down.
TAACTGTCTTTATCTTGTTTTTTTTTGTGTTCTATCAGGAAAGTTAATAAAAATAAACATAGCAAACGCCTTTGACAATTCAAGACATTGTCGGTTTACGGAAAATGATGAGGAATCTTCCGAATTCGAAGATCAAGATTTTATATCCGATGAAACAGATCCGATAAAATAATATAATGCTTATTAATTTAAAAACTTTTATCTACTCTCATATCGTAAAATTAGAATTATATTATAGGCTTCATACTTTTGATTGGTATTAAATTTATTCGATATACGAATGAATTCAATTTTCGAAAAAAGAATACCTACATTTTTGAATTTTTAATTAATCATAGTCTGGCCAGGATTTTTTTGCCAACCCACTCGCGATATATTTTTTAACATACTAGATATAAAATACTTTTCATCCATTAAACGTATGGGTGCAGGTCGTTCATACATTGGATCTTGCGGATCTTCGGTTATTAGTAATGGTAGGCAGAAGTGTGCATACCACTGTCAGGGAAAAACATTGTTCTGTAGCGTTGTATAAAGTGTAAAAAAAAAAAACTTTAGTAATTTAAGAGCTTCTTTAGACCATCGAACTGAATAACTTTTACTCTGGGACCAACTTTAAAATCGCAAACAAAACATTTGTTTCTTTTTATTATTAATCTTTACTATGGAACAGCAGATTGCATTTTTCGCGTTTTTAAATTTAGTCCCACACACTTGTGCACTATAATATCTCCCGCACCGAAGGCTGGTCTCCGCTGAGATTGGTCGCCATGCCCGATATCCGGTCTGGAGGACTTATTATTTTGCTAAAAACCTTCAATTAAGATTTACACTCCAGACACCTGGTAGAATATGACGGTAACTTGCTCAGTATATTTGTAAACTTATTGTACCTAGAATAGAATAGAATAGAATATTCTTTATTATGTACACCATAAAAAATACAGATAAAAATGCCCTACCTACTCGTATTATTGCAAATAAATATTATACTTCCGCTTCCTTTGTTGCAGCGATCTCAGCACAACATGGACAGGCTATTCCTTAGGGTTCCGTAAGTCAGTACCACGGATAGATCCTCCGCCGAATCGAGAAGACACACTCAATGTACTTATATTTGGCTTCGACTCCACCTCTAAAAACGGTTTTATACGAAAAATGCCGAAGAGTTACGAATACCTCAAGAATCACGCCAAGGCAACAATACTCAATGGGTAAGTATTTAGACAATGTGTAACTGAATTAATGCACATTATGAAAGTAGTTGGTTCTGAATCGTTTACTAAATCGATTTGTCATTTTGTTTATTAGGTAATTTTTTTTATCCCAAAAATAATTTGAACTACGTAAATTACAGTCACACTTCCGCTACAAAACGTGCTAGTCAAAACAAACCAAAATGGACGAAGTACCTACTACTCTTACGGTTACGTATTTGCCAGGCATTTTTTAATTTCCTTTATAAATGCACAGTTGGGTAAACAAAGGAATCGCTCGACAATAGAGTCGGTAAAAGCGTTATTAGTAACCTAAGAAAACTTTTCAAACATTTCGTGTGAAGATTTTTATATTTATATTTTAGAAACAAAAAGAACTTTTGAAAAAAATTACATGGTTTCGGAAAAATATCACTGTTTTTTTTCTAAATTAGTTAATAAATATCAGTCTTTAAAACTAGGTATTTATTTTAAGACACAGTTTTTTTTTACAATAGATAGGCATTTTTCTGAAAAATCATTTATATATCCTAGACAGGCATCCTTCCTTATATAATAATAACTAGTAACTCTAACTACGCTAGACCCTTATACGTTGATTACATTATACATTATTTATCCAACCTACATCTTCAATGTTTACTAACAATTATGGATGTTCTGAAATAAAATGATTAACATTACAGATATAACATTGTCGGCGATGGTACGCCAGCCGCCTTGTTCCCGATACTTACTGGGAAGACAGAACTGGAGCTGCCCGATGTTAGGAAGACAGCTAAAAACAACGGCTCACTGGATTCCATGCCTTTCATATTCTACAAGCTCACGAAAGATGGGTAAGCGATCATAATATCTTAAGCCGAAAGCACACAGCTATACTGTTTTGGCGTTTTCGTTTCCAAACTTGTAAACAAATATGTGTTTATGGGAAAACAATTTTACCTCTCGCGCATAAAGTTTAGTGTACGCTGTAACTTCAAAAATAATTGTGACTTTTTCGATAGTAGGTACTAGTCATTCGGAAATCTACAGGTGTCGGTAGAAATGTATGGTGTCAAACTTGGCTATTATGCAATTTTGCTATACATATTTTGCTAGATATACAACCTTAGTTTTTGTTTACCCTAAACCTCTTAAGGGGGCACAACTTTCACTATGAGAGCAACGCTGAAATCTCGAAAAAAAAATCTGCTGATCCCTACATTTCGACGAGCTGTGCGAACATAAATGTAGGGAACAGCTGATTTTTTTTCGAGATTTCAGCTTTGCTCCCATAGTGAAAGTTGTTCATAATGATGAGTACAATGACCCCTTATGAAGTTTAGGGTAAACAAAAACTAAGGTTGTATATAGCATAGCCCGAAGAATTGCCAAACTTATTTGGCTGTGGGCAGGACACATTGCTCACAGAAAAGATGGCCGATGGGGCCGAAAGGTTCCAATTGCATCGAACGCAAATATGCATATTCACTCGTACACCTAAATGTGTGTAAATGTTCAGTTCAGATCTCACTAAAGACACCACGTACTCAAACCATTACCATTTTACCAACAAGACAATTAAATAGTTTACCATTTTTTACAAGTTCTTGTAACTAAGTGTTATAGTGATTCAATATAGCTATTTTAACTTTTACCACATAAACCATATCTTATCAATATGAGAAAGGTCTTAGCACCGAGCACTACTTTCTACAAATAACATAACATGCAATAGGGATGATGCCTTGGTAAAAAAAAAGAACTTCTAATTAGTCCGTCAGTCAGATAATAACAAATTAGGATTAGAAACGTATTTTTTGCTTTATCATATTAATAACCAAATACTTCGATAAAACGCGTTTTAAGTTTGGGAGTGGGGGTCGCTACGTCACAAGTAAGTATAAAATCTACATACTCGTGACGTCATGGCACATTTTAACTCAATGTTTCGCCGTAATCTTTAGATTACGTAAAAAAATAAAAAATACGTGCCCAATATTTTTTAATAATCTCCAAGACGGACTAAAACTAAAATTAGTCATCATCCCTATAATACATTGTATAATATATAATTGCATAGTTATGTTATTATTTATCATCCTTCAAATAATTTTCAGATAATTATTTTTGTTCCCCCTTTTTTCAGCTATCGCACCGCATACTTCGAAGACATGCCGTGGATAGGTACCTTCCAATACCGCTTTAACGGGTTTCGTCACCAACCAGCGGACCATTACCTACGTTCCTTCTACCTTGAGGAATCCAAAAATGGAAAGAAATGGTACCAAGCACGATCTAAATATTGCGTGGGAGATACACCACAGTTCCAATTGATGATGAATATTACTGATCAGGTATTTATTAACGGCATGTATTTAATAGAACCTCAAAATATCCCATTTTGATTTCCTAAAAATATTATTGAACACTCGTAATATGATTCTAATTTGCAAAATGCGAGCTGCTTGTGTAGGACATTTGTGCGAGGCAAGTAAGGCAGTGTCATGCGCAAAAGTGGCAATTGTGGTCTCTGAGGTTTGTGGCAAGTCAGAAGTAAACAGGGTGTACAGTACGGGTCCTAGAACCAAGCCTTGTGGTACTCCTGCAGATATTCCATGGAGTCCCGAGGTGGATTTATTTTCTCTCACTTGAAATATTCTGTTTGTAATGTAGGAATTTAGTACAAAACACAATATGTGTGTGGTAACAAGGTTTTTATTTTGAATAGCAAACACTTGTGCCAGACTTTTTCGAAGGCTTGTTGAATATCAAGAAAGGCAGCTGAGCAGTACTCTTTTTTCTCAAAGGATTTTCTGATTGTCTTTCACACTCTATGGACTTTTTCACCAATTCGGATTTCAGATAGAACATGCTACTGTTCTATCTGAAATCCGAATTGGTGATTTGGGACAATGGACTTCTCATTGGGAACAAGTAACATTCTATGTAGTAGGGACTTTTCGCAAAACTTAGACATAATCGAAAAGGCAAAGGCTTCCATTAATTCTAGATAGTATTTAATCATTATGTTATGCTACTAATAGGATTTCGATTTTCGAACCTGGATTAACAAATAAGATACTTTTCATCCCGGTAGTACGTTTCCGTGGGATAATTTCAGACTTCCACGCGAGCTAAGCCGCGGGAAAACGGGTTACTATGTACTAAAGAGCTAACATTTACCGGGTGATACGTCTTTTATTGACTTGAATGTGCCCTGGCGGCTGTGAGCATGTCATGCTCACTCAGATTTCTCACTGATGGTGGCGCGTGTGTTGATCATTTAGCTCCCTTCAAAATGGTTGAGCTGAATGGTGCTAATCCATGAGTCATGTTCGTGAACGGGCGCCGTCAGTTGGAACTGGTCAACTCTTAGCTGCCTTGGCTGATTTACATTTTTAAATTGTTCTTTGTTTTATATTTATATTACGGACGCTTCTAACGTGCACGTCTTTCTACATTGTTCTCACATGTTTAATTTGAACATGAATGATATAACCAATACTTTGTAACAATTCATTTAAAATAGTGTCCGTGGAGTTTCTTGCCCGTTCTTCTCCATAGGTACCTACTACGCTTTGGAATGGGCAACTAGCTTCATATTTCTGACTGACCGACTCCTTGACAATTCAAAAGTCCCTGTAAATGGTTTATATGAAATAAAAGCTTTGAGTTATATTATATTATAGACACTTTGTGTCAATTATTTCATCACCACTGCTCTCGAAGCGGTGAAGGATAGCACCGTGGGGCAACCGTCATTTCCTAGAAATTCCACCAACCACTGGGCCCGCGTGGTGGATTACGGCCCTCTCCCTCTCACAGAGAGGAGGCCTGTGTCCAATCTCAGCAGTCTTTCTTTTTCGTATGGTTAGTTCCTGGAGTTCTAAAGCTGCCCATGGGCCTCTGACTTGGCTTCACATGCCGTTGATAAATATCTCTCAGGCATTTCCTCACGATGTTTTCTTCCCAGCAGTGGGAGTGGGAACTTTATACGCTGATCATGCTCTCACGAATCGCAATGGCTCTATCGAATCTTTTTTTTTTGTTGGTTTTGTCATGTTAAGATATCGATACCCTTATGGGTTTCGATATCGTCTGCATAGTTTTGCTAAATAATTTCATTTGACCCTGTAGATCATTTTTACTAAAAAACTAATTTTTCTTTTGACTTTGATTTTTACAGTTCATGCGTCTGGATGGCAAGCGGTTTTGTTTCACATTTGTGGCTGACATCACCCACGATGACAGCATGATATCGGTCGCAGATGATCCAATGCTGGATCTCCTTCGGACCCTGGAGGAGAGGAACGTCTTCGAAGATACACTCCTTATCGTCTTTGGAGACCATGGACCGAGGTAAGGAAAAAATAAAGTAAAGAAAGATAAAAGAAAAGCAGCAGTTAGGTGACCATAATCGAATTTTTTAACGGACTTCCAAAAATTTGGAGTTTCTATGTTCGACTTTACGGATTTTTATTTCGACATCAAATGTTTATTGTGTGGAGACTCCCCTTTAATTTTTAATTTAATTTATTTTTATTAAAAAAAGAAATAAAGAATAATGTTTATTTGGACACAGTTTGTGAAACACAAAATACAAAATAAAAAAAAGTGACAATAATATTTTAACAATAATACGAGTAGTGTGTGCCTCACGGCTGCGCCAAAAAGGTTCATTTCAGCATTAATGCCAGACAGATGCTTTCTGACGCTGGATTTCTAATGAACCTTTATGTAGGGACAAGTGACGGCGAGTACAAAACAGTTTCAACATACCTAATACATAAATAGTATACTTATAACTAAATAAATAAACTAGAAATCAAATATAAATTACAAAAACAAAAATAAAATATAATGAAAACAACAGTTAATTATTTGTTGTTATAGCGGTAACAGACATGCATAATCTGTGACATGTTCAACTGACTACCTATTATGGCCCCTATACCTATACCATACCCTATATCCCTGAAAAACAGACAGACGGACAGCGGAGGCTTAGTGATAGGGTTCCATTTGGCACCCTTCGGGTACGGAACCCTAAAAAATAAAAAGGTGTATTCAACTTGATTACTGTCTCGTATATAAATTGAGGAGCTCGTGGCTAAGTAACAACAGCCGCACTGGTCGATCCATCAGGTTAAGCTACGCTTGCCGGGGCTGGTCAGTGGATGGGTGACCATCTTTACATACCGAGAATCCTCCGTGCCTCGGAAAGCACGTTAAGCCGTTGGTCCCGGCTGTCATTCATGGATCTTTGACAGTCGTTACGAGTCGTCAGAAGCCCGAAAGTCTGACACCAGTCTTACCAAGGGGTATGGTATTACCCAGTTACTGGGTTGTGGAGGTCAGATACGCAGTCGCTCCATGTAAAATACTGGTATTCAGCTGCATCCGGTTAGACTGGAAGCCGACCCCAACATAGTTGGGAAAAGGCTAGGCAGATTGATATAAATTGAGGCAGCCCCAGAAACTAACAATAGTCCTTGTGTCAGAACTGTCTCGCTCTTTCCTTCCTTCCATTGTAGGCTAGGTGCTTTCTTTCTTTCTTTCTTTTTACCGACTTCCAAAAAGGAGAATGAAAGAAAAAGTATTTATTGAGACTCGCACAGGAAATCACAAATTAAACTAAGAACACACTAAACATAAATAAAATAAAAACAATAAAAAATACAAAGTACTTGTATACTTAAAAATTAATGCAGTCCTGTACGAGGCCAAAAGGCCCCTATCTCAGCATAAAGCTGCGACATTTAAAAAATAAATGTCGCAGCGCTGGTATTCTGATAAGAGGAGGTTATTATGTTCGTCGCGTATGTATGTTTTTATTTTTTATGTCCGCCGATTTCTCCGTCAATTGTGGACCGATTTTGAAAATTCTTTTTTTGTATGAAAGGGTATGCTCCCAAGTTGGTCCCATAGCAGGTGGTGGTATTCGAATTTGTTGTGTTGGTAGGTACCGCAACTAAAAAGTGAAAAATAAAAACTTTTTATAAAAAAGAAACAACCGACTTTCAAAAAAAAACACTACGAAGTGAAAAATTCTTTTAATTTCGGAAGTCGGTGGCAAAAAAGGAAAATTCAAAACCAAAGACACCGACTTCCGAAATTAAAGTAATTTTTCACTTTGTAGTGTTTTTTTTTTTTTAGTCGGTTGTTTTTTTTGTCTGTTAACGAACAACACGTTTTATTTTGTAAATTGATTTTGATCTGATCTGATTTCACCTGCCTCTGCCTTCCTAAGCATTATCATTATCTTAGCTTCGTTCTACAAGCATGATAATAGAAAAACCTTTTTTCCTCAACAGGTTTGCAAAAGTCCGGGACACACTGCAAGGCAAATTGGAAGAACGTCTGCCTTTAATGAGTATTCGTTTACCAGAAAAGTTTAAACGTATGCGTCCAAATGCGCAAGCGCAACTAGAAGCTAACGCCAACATTCTGACCACGCCCCACGATATTTATGCTACTATATTGGATGTACTCGAGTGGTCAGAACACATGAACCCTGTCAAAGTAACCGGCGCTGACTTCCCGAGAGCAATGACGCTGTTGGAACCGGTAAGTGTTTTATTTTATTTGATGGCAAACGGTGGTTTTGATTAATTTGGCAATATTACTGTATGGAAATAAGAAATGTGGCTAAGAATTTTTTACAGCTATTTGCGACGTTGCCAACTTTCAGAATAAACGCTCTTAATGTATTAAAAAATTTCAGATTCCGAAGAACAGGTCGTGTAGTGAAGCGGGTATAGAGCCCCATTGGTGTGCATGCGTCAATTGGAAGAATGTGACAGACAGCGAAATGGTTCACAAGACTGTTGACGCCTTTGTCAATTACATCAATGAGCTGACGGAAACCCAAAGGTAGTAATATTTTTCTAGCTTTTGTAAAGGTTATTGTAATAATTTTTTGTGGTGGCTTCGCCCGCGTTGTGGCGGGAAAACTATAAAAAGTATCTTTAGTGGTATGAGGAACAGGGTGTAAAGTTCATTCATCCACCATAGAAAAGGGAGGACCCTCCCACCAGACGCGTGTCGTGTCTGGCGGGCAACTACCCAATGGTTAATGTCGGATAGTCATATAATATGTCGTTCGCGCGGTAAACTCTAATGCGCGATGCAGGATTTGTGTGAGTCAGGTCTTTGATGCGAAGTTCGCATGTGGCGATGAAGATGCCGCCACATCACTCTCCTCCGGAGACCGGAGGTCGATAGTGGGCTGAGTTTTGTATGTTGCAAGGCTGCACAGTGCCAGCTCAGGATCCAGTGAGTCAGAACCGGGTGCCGCATAGTTCGCGGTGTGTCGGAACTGTCGAAAGTGCAGGTGCTGTGCCAAGGTTGCTGATGAGGCTAAGAGTGATGAACAGGAATGCGCGTTCGCTGCATGCTGGTGGTCAGGATACCCGTTTGAAGCCGTGGTTGCTGGCTGACTGTGTTACTCGCCTCACGAAAGCTTGCGGGACCGATGATGATGATGATGATGACGTAACGCTGAAATAGTTGCACCAAGGCTGCGTTGACGTTCATACTCGTGGTCACCAATTAAGTGGTATGAGGAACTGGGTGTAAAGTTCACTCATCCACCATAGAAACGGGAGGATCCTCCGACCAGACGGGTGTCGTGTCTGACGGGCAACTGCCCGACGATTGATGTCGGATAGTCATATATACGAGTATGTTGTTCGCGCGGTAAACACTTAATTGCGCGATGCAGGATTTGTGTGACGTCAGGATTTAATGTGACGTCAGATCTTTGATGCGTAGTTCGCATGTGGCGATGTAGATGCCGCCACAGTAATGTTAAAATTATGCTAACAGAATCTATGTTTAACTGGGATAAAAAGATATATCCTAATCCAGACCATGGTCTTTTCATGTGTCTTTCAATCAAAATTATTCTGGACTAGCTGCGCCCCGCGGTTTCTCTGGCATAAGTCTCGCTACCGTGGGAATATCGGTATAAAAAGAATACTATGTCCTAACCCAGATGGTATACCCATTTGCGAAATTTCATCCAAATCCGTTCATCCGTATACACACAAACAAACATACAAAAATGGAATCTTTTCTCTTTGTAATATTAGTTTAGATGTTCAGGCGTTATCAATTCAAGCTCTGAAAAGTTTTTAAGGTTCCGTAGGTACCCAAAAAGATTTTTTACAATTTCTGACGTGAGGATTTTATGGTGGACGTCCATGGGATCACGATAACACAGGGAAGTAACTAAAATGTATGGAAATATGTGCACGATATTAACACTGTCCCAGTGGCGCCCGGAGGGGTCGGCTGCCCATGTACTCCTTCCTATACAGCAACGTTATCGTGGACGGAAATTAAAAAAAGAGTATACAATATGTAAAAAAAACCTGTCCGATCCAAAAGGGGCACATACGTACTGCAATAACATTACCAAAAAGAATAAAAACATTATAATTACAAAAAAAAACAAATGCTATTTATAATTCATATTTTAGTACCAAAATTACCTCAAATCCATAAAATAATTGTAAATTTTCAACCGGGGGTGTCATAAGTTATGTCTTTTAGATACCCGCTTGACGACGGCTGCCTGCACCCATGTACTAACCCGGTAGTAGTCCCCATTGAAAAATAGTGTGGCATTTTTTTATTTATTTTTTCTGAAGTCCTCCACATAAATATACTCCCAGTACAATAGCTAAGAACACCCTCACGGATCGGACAGGTATTTTTTAACATGTCGTAGAGATATGAGGAACAGGCAGTAAAGTTCACTCATCCTCTATAGAAAAAGGAGGATCCTCCGACCAGAATGGTGTCGTGTCTGGTGGGGAACTGCCGGACGCCAATTTTTTGTTTGTTGTTAATGGTACTTGGACTTGTGAAAAAATTCACAGTAGTAGTATTATATCGAAATTAAAAGGAAAACTATGAGAGCTAAGTAGGCTGTACAGGTTACCGAGTAATAATCAACCAACTTAAATTTGCGGTTTTAAAAACATGATCTCCCATACATTCTGTATGGGAGAACATGTTTTTCAACTACAATGTTAAGTTTGTTCTTGGAATAATTTCATCCCAACTACGGAACCCTTCATTGTGCGTGGTCCGACACGCACTTGGCCGGTTTTTTACACCTAAAACGGGTACAACATCAAATTCAATGTTATAATTGCAATTCATTATTAATATTCTAGTTCCCTAGTTAGCCACATTTTTTATTTCCATACAGTAATATTGGCAAATTAGTCAAAACAGGTAAAGTTTTGACAGCTATTTGCGACGTTGCCAACTTTCAGAATAAACGCTCTTAAAGCCGCGTGTACCTGTTAGTGTTTAGCAGTAAATGCCTGAGGCATTTTCTACCAGTAAACCTCCATATGTCTACGGAATTCAAATTTTTTACATTAATTTATCAACTTTCAGGTCAAAATGCGTCCCTCGCACACTGACCCAAATCCAATGGGTGATGAAACAAACACCGAACAGTAAAATGCTCTCTTTCGTCTCCAATAAGGACAGCGACGGTTACCTCGGCAAATTCGGAGCCAAAACCAAGATTTCAAAAGAAAACTATCAGTTAAAGGTTTGTGATGATCCTTACATTATACTTACACTTATTATGTCCGCAAGGGCTACTGCTGAGCTTTAGGTCCTGGGTTGTGTTACTTACTCGGAGCGAGAGTGCATGGGAGGCCGTCACTTCCTTCTGCGAAGCAGTAATGCTCGCGAAGGAGGCGGAACGCGTGAGGGAGACGCATTATTCGCCCCTCGCAGACCGTAGTCGCCGCAGGAGACGCCCCGGGCGTTGGGAGTAGCAAGCCGACTTCCGGCCACCGTAGGCCTGCGGACGGTGAGCAATGGGTAGCTCGCCGTCCGATAAGGACCAGGTCCGGATCGACGGCGCGTTGTGTTCCACGCGCGCCTCAAAGAGGTGTCAGCACCAACTGACGGGGTCCGTAAGGGCCAATGCCTGCCAGGGTTGCGAGTTTGTCCGAAAAGGATATCGTGGCCCTGGCACACAGGCAACGGAAGGAACACGGGTGGGTTTTAGTCAGTAAAAGTCTGACACGCCCTCCCGCTCCGCCCAGAGCGGGAGAAGTTATGAAGTTAGTTAAGTTATGATAATTTCCCACCCAAAAAAAAAAAAACGCAAAGTGTTACTGGGACTTTCCATCAGGAATTTCTCAGTAGCATCCCGGAGTCTGGATTTGTGCCCAGTAGATGGCAATAGGCTCGCCCCCAATTACATGGGACTTAAACATAACTGGTGAAACGTTGGTATACTATAGGTCTATCGAACCATTCGGGGGAAGCAGATGTGATTTTATGTGTAATGTTCCTTTTTTTTTCAGGTGGTAGTCGGTCCTGGTCACGGTATTTATGAAGCCTCAATGACGTACCTAAAAAATGAAGATAAATTCTTGATCAATACGAGGGATATATCTCGAACGAATGCGTAAGTATTATAGCATTGTTACATACTATGCCTACGCACATGCATGGCTCAGCTACGGCGTAATATTGCGGGGAAACAGCACAGATGAACCGACACTTTTCACATTGCAAAAAAGATTAATAAGAATCCTTGTAAATATACAAGACACCGACAGTTGCAAACCTCATTTCGAAGAACATAAAATACTTACCCTCCCTTGCCTATACATTCTAGAAATATGCAAATTCGTTCGAAATTACCAGCACTTTTACACGACAAGAGAAAATATACAGTCTTAATATACATTACGCCATAAAAATTGGTTAAACTTACCAGGTTCTAAGTTAAAAATGCACTGAACAAGTACACTAGTCATGTCAATTAAAATATATAATAAATTACCAGAATTCATAAAAAATTAACAAAAATTGAATAATAAACAAATTAAAACTATTCCTATTATCTAAATGCTGCTATGATATCAATGATTATTTAAATGACAAATTTTAATTTACAAGTTTTATAAAATAATTACAATAAATAGGTACTAACTAAGTAAACAAAATGAAAAGCCCTCTTCCTCTCTCCTACTTTTGCTGTGCCCGACAGGGTCCACATTGATCATATTATTTTGTTAAACCTACCACCTAAATTCACATGTGGAAGCAATAAATATATTGAGTATTGAGCATTCTCATCATTCGCCTGTCCCTTATCCCATTTTAATGAGGGTTGGCGTAACATGTCTTTTCCTATTAGTAGTCATGTCAGTAGTCACCCGCTTTCCAGCCATTTTCATCTTTCACACAGTCCATCCATCGTTTCTTTGATCTTCCTCAGCTATTTACATTCATATTCAATGTACTTCCATGACCTCCGGAATAGACATGATGCCTGGGTAAAAAAAATGAAATTCTAATTAGTCCGTCAGTCAGATAATAAAAAAATATTAGACACGTATTTTTTGCTTTATCATATTAATAAAAAATTACTTAGATAAAACGCATTTTAAGTTGTGGAGTGGGGGTCGCTACGTCACTAGTATGTATTAAATCTACATACTCGTGACGTCATGGTACATTTTACCTCAATGTATCGTCGTAATCTTTAGATTACGTAAAAAAAGAAAAAATACGTGTCCAATATTTTTTTTAATCTCAAAGACGGACTAAAAAAAATTTTTTAGTCATCATCCCTATTGTACTTTAACAGCGTTCATTCTAAAAGTTGGCAACGTCGCAAATAGCTGTCAAAAAGTATTTTGCTATTGTGATTAATTTGGCAATATTACTGTATGGAAATATGAAATATTGCTAACTAGTGAACTAAAACATTAATAATGAATTTATTTGCGAAAAAAAACACGAGTTTTAATAATAATTTTCTTTTGTATTCCAGGTACGGAAACGAGCCAAGCTGTATAAGTGCCACTCACCCACATTTGAATCCGTTTTGCTATTGCAATAACTATGTTCCTCAAACAGTATAACAATATAGGGTCAGCAGAGATCGAGGTCATCGGGGAGCGGATACAAAGTAGATAATGTAGCCTTTATAGATACCAAAAAAATACACTGCCACAATGATCTTTTGGGCGCTCGAATGACGTTAATAGGGGGCGCTATTGGGAAACATTCTTGCGATTGTTTTTTGAAATTATTGAAAAAACAAAGACGGCGGCGTTAGTTCCGATTTTGGCCGCATGCCAAAAGATTCTTGTATAACTATGTCACCGTATGAATACGAACATCGTTATTTGACGTTTGGACATTGATAGATTATAAACATCCCAAAATGAATGCGTTATATATGCCCCGGCCGCATCTTCGTCTATCGTGACGAAGCAATGCGTGCCGATGCTTCGTATGTTTTGCTCGCTAAAAAGTTATCACGCTAATGCGGTGGTCACACTAGCGGCATCATAATTTTAACGAATTATCGTACAATATAGATGGCTCTCCATTATTTCGACAGAGCGCTAAGCAGTCCGGAGACAACAGTCGAAATGAACAAAGGTAGTCCGATCACGTGCCACGCTAATTAGCGCGCAAAAACTCTTTGATGTAACCGTGCGATAAGTGATACGCAGACCGAACTATCGCGACGATAGCCGATAATGGTTGGTCACATCTGCGTGTATCGTATCACTGTGCGAAGCTTCGTCACGATAGACGCAGATGCAGTCGCAGCATACCCTGTTCACGATTTTTCGATACTTTATAATCTCGCTAGATCCTTACATATTATAAAACAAAGTGCCCGCCGCGTCTGTCTGTCTGTCTGAACGCGATAAACTCAAAAACTACCGAACGGATTTTCAAACGGTTTTCACCAATGGACGGAGTGATTCTTGCGGAAGGTTTTTGTGTATAATTCATTAAGGTTTTGTGTAAATTGGCTGAAATATAACGATTATTGTCGGAGTGTGAGAAATACAAAAAAAATATGTTCTACAGAATTGTAGATCTTATAAAGTTCAACAAAAAAGTCCGCGATAGCATATTATGTCTATCTTCTAAGGATGACCGACAGTAAACATTTTTATCTTTCAGAATTTGATTAAAATTTTATTGTTATTTCCGAAGCTATTTTGGCCGGTATTATATTTATCCATATCCATTAAAATATGTTATTTAAATTGGGCATTTAATTTAGATTTAAATATGCCTTGACACCATATCATTTAAATGAATAGTTTAAAAGATATCACAGATTCAAAATGACGCGTAACAAAATAATTATGGTTGACGCCAACGCGGGCGCAGCTGTAGGAGTCAATGAACTTTTCCTCGGCTATTAGGTATCCCGGTAGCACGTACGCGTGGGATATTTTCCGACATCCACGCGGGCGAAGCCGCGGGCAAAAGCTAGTAGATTATAAACTAACGGTGCTCACAATCTTACGGTGACAGCTATAACTGTAAGATTTTCTACCCCTTCTCATTTTATATCCGGTCTTAGTAATATAGCTCACAATATCTTCGTCTTGTTTTGTTTTATGTGGTGTACGGTCAATAGCACATTAGTGGAAACAATTTGACATTGACAGCGCCTTTATGTCCTAGCTGTAAAAGCGACTTTCGTAGAGCAACTGATATGCTGTTGAACGTACAGTAAAGTGTTACATAAATAAATGTTTTACCAAAACGTTTTGCTTCTGTATTTGTCTTTTTAAGTCAGGCGCCAGTAACTTGTATAAAAGTGCAAGCTTATCTCAATGTGCCATAACAACTTGTGATAACATAACATAACATGACGCTTGTAATTCCCAAAGGGCTAGGTAGACTTGTACCATCGCGGATACGCACCATAAGGACTATTCCTGCTTGCAGCGCTCGGCCGATAAAGTAACGCTTACCAAAAAAAAGAGGTGATAAACAGATGTGAATTTGTTTTCAAAGTGATATGCGTGACCACGACAGTAACTTAACTACAATGTTATGTTTGTTATTGGGATAAACTCATCCCAACTATGGAATCCTTCATTGTGCGTGGTCTGACACGCACTTGGCTGGGTTTTTAATATTATTTTTTCAATTAATAATAGTTTATTCACGACTGTCAGTTGTCCTGTCATTGTCAGTTTCCTTGCTGCTTAAGTATTAAATATTTGAAATAGCTGTAGCATATTGGAATTGCATTTTACTTAATACTCGAAAAGAATTGAATACCGAAACTAAAGGTTTTAAACTCGAAATATCAATCTCTTTATTATTAAACTATATATGCATCTTGTTTACGATGCTTTTTAGTTGCTTTCTCATATCTTTATTTTAGATTTATATTGCGTTCCATACATTATACACTTTTTTTTTATATTCCAGTTTTGAGTTCCGTATTAAAATATCTGATAGTTCCATTAAACTATTTTGTGTTTATACATTTGATGTAAACTAAGAATTTCATAGCGTATGGTACCTTTTTTCATTCTTGAAAGACATCTCAGAAATCCGTAAAAAGTAAAATGTTATTTAGATGCATTATACAGGATTCGGACAACATAAGATCAGAGTTAGTAAATTTCTTATAATTAATGTTATTAAATATATTATCTATATAAATTCAAGATTATTATTTGATTTCGCTTCATGTGGACGACGCACAAGCGAGAGGAAGTACTTCGCTCGTTCATCACCCCCACAAAACGTCTCAGAATAGAAGAGTCGATGTTCTCCGCCACTGTCCTCAGGACGAGATTTCATCAGTTCGATTCAGCGCAAACATCTCAGATGCGCTACAAAAACGGGGCAGTCCCAACAGCATTCTGAAAACATTATTATATTGGATGCGCAGGACCTCCAGCGATGTTTTGGTAAAGCTGACCCACAGACTCCCCGTGTACATACCCTGACAATAAGCTTTAAAAAGGGTTATTTTAACCTGATTAGTACAACGGTAAAACCTGCGCGCCAACATATTCCCAGTAACCGCCCAGTGCCCTGAGCTCCCTCTCTATGTCCACATTGTCTTTAAGGTCGTCGGTATGTGCCCCAGATACTTAAAATTATTTACTTGCCTTATACTCAAACCATTCAGAGTAAAACTTGGTACATAGTCGGGGGGCCTTACCAGCGGCCTTAAAAACCATGTATTAACTTTTTTTAACATTATAAACGAGTCCGTGTGTAGCTGCAGAGTTCTCGCATACTCTCAACATCTCTCTAATCGATCTCGCAGTCGGGCCCAGCAGCACCATGTCGTCCGCGTATCTGATATTATTAATGGTAACACCAACCACGCGGCATCCGAAACGCATGCTACCGAGCCCGGCCAGATCATTCACATATAGGTTGAAGAGTCTAGGAGACGTCAGATTCCCCTGTCTTACACCGCACTCCAACCTATGAATCGGAGAGTGTTGTTGACCATTTTACAATATTTGTTTGGTTTGGAAACCCAAACTGCAGAATTCCGAGAACTCCAGCCGGTATATTCCTGTCCCCCAGCTTTCTCCAGAGCACATCATACGACACGAGGTCGAAGGCTTTGGAGAGATCCAGGAAACAGGCATATACCGGGGTTCTGCGGTCAGTATAGTATTGAAACGCAGCAGAGACTACAATATATATAAACTGTGTGGCTAAAACCAAATTGTAAAATAGGCTGTTTTAGAAATAAATAAATAAATAAACGATATGTCAACGACTGACTGTATAATTATTATAGCTCAAATTCAATTATACCACAGATATACAAATGTTATATACTAATACCACATCGACCTTGTTATGAAACAAGTTTTTTTTTAATAGTTCGCGTTAATAGCGTTTATTCTGAAAGTGGGAAACGTCGCGCAAATAGATGTCAAATATTTCGTTGTTTTGATTAATTTGGCAATATTACTGTATGGAAAAAGAAATGTGCTAATTAGCGAACTAGAATATTGATTATGAAATGCAATAATTAATATCGTAACACCGAATATTTAGTTTTAGATGTAAAAAAAGTATTTTGAAACTTTCCAAATGCCTCTTTTACACCTAAAACCAAATCAAATTCAATGTTATAATTGCGATTCATTATTCATATTCTAGTTCGCTAGTTTGCCACATTTCTTATTTCCAGTAATATTGCCAAATTAATAAAAACAGGTAAATTTTTGACAGCTATTCGCGACGTTGCCAACTTTTAGGATAAACGCTCTTAAGCTTTTGAAATTTTCCCAGTCACAATAATTAAGGTACTTTTTAAAGCTATGTGCACGTATTCGGTAGTATTTTTTTTTTTAATCTGGGCTTATAAAGTGTAATATAAGTTATAAAAAACAAGTAAAAATAAAATCTGCAGCATTGAAGGTAAAGTCCCGGTGTCGGTCGGTTAAGATATGTTTTGTATTTGATATTTTTACAGTAAACAGTTTGATATGTTAACAGGTTATTCTAGCCAGACATTTTATTTTCTTAATATTTTTTAAATGTATCTAACAGGTACGTAGTATTTATATTGCACTCTTTAAAATTAATTTTATTCTCGAATTATTTTGTAGTATTATATAATATATTACTGCCACACAAATCTGCGTCTAATTATAAAATAGGCACATCATTTCTGTAACGTTTGTCAGTTATCAATAAAAATAAAAAGCATATTCTCAGCTATTGTTGCATTACATTTAATTATAGAAAACTCATACTGTAGGGGAAGTTCTAGATATACTCACACCGTTCTCGAAAATTAATATTATTATATCGTATTATATAAAAATTTTCGTACCAGGCATATCTGATATTCCAATTATATTTTTGTATTGTATCTTTCTTAGATTTTAAGTTTGTGATCTAATTAGAATAAGTATGTAGTGTTTTTAAGTTTAAAGTTATAAACTATGTGATTACTGTCCACTAGAGCACTATAAAGGCAAGCGCACATTACTGCCGCATCGGACTGCGGCACTTCGCGTTTTTTTTTTGTAATGTGCGATGGTTCATACTAAATGTACGAAAGTGATGCCTAGGAGGATTTTTTTGCTACGGCCCACTCACAGAGAGGCCGTCCCAGCAGTGGGAACGTATAGGTCGATCGACGGCAGTTTATCGTTGTTACGACACCGATCGATCTAGCTAAATGAGATTAGCCAATGTCGATCGGCAGTTTTTGTTTAAAGTATCTATCGACGTATATCGTGTCTAACACCCTACCCCCCTATATGATATCAGAATACCAGTGCTGCGACACTTATCTTTAAATGTCACGAGGCCAAAAGGCTCCTATCTCAGCATGATGCTGAGATAGGAGCCTTTTGGCCTCGTACAGGAGTTTTTATTTATGTTTATTTAAGTAGTTGTTTTATGATACGTTTAATTTGTGATCTCCTGTGCGAGTCCCAATAAATACTTTTACTTTCTTTCTTTCTGTCAACGCTTACTCCGCGGCCTAGCCAAAGCGATTGATCGCGCGGGTATGCATACCCGCGCGATCAATCGCTTTGGCTATCGGCGCGTTCATATAAATATGTCACTCATTTGTTCGCGTTCTGGTTCGGTGAACAAAATGAATACGAAGCTTGCTTGTTCCCGCGACGGTCCTTAAGGCCGGTTCCTAACCAAAGCGATCACATAATTAGTTTAATGTCTCAGATTCACTACTATTGTATGTAAGTTGTAACTCAATTTTTTGTCTCAAGTTCAAATAATTTCCTGATAACTGTACTTTGAAGGATTATATCATTACTTTTTTGTTTCAAAATGTAGTCAGTTTAATTTATTCAGATTTATAAGTTGTTGGTGATCTAGTCCATTAAACAACTAGGTGGAAACCTCTTAGGGTGGTCGCACATCTGACGCAAGATGCGGCGGGCGTAAATTCGTTAGTTCGCTCGACGCACGATCGCATTATCGGTTTAGTGTGTAAGGTTGAATGGTTTATTATCGACTTGTTTGTTCTGGTGTTACGCGACCGATGACCGTCGCATTTTTCGTCAGATGTGCGACCACCCTTAGGGGCTCACGGGAACTCGCCACAAAGCTACAATATGCTCGATCTCCTCACCTAATAAATGATAATGGAGTATCACAACTAAAATAGAGTTCAAAGTAGCGTGCAAGAGACGATTCCTTGTGGCGTGTGTTTCATTATGCTCGAACATTTTTCTGCTCTAACCATAGATGTATTATTAAGAACTAGCGTGTGCTAACTCTTAAGATTAGAGTAGATTATCTATAAGTAACGCTCGGGGAGGAGCTCGTGGCTAAGTAACAATAGCCGCACTGGTCGATCCATCAGGTTAAGCTACGCTTGCCGGGGTTGGTCAGTGGATGGGTGACCATCTTTACATACCGAGAATCCTCCGTGCCTCGGAAAGCACGTTAAGCCGTTGGTCCCGGCTGTCATTCGTAGATCTTTGACAGTCGTTACGAGGTCAGAAGCCCGAAAGTCTGACACCAGTCTTACCATGGGGTATCGTATTACCCAGTTACTGGGTTGTGGAAGTCAGATAGGCAGTCGCTCCATGTAAAATACTGGTATTCAGCTGCATCCGGTTAGACTGGAAGCCGACCCCAACATAGTTGGGAAAAGGCTAGGCAGATTGATTGTGTGCTAACTCTTAATTTCAATCCGTCAAATATTTGCGAATGACGTCAAAGTTGTTCGGCCTGTAGCATATAATACTGTCTTTACTATTATAAAATAGTAATATTAAATGGCAGTAGATATAGTCTAATTTAAAATTGCCCGCCCCGCCGCCTTTTAAAACATTAAAAATGCGTATGCATTAAGCAGTGGTCTGCTTGTTGCATACGCATTTTTAATGTTTGTTAAGACATTTTTGTGGAGTGTAGTGCGTGCAGTTTTGAATTAGGCGATCGCTAAAATATTTATAAAATAAAATGTGGCGCCAGTTATAGCATTTTTTTGTCTAGTATTTTGTCAGTTAATAGGAAAGATTTTAAAAGTAATAGTCTGATAAATGTTTGCATTCTATTAAGATCTTAAAAATAAAAATAGACTCGTTTTTAGTAGATTGGATTTACACGGGCGTAGAGAGTGCTACAAGGATATTTTGGCGCCTGAATGACATTGTCACAGAAATTTTATTGAGAAAACAAGATGGCGCCGCTAGTTCCGATTTTGGCTACGCGCCAAAATAACTTTGTTGTTTTGTAAATATGACGGTGTCCTGTCATTTGACAAAAAACGAATCACAAAATTTACATTTTAAAAATAACGTTAGGTATATAGTTGATAAAAAACTATTCTTTCTGTAAATAACTTATTTGACAAATAATTGAAAGACAACGTTTCATTACATCAAAACATCATTTGACAAACTAAATTTTTCAAATACTTATTTCGTTTTTAAAATGATCCTTTGTCATTCGTTTATTGTCAAACATTAGTGAACCCTCAGAGTAATAACTATACTCTGAGAGTGAACCAAATATGCCACATCGAGATTTAGCGAGTCTGTCAATAGGTGACAGCGATGTCGCTCTAGAGTCCGCGACCACTGAAGTCCTCTTGACGCGGCGCTTGTGTCTATGTCATACTCACATTGCATTAAAAAAAAATGTAAGTAGTTCCATCATTTTCTACCGGTCTTCTTTCGTGGCGCGCACTTTACGACGCCGAAAACTTGATGTGAATATTTAGTTATGCTACAGTTTCCTAGAAGAGCGGTGACCGCTCACGTAGCGTCCGCATTTTACGGGCGAATGACGTCACAGAAAAGTTGGTTCTGAAAGCAAACCCCGCCCACCAAAGATTTAAATCGCTAAATTTGCCCTCAGCGTACTCAGACAAGAAAAAGTGTCCATACTAAGAAGAGTGAGCTCACACATGATTAAATAGCGGTTCCATCACAAACAAGTGTAGTCACTGCGTCATTGTGTGTCAAAACGAAACAGAGGGCCTAGACAAATGGCATTCGCTTCGGAGCGATTCTATTACGACAATCGCTATCGCTTCAACGATAACGAAGTTCAATCGGTAGACAAAGTACACTACGCTTCGCTATCGTCTAGTCGATGCGTCGGTTCGATAAAAATTACATTTTAGCTATGGTTTTTCGTCAGCAAACGTCAAATTCCCTGCTGTCGCTGTCAATTCATGTTGTCATTTGAAATCCGGGAAAATTCAAAGTTTTGAAAGTGATACAAATTATTGGTAAGTAATAAAAACGAAAAGTGCTTCAAATATGTTACGTAAAATAAATAAATTAGTCTGTAAATAATTTATACTCACTAAACTTTACCTCTATTAGAAGCAGTTGCAAACATGCAAAGACTTGCAGACTAATCTATTTTGTTGCGAAATTATTGTTCTAGAAATGGAATCAAGAGCGAGAGCTAGTGGCGAACAATTCGCCACTCTTTTGGAGTTCATGGAAAGGTAAATTAAGTTCACAAGTCAATATTGTATACCTATAAAATGACACAATTGTCTCGAGTTACAATCCTATTAAGGCGAATGAAAGGACGTGATTTACAATGAAGTACTTACTAAAGGGCTCTTTGGTCATTCATATTTCAGCCACGGTGACCTTGCCAAACCTCAGCTTGGTGCTGAGGGGCGAATAAAGGCGGATCGTTTGTGGCAACAGTTGGTTAACACCTTAAACTCTATTGGTGGTGGTGTTAACAAGACTCGGGACAAATGGAAAAAGGTAAACACTTTTACATAAAATAACATAACATCACGCCGGATATCCCCGTCGGGTTACGCAGAGGTGTACGTACAATAGTAGGGACACTCTTCGCCAGTTATGTTTAAGTCCAATGTAATAGGGGGCGAGCCTATTGCCATCAACCGGGCACAAATCCAGACTCCGGGCTGCTACTGAGAAATTCCTGATGGAAAAACCCAATAACACTGTCCGAACTGTCGAACCCAAAACCTCATGCCTCAGCAGTAGCACTTGCGACCACTAGACCAACGAGGTAGTCAACACTACATATACGAGTACTTGCGTATTTATATAAGTACATATGCATTTTCTAATATCCATATATTTAACATATTTTGTATTCACACCTATACGCATTTTTATGAATTTAAGGTGTGGGCAGATTGGAAGTCGAAAACAAAAAAAAAAGCTATGACAATTCGACGTCATGCAAGTGGCACTGGTGGTGGTCCAAATACCAGGATAAAGTTAACAACTTTGGAGGAAAGGGTGTTGGGGATTATTGGTATATTGGCGGTGGAGGGACACTCTGATATAGAAGAGCAGGGATTTGATGTTAGTAGATATAATTCTTACTACGTATGTATACAAAGAAATAGATAAGTTATGGAATGTAGGCGGCCCATTCGGCAGACCATCCGTTGTAGCATTCTTTGGAGAAGCTATGTTGCAGTAGACTTCTGCGGGCTAATTATAGGCTAAGAAAATCACACAGGTTTAGTCTTGTACTAGCAGCGCTAGCGCAGTACTAGGGGCGCTGCTAGTACAAGACTAAACCTGTGTGATTTTACAAAAACTTAATTATTATTATTGTCATAAAAAAATGTATAAGTACCTAAAAATTTAGTTCCATGTAATAACAAAACTAAGAATGTAAAGTAAGAATCTATTAATACTTATTTTTAAATAATATGTATTTAGCTTATTTATCTTCATATTTTTTCAGAGACCTATTGATGAGAGACCATGTTCACCATCCCAATTTGTAATTGATGTTGATGTTGTCCATGAAAACGGTATGTATGGCTTATTATTCGTTAGCTTAGTGCAAGTGTCCCATTGGACAACCCTCAAAACTTATTCATTTGTTTTGCAGATATTGTGCCAATACCGTCTCCATCATCAGAAATCATACCACCTTGTCCGTCCACCAGCCGGCAACAGCTCCCGACACCGGCGCGGCGCTTACCACCACGAGCGGCCACTCTGCCCACACCTGCCACCACTCTTCCTCCTATTCAAGAGCCTCTCGAGACATCGCCTCACTCTTCCGCTGCCTCTTCACATCGCCGGCGGCGTCTGTTTGCGCGCCGAAGACGAATAACTCCATTTGAACGTGCGTCAAGCGAGTTTGTGGCCGTCGAGCACCGCCGCCTTCAGTTGGAGGAAAAACGGGAGGCAAATGAGGCTCGGAGGATAGAGGTTGACCAAGACCGAAATAATATTTTCAGGCGCTTAGCAGATGTTGCTGAAGCATTCCTTCAGCAATATCTGCAAAATTGCGATTAACTATCTTTTTACAAGTGCTTTGACACTAGGTGGTGTTAAGAGTCTGATGATGAAGCCGGAAGGTGACCATAGGAACTCCTCAATCAAACAAGACAGCTCTATAGTGTTTGGACTCATTGGTTATGGATTAACTACTGCTTTGACACTAGGTGGTGTTCAGGGTCTGATGATGGAGCCGGAAGGTGGCCATAGGAACTCCTCAATCAAACAAGACAGCACCATCGTGTTTGGACTCATTGGTTATGGATTAACTACTGCTTTGACACTAGGTGGTGTTCAGGGTCTGATGATGGAGCCGGAAGGTGGCCATAGGAACTCCTCAATCAAACAAGACAGCACCATCGTGTTTGGACTCATTGGTTATGGATTAACAAGTGCTTTGGCACTAGGTGGTGTTCAGGGTCTGATGATGGAGCCGGAAGGTGGCCATAGGAACTCCGCAATC
Organism: Agrochola macilenta; assembly: GCA_916701695.1. NCBI lineage: Eukaryota > Metazoa > Arthropoda > Insecta > Lepidoptera > Noctuidae > Agrochola > Agrochola macilenta. The sequence goes on along the minus strand of OU753578.1, from coordinate 14,024,960 downwards.
AAACAAGACAGCACCATCGTGTTTGGACTCATTGGTTATGGATTAACAAGTGCTTTGGCACTAGGTGGTGTTCAGGGTCTGATGATGGAGCCGGAAGGTGGCCATAGGAACTCCGCAATCAAACAAGACAGCACCATCGTGTTTGGACTCATTGGTTATGGATTAACAAGTGCTTTGGCACTAGGTGGTGTTCAGGGTCTGATGATGGAGCCGGAAGGTGGCCATAGGAACTCCTCAATCAAACAAGACAGCACCATCGTGTTTGGACTCATTGGTTATGGATTAACAAGTGCTTTGACACTAGGTGGTGTTCAGGGTCTGATGATGGAGCCGGAAGGTGGCCATAGGAACTCCTCAATCAAACAAGACAGCACCATCGTGTTTGGACTCATTGGTTATTTATTAACAAGTGCTTTGACACTAGGTGGTGTTCAATCAACTAATATTAATACGATATGGTAACTACGGAACCCTTCGTGTGCGAGTCGACTCGGTCTTGGCTGGTTCATGCCTTCCCAAGGCACGCCACTGATTAAATGTTTAAATAAATACTATATGTATATGAAAGTGATTTTAAGCATGGTTATACATAGATAAAGGTTTAGAGAGTGAATAAAAAAAATATGTTTATACTCGTACAATGCATTTTTATTTTTTACTTTAGCAGACCTGCAAGGTGCTCTTATTTTACAACCTGCTGATTAACAAATTGCGCATGGCTCTGCCTTGTATTAATTCGCTTTGGCTGGAAGCTGCATTGGAGGCTGCTAAAGCCGGTAATGAGTAATCATCCCTATAATCATCATCAACTATAGGGATAACTTGTGGTGTTGGCAACCGACCCTTAATTGCTATGTTGTGCAATACACAACATGCAAGTGTTATCCTGCTAGCGACACTAGGATGGTAGTGAAGATCTCTGTCTTTCAACAAACACCTCCAACGGGACTTCAGCAAACCGAAGCAACGCTCGATCAAGTTCCTGGCTAGCACATGGCGTGATGTGTAAGTCTCTGCTTGAGACCCAGGTGCAGCACTGAGCTCGGGTGTCATCAGCCAAGCTCGTTGTGGGTATCCTGAATCACCTGCAACAGAACACAACAAATAACAATTACCAACAGCGCCGCTCCAAGTTTTACCCGCTATCCTAGAGGCACCGTATATTGTTCCAAGAAATTATCATTACACTGTGACAAAGTACTAAACATACAAATATACTGTATTGTAACTACCTAATAGTAATAAAAAGCTAAGTCAAGTCAAGTAAGCTAAGTCTTACCTAATAACCAAACACGTTCCCCGTTTTGATGAAGTCCTCGCATGTATGGCTCTACTTGACTCGCTGACCATATGAAAGAATCGTGAGTTGCTCCACCAAACTTTGAATTCACATTCGTTATTTCCAAATTGTGATTGCATACCTGTGAACATAGGTTACATATATACAGTACTCTGAAGAAGAGTTCTTTGAATAGGTTTTCTTTAGGTGATGTTCTTTAAATAGACAATTCAGAACCGAGCAATTCTTTAATAAGCTTTATAACCACATATATCTATCCTGTCATGGGTAAATACTACTCCAGTTACCATTTGAACATTTAGAGAGTGATATCCTTTTCGATTGTAATAAAGGTGTTCTCCATCCACCGGTTTTACAATCGCAATATGTGTACAATCGATGCAGCCTATTATACCCGGTAAATTGTACCTTCTTTGAAACCTGTGAAAACATAGTTAAGTAAGTATTTACTCACATAGTACATCAGGCAGGGTGTATAGATACATAGGTGTCCCTATGTATTTATACCATAATTATGATATCCACCTGTCCTAAGTCAATAGGTAGAAAAAGCTTTAATGTTGTTTGCTCAAAATAATATATAACAACATAAAATATCAATAAGATTTAAGTAGGTACACATATTAGCTGAATATGAAAATATCTATAGACACTTACTCTTCTTTGATAAGTGCCCGTTCTTGTGGTGTTTGGGGGAAAACAATCCATTGTTTCAAAATAGAGTTGTGGTTCAGTGCATCAACAACTTCTCGAATGCAACGACTTGTAGTCCTCTGAGTAAGATGTTGAGTTACACCCACAACCCTTTGATACGACCCTGTAGCGAAGAAGCTAAGGGCACAAAGCACCTAAAAAAAGACAAATAATGTAATTATGACGGATATACAGTCAAAATATGTAAGTACCAATGTAAAATCAAACCAAAACACAACAAAAACTTCTAGGTACTTGGATTTATTGTAAGTATTCGGCTCACTTCTTACCTTTATTTCGAAGGGTATTTCGAGAGACCCTTTTAATGTAGTCGAAGCCCGTAATTCCTGGCAAAGCTGTTTAAATACGGCTTTGCTGAGCCTAAAATGATCTATAAATAATGCTTCTGGCATTTCGTCGAGACTTTCCATTTGCTGCCGCGAGCGAAATCTTCTTTGGCGTCTAAGCCAAACACTTTCGTTGTGTGCTGCCCACAGTAAACGCAGCGTGTGCATTTTATTACAAAACAAACAACGCAACCAAGAGAGAACCTTTCGTAAGAGCGTAAAATATATATTCCTTAAACGCAACTGAAACACCGAGTGCTTAAAAAATTGTGTGTCAGCTCCGACGCAGGAGTTTACTCCTTAATACGATTGTCTTTGAATATGCAAAGAGGGTAAATAAACGCATCTCTTACTGAAAGCATGTATGTATTTTTATTGTAAATATTCACATTTTTTTACAATAATTTTTTGGCTCAGCCGGTAACAGAAATTAGCTGGTAATACAGGCATAATCAGCCTATAACGTTCCCACGCTCGGACACTTACCTCCTCTCTGTGAGAGGGAGTAGACTGTAGTACACTGTAGGCCATGCCGGTTTCCTCACGCCTGTCTGAGTGACCCATGACCTACATAATCGTAAGTCGGGGCCGTTACTACTGTGACCTATCACTACTCTCAGCGGTGTGGCGAGTTCGCAAAAATTGCTAGACGTCCGACCTCCAACACGTTTCGCTCGGGACTAACTAAATGACACGGGGCGAGCGCATGAAAAGATTGACACTTGATTTTGGAATTAGTGGTACCTATACCTACGTGTTTTCATATTTCACATTAGGTCGGCCGGTTATAAAAAAAAGACGTTTATTATGGTATAAGTTATTCAAAGCCTAATATAACTTAAATGAAACAATAGTTCGATCATAATTTAGACTTGTCTTTGAGATTTAATTGGATGTAGTAAAGTGCACTTGTACCTAATCGTGCATCGCACGGCCGAAATGTGAAATAAAACACAATAGAAAGAATGAAAGCAAATAACGTTTATTTGCGGTAAACATGATGCAAAAAAAGAACGCAACACAAATAAGAACAACTTGGGGGAAATATGCGTCAATTCCAAAAAAAAACTAAGTATAAATTTTACTCCCTCTATAATTACCACACTTAACTCCAAAAGTCGCCATTTTGTTGCGTTTTCCACAGGGTTTTGACGTTCGCTCATGTTTCCATCACACGTATCGAAAGCTAGCGTTCGCGCTTGTCAAAAAGTGTCACTTGGCTACGCATTTCTATGGAAGTTATCGTTCGACGCTGTCGATTCGTTTGATGGAAACGAATGATGATGACATTGTCTAGCTAATTTCTATTCGTTAACTTATGATCACGTGACATTTCCATAGCTTAAGTCAACCGCATACATTTTTGACTTTTCTACTGGCGATATCGCTAATCGAATGTTACTTTGTCTAGGCCCTCAGAAACGCGACTATCTTTTGACGTGGGTAGGGCGAATCTAACGATTTAAATCTTTGCCGGTGTAATCATTTTCATGAAAGCCGTCACTGCGGTCGTCAAGTGCGGCCGCCGCTTTTCAACGAAACGTAGCTTTACGGTAGTTTATGTCGCATGTATTAGCGCTAAATCAGCAATAAATTGTTTATTATCTAAACATACGAAATGAAAAATCATTAACATGTAAATTGTATATTTATTATTAACTTCTTAATTATAAGAAAAGATTGAAACCAAAATTGTGTTTTATTTATTAAAATTAAAGTAGGTAAACTCTTTTCAGAGCCACTGACTGAAACATGAAACATTTTCATTGAGATATTATTTCCTTTATGTCATTTAAATACATATAATTTTCATTTTTAAATATTTTTATAAAACCAAAAGGGAAAACAAATACATTTAAAAATATAAAAAATAGTAGCCCACCGGTATCGGGAATAGGGTCCAAGCTACCGGTGGTCAGGGCTCCTGAGAGAGGAATCTCCTAACGATACGCGCCGTATCCAGCAGTACCGATTCTTGATCCAGCTGCCTAACGAGTCTCCTCAGGTGTTGGTCGAGGCTCTTGGCAATTATGCCATTGGCCGTCACGACTATCGGCACAGTGAATGCTGTATCCACATCCGACATGGCGACAACCTCGCGAGCCAGGTCAAAATACTCAATCTGCTTATCTTTTTCAGCTTTCACGAGGTTCTCGTCATGTGGGACCGCTATATTAATAATCATTGTGCGACGCTCTAATCGATCTATCACCACTATGTCTGGCTTATTGGCAACAATAGTCCTGTCAGTGATGATAGATCGATCCCAAGTTTTGTCTGGGTCCATTTGAGTATGCCGAAAGAGTACATCAAAACCGGCATGACCCAACCGTTGAACACCTTGGCACCTTGTTTCCGCCTGATAAAAGACTATTTATTCAATAATACTTTATTCAGGCGGCCAAAGAAGCGCTCCTTCATCGATTGCTTCATGTCAGCAGCGTTGATAGGTACCTAACGCTTCCGACATACCCAAATACTTGTTGGTCGAGGGAACTCATCTCTCTGACTCCATACACCTTAGATCCCTCTCCTAAATCGAATAAGGAGAGGGATCTAAGGTGTATGGAGTCCCAGAGTTGAGTACCCTCGGATGCCATAATCTCCCCTCGCTTTACATGCATGACTGCACATCAAATTCCACCCTAACGGCGCTACTGAATGTTTCAGTAACATTCAGTAGCTCCATCAGTCGCAATTTGTTGGGGGCAAAGAGTTTCAAGTAATCCATGTAGAGGAGGTAAGATATGACCTGACCACCTCTCCTCAACCGATAACCTAGACCTGAACCCTCCAGCAGTATGCTTAGAGGGTTCAGGGCTAAGCAGAACCAAAGTGGACTCAAACTGTTGCCTTGAAATATTCCCCGTTTAATCCATACAGGCTCATCATTCCCCTGGATCTGTCGACATCCTGGACAGCGAAGAACCGTCCTCCATTGCCCCATACACAACATCAGGAAGGTGCGCAGAGTTGCATCTATGTTGTACAACTCCAGTACCCTCATGAGCCATGTATGTGGCACCGAGTCGTAGGCCTTCCTATAGTCTATCCAGCATGTCGACAGATCCTTGCGGGATCGCCGAACCTGTTGGCGTATGGCCATGTCAATGAGGAGTAGCTCCTTAGTACCGCGGGACCCATTCCTACACCCATTTTGAGAGTAAGACATAATCGAGTTATTGTCAATGTGTGTGTTAATTTTTCGCTCTCAAAGTGGATGTTAGAAGTTTATAAACCGTCGACAAACATGTGATCGGTCTATAATTCTTGAGTTCCGCGGGACTACCTGACTTATGGAGCAGGTGGGTAACGCCTGTTGTAAGAAACTGTGGTAGCGACCCAGACTCTAAAGATGACTGGAACTGAGATGCCAGGCAAGTGTGTGAACTAATTAGCCATTTTAGCCAAAAGTTGTGCAGTCCGTCCGGTCCCGGTGATTTCCAATTCTGTAACGGACGGACTGCTCTGGCTATATCTAATGGCGTGATTTTCGATCCACCTTTGCCGATGCTATGTTGTGTTGACCTGTATTATCCATAGTCACTATTGTCAACTGCTACTATCTAATGTAGTTTGGATTACCAAACTACATCGTATTAACGAGAAAACAATAACAAAAAAACACATACCTATATTATAATTATTATATATTATCGGGTATTATAATATGACGATTTTTAGGTTTAATTAACTATTTCTATGATAGTACCGCACCGCGCAGCTACCTCAGGTGCGGACTCAGTTAATTAAGCGGTCAACCTTTAATAATGTCGTTGTCTCATTTAAAATTAAAAAATTAAAAAAACTTTTACTGTTATTGTTTTTTATAATTAGCGTCATGACGGGGTGCACATTTGGATTTTCCAAATATTTTTTTTGTTTATTCTCGTCCAGTCTATCCATCGTGAAAAGTAGATTGGAGTCTCATTTCCCACGAAATGTATGGGAAAAGTTTCTTGCGATTCCGACTTTTCTAGTAGGTATTCAAGCCTTAGTTGGTTCGATAGTTTTTTGATCCTTCTATGAAACAGGATCGATGGGCATCAAAAAAAGTTTTTGTGAAAACTGCCTATTTTCTTGCTGACTGTATTTTTTGTTCAAAATCAGTGAATATTGGTCAAAATTCCTCAAAAAGTTAAGCACAGTCTCCTAGGACCTTTTACTGTAGCTACAACGGTTAGGGCCGAGGCGCACCGGAATGGCAGCGGCCGGCAGCGACGCGACGAGCACTTTCAGTGTGAAATAATTTTAAACTTTATCTACATACTTAAAAGACCAGTATCGCTTGAAAAGCAACCTGCGGCTGCCAGCGGCGACGCGAGGCCGCTCGCGGCAACACGAGCGGCCGCGCGTATAAATTAAACTAGTCAAGAGGAGACTAGGCAAGTGGGATCTGGAGATCGCGCGAGGCCGCCAGCAGCGACGCCGGGGGCCGCTGGCGGCCGCTGCCCTTCCTGTGTGACTCGGCCCTTAAGGTAGCTGTCGTTAGTGTACCATCTGTGTCATTGACTCTGGCAGGGCCACCAACAGGGATTTTAATTTTGATTACACAAAAAAATTGACGAAATTTGTCGCCAAATATCAGAATATGTCGGTCCCTGGTTCAAGAGATATAAGGGTTTATAGGTGGCCGATCTGGAGAGAGTCTCCCCAGCAGGGCCACATTTATATCTCAAAAACTAGGGCACCTAGCGAAGATCTGTTTTCTCCAATATTTTGTCGCCAATTTGTCGAAATTTGTCGCCAAGTTATAGATTTTGTCGGTGTGTAATTAAAAAGATATTAAAGAATTCAATTTCCTCAGTGGTACAAGCAAGTACAAAATACTTTATGTAGCTTCTAGACAGTATCGATGACGTCATATTGAGGAATTTTTGTTTCGAATTAAATAAATATAAACTTCTTCTATAATTTCAACCACCAAAGGAAAGTTGTATTCATTACCTATAAACAAATCTACAATAAATATATGTAATTATTTATCTAACACAATGTACATTTACCACTTAGGTGCTGGCAGATAGATCGCTGCGCTCCGTTTCATTTACGGTAAGTAAGAACGAGATAGATGCGCGTGTACAGACGAGCTACTTATAACGAGTTACCCGTCACGTAAGTTAAAGTCTTAAAGTGGAACTTATTATGAATAGTTACGAACTCGAGTGTTGTTATCTCTATTATAGGTATTCCTTCGATGTCCATATATTATTTGGCTACAATGAGGATAGCAATTTTTTTTTAAACCGGCCAAGTGCGAGTCTGGCTCGCGCACGAAGGGTTCCGTACCATTTTCTATAAAAACGGCAAAAAAAATCACGTTTGTTGTATGGAAGCCCCCCTTAAAAATTTGTTTTATTTAAATTTAATTATTTATTTTTATAGTGAATATATAACTAAATATTCTGTGAATATTTCAAGCGTCTACTGTCTGTTGCCGTTATCAATATCGAGCAAAAAAATCACGTTTGTTGTATGGGAGCCCCCTTAAATATTTATTTTATTCTGTTTTTTTAGAATTTGTTGTTACAGCGGCAACAGAAATACATCATCTGTGAAAATTTCAACTATCTAACTATCACGGTTCATGAGATATAGCCTGGTGACAGACAGACAGACAGCGGAGTCTTAGTAATAGGGTCCCGTTTTACCCTTTGGGTACGGAACCCTAAAAAACACTACTTAGGTGCTTCAGTGCATAAATTATGGCTGTAACCTAATTTTCTAATTGGGGTGTATCGGGCAGGGTGTGCATTATTCCAGTTACATGTTGTATATGCCTCGCGAGGATATGCTCATTTAGGACGAACCATTTAGTAGGTACCTTATTAATAGGTATCTATTGAATTTTAAGATTATATCTGAAATTTCAAGTTTGTGTACTATATAGTGAAATTAACATAGGTACATAACATAACATCACACAAAAAAAAAACACATTCATAAAACAGTTGCATGCGACTGTACATCTTGACACCAAATAGACCAAGAGCAAGGTTTTAAATGTTTTCAAACAAGTTTAAGCCTCTCTAACCTAGTATTTAAAACATAAAAACATGTATTTAATTGAGAATTTATGTCTCTCGGACATTTCTAAGGACTGTAGACCGATAAAACTAGAAGTATATTACACATATTAATAGAAATATTTTTTCTTGCCAATTTTTCGTGAACTCTTCGATCTAGCTCTTGGACTATACCTTACTAATTGAACTCATTATATCTCCTAAACTAAGACCCGACAAATTCTGATATTTGACGACAAATTTCGACAAATTTACGACAAAATATGGGAGAAAACAGATCTTCGCTAGGTGTCTTAGTTTTTGAGATATAATGTGGCCCTACTGGGGAGACTCTCTCCAGATCGGCCACCTATAAACCCTTATATCTTTTGAACCAGTGACCGACAAATTCTGATATTTGGCGACTTTTGACAAATTAACGACAAAATATGGGAGAAAACAGATCTTCGCTAGGTGCCTTAGTTTTTGAGATATAAATGTGGCCCTGCTGGGGAGACTCTCTCCAGATCGGCCACCTATAAACCCTTATATCTTTTGAACCAGTGATCGACAAATTCTGATATTTGGCGACAAATTTCGACAAATTAGCGACAATTTTTTTGTGTAATCAAAATTAAAATCCCTGTTGGTGGCCCTGCTAGAGTCAATGACACGTCCCATCTCAAAAATCCACCCTGATAAATACCCTTAAAATCCTTCCACATTTTCTTATCGATAATTCGGTATTTAATTACTTTGTCTCGAATGCGGTCTCGTGTTTATGTTAATTACTAATTTAGCTATAAAACATCCGTCTTAAAAAATTGCATACATCGTGAATAATAAATTAGTGAATCTCATTGTGTCAACACAGAGTGTTTAGATAGCTAGTATTCTTAGTTTCCTTATGCGGGTGAGTAAAAAAAATTTGTTTACATTAGATAAGTATTTTTTTTAAAGTTTGAAGTTTAACAATAGTTATATATGATACTAGCTGCGCCCCGCGGTTTCACCCGCATAAGTCTCGATCCCGTGAAAATATCAGGATAAAAAGCATTCTATGTGTTAATCCAGGTTATGAACTATCTGTGTGTCAAGTTTTATCCAAATCTGTTTAGTAGTTTTTCCGTGAAAGAGTAACAAACATCCACACATACATACATATAAACTTTCGCTTTATATTAGTAGGATTAGTACAGTAAGTTGGTTTTAACATACGAGTAGACCAATTTAAGCCCGAGATGAAGTCAAGCACTTACCTTAGTCACGAGTTTTCTGCAATTTGCGCCTCATTCAAGATAACAGGTGGGTAGATTCCATATTAATATCGGATTCCTCTCTTCAACTCATATTTTGTTTTTAAATAACGGTCGGAAAATCGGAAAGTCGCAACAATCTTTGACGTTTCCTAAAGGGAAATGGCGCGAATTTGCAAATGGCGCCACGTGCACGCGTAGTGAAAATTAGAACTACATTTTACGTCCCATTTTTTATATTTAGTAAGACAAACGTATTGAGCAAAAGCGCTTCCAAGGAGGTTCGATCATTCAGATTGTTTATTCTCGTAATGTGAAACTCCTTGGTGGAATTCTTTTATATTTTTTATGGAAATTAAAAAAAAAACCGTAAAGGATACGCTCGGCGCTATACATAGTCATAGTCATTTATTCATAAACAAGTAACTAATTTGAATTTACACACAAAATTACACACAATTAAATCCTATACAATGCGAGATCAGCTTATGGGAATGGTTAGCTTGATAAGTATCTATGTGTAGTGTACGATATTTTACTTAATTGAAATAAGTTTTAAACGGTCAGTTTCCAATCATTTATGTACATTTGGCTTTGATCAATAATGCACTATTGATTGCATGTGTAATGCACTATTGAGTGCATTATTGATCGAAGACATTTGGTAAGTTTTTTTTTTTAAACTTGTGTTTCTACCTACTATTACTAATTTTTTTTTAAACTTAATTAGGAGCTTAATTCCTTTGATTTGGACAGTTACATGATGAAGACTAGCCTAGTATAGGATAGGAGTAGTAGAACCAAAGTAGAACTCTTTGTAAAGATTTTGCCTTACGTCACGAAATGCAATAATCTACATATCTTAACTAAGTACTCATAAATTTTGAAGAAGAAGTTTTTATTTATAGGTTAATCTCCGGAACTAACGTACCAATAAAATAAAAAACACTTCACTGGACTTTCAATAAACAAAGGCAGAAAGAATGCTAAGCGAAAACTTAGTGTGTATTAGCGCGGGCAGGCGATGCCATGCGACGAAATCGCGGGTAGAAGCTTCGATCAGTGCATTATTGATCGAAGGGTAGAAGCAAGTATTATAAGAAGAGGGAGCGAATTTTGTGAGTTTGTGTAAATGTGGAGGGTTATTTCCAGAACCAATCAATCTGTCTAGCCTTTTCTCAACTATGTTGGGGTCGGCTTCCAGCCTAACCGGATGCTGCTGAATACCGTATTTTATAAGGAGCGACTGCCTATCTGACTTCCGTAAGTCTGGTTGTCAGACTTTCGGGCTTCTGACGACCCGTAACGACTGTCAAAGATCACGAATGACAGCCAGCGTACCAGTGCTTTCCGAGGCACGGAGGAGTCTCGGTATGTTAAGATGGTTACCCATCCACAGGTCATCAGAAAAATTATTTCACTACTGGGAAGATACATTATTCCAGAGGGACAAAGGCTTAATATTATGTAAATATTTACATAAAAAAAGAAGGAATTATTAGTAGGTGCTATAGATGTACTATCTTGAATTCATGCAAGCCTAGTACTTTTTGTAAGGTTACTGCTCAGCTTGTACACAACGTGTCGTGAATAGAATACTGTCTTCACATGTAAATTGCACGTATGTGAAGCCGGGGCCGGTCGCATGTATATGAGCTACAAGGCCATTCAAATAATATGAAAAACATAAAAAATGGCAAACACAATGATTATTTTAACACCTCTCGGTATGCCATTAAAAACGTTATCAAAATTTTATAAATTTCGCTGAATGTTTATTTATTTATTGAGCAAGGCACACCAACGACATATTTAGTACAAACAGTAGGTAATTCTTTCGCATTTAGTTTTCTTTTTTTTTTTCTTTTGCATTGTTTGCACTCTTGAACCACATTAAATTATCTGTATTTCTCCAAATGCCGTTAGCTGACTACCACAAAACACTTATCATGCCACTATTCACTATAATATTGCAGCAATAAACAGCCGTAAAGTAAATAAATAATTTATGCCGGTGTCGGCGTCTGCGCCTCTTTACTTGTCAACACGATACCATAAAGTACCACAGATACTAAAGGCATAGACAAGTAACTGATGTTACGTCGGATGCAGACACGCGGATTACTTATTATTTTACTCTTCATTATATTTCACACACATTTTTATTTTTATTTTTTATTATATTTATTTGTCTGTATCTATCTATCCGTGACATCACTGCGGGCCCTATCAGAATACCAGCGCTGCGACATTTTTATTTATTTTTAAATGTCGCGGCATTATGCTGAGATAGGAGCCTTTTGGCCTCGTACAGGACTTCCTTCTGTGTCTTCATTTTAATGTAACTTTGTTTTTGATTGTTTTTTATTTATGTTTAATGTGTTTTTAGTTTTGTGATTTCCTGTGCGAGTCTCAATAAATACTTTTTCTTTCTTTCTTTCTTTCTTTCTATTTACAAAAAAAAATAACAATCGGTAATCACAAGTCTTCAGTACTGTGTAAATACATCACATAGAGGCATGCACGGATGAACTACAATTAAATTAGAAATTAATTTATAAATCAATATGTTCAATATACTTATCCAGTTATCCTATACTATTAAATGACCAATCTTCTAATATATAAAATTCTCGTGTCAGTGTTTGTAACAAAACTCCTCCGAAACGGCTTGACCGATTCTTATGAAATTTGACGTATATTTAGTAGGTCTGAGAATAGGACGACTATTTTTATACCCCTAAGTGATAAGGGTGGTCCACCCCAATTTTTTATTTTCTATTTCTTGGTCAATTTATTTTTTTATTTTCATGTTTCGGCATAAAAAATACATACATCCCTTAGGTAGGGTAGGTACTTAGGTAGGTAGGTGAAGGTAGGTTTTGTAGGTAGGATAGGTAGGTAGATGGGTATGTATGTAGGTAGGTAGGTAAGGTAGGTAAGTAGGTACGAAAGTAGGTATAAAGGTAGGTAGGTAGGTGTAGATAGGTTTTGTAGGTAGGTATTTAGGTAGGATAGGTAGGTAGGTAGGTCGGTAGGGTGGGTAGGTAGGTAGGTAGGTAGGTAGGCCGGGTAGATAGGTATGTAGGTAGGTAAGTATGAGATACGTGACGTGTTTTTGTATTTTGTGCTGTCTTTTGTGTGCATCAAATAAATGGTTTATCTATCTATCTATAGATAGGTAGGTAGGAGGTAGGTAGGTTCAAGTAGTAGCTTCAGGTTATTTGATGACCTTAAAAATTTCGTGTGCGAATCGCAAAGATACTGGAAACGTTTCTGAGAGGGGAGGGAGGGGAAAAGAGCACGCTATACAATAGGGAAAGATATGAGCATTTCGGCGAAGGCGAATTGGTAACCACTTGAGCTTCACACGAAATTCGGAAACGTGGTCATATTCGTAAATCGAATATGAACCTTATACAAACATTTTGAAGCCGCTCAAGTTTATCGAGTTGGTCTTGAGTAAGGTCAAGATAGCTGGCATCAGCATAATGAGGATGGGTAAAAGAAGTAATTGTGCAAGCGCAATCTTGGTGGCAGTCGGTAGAAAATTACGCAGTCTTTTCAGAGATGCAGCGGATTCAAATAGCTTACGGCTAACTTCCTGTAGCTAGGCAGTCCAATAGGAGTAATTTAAGATATATAAAATATAATGAAAATATTTATCTCGGAGGAAGGTATGTGTCTCTTTCGTTATCAGGCATATTTTAACTACTACGTATACCCATGAGTGTTGGTTATTCCGCAATAGAAAAACCGTTCAAATTATAATTTACGATAACATTAATCACACTAGTACTTATTTCACACACTGTAGGTACACGATAAAACTATTCGAAACGCGCGACAGTTTCTAAATATCTTCACCGCTTGACCGCTACCCATGAAGTCTGCTTCTGCTCTGCTGAGCCGCGGCCAGCGGCCGGTCCGAGCCTTATATTGTAGACTATGTCGAGTGCCACCACCTGGCGGCGCTGGCGTCCCGATTAGTCGACTCAATAACGTATTTCCGACACGACAATCTTGCTTGCACACGTCGTCGTACCTGCAACCAAAACTCAACAACAGTGCCTGTTCGACTCGGTCAATTCTGACCATTTACGGGTTCCAACTTTTGAGATTAGGAACCTTAAACCTCAACACTTTCTCACTTTCTAAATGAACTAAACAAACTTTGATTAATCATCAAACAGAGCCATGTACCATCGTTTTTCACATAATCATCTTTTTTCACTAAAAGCCTTAGACACCTGGAAACCCACACACGAGTAAACCACTCTAACGCCACGGCTCTCCAGCCTACCAGCAATCGCATTGCGCTCATACATCCAGCACATGGATCAATACTATGGTCTCTCTAGACCCCGACCTCTGCAGAGAAACACGCCCATAGGTCGCCACCTACGGACTACTTGAGTTGCCTCAAGGGACACCGATTTCTACCGAGCTACGAGTACGTAATAACTTCTGGTACGGTCGTTCGTGCCGATAGAGAACCCAACTCGCGTGTTTCCCATAACTTAGGCTTGCTCATCACCACTGTGATCACCATCTACTTCGACTGGTACGTGACCTACTGGCATTTTTCTTAACCTATCGTAAGCGTATTGTAAGTAAGGTTAGAATTTAAAGCTTTCAACGTATAGCGGTCACAATCCATAACTTTCGCTACCTTAAAAAGAACCTTTACAAAAACTGGTTTGCAAAGCAATAATCCAACCGCTTACTTATTTGCTGTTTTTGAAAGTTAGCTAAAATAGCCGTTCTTATATTAATTTACTTTAAAAAGTTAAATCGGTAAATATCTGCATTACTCTAACATTTTGGCGCGCGCTTTTACAATTTGCGGAGAAGAATACGAACAATAATATAATATTGCTCATAGCAAATAGCGTGTTCGTTTATACCCTACAGTTTGACCAGACTTAATATATATCTATGTAAAATTTGAGTCTGTCCAGTAGAATTTGCATGATGCTGGATATGTTCCAGCATCACGCACAGACAAACAGACATTAATTCTTAATAATACAGTTTCGGCATTAGAATCGATCTCAGACCTCGTAGCAAATACTTTTTTTCAAAAATATTCAATGTATGATTTTAATAAATGTCTATAGAAGAGATAGTGATTATAAACTAGCTGCACCCCGCGGTTTCACTCGCATAAGTCTCGATCCCGTGGGAATATCGGGATAAAAGTATCCTGTGTCGTAATACAGGTAGAGAATACAATACAGAAAACGGTCGGGATCCCGGGATCCCGAATCTCGGGATCCCGGGATCCCGACCGTTTTCTGGCCCCGAAAATCCCGGGACTGTACTTGGCTAATCTCGGGATTTTCGGGATTGCCACAAACAAGTCTAGTTTGTATTCCGTAGTCCGTTGCGCCTTGAAAATAACCTTGCCTAGATTATTTTAATACATTACGACAAAAAGCAACTCGTACAATACGTAGGTACCCACTATTTACTACACAGGTACAGTCCTAATAATATGTTTGTCGTAGAACTTAGAAGGGACTTCCCCACTCGGAATACTTTAATACAATACTCTTAAGGTAATTCCCCAACGAACCAACAGGGGAATCACCCGATCATCTCATATCATAATATTGTTGCGGGTATTTCCCGTCGGTCGGGGATTCCCAGTACGAAAGTATAAATATGCAAATCAGGTTTTATTTTTTTCATTTATTGTTCTGTCAGTGACGGGTTACGTAGGCTACGTCATTAATGTTTTGTCCTTTTCTTTTCTTACTTTATTGTGATTTCTGTTGTGCAACAATATTAAAAACAAGATTTACGAAATTATATTTTTTATTTTATTTGTGCCCAATCTGAAACCTAAGTCTAATCCCGGTATTTCCCCGGGATTCCGGGATTACGCATCAAAAATCCCGTAATCCCGGGATTGAATAACATGCTCGGGATTGTATTCTCTAAATACAGGTCATGGTCTCCCCATGGGCCCAAACAACTAACCTAACTAATATTATAAATGCGAAAGTGAGTTAGTTTGTTGGTTAACTTTATCTCTATCGGTCAAGTCTTTCCGAAGATATAGCTTGACACTTCAGTTGCAAGTAATCCCCGCACTCCTAAAGAAATGTAAGCTTTATTTTATGTTTATTTTTTCCTTTTTTTTCAGATGTTAGTGATGGTGAGACGATGGTATCGTTCGCGAAGAAATCAGTTAATTATATTATTAATAATAAGTACATACTGTATGATATTATATTATATTCCTCTAAATGGCAATTACATGCCACAGGACATGCCACGAGAACCCGATTATGCAAGGAGGTAAGTCTATTGGGAAGATTTTATTAACTTTAGGACAGCTTTCCAAAGAAAAGTACGCGCTTCGGGAATCCTCGTGTTTCCGAATTAGCACCTCAGAGTAATAACTAAAGCATAGAGGGAGCCTACAAATTAACAACAAATTACGATATATCTAAGCTCTTCTCTCTTATGGCGCAGATTGTACACTTAAAAGAGACAAATGCATGGATTCATCTATGCTTAAAACTAAATGGACGTTCCGCAATTGTCAAACTGTAATATTTGGTCTCTTTTTACACGACCAATTAAAAAAGCACAATACTTAGTACACGGTTAACCGTACAAAGTATTTGATTTAGTCGTATATTACGTCGTGAATTTCAGTACGTGTGCTGGTTGAGGTGCTGGTCATTGTTTTGTTCAAAATAATAGATTTACGCAAAATTTTCAAGAAAAACTTGGTTCTAAGTACAGATTAATAAGCTGTTAACATGGCTTGTTTTGTGGTATCCTGTAAATTACATTCGTCACGGAAAGAAAACAATAAATTTGTAAGCTTTCATCGGTAAGTGTTTTTTTTACAGTTTTCCTATAAAATCATGCAAAATATTTGGATGCCATCACTAATAGTAATAACATACATATTAGATTGATTATGATCTCTTCAAACTATCTTTATTACAAATTATGGTGTGATCGCGAATTAATTTTCAAAAAAATAAATCGTTAAATTGTGAGGTTATGTTATGCTAGTGATGGAGATACTTTTTATCGATATGATAATTTTATGCCGATAAATTGGAAAAGTTATCGTTTTCTTTTTCAGTATACCTTCAAATGAGAAAGAAAATTGGTGTAAAGTGATTCCAAGAGCCAGAAATTATTGGACTAAGCATAGCCGAGTATGTTCTAAAAATTTTACGAACGACTGCTTTGTTAGTAGCGATAAATAGAGAAGGTTTAAACCTGGCGCCATACCATCCCTATTATTGGTAAGTAAAGCCATCTTCACGTGCGCTCACTTAGTGATCAATTCGCGTTATGTTTACCTATCACAAAACGTTCACAGTTCTGTGCCCCAAAGCTCCGTGAAAAAAAATGTTTTTCTTGTATCTTCATTTGTTTTTCTTGCCGGTTTGAGGGGTCGACTAAAATCGCGGGAAAGTCCGAAAGGGATACCGTGGCCCCTGGCAACGTACAGGCAACTGAAGGAACACGGGTGGGTTTTAGTCAGTAAGAGTCTGATACGCCCTTCCGCTCCCCCCAGAGCGGGATAAGTTATTTGCTAATTTCCCACCAAAAAAAAGGTGTCTACTAAATGGTTTGTATGGGGACTGTGAACGTGTTAACCTTTACCAATTGTTTTACTTTACTATATACTTTACCTAATGTATATTGATATGTATTTTTGGCTATAAATAAAGTACTCGTATAGTAGATAAAACACAAGTAACACACCAAGTTAGTTTTCTTTGTTGTTTTCAGAAATTTTGCATATTATAATTGTATGGTTGAGCTGGATGGTGCTGATACATGCGTCATGTTCGTGAACGGGCGCCGTCAGTTGGGACTGGCCAACTGTTAGCTGCCATGGCTGATTTAAATTTTTGAATTGTTCTTTTTTTTATTTATCTCCTTTATTTATCTTTTTATTACGGACGCTTTTAACGTGCACGTCTTTCTACATTGTTCTCACATATGTATAATTTCAACATGAATGATGTAACGAATATTTTGTAACAATTTATTTTATATAAGAGAGTGTCCGTGGCGTTTCTTGCCCGTTCTTCTCCATAGATACCAATTACGCTTTGGAATGGACAATTAGCTTCATATTTCTGACTGACCAATTCCCTGACAATTCAAAAGTGCCCGTAAATGGTTTAATTTAAATAAATGCTTTGAGTTTGAGTTGAGAAGAAAGCAGTTTAGTTTAGTTTTAGTTCAGTTTTATTATTCGATTGAAAATCGAATAATTTAAACTGCTTTCTTCTCCTCTCTTTATTTTATTGTTTATCCCGAAATATTAAATAAAAATCCGTTTTGATCCGATTGTTTCTATTCCATTACATACATTTTAGGTAAAAAAACTTTTCCACAAAAAATTTACCGACTTCCAAAGCAAAACACTAAAAGCAAAAATAGCTTTCGTTTCGAAAGTCGTTATGGTTACATCTTATTTTTTTGTCGTTTTGTGACACGGAATTCTGAAACGAAAGTTATTTTTGCTTTTTAGTGTGGAAGTCGGTTTATTATTTGTGCAAAATTTATTATATTTCTCTTTTTAGTTTTGGTACACCATCACAAAAAAATTAGTAAGTTCTCTATAAGGTATCTAAAGGAGTGACAAAATACCCATACGTGTGAATTGCAAGATCTATCAACCGACACTGATGTCAGTTTTTGTACCGCTTGCCAAGCTCCAATGTTAGTAACGACCATTAGTTCGCAGCTTATCGTTCCTTCCGAAGCATGAAACTATCTTACTTTTCTTTTTACCGATTTCTAAGAAAAGGTTATCAATTCGATATGTATGTATCTAATATTGTTGGAATTGCACAATATTCATATTATTCTATGTGGGCTTCTAAACACGTGTGCCTTTCCTGTCTAAAATAATTAAATAACGATACCTCTGCAAAATACGGCACATCACTACCGAGACAAAAAAAGTGGACAGCCTTGCCATAAGCAACCCTTATAACTATATATCTGTCCTTGTTTTTCACACGGAATTTGTCATAAGTATAAACAGTATAACTATACTGAAATTTCACGCTCCCTCTATGTTAGTTATTACTCTAAGATTAGCACGAAAGTCACGCCTTATAGTAACCCTCGACAGAGACAATGCTTCTATAAAAGTTTTGTATTACCGCGCTTTGTAGTAGGTAGTGCACATGTCATTGCGCGTATAAAGTTTAATCTCTGTCGGGCTACCTACTCCGGTTTTTTTGCAATTTACAGCTCAATATATATATCAGTTTGTATGGTATTTATGATTTTAATGATATTATTACGGTCGCGAATCATACATATTTTAATCAAGATACAACCTGACACTGACCTGAAAATTGCAAACATCGTAAGAAAATTTGAATTTCGCGGGCTACCTTAGCGCATCCCCCTAAATGCACGACTAATTCATGATTTGGCCAATCATTACATTAATATTTAGATTATCCACTGATAGAGGCGTTGATGTCGCTTTACGCATACAACAAATCAAACAAAGTAACCCGTGACCACGCAAAAAACGTTGATGGACTTTTATTGGATTTTCAAATATGATATTATGGAAAGCGACCCACTTGGAAGGAGAGCTCGTGCGCCGCTGCCGAGGCACCGCTTGCTTCGCTCGCTCGGCTCGCGCGCGGTTTGTCACAGTTCTAACCTAACCTAACCGGTTTGGTCGGGGTACCACAAGCGGCGTGAAATGCAACATAACATTTAAAATTCGTTTCTAAAAATTCACGCCGTTTGTGGCACCTCGACCAAATGGGTTAGGTTAGGTTAGAAGCCGAAGTCGTATCAGAAGTCGGAGCCGGCCTGTCGCTGCCGGCTCTCGCTCGTTCGATGGTCGGGAGCGCCGAGTCGTGGGTACGATTTTCGCACCTCACTCACCCTGCGGGCAAGAGGTGGCCCGAATAACCGGGCTGACACCAGTCGGGGATCATGGAAGGCGCATAAGATCTCATGATCCCCGGTCCAAGTGTGGGAAGGGAACACCGGGGTGGTTTTTAATCAATAGGAGTGTGACAGACCCCTTCGCCCGCCCCAGGGCTGATAACATCCATGAGGATTTTCCACCCGGAAACAAAACAAAAAAAAGTTTAGGTTAGAACTGTGGCCAACCACTACTTGCAAGTTGGTTGCAGTTACTTGGCATTTTCACTACAATGGATACATTACATGTTACATGTTGTTGTTGTTTATTATGTTTACATTAATGAAATGGCCAAACGTCGACTGACATATCATTAAACGTTGACTTTAAAACGATATGGCCAATTTTTGCTGGCTTTTTCTTGAAACACAACTATTTCATGAAATAGTCGAACACTTCATAAAATGATTAATTCTAAGATCTGGCTACGAGATACGAGTATTATCTATTGCAATAAATGGTTTTTGAAATGACCAAAACTCAAAAAAAAACTCGAATTCTTACATAATGTTAAACGCTTTTAAACTGTCATTCCCGTTACCGATACCGTCATCGACAAGTGACAATCTTCACGGATACCGACAATCGGTACCGATACCAGCAATAACATACAACGTGACTGAGGCCCAAGCGCCGAGTAAATATAAGCAGTACGTCAGATGTGCTTATGCTGGCTTCCAACGGCGTGCACGACGCCAGTCCCACCCCAATTAGCGAGAAGCTGGTCGAGCCAGCAACTAGAAACGAGTTTGCGAGCAGCGAGTGTGTAGGAGTTCGGATAGTTTTTTCACTAGATGAGTGAGTGCGACGAGTAGAATGACTGCCCAGTCACTTGCTGGTATGCGTATGTACCAAGCAAGAGTCACTTAGCGAGTGTTCTTTCTACCCGCCAATCCAGCGTCGCTGAGTGAGTATTTTCTTTGATAGCTCTTATCGCTGTGACAAACTAGTGGAGAGAGAGTTCTCGCCGGTAGAGTAAACAATCAGCGGTCAACTATTAATACATCCCAACTAGCAAAATGGTCTTGACTACCGCAGCTTTCAAAGCCGATAAGCTTGACGCCTGTACTCTCCAAATTGTGGGAGAAAATATTCCAACACCGACTAAAACCGTGCATAGACGCCAATGGTGTTGTTCCCTCTCACCAGTTTGGCTTTTGGAAATCTCACTCAACAATAGAACAGGTTCACCGAGTATACTAAACAGGAAGACAGGCATTTCTTGATGTACAACAAGCTTTTGACCGTGTCTGGCTTATATAATTGCTGGCTAAAGTGAAGGAAAAGCTTCCGCACTCAATGTTCCTACTCATCCAGTCATATTTATCCCAGCACTGCTTCCGAGTAAAACAGGGCGAAGCAAGATCAAGATTGTATGAAGTGGAAGCTGGTGTACCACAGGGATCTGTTCTTGGCCTAGTGTTGTACAACATATTTATATCAGATCTCCCCACATTGGATATAACAATAGCAATATATGCAGACGACATAGCCTATTTATCAGTAGATGAAAACCCAGAAATGGCCAGCAATAGACTCCAGAAACAGCTAAACAAAACTCATAAATGGCTCTGTAAGTGGCGGATTCGTGCCAGTGCATCCAAGTGTCATCATATCACCTTCACGCTCAGGCGCGGAAACAGCCCTCCTGTTAGACTCGGTCCTGATACCCTACCACATACAGATTGTGTAAAGTATCTTGGTTTCCACTTGGATAGGCACCTAACATGGAAGCCACACATTAAAAATAAAAGGCACGAGATAAACCACAAATTCCGCAACCTGTATTGACTCATGGGAAGAAACTCTGTGCTCTCTGTAGACAACAAACTCCTCATCTACAACTCGGTCCTTAAGCCAATATGGACCTACGGGATCCAATTGTGGGGCGTTGCCAGCAAAACCAACATACTCTGTCTGCAAAGAGTCCAAAATGGTATCCTGAGAGCAATAGCAAATGCACCTTGGTTCACTAGGAACGACAAAATCCACCACTATCTACAAATGCCTGACTATCTACAATGACTGGTTTCTATGATTTCTATGCATTTCTATGAAGGCGAAGACGTGCCACTAGCTACGGAAGGTATTTCATAGAAACCGGTTGTATCGAGGTGACACGTCGTCGTCGCCTGCAGTTGCCGTCGTGGTCGGCTACGGAATAGTACCTTTAATATACCTACTGGTGGATTTTTACGGCGATTTTAAAGCTTTAAGATGTAGGAAGATAAAGCTATTTTAACTATAATGTAGGGGCATTATTGTTCAAATTGCTTTATCTCCTTACACTACAGTAATTAGAAAATGGTTACTTGGCCATAAGTCGACCTACTCACAATGTTATTGACATGGCCGTGTATCACGCGACACGCGTATGCATTTGGAATGTACGCGGAGTTTCAAACTTATACGCGCGTATCTATTGCTCAGTCAGTCATTTGCAACATGGCGGCTTGCGCGTAATGACATTGCAAACAGTCATTCTCTCCTGGCAGTCGAATAGCTTCTCTATGCCCTGTTCCTTGAAGGATTAAAATTGCCTGAGCAAACACTGTATTTAAGTCTCTTTCTGTCAGATATACAAAACATAGGATCGAGAAAGCTTTGAAAGAAGATAAAGGAAGTGGCTGCGAGATTCCACAGCTGGATCCTTTTGCAAGAGAGGTGACGCAATTCGACAAATACATTCCTCCAGTCAGCTGCAAGGGAAAGGACTGGGTGAAGTGCTATGTGAGTACACTGCTACAAGGATTTGGCGCTCGAATGACGTAGACAGGGGGTTGTTAAACATTTGTAATTTCTTTTTGGTGAAATGTCACTTGAAATGTAGGTATTCAAAAAACAAGATGGTGACGTTAGTTACGACTTTAGTCACGCGCCAAAAATACCTTGTAGCGCTTTATGTCATGTTGAAATCTTTATTTGAATTCAGACTCTCACATAATTATCAAGTTTTGGAAACATCGAACTCAAACACCGAACAGACAAAGTATGTCATAATGTCACTCCATTTCTTTAAGTACTTATGTTTTTATTTTTTGTATATTAGCATCATGTTTATATGTATATTCATGTAATTTGTTATCTTTTAATTGTGCTTTTGTGTGTCTTTTGTATGCACTGAATAAATGTTTTATCTATCTATCTAAAGCTCGAATTCCATTCCAACCAAAATTTTACCTTTTTATTACAAACGGTCAAACAAGAATCAGCTTAGACAACATAACGCTAAAGTAATTAGTTTATTATGTTGCAATACATGAAAATCTAATCTAAAAAAAATAAAAACACGATCAAAATTTTAAAAGTCGGGGGGACCTGTTATGCCCCCAAGTACCCGTTGGGCGATCTCGTTGGCCAAGCGCGCTCGGCCAATGTCATACTGGGCCTTTTTTGCGTGTATTTGCCGTTTGATTTGCGTGTAACGTGATATTGCCCGTTGGCCGAGCGCGCTCGACTGGGTACGGTTTAAAATGTTCCACAGAACGGTCCCCCGAGAACAGTGACAACTTCTTTTTTACTTTTTAGTTCGCTTTTTGACAGGATAGTCGTGTTTTTTATTTTTGTATTATAAATTTCAGTGACATATTTTTTTCACATTTGAAAATGGAGCCATACTGCCGCCATTTTTTTTTTTTTTTTTTTAAAAGCCGTTTTGTTCAGACATTTAAAAGTGTGAAATAAAGAAACTTGCATGCATACATGAACCCTGAAAATATTACACTCCTTTTTTGAGCAGTCGTATAAAAATGAAGCGACAGTGCTTAACATTTTCATTCCTATATTGTAAAATACCTGACCAGTAATATGGAATGGATAATTTGAAGAGACCACAATGCCTAATGGACATTTGTTTCGCACACTGAACGCTGTCAGTCTTTTATCCTAACATTTCACATTCCAAAATCAAATACCTAAAGAGAAGAAAAAAAAAAGGTATGTTTTACATAACCATAACTTTTGATTTTTCCAGCACTCTGAATGCAGAGTAGTGGATGAAATATTATCTACGACGACGGTAGATATAGTATGTAACTACCAAGATATCATCCACGTGAGTGACAATGTGTACTACTTAGGACCATCCACAGAAGTGACGGGTAATAAGCCTTACATACTGAATGTGAGTGATCATGTCAAAATAAACTGTACTGTAAATAGAAAAAGGTAAGGTGCAAAATTATTTGAATTTTTATTTTATTATCACGCCTGCATTCCGTGTAATGGCAGGTAGAAGTGTACAAAGTACTGTCAGGGAAATACAAGGTTATGTAATTTGATTGTCTTATTGTGCCATTTGCCAGAGCAGTGGTCGCCCAGTGGTAAGCTCCGCGTCTTAAAAATTTTTGGTCTTGAGTTCAAACCCAGGCAGGCACTTTCCTTTGTGTTAATGATTTCTACATCACTGCTCTCAAAATGTGGATGACCCAGCTGGGGGAACGTAATATAATCGTCTGATTTGCTTACATGCTTAGGGTCTTGGGTTAGGCAAAGTGTTCTTGGATTTTTCCATTAGGGATGTCTTAGTAACAGCTCGGAGTTTGACTTTGGCCGTGTATACCGTCGGATTGCCATCCCATTGGAGTATGAGGTTGAGGGAAGAGAGAGCACTATAATATCTTCCGTCCGAAGGCTGGTCTCCACTGAGATTGGTCGCCATGGCCGAAATTCGGTCTGGCGGACTATTACCTTACTTATTAGAACCTTCTATTAAGATCTGCGCGCCAGATACTTGGTAGAATATGACGGAAACTTCATATGTATATTTTTTAAATAATTGTATGCGTATCTTGCAAATAAATATATTCTGATTATGCTTTTATAGCAGCATTCTCAACTCAACATGGATAGGCTATTCCATAGGGTTTCGTAACTCAGTACCACGGATAGCTTCTCCGCCGAATCGAGAAGACACACTCAATGTACTTATGTTTGGCTTCGACTCCACCTCCAAAAACGAGTTTATACGAAAAATGCCGAAGTGTTACGAATACCTCAAGAATCACGCCAAGGCAACAATACTCAATGGGTAAATATAAAACAATTTTGTAACTGAATGAATGCACATTGTGAAAGTAACTTGTTCATTTCTGTCATTTTGAGGGTTCCGCAGTCAACAAGGAAGCCTTTTAATTTCGCCATGTCCGTCTGTCTGTCTGTCTGCGGCTTAGTTCAGAGACTCTAAGTACTAGAAAGCTGTAATTTGGTACGGGTATACATATTAATCACGCCAGCAAGGTGGTTTTTGATGGTAGCTCCGCTACACCTAAAGTTGGGATGTTTATGCTAGAGAGTGCTAGGCACACTAAACCCCGTTCCCTAAAATTAGGATTCTTCAATGTTAATAGCATTTCTGGTTAACGAGATGACATTGGCACTTTCCTACGCGACCATCAGCTTGACATCCACCTTATACAGGAGACCTTCCTTAAGCCCCACCAACGAAATCCGACAGGTCTCGTTGCCACAAGGCATCTGCATCCCAATGGACTCTCCTCTCCTCTCTCACCTAGAGTCCTTTCTCTGTCGGCTCGGCATGACTGTTTATCAACCAATCCCCATCATTTCCGCCTATAATCCACTTACTGATTGTTACGCGGATCCCATCTATCTCACCAGAGACTACACTGCCCTCTTTGGTCTGAGTGACTCCTTCATCTTGGCGGGTGATCTCAATCCCAAACAGTTTGGAACAGCAGCACAATTTCTAATTAACCGAGGTTATATGTTCGACGCGTATGTATTATAATTTTTTTTTTATGTATGTACGATTTCTCCGTCAATTGTGGACCGATTTTGAAAATTCTTTTTTTGTTTGAAAGGGTATGCTCCCGGATTGGTCTCATATAAATTTTATTAACTTTGCTTGGATAGTTTTTGAGTAAGCTTCAATAATACGTATTTTACCCACTTAGTATATGTGGATGATATGATAACTTCCTGTGACTGTTATTTACATAGCAGGTACTGGTATTCGAATTTGTGTGGGTACCACAACTAAAAAGTAAAAAAAAAAACTTCTTACAAAAAAAAAAAAAAAAAATATTTTTTTCTAGGGTATTGATGAGCAGGTCCACCGCCTGGTGCCCGCTTATCGTTGAATTTTGTTTGAATTTTGGGACACGTGTATATGTAATCTATGAGTAAAGAACCACTCTCGGTACTTAAAACAAAAAAATGGCTTAGTAGTTTTGGAGATAAGGGGGTGGGGGGTGGAATAGTAAATTATCGATTTCCTTAAGAGGGTTTATCCTAAAAGTTGGCATCGTCGCAAATAACTGTCAAATATTTACATGTTTTGATCCATAAAGCAATATTACTGTGTGGAAATAAAAATGTGGCTAACTAGCGAACTAGAATAGGTATTAATAATGAATTGCAATTATAATATTCAATTTGATGTTGTACCCATTTTAGGTGTACAAAACGCATTTGGAAAGTTTCGCAGTGGGTCGCGTCTTATCAAAGCGACCGAAAGCAATACGTTGTTATTAATAAAGTTAATGAAAATTTACTAACCTCGTATTCATCTGACTATAGAGTTAATAATTGCGGCGTCCCCCAAGGGAGTGTATTGGGACCCTTATTGTTTCTATTCTACATAAACGACTTACCGCTAGTGACGAATCATAAATGTGTATTATTTGCAGACGACATTTCAATGATTGTGACATCTGACAAAAAGTGTAAAACTAAATCTGATCATGAGATCGACATTAATAATACTATTGATGACATTATTAAATGGTTACAGCCTTACAGGCAAATAAATTGAAAATTAATTTAGATAAATCTAATTATACAGAGTTGATATGACAGAGGGGCATTAAATTACACTACGTATACTATACGTGTTTAGTATTTATTTGATACGGTATAAAAATAAAAAGCACCAAAAATGAGTATTTTTTTTTTCAAACAAACTAAATAGCTTATGAATCAGAGTAAAACGCAACCACCCTTTGTAAATAAATTTAACTGACCTTAGAAGATACCTAGGTAACAGTGGCAACGCCGCGCGCGCGGCGCGCGGCGTGTTTTATCTCATTTCAAAGCGGGCGGCCGGCGCGCGGCGGCGGTGGCGCGGGCGGCGGCTTAGGCCTTCGCTCGCGGCTTTTGTTAGGTATGGTTTTGAAGTACGCGCACAACAACAAAAACACTAAAATTTTAAATTCTCGATGTGTCCTTCATTCACATGAATGCAAAAATTATACCGACGGAGAATATTGTTACTTATTTTTCTAATTAAAAATCATGTCAGTGTATTCTAACGCCGTGTAAGTTACACGAGGCATTGTTGAACACTTTAATTACACACACACACACAAAACCTAAGTTTAATTACGTGTCGTATCACAATAAAAGCAGTCGATCACAAAAAAAAACACTAACACTAAATAATAATAATCCCAAGTTACGTGTCCTGTCACAATAAAAAAAGAAATACCGTCTTAAACTTGTTTAGTGTCCTATCACAATAACAAAACTAAATCCCAATTGTCAGCGCGCGAGTTCGACAATACGGAGGCGGCGCAGGTACTTCCGTGTTACGTAACATAAGTACGTTCCGAAAGAATAGCGTCGGCGCACTGAAAAAGACAGTTTTTAGAAGCCCCACTCACTTACCGATCGCAACCCCTGCCCCTCGTCGCTAGGATGCAATAGCAAACACTGACCTATTTCTATTTCTTTTACCCGCGGGGGTTTTGCTATGATCGCCACTCTCGTAATGAAAATGCAAGTGTGTGTGTATTTATTGCTTCCTTGTTTGCATTGTCATCTTTTCAGCGAGAATATTTGGTTGTACTTGTGACTTGCGTCACAGCGGCAACAACGCATAGGTTATACTCAGACTTATCGTTTTAAGGTGCATGACCTATGCGTATAGACATAATCAGCTGTTAGGAAAGATACATCGTGTTCAAACGGGGCAAAAACTTAAAAAATCATTTGCGACTAAACTACTGCTCCTATTTAATTGATTTTTGGTACAGAGCTTGAAAATGGTACCTAGTATAGGCAGTTTAAAGGAAAGCCCCTCTGTCGTATCAACTTTGTATACAGTTCAATAAATCAAAACATAATAAATACAATTTCAAACTTTATATTGACAGGTTAAGGCCTGAAACTGCGTTAAGCGGGCTCCCGCGAGGGCAACCGTCGCGTGTCTACGCGCGTGGACACGCGGGTGGGCTCCGTGGGAACGCGACGGTCCCCGTCGTGGGGACCCGTCGCGGAGACCGGATTATTTTATTTACGCAGTGCCGCTAGTTCAATTTTAACGGTGTGCATGTATAGTCGTGTCGATGGAGAACTTAATATATTATTACGTAGCAAAACGACGACTAGCAAAAAAAAAACGACAGCCAGTAAGCCCGTTTATTGAATCTAGGTTGCTGTGCGGGGAATTTGTTGTAAAGTTCAGTAAATTAAGAGAAAATGATAACTCATTTTACAAATATTTTAAAGTTTCGGTACAGTTCTATGACGAATTATTTTCGAAACTGGAACCATATTTCAAGATCAACAATTTAAAAGTAAGATCTGTATCAGTCATATCATCAATGGAATGGCTGGCAATAACACTGCGGTAAGTAAACAATTATAATTTGTTCTTCATCATCTTTATTTTTGCTTATACTAATTAACATTATTTCTTTGCTCATTAATCACAATTATAATCACAGTTTTTTACTCGTACATTCTTAATATTATTATTACTAATTAAAATTAAGTATTTCTTTGCTCTTAAATCACTTTTATAATCACAGCTTTTTACTGGTACATTATTACTAATTAACATTATTTCTTTTCTTATGAATCAAAATAACATATTTTTTACTACAATACTAATTTTATCGTCTTTTTTTTCTATACTACAGATAGTGTATACCGAATCACAATGTAATAACATTATTTTTACTTATTCAGGGTGTCGCATTGAAAGAGGATAATTTTCTTCAGATTAAGTCGATACTTAATGAGGCAAACACATTTTCTAAAGTATCATAAAATTTAGACAAAAAAATGTATTTGTCCCAAAAAGTATCCAGTTTCGATTAACATTACCCACCATCAATGAGACATTCTTTAAAGGTATTATTTATTATTAATACCAGTACTTACTAAAGCAGTCTAGAGCAGTCTTAATCATATTCTTGAAGTCTTCATTCTCATATAATTCTAATTAATCTTCTGTTGTGTCTGTGTTTTGAGTTTCTGTTCCGATATTAAGTGATCTTAAATCAATCGTGCTAATTGTATTTTGCGTTTCTGATAAACCCATATTAATTGATGGTAAATCATCCAGAGTAATAACTGTTTCTTTTTCGATGTCAATCAAAGCTTCTAAGACTTTAGTTCGAAATAATAATTTTTTAAATGTATTAAATTTTTTGACTGTTGGAATTAAAGATTTAAAAAAATTCAAGTCTTCGTCATCAGCATCAACATTGTTTTGTTTTACACACTGCAACAATTCTTTTTCAAAAGGAGTTGGTGATGATTGGCGTTTACGTTTTCGTGATGATTCTGGCTCTGTATTATTATTTGCACGTTCATGATTTGAATTTCCGGTACTGGTGCTGGGTACTGAGATGTTATTATTTGCATTTGTTGATGAGTCTTGATCTTCACTCTGATTTTCTATAGATTCATCTGCTTCATAACTTGAGTTCGAATCTAAAAAGGTTAACATTTCAAAATAAATGTATTTCTTGCCTGTTTTAGCACCTGAACCTGATTTCAGTTTTTTTTTACTTGCTTTCACTTTCATATATGTGTCCCTTGCAGTTTTCCATCGTGATTGCACTTTTGTGACTGAAACATTAAAAAAAATTTACAGGTACTTAACAAGCGGACATACTTTCGTGGACCTACATCTGGCGTATCAGGCAGGAATAACCACAATCAGAAAAATAGTGAAAGAAGTCTGTCAAATTATAAATGAAAGGTTGAAGGAGTCTGCATGCCATTGTTTTCCCGTGCGCGATGGGAAGAGATAGCAGATGGTTTTTTGACGCAAGCTCATTTTCCCAACTGTATTGGTGCAATAGACGGGACACATATACGTATTATAAGACCTCCTCACAGCGGTTCACTTTACTACAATTATAAGCATTATTATTCCATTGTTCTACTTGCAATGTGTAACGCAAATTATGAATTTACCTACATAAATGTGGGGGTACAGGGTAAAGAATCTGATTCTGCAATTTTCACCCAAAGCCGCTTGTTCCAACAAATGAATGATAACTTATTGGATATACCTCCTGCTAAAGCGTTACCCGTGCTACACAACAATAAATCAACCAATACTGCAGCAACCGTACCAATACTGCAGCAACCGTACCAATACTGCAGCAACCGTACCAATACTGCAGCAACCGTACCAATACTGCAGCAACCGTACCAATACTGCAGCAACCGTACCAATACTGCAGCAACCGTACCAATACTGCAGCAACCGTACCAATACCCTACGTTGTTGTAGGAGATGAAGCATTTGGGTTGTCTAGCTATGTCATGCGGCCATATGCTCGAGCTCTCAATTTGGACCATAAGAAACAAATATTTAATTATAGGTTAACAAGAGCGCGACGTTATATTGAATCAACTTTTGGTATCATGGCTAATAAATTTCGAATACTTCATCGTCCTTTAAACGTTTCAAAAGAGAACGCCATTTGTTTTGTTAAAGCGATATGTATTCTGCATAATTTTATTAGATCTAAACAAGATGACAATAATGTCGACGATGTTGTCATTACACCACGCCATATTCGGGACGTCGACTATGGGTTTGGGAACACCCAAAGAGATGCGTAATTGCAATTATTTTTAATAAATGTATTGACTGTGGTGTAATTCCTGACTTAATGAAGAGTAGTAAAATAATACCTTTGTTTAAATCGGGCAGCACATCAGACCCCACGAACTTTAGACCTATTTCTGTGCTTCCTACTTTTAGTAAAATATTTGAAAAATTGATGCTAGATCAATTGCAAAGACATTTTAATAAACATAAGTTATTAAACAGTAAGCAATTCGGTTTCACAAGGGGTCGCTCGACTTCCGACGCTGGTGTTGAGCTTCTTTCACATATTTTTGAGGCCTGGGAGGAGTCACATGATGCCCTAGGCATTTTTTGTGACTTATCTAAGGCTTTCGATTGTGTTTCTCATGATACATTGGTCAGGAAATTGCATCACTATGGTGTTAGAAACACTGCCTTGGATCTTCTTATTTCTTATTTGGATAATAGGATCCAAAGAGTGGACGTTAACGGCAAGCGATCTCCGGGTTCTATTGTCACTATGGGAGTTCCGCAGGGCTCAATTCTTGGCCCTTTTTTATTTCTCGTATATATTAATGACCTACCTTGCCTTATAAAGAACAGTCATGAAATAGTGTTATTTGCAGATGACACGTCACTTATATTTAAGCTTAAGCGACAACAGACAGTTATTGACGATGTGAATAATGCTCTCTCTAAAATAGTGCATTGGTTTAGTGTTAATAATTTACTTTTAAACGAGAAAAAGACTAAATGTATTAGATTTCTAACACCTAACGTTAAACAGGTGAAAACCAATGTACTAGTAAATGGGACAGAATTGGATCTTGTGGACACCACTGTGTTCTTAGGTATTACTTTGGATTCGAAGCTTCAGTGGGGCCCACATATAACCAAATTGTCGAAGCGGCTAAGTTCTGCAGCCTACGCGGTGTATAAAATCCGTCATTTGACTGATGTAGAAACAGCTCGATTAGTATACTTTAGTTATTTCCATAGTGTAATGTCGTATGGCATTTTGTTGTGGGGAAATGCAGCCGACTTTCAGGCTATATTTGTGCTGCAGAAACGTGCCATTCGAGCAATTTATAACCTAAGTTGTAGGCATTCACTGAGGGATAAATTTAAGGAAATAAACATAATGACAGTCGCGTCTCAATATGTTTATGAGAACCTGATTTATGTGAAAAAGAATATAAATCTATATTCTAAACACAGCGACATTCATAGCTTAAATACTAGAAACAAAGATTTATTTATTGTGCCGAGGACTAGGCTCCAAAAAATTAGTAATTCATTTAAGTGCCAAAGTATACGTTTTTACAACAAACTCCCAAGCCATGTCAAAGAACTGAGCCTCAATAAATTTAAATCATTTATTAAACAGAAACTATGTCAAAAAGGTTTCTATAAAGTTAAAGATTACTTAGACGACAAAAAGGCTTGGGACTAATTAAGCTACTCCAATGTACCCCAAGGAACAAACAATTATTTTAGACTATTTTAGACTACACGATACTATATGAGCATATAATTGTTGGATTATTTTATTTGACTGTAAGTCAATTTATTTTAATTTTGTTTTCATTTATTGTTGACATAATCTACTCTTTAAAATGTTTTTATTTTATGAGTTGTATTGCAATTTGTGGTGATGTAAATTATTTTAGCATAATAATATGCACTATTATATAGAATCAAGTTTTTTCAACTGAACAGACAGCTGTGCTGCTGGGGAGTTTGTTGCGCCACTTCTTCTTCCCAGCTTATGCACTAGGAAGTGGTGAAGGGTGGGCGTTTTTGGGGGACTGTCTTATGTAATTTTGACGTTCGAAAAGTGCTGATTTCTCAGCCTAGTTTGAATAAATGACTTTTGAATTTGAATTTGAATATACAATACGCGATAAATTCGCTGATTATTTCGTCACAGATGGTAAGGTGTCGTGGCAAGATCGTAGTATTTTTTGAGACGTCCTCGACCCTCACTGTGTGAAGTAAAGGCACACTTGTTCATCCATCCTTTACTTTAGGTATACAACATTATTTTTAGTATACGCAAAACCTGAATATAGTTTGTTCAGAATAAGTAACTGAATCGATTACAATAATTTTTAAACCATTATATTTTGTCCAAAAAATATTTAAAAAAGGTTAAAAGTTGGACACCGAGCGACACTAAGTACCTACCCAAAATCATACGCGTAGGTACGACACAGGTCATAACGGCGCTAGGCGCCGTTCAGTCAGTTCAGTCGCTTTGTACATAGATTCTTAACATAAAAATACTAGACACGTGTTTCGGGTTTTGCGTAAGCTAAAACTAATGTTGTATTAGTGGACAAAACTAAACAGGGATGATAGGTATCGAGACATGACACAATAATAATTAATATAATTCTAGCTTAGTCTAAAGTAACCTTGTACAATAATTATCAATACCTACCCGTAGATTTATTATAATTACACATTGAGAACACAAATAGTATTTAAGTACCTACTTACCTAAAATATATTAGTAAAAAATGTTTACCTGTTGTTTTTTTTTCCGACTCGCTGAAATTTTCAAAATTTTCAAACAATTCTTTGCAAATTTCTACCCATGCCGCTGTTCGTGCATCTCGGTCTTTATACAGTTCATTCGGCTGGTCCCATATGGCAGGGTGACACTGCACTTCCACAATTACCCTTTCTGTATCGAAAGACATTGTCCTTGATTTTCTCCGAGCGTGCGTGCGACCCGTATCACCTAGCGTGATTGACTGAACAAGCCCGTGCGTGTTACCGCTGGCGGGCACCGCGCGTGCCCCCGCGACGGGTTCCGTCGCACGGAGGCGGGCCCCGTTGCGTGGGTGCGGGGCGCGCCTCCCTGTGACGGACGCCCGCGCAGGTCCCCGCCACGGAGCACTTTTGTATGAAACCGCGCGGGCGCCCGCTTAACGCAGTTTCAGGCCTAAAAGAAGTTCCACAAACTAAATTCTTAGGAGTACTCATAGATCAAGATCTGAATTGGAAAGTACATCTGGACAGTTTGTGCAGTAGGATTAATAAGTTTGTTTATGCTCTCAGACAAATAAAGAATATAACCAACCAAAAAATCGCTATTACAGCATATCACGCCTATATAGAATCCATCTTAAGATACGGGCTTATCATTTGGGGTAACAGCACAGATAGACACAGAGCATTTATTGCGCAAAAGAAATGCATCAGAGCCATTTGTGGTATCCGTCCTGACGAGTCATGTAAACCGTTCTTTAAAAAGCTAGGTATATTACCACTTCCGTCACTGTACATTTTTGAAATTTGTAGTTATGTTTATAAGGGATTGTTCAAAAAAGCTTATCAATTGAACTCTCGAAATAGAGATCCATGCAGACTTGCATTGCAGGATACTCCTAAATCAGCCAAGTATGCGAAAAGTTTCCTAGTCATGTGTATACGCATTTATAACACAATTCCTAAATAAATAAAATTGTTATTTAATATTAACTCATTTAAAATCAGATTACTGAAATGGTTGAAAGAACACATGTTTTATGACATTAAAGATTTTCTCAACAATAAATTATAAATTTCTGGACTTCTGTAATTGCAGATAATGCTGAGAGAAAACTATTATTATTGTATTGACTTTGTATCTGTGACATTGAACTTTTAAATTTACTCATAATTATTATTTTGCATGCAATTGATACATAATCCTGTATAGCTGAACATGTGGACTTTAGATTAATATCTGACTGTAACAACTTTATACCATGTTTAAGGCAAATAAAGACTTATCTTATCTCATCCAAATAGTTTTTTTACATTTAAAACTAAATATTCGGTGTTACGATATTAATGGTTGCATTTCATAGTCAATATTCTAGTTCTCTAGTTAGCCACATGTTTTATTTCCACACAGTAATATTGCTAAATTAATCGAAACAGTGAAATATTTGACATCTATTTGCGACGTTGCCCACCTTCAGAATAAACGCTCTTAAATATCTTTAAATTAATTTATTATTAAAATAGAAAAAAAAAATGGAGATTCTCACAAGCCCTTTCATTTGATATATCACACGGTACAGTTTGCAAAACTTTTATTTTTAATTTTTCAATTTGCCGCCGAAAAGTGACCTCCATAATCGAAATTCATTTATTTAGTTTAGCCGTCCGTTTTTGTGTCACAGAAATTCATATGTGTACCAAATTTCAACTAAATTGGTCCAGTATATTCGGGACAAAATTGGCTGTGACAGGCGGGCAGACAGACACGAGTGACCCTATACGGGTTCCGTTTTTTCGTTTTGAGGAACGGAACTCTAAAAAACTATCACAGGCTGTAGAAGTTAACAAGTAACAATCGACACGCTTAGATTTGCTGTTGCAAAAACATGTTCTCCCTTAAATTCCGTATGGCAGAACATGTTTTCAACTACAACGTTAAGTTTGTTCTTGGGATAAATTCATCCCAACTACGGAACCCTTCATTGTGCGTGGTCCGACACGCACTGGGCCGGTATTTTATATAGGTAATTTTTTATCCCAAAATTAATTAAAACTACGTAAATTACAGTCACATTTTCACTGAATAGCTTGTCCACTGAAATGACGCGCCCCACTATTCAATTCAATGATTTTTTTGAACATAGGGTACCTAAAAATCTAAATAGGTATAAGTACAGATGTTTTAGAAATAAATTTCGGTCCATACTATGTCCCGCCAGTAGGCATACAAAATTGTTTAGAGTATCAAATGTCACATTAACAAAATGAAAATAAAAATATAAATTCAAGGTAATTACATGTCACAATTTCATGCCAAACACTATAGTTAACAATAATTAATAAAATGTCAATAAATTAAGACGGCATACAGACAAAATAGATATTCAGTCACAATCTCGTATACAATAATAAATATAGAATAATATACAATAATAATATTTCATTACCGCACTATCGTGTGCGTAAAGTTCGATAGTGGGGCGCGTCATTTCAGAGTGGACAAGATATACAGTCAAAACAAACCAAAATGGACGAAGTACCTACTACGTTCTATCTACGTGTGCGACTGTGCGCGTGCGTAGATTTGTAATGTGACCACAATTTTCTCCCAAAATCAGTATAACTATTTTTTTATTATTTAAATTCTGTGTATGTATTATGATTATAACATAATATTCTAATTGGGGTGTTACGTGGTGTGCGTTAATTCTAGGACACGTTGTATACAACGCTACAAAGTTCCTTTGGTGCGTGGCCAAAATCAGAACGAAAGCCGCCATCTTGTTTTGTTTACCAAAAACGCCCCTGGCTGTCAATGTCATTCAGGCGCCAAAAGATCCTTGTAGTAGTAGTAGTAGTAATTTAATTGAATAGGTATAGATAATTAAAAATGAAGCAATGACATATATAAATTAATTATGTGATAGATACATGGAATAGTCTCCTGAATGTCATTGCGGGGAACTTAGATTGCCCGATCGTCCATTATTTCTCACAACCTGAATTTTCTGAAATTACATGAATATTATATTATAATAATTAATATTACAGATACAACATTGTCGGCGCTGGAACCCCAGCCGCCCTGTTCCCGATACTTACTGGGAATACAGCTTATGAATTGCCCAGTGTTAGGAAGACAACTAAAAACAACAACACACTGGAATCCTTGCCTTTCATATTCTACAAGCTCACGAAAGATGGGTAAGCGATCATAATATGTTAAGCCGAAACCACACAGATATACTGCGTTGGCGATTTAGTTTCCAAACATGCAAACAAATAATAATAAAAACAAAAAAAACCGACAGTAATAAATATTGTAAATGTGTGATGTGCATGAGAGTAAATAAATAAATAAATAAATATGTCTTTTTGGAAAAACAATTTGACACTATGTTATTTAGCAAAAAATAATCCATAAGATGAAGCCTTTCGATCGGTATTATAAAACTACAGGGTGATTATTTTTCTCGTGCAACGGGTTCGATTTCCGGTTCAACCATGTAATTATTTAAATATCTATGAATGCAGTTTAAATTGTTTTTTAAATTCAAATAATGTCTTCTTTCAGTAAAATGTTCCATCTACAATATTCAAGGTACTTTCCCTCCATGAGGCATATCCGTGGGACGCTCTGTATATAGATTTCTTTATTAAAAAGAAATCTATATAAAAAAAAAAAATCTCTTAAATCTTGTAAAAAAGTTACAACATTGTTACAGATATTAAATTTACAACATACAGAAGAAGTGTCTTAAACATAGGTCCCCCTGGCTCCCAAACTAGGTTTATACCTGTGACTTGGGAGTCGAGTGTTCCTCGATTATAAAAGTCGTTAAGTATGTCGTTGGTTAGGTATTAAAAAAAAATTGGGAAAAAGAAAACAAAGGCTTTTTAGCCATGTAATCCAGAAAATGTGCAGTCCGTCCGGTCCTGGAGATTTCTACTTAGGCAACGGACGGACTGCACGGGCCACATCCAGAGGACTAATGATAATAGCCTCCATGTCTGGTATTGAATCACACGCCTGCTCAACAACACGTATACGAGTACACTCTCCTTCAGTGTGACTGACAGGTACAGACCAAATGTTTCGCCAAAAAGCTTGAGTGGAAATGAGCCGATCCCATGTACTGTGTACCCACCTTTCATCGCTCTGGAACATGCGGTTCTGTACCGATCTACTCTTTGTCTATATAGGAAGAAAAAGTATTTATTGAGACTCGCACAGGCAATCACAAATTAAACTAAAAACACACTAAACATAAATAAAGAAGAAAAAACAATCAAAAAAAGAAAATAAAATTTAAAAAAATAATCGGTCCTGTACGAGGCCAAAAGGCTCCTATCTCAGCATAATGCTGCGACATTTATTATTATTTATTAATATTTTTGTGAAATAGGCGTGTCGCACACACCCGGCTGCAGTGTATGCTGACGCTTAAATAATAAGAAATACTTTAAATGTTATATCAGTCAGACTTTAAAATAATCAAACAAGCGTCGTGTAAAATATTAATTTGTGGTTTTGTGTTTTCACAAATTAATAAAAATTTTAATCAT
The DNA here is from genome assembly GCA_916701695.1 of Agrochola macilenta. Lineage (NCBI taxonomy): Eukaryota > Metazoa > Arthropoda > Insecta > Lepidoptera > Noctuidae > Agrochola > Agrochola macilenta. Next base: position 13,987,550 of record OU753578.1, on the reverse strand, counting down.
ACTTAGTGAATTACATAACTTATATTATTGGTCTATACCGAGTAGGTCTATATAGAGAGTATATACCAAAATATAGACAAAGAGTGGATTTAGGCGTGGGCAAACTGTATCCGGTATTACCGACGGATACGGTTTGCCCATGCATAAACTTTCTGCTGCAGAGAGTCGAATACTTTGTTATTTATTTAATATTATTATTCTTCAAATAATTTTCAGATTTTAAGTAATTATTTCTATACCATTCCCCCTCTAAAAAGCTTATTTTATTCACTGAAAACAGTGAATAAAAACTTCTTTTAATCACTATTTTGATGTTTGAATTTAGAACACACCAATATTTGGACCTCCATCTCAATGCTATACAACCTCCTTGTAAAAAAATACACGATACACAGGACATGAATATCGCTTCACAAGTTGACCATCCGAATAATAATAATAAGAAAATTACTCTTAATTTAAGTAATTGTTCTAATTTTAATGTGCATTTTAATTAATTTGACCTTCCTTTTTTCTTCATTAAATGTCTATTTTTCGCTTAAATATTTATTTTTCTCGTAGGCATGGTATAAAGTATAGTATGCAACTCTTGAATAAAACGGATTTATATCGAGGGCCATGAATCACTCGCGTCGCTCAGGATTCTAACACTTGAATCACTCCCTACTGTCGTGATTCAGTCGTTAGAACCCTTCACTTGCTCGTGATTCATCTATGGCCGCTTTAAATCCGTCCTTTATTCACTAATTGCATAATATACTATTGTTTTAATTATAATTCTAATTCCCTATTTCAGCTATCGCACCGCATACTTCGAAGACATGCCTTGGATAGGTACCTTCCAAAACCACTTTAAAGGGTTTCTTCACCAACCAGCGGACCATTACCTACGTTCCTTCTACGTTGAGGAATACCAAAACAAAGAGAAATGGTCAGAATCACGATCTAAATATTGCATAGGAGATACGCCACAGTTCAAACTGATGATGAATATTACTGATCAGGTATTTATTAACGGCATGTCTAAACTAATATTATAAAGAGAAAATATTTGATTTTTTTGTATGTTTGTTTGTAATGAGTAAACTCAAAACCTACTGGACCGATTAAAAAATTCTTCACCAGTAGAATTCTATAATGTGGCGCACGTTACTGCACTGGTGCGATAATATAAGCAAGAAAAAGCACGCGTGTTTAATACACTGCATTATGAACCTAAAAGCGGTTCAATAAGCGTCACTTTACGAGCAAATGTGTTGAAAAAATCTATAAATTTCACCGCGCTGTTTCTCGGAAAGTAATCAACCAATTACAAGATATGTTTAGTAAATGCAATCATTTATTTAATTTAAATCGGATTAATAGCATCGTTATCCTTCATTCTACACGTTCAGTACTTCAAAAGATATTAATAAAACGAACATTACTTAACAATTTACTGTACAGGGTGACCATAAATAATTCAAACTATGATCATTATCAGAGTTTTATTTACACAATTACATATTAATAATTCTTCACCAATCAGATCCTAAATGGGCTTTTTTTTAATGTGGAATCTCTAAACATGATCTCTATCTCTATATTCTATAATCTCTTTAACTATTTCTAATCTTTCCCTTCTCTAATCTCTATCTCTAAATATTATATGTCGCTTTTTATGTCCGTCTGTGTGACCGTGTTTTTCTTATAAAATATGCAACGAATTATGATGTAATAAATTTACATTAAACATAAACGCAAACAGAAATCTTGATGTTTTGTCAAATCGTAAAGATGCTTTTTCTGAGCACTACATGGCGTGCACTGACTAAACCGTAAGTGATACATAAAACGAATGTTCTATGGGTTAGTACATTTTTAAAAGATCAAAAGAAATGTCCGCAATAGCATATTATTAAGTCTACCTTCTAAGAATGACCCACAGTAACCATTTTTATCTTTCATAATTTGATAAATATTTAATTGTTATTCCCGAAGCTATTTTATTTTATATTTTTTTGGAAAACTTAAAGCTAGGCATGAACATTAGTGCATTTGATAATAACATGAATATGGCCAATTACAAGGTTTCACAGATAGGTTAACAAATAAGTATGAGTTAGGGTAGTAGAAAGTGTTAAATATTGTTAAACACTGCAACAAACAAGAGAGATGTGATACAGAATGCCAACATACACTTTTGTAATCTATTATAGTTTTATAGTAGTTTATTATTTAAGCTAAATTCCAACAAAAAAATCTTATGTAAAAGTTCATATGGAACAAATCTAACTTAGACAGATGTAATAATGATTCTAATGAGTATAAATCTGTAAATACATATCTGATATAGTCGCGAATCATAATTTGATCAAGAAACAACCTGACACTGACTTGCAAATTGCAAAATAACCTAAGAAATTTTTTATTTCGCGGGCTGCAACTGCGAATCCACCTTAGGTGGGATTGGAGACAGAAATGGGACATTTCCTTAAAATCTTTATTTTTTATTTTTTGTTATTTACTTTTTTTGTTTCTCTCTTTTTAGTTATTTTATAATTTCTCATTCCAAATTACATTTCCATAAAATTAATTGTTTATATTTTTGTAATCACCTGTTAAAGCCCTTTATATTGAAACCCCACTCGATAGGTTGTAGGTACATAATACATTGCATCACGTAAGTTTAATAATAAATAAATCACTCATAATCTAAAACCGTAAAATTCGTACTCGTAGAATGATTTATAAGCAAATAAAATTATTTATGATCATAGTTTGAATTATTTATGGTCACCGTATACAGTAAATTGTTAAGGAATGTTTATTTTTATATTTTGAAATACTGAATGTGTAGGATGACTGATGTTGGATTACGCCAATATTTAGAAGAAAATTCTACTAAATATTGGTGCTATTGTTATCCGATTTGATCGGGTGCGTCTCATATCATATAAAGTTATTTGGTATTATTTTCATTTCAATAACGTTCACAAGATGTAATAAACTTGAGATATACCAACTGTTGATATAATTTCTTTAAATATAACATTTATATACTCTAAAACTTATTTCGTTTAACGTTATTGTATGTATAACGTTTATTTAATCGATAATCATTAGGTCTTTCGTTTAAAATATATATTGATAACTAATTAAGGTTAACACCCCGATTCACAGCAATCCGATTCGGGTAGGTTAGGTTAGAATGCTAAGACGGGAGCGGCCGCCGAGCGCCAGATTCTATTGTTGGTGAATCATTTGGGTTAGGTTAGGTTAGGTTAGAACGGGGGATCCCCCACAGCGCATACTTCCTCGTAGTATCCCCTGGGCAACGCCGTGTCTGACCACCGTAACGGAGTGGCAGACCGGTGGCTAAAGTGCGCTGTGACTCGTAGGCATCACGCAGTCGTCTACGAACGAGTCGAATTTTAATTTTAACACCATGTCGAATTTTAAAAACCTGTCGAGCAAGCCAGCGCGTGACGCGTCTGGCCGTTTTATCCCTTATTTTAACCCGAATCGCTCCTCCCAGGGCGATTCAAACGGCCCTTCTCAGGGCCAACCCAACGGCCCTTCTCAGGGCCAAACCAACGGCCCTTCTCAGGGCCAATCCAACGGCCCTTCTCAGGGCCAACCCAACGGCCCTTCTCAGGGCCAACCCAACGGCCCTTCTCAGGGCCACACCAACGGCCCTTCTCAGGGCCACCCCAACGGCCCTTCTCAGGGCCACGCCGGCGGCGCTTTAGCGTCAGAAGCTGACCGCATACCATCTGCGGCCGGCTTGTTTCGAAGACCGGATGAGGTGTCGGACTCCGACGACTCCATCATGGACACGTCGGCGTCCGAGAGCGACCGCTTCAAGCGGAAGAGGTCGGAGGGCTCCTCGGAGTCTAAGAGAGAAAAGAAGAAGTCGAAGCCTAGAAAGGCCTCGACTTCTACTGCGCCTTCTTCCCACAGTGTGGGCTTGGTGGACGCCGAGCGCCAGTTGAATCTGGCGAAGAGGGCGCAGCTTCAACAAGACCTGGAGGAGAGGGTCGCCGCCAAGGAGCAGCAGGCGCAAGCTGCCAGGGCGAGGGCTGGCTACGGCGCATCCAGTGTGCTGTATGCTGACCACTCCTTGGCGGAACTGGAGCGCATGGCGCAGGAGGATAGGGAGGAGGTCCTGGAGGTCGCCTCAAAGTCCTCCAATTTGAAGGGGACCTTCCAGAAGGCCCTCAAATGCCGTGCCGCCAGCATGCACGGCATCGTGACAGAGCTGGTCAAGCGCACGGCCACGGACGAGACGCGGCAGCTGCAGGCGAAGGTGGATCGCCTGCAGGCGGAGGTCAGCCAGCTGCACCAGAAGCTGGCTGAGGCCACGGCCAGGCCTGCCCAATCCGCCCCAGGTCCGGTGGTAGGAGGCTCCACCTCCTCAACCGCTAGCCTTGAGGCCACCATTCGCGGAGTGGTGATGGAGGAGAGGGCCTTCATCCGGGCCTGCTTCGCAGGCATCGAGGACCGGCTCCTGCCGGAAAAGCGGCTGCGCCCGCCGCTAGCGGCGGACAAGCGTCCACCGCCGAAGGAGCCGGAACCTGCGCCTGTAGCAGGCCCAGCATCGGATGCCCAGCCCGCCAAGGGCAAAGGCAAGGGCAAGAGGACCAAGGCGGCTCCTCATGCCCCCACCACAAGCGCGGAGGGAGCGTCTGGGTCCTCTGCCGCTCCAGCAGCCTCCCAGAACCCACAGGAGGAAGACGCCCTTCTTCCCTCCACCACCCCGTCCAACCAGCCGTGGACGGAAGTGGTCAAGAAAGGGAAAAAGGGCAAAAAGTCGGCTCCCAAGCCCGCCAGCGCGGCGACTGGTCCTCCAGCCAAAAAGGCCGGCGGGAGGAAGCTGGTTCCTCCTAAAACCGCGGCCGTCGTGGTGACCATCACCCCGGAGGCCGCGGAGCGTGGGGAAACGTACGAGTCCGTCCTAAGACGGGCTCGTACTAATGCTGATCCCTCCCAGCTGGGGATCAGCAACATCAAGTGCCGCCGAACTCTAACCGGGGCTCGAATTTTCGAGTTCTCGGGGGAGAAGCGCGGCACAAATGCGGACCTCTTCGCAACAAAGTTGCAAGAGGTCATCGCAGATGTGGCCAAGGTTGCCAGGCCTATAAAGACCGCAGCCTTGGAGGTGGCCGATCTGGATGATTCGGTCACCAAGGAGGATGTGGTGGCGGCCGTCGCGGCGGCTGGAGGCTGCGACGCTGGCGCGGTGAAGGGTGGAGCCATCAGGCCTGGCCGCCGCGGCCTGGGCATCATCCGCGTCGAGTGCCCAGTCGCCGCGGCTGGGGCCGTCCTTGCAGCGACCAAGGGACGGCTGCTGGTGGGCTTCAGCTCGGCTGTGGTCCGGGCGCTTGAAGACCAGCCCGTCCGCTGCTTCAAGTGCTTCGCGGTCGGCCACACCCGAGCCACGTGTCCCTCCAAGTCCGACTGGGGAGGCACGTGCTTCCAATGCGGTCAGGAGGGACACGGGTGGGCCGCTTGCACCGCCGCCAAGCCGCACTGCGCGGCGTGTGCCGCCGGTGGCCGCCCCGCGGACCACAGGATGACGGGCAGGAGCTGCAAGCCCCCCGTGAGGAAGGGCGTGGTGCCGGCGCAGGTTCGCCCTGTTGCCACCGCCGTCGCAGTCGTCGCCGCTGTAGCTCCAGTGGCGGCGGTAAATGAGGTGGGGGGTGCGATGTCGGAATAACAATTTCCGACTACCGCATCCTCCAGACGAACACCAACCACTGCAGAGCGGCCCAGGACCTGGTAGTGCAGGTCATGGCCGAGTGGTTGGTGAACGTAGCGGTGGTCGCCGAGCCCTACTCGATCCCCGGCAGCTGGCTGGGTGACGAGGACGGCTCGGTGGCACTAGCGGCGCGGTCTTCCACAGACTCCCCTCCCCTCTCGCTATTAGAGAAGGGACCGGGATACGTGGCCGCCGCGTGGGGAGACTTCGCCCTTGTGGGCGTGTATTTCTCCCCAAACCGCCCTCTTCAGGACTTCGAGAACTTTCTCGGAGTCCTGGCCGCCGTGGTCGGCAGGGCGGCGCCGCGTCAGGTCTCCGTGCTGGGAGACCTGAACGCCAAGTCTGTGACCTGGGGCAACCCGGCCACCGACGCCCGCGGGCGGGCGGTGGAAATGTGGGCGGCCTCCTCTGGACTCTCCCTCTTGAACAGAGGAAGCGTCCAGACATGCGTGCGGCGGCAGGGTGGCTCAATAGTGGACGTCACTTTCGCCACCCCTGCGTTAGCCGCGCGCGTGCTGAACTGGCGGGTGGACCTGGTGGAGACTTTGTCAGACCACCGCTACGTGCGTTTCGACATCTCCACCAGTGGCCCCGGAGCGACGCGGCCCCGCTCGGGGCCGTCACCGTTCCCACGGTGGGCTCTCACCCGCCTGGACAGGGAGGCAGCGCGGGAGGCGGCGTTCGTCCAGGACTGGCTTTCGCCGTCTTCCGCCGGCCTGGACGTGGACACCGTGGCGGGGCACCTCAGGGAGTCTCTGACCGAGGTATGCAACTCCAACATGCCTCGGTCTCGCCGACCACTACCAAAACGCGCCGTGTACTGGTGGTCGGCGGAGCTGGCGGAGCTTCGAGCGGCGTGTGTGGAGGCAAGGAGGGCCTACACGCGGAGTCGGCGGCGGCGTCGACGGGATGTGGCTGTCGGGGACCACCTGTATGAGGTGTACTTGGAGGCGAAAATGGTCCTCGACCGAGCCATCGCCGCCGCCAGAGACTCGGGGAGAGCGGAGATGCTGGAGGGTCTCGACAACGACCCCTTCGGGAGACCGTACAAGGCGGCGCGCAACAAACTGCGCCCCTTTGGTCCCCCCGTGGCCGAGACCCTCGAGCCCTCGTTTCTGGATGGGGTGGTTCAGTCCCTGTTTCCGTGCGGGGACAACTTCACCCCACCAGTGATGGACCCCCCGCTCGGGACAGCTCCGCCAGCTGAGGAGGAAGAAGAGGCCCCTCCGGTCACGGAGTCGGAACTTGGCGCGGCGATTGTCCATATCCGCGCCAAGAAGACAGCTCCGGGCCCCGACGGTGTCCCGGCAAGAGTGGTGGCGATCGCCGCCACTCAAATGGAGGAGAGGTTTCGGGACCTCTTCAGCGCATGCCTTGCGTCTGGGAGGTTCCCGAAACCGTGGAAGGAGGGGCAGCTGTGCCTCCTCCGCAAGGAGGGCCGCCCAGCAGACTCCCCCTCGGCATACCGGCCCATCGTTCTGCTCGATGAGGTCGGTAAAATGTTCGAGGGGATAATCGCTGCCCGCCTAAAGGGCCATCTGCGGCGTATCGGGCCGGACTTGTCGGACGCTCAGTTCGGGTTTCGGGCTGAGCGGTCCACGGTGGACGCGCTGGCCTGCCTTAAGGGGCAGGTGAAGGAGGCGATGGATGCGGGGGACGGATTGTTGGCTGTGTCATTCGACATTGCCAACGCCTTCAACTCCGTTCCCCACTGCACCATCCTCGAGGCGCTCCGATTCCACGGAGTGCCTCGGTACATGCGCAGTCTGCTGGCCAGCTACCTGGAGGATCGGGCGATCCTCCTGGTAAACAAGACTGGCCGAGTCCGGCGGTACGCCGTTGAAGCCGGCGTTCCACAGGGGTCTGTCTTAGGACCTCTCCTCTGGAACGTCGGCTATGATTGGCTCCTGCGGGGAACTCTCCTCCGAGGCACGAGTGTCGTCTGCTACGCGGATGACACTCTCCTCACCGCCCGGGGGGAGAGTTTCAGAGAGGCGGCCGACCTGGCCTCGGCGGGCGGATCCTTGGTCGCGGGGCGGATCCGCCGCCTCGGTTTAACGGTGGCGCTGCACAAGACCGAGGCCGTGTTCTTCCACGGCCCTCGGCAGCGCCACCCACCACCTGACGCCCACATCTTCGTGGAGGGCGTCAGGATTGAGGTGAAGGCCCAGATGAAATATCTGGGCCTTGTACTCGACAGCAGGTGGCGCTTCGGCCCGCATTTCAGCGGGCTGTCGTCGCGCCTGCTGAAGGCCGCGGGCGCTCTCTCGTGGCTGCTTCCCAACCTGGGGGGGCCCAGCGCGCGATGCCGGCAGCTTTACGCCGGCATCTTGAGGAGCATGGCCCTCTACGGGGCTCCTATCTGGGAGGAGTCCCTCCACAGACGAGAGAACGCCGCGGCCTTGCGGGCACCTCAAAGGGCCATAGCCCAGCGTGCGGCGCGGGCCTACCGCACGGTGGGCTATGCGGCAGCATGCGCTCTGGCCAGCACCCCTCCTTGGGAACTCGAGGCGTGGGTGCTCGCCAGAGTGTATGAGTGGACGGCGGAGCGAAAAGCGAGGGGCGTTCGCTCGGCTCCAGAAGAGCGGGAGGCCGTCCGGCGGGAGGCGAGGGACGCCATCGTCGTCCATTGGACGGGGGACCTCGCCACCGCAGCCTTCGGCCGCCGAACCCTCGACGCGATTGGGCCAGTGCTGCGAGACTGGCTCGAGCGTCCGCACGGGTTCCTCTCCTTCCGTCTCGTGCAGGTGCTGTCCGGACACGGTTGCTTCGGATCGTACCTGCACCGTATCGGACGGGAGGAGACGCCGTCGTGCCGCGACTGTGGCGCGGCGGAGGACGTGGCACAGCACACTCTGGAGGTGTGCCCATCGTGGTCAGAGCCGCGCCGCAGTCTCGTCGCGGCGATCGGACCGGACCTCTCGCTCCCCGGCTTGGTTAACGCCATGCTGAGGGACGAGGGGTCCTGGGCGGCAGTCGCCTCCTTCTGCGAACACGTCATGTCCCAGAAGGAGGCGGCGGAGCGCGCACGGGAGGACGATCCTGCCGAGGCGCCGCTCCGAAGGCGGAGGAGGGGTCGAAGAAGACGTCAATACGATAGTCATCTTCGACTCCTCCCAGGTGGAGGCCAGCAGGCAACGGGTGCGGGGGCACCCTTGCCTGCATCGCACAGACCTCCACCAGTGTCGGACGGGAATGGCCAGGTGTTCCCGGCCATTCCCGTAGCCCCCCAACCCGGGGGGCATGCGGGGCCCGCCAGCTAGGCGGGCATGCGCCGGGAGGGTCGTGGATGTAAAGGCTGAGCCGGTTTCCCATGACCCTCCCATCACGGCGATGCGGGAACACCGCTGAGTTTTAGTGGGTATACTGTCACTAGGACAGGGAGTCCCACATACCCCGACTCGTCCCCCACGAGCCGGGGATGCATAAAGCATTTCTCAGCGACAAAAAAAAAAAAAAAAAAAAAAGGTTAGGTTAGAACAGTGACCATTAACGCGTGAAGGCGAGCTGGTGGTAGGTGGAGATCTTGGCACGTGGTAATCAGTTACTAGGTATATACTCAGGTTAGGTACTAACTATGAAAGAAATTACAAAAAAAATATCTTAATAGAGTAAATAGGTTTTATGTAATTTGAGTGGTATATCAAACGATTTTATAATCACTGGTGCCGATTCTCTTGTACACCGGACTAAACTAACTAAACTATCACTAAAATTTCTTACTTAATGTTCGCGTCGTTAGAGAATTTTATTTGCAGAATAGCTCTAAGATTCTCATAGCCTAATCTGCAAATAAAATTCTCTAACGACGCGAATCCACGTGGTACCCGTGGTTTGCCCTCACCCGTGTGATTTTTTTTAGAGCCGGAGGCGCGCAGGGGGTGCCGCCTCGATGTGTTTTATATGGAATTTTTCACTTTTTGTATGGAAAACATGAAAAAATATTACCTACATGTTCAGGTTTAGGGGCTTATGGGTCTTATAAAGGGGGTCGAAATTTTCATTATTTTTGCGATAGGACGCACCATTTTCGAGATATAAGCAAAAGAAAAAATAAATACAGTACTGTTTTTGCACGTGAAGTCGAGATGTTGGTGTGAATTTTAGTGTGGTTAGGTGTGGGCTAAAACTTATTTTAGCCCACACCTTTTTAATCGCGATTAAAAATTGTCAGAATTAGTCTGGTTTGGTATTTTACAATCAAAATTTTAGGTGAAAAATGTCAAATTCAGAATAGCAAAATTGCCATTTTCACTAAACTAAAAACTCAGTACTATCTTAGTGCTGTCAAACTTAAATATAGTTAAATTGTGTCACTTTAGTCTATTTCAGAATGGGAAATCGCCGTTTGACAGGATTAAACTTAATTTTAGTGATTTTTAGTCTAGTTTAGAGGCATTTGTGACAAGAGCATCGGCACCAATGTCTGTTATGCTTATAAAAATTCGTTATTTTAAAATTATATCAATCGTTTATTATATTAACTGATCATTATATCAAATAAAATTATAGATTCAGTTGGTATATTTTATAAATATTTATGTAAAGAACGTGGGTGTCGTAAAAGGCGACTAAGGGACTCACTAGAGAATGGGCAGCAGCGTTCTCTATGCATTTTAACACCATACTGCGATCGCCAACCCGCCTGCCAAGCGTGACGATTAAGGCAAACCCCCCCATTTGGGGGAGGCCTATGTCCAGCAGTGGACGTCTTTCGGCTGAAATGATGATAGACCGTCAGGATTGAAGAGCCACATAAAACGTCCTGTAGCTTTTTATGGGTATTACTACAAATTCCAGAATCGGGCCTACAAATTCGGCTAATTTACTACTAAATATTAGTAGGCGGGTAACCGGGCGGGTAAACCGCGGGTACGGAATATTTTTTTTGGTATTGTCATGTTAAGATATCGGTACCCATAACATTGCGTAGTTTCGCTAGCTAATTTAATTTGACCCTGTAGATCATTTTTATTAATAAACTGTCTTTTGAATTTGACTTTTACAGTTCATGCGTCTGGATGGCAAGCGGTTTTGTTTTACATTTGTGGCTGACATCACCCACGATGTCTCCATGATATCAGTCGCAGATGATGCAATGCTGAACCTCCTTCGGACCCTGGAGCAGAGGAACGTCTTCGAAGACACACTCCTTATCGTTTTTGGAGATCATGGACAGAAGTAAGGCAAAGATTTAAAAAAAAGTGAATGTAGAAAAAAAAAATAGTTAGTGTACCATAAACTATATTTTTTTTATCTCAAAGGGGTGATAGACGTGCGAGCAAGTACGCGTACTTATGGCTCAGTGACATTTCTCGCACATGTGTCATGTGTAACCGCTAAGTTCGTCGGCAATCCAACAGGTTTGAAATTTTGCTCATAGACTGCCTTGGTTTGTAGTTTCATACCGTCTGTCATCGCCGCGAGTCGCGAGCCACCATTTTGTTTCGACATTTGTGTAATGCTTGTTTAGTTTGGTCCAAAAAATTCGACAACAGTGTGAGCAAGCTTCACGTGTGTCACTGACGCGACGGCGAAGAGTAAGTTCGCGAACTTAAAAACCGCGTAGTTTAAGTTCGCACGTCTATTTCGCACCCACTTTAAATTCACTGACAGACAACGCACAGCCTAAACCGTTCGGTTCAGAAGCATACAAGTTTGACACAAGAGTTCCTTAAATAACGAAGGTGAGCACAAAGAGAAGATTTATGAAAATTCATACCAGTAGGCCGCGTCCTATTTAAAAGCGATCCAGATTGCGGGCTACTACTGAGAGATTCCAAAAAGTTTTTTCCTCAACAGGTTTGGAAAAGTCCGAAACACACTGCAGGGCAAATTGGAAGAGCGTCTGCCTTTCATGAGTATTCGTTTACCAGAAAAGTTTAAACGTATGCGTCCAAATGCGCAAGCGCAACTAGAAGGTAACGTCAACGTTCTAACCACGCCCCACGATATTCATGCTACTTTATTGGACGTACTCGCTTGGTCAGAACATATGAACACTGTCAAAGTAAACGGCGCTGACTTCCCGAGAGCAATGACGCTGTTGGAACCGGTAAGTGTTTTATTTTATGGCAAACGGTGGATTGATGGTCGATCCATGGATGGATGATCCATAACATATCGAGACCCTCCGTAACTCGGTAAGCACGATAAGCCATTGGTCCCCGCTGTCATTGGTAGATCTTTGACAGTCGTTACAGCTGAATACCAGTATTTTACATGAATCGACTGCCTATTTGACCGCCACAACCCAGTAACTGTTTAATACGATACCCCTTGGAGGCTGGTTGTCAGACTTTCGGGCTTCTGACGACTCGTAACGACTGTCAAAGATCCACGAATGACAGCCGGGACCACAAAACAGATAAAGCCGGGACCAACGGCTTAACGTGCTTTCCGAGGCACGGAGGAGTCTCGGTATGTAAAAATGATCACCCATCCACGGACCAACCCCGGCAAGCGTCGCTTATCTGATGGATCGACCCATGTGGCTGTTATTACTTAGCCACGAGCTCCTCCTTCTCCTCTTTTGTAATCTGAAGTGCGACAATACAATACTGCCTTGCATTACAATTAGGGCTTGCAACATCCGTTCATTTTTAATATCCGGATAATACGGATATTAATATTTTACTATCCGGAATATCCGGATAATACGGATATTTTTTAGTTTTTATTATAAATAAAACTAATAAGCTTTTGTAACACGTTTTAATCAGTCTAGCAAGCAAAAAGACAAAGAAATAATAAAGTATACTATTATTTTAAGTAAAAATCACATAAAAAAACTAGTTTACTTTCTAAAATTATACAATAAATCACCGATACCGCACAAATAATTCATCTATTCTTCTCATACTAAAAACTATTCTAATAAAAAATGAGATCTTACATTTATCATAAATCACAACATCCCAATCAAATCAACCTATATAAAACATAATAATTAAATAAAAATATCACTTTCCCTAGCAAATCAGCTCAACTATTAAACAATGTAGCAAAAGTATAAATCAAATATAATAAAACAAAAATGAACAAAATATCTCACAATAATCAAATAACCCTTTATAATATAATATTACGTAGTACGTAGTAAGTGAGAAGCGACCGTGCGTGCGATACAATACTCGTACAATACAAACTTGAAAATGCGTGCATTATGGATGTGAGTTTAACATAAAGTTAACAAGTGGTCACGTTGTTGTGATTTCTGTCACTAAATTGACTTGTTGAGATTTGTGAAGTGAATAAATAATTGTAAGAGTGATTAACTATATTAAAATAATAAATAACGTAATAACAATTATGTACTTTACAGTTGACAGCTTTTTATTTAATATTTACAAAACAAAAAACATTTTTTTTTGAAATACAACTATCCGTAACATTTGAAAAATCCGGATGATGATGCAAGTAAAATTTGGATTAAAAAATTGGTGGATATCCGGATAATACGGATATCCGGATTGCAAGCCCTAATTACAGTAGTGCCTTTTTTGAAGTTCGATGTTGAGTATGTTACATTTTCAGATTCCTAAGAAGAGGTCGTGTAGTGAAGCGGGTGTAGAGCCCCATTGGTGTTCATGCATCAGTTGGAAGTATGTGACAGACAGCGAAATGGTTAACAAGACTGTTGACGCCTTTATCAATTACATGAATAAAGTGACGAAAAGCCAAAGGTAGTTATTTTTTTACTAGCTTTTGTAAAGGTTTTTTTTTTGTGGTGGCTTTTCCAGCGTTTTGGTGAGAAATCTATAAAACGTAATGTTTAAATTATCCAAGCAGAACGTAAAACATTCGGGGATAAATGAATATATCCTAATCCAGAATCCAGACCATGAGGGCACAGAACATGGAGGACTTTCATAATAATACATCAATGTAATAATTACCCATGTTTGCAAAGTAATAAATGATTTATTTAAGAGCCCTCTTACATTTCGGCGCTGCGCTAAAGCATTCTTGCGATACTGAGCGCACATTGCCGGCGCAGTGAAATATATGGTACTTTTATTTTATTCATAAAAAAATAGAAGTAGCAATAAAAAATTAAAAAAATTGTTTGTTATTGAGCAAATGTTGGAGATTATTTTAGTATAAATACTACGTACGAAAATGATGTAGAACTTCGGATATTCAGACTTGTTTCCAAGCGTTTTTAGTAGAAAATTGATGGTCCAGTCATTTTTTCTTTAAATAAAAGTCATATAACAAAAATGTATTCTATTATTATAAAAGTATCGGATATGTTTAATAAGAGAAAAATTGTTTTGATGAATTATATTCAACAGAATCCGCAAATTAGAGCTCTCAAATGAGCTCTATATGAGTGTTTACCAAAACATGCATCAGGAGAAAGATTATTGCTACATAAATAAATAAATAATGAAAAAATCGCTTTATTATTATTGTAGAAAAGAAAACGAACTATTTTTACCAAGTAATTGTTATTTATACTAACCAACGAATAGTATTCAATTTCAACGAGGAAATCATGCATTTACGCGCATTTTTGTAATAGGCCCCTTAAGATTTATGATTGATGACCATGGTCGTCTCTTGTGCCTTTCAATCAAAATTATTAAAAACGTTCAGGCATGATTGATTCCAGCTCAGCTCTGAAAAGTTTTTAGGATACCACGGCCTAACGGCTCTTGGCTGTGTGACATCCAAATTATAAGGGTTCCATTTTTGCCATTTTTCTACGGAACCCGAATATTTTACATTAATATTTATTGACTTTCAGATCAAAATGCGCCCTTCGCACTCTGATCAAAATCCAATGGGTGATGAAACAGACACCGACCAGTAAAATGTTGTCTGTCGTCTCCGATAAGGACAGCGACGGTTACCTCGGCAAATTCGGAGCCAAAACCAAGATTTCAAAAGAAAACTATCAGATAAAGGTATGTGATATTTATTTATTTATTTATTTATAGATTAATTAAAACGGTACAACACCAAAAGATTAATAATGACAATTCTTTGTTTATAATTTAATTAAACTAACATGGAACAGTGCATACTTGCATACTTTCTCTCACAGAACATCAGACTTATACGCATAATTTTATTTCATTCATCCGCAAACACATCGCATTCAGGGTTGGCAGAAGGGCGTTGAGCATTCAAAGTACGACACACTGGAGATTCAGCTCTGGCGACAGTTTTGGATGACGGTTGCGCAAATTGATTGCGCCGGCGGCTTGGACGGTGTCCGATGTATTTGTCGGGCACCAATAGTCGGCAGAAAAGGCCATAGAGGTCTGGGCAGTCTATACGTCCCCGTAAGGTTTTACAGGCTACCGTGAGTTGATCAAGGCCTCTTCTCACCTCCAACGAATTAAAGCCCAACATCCCTAAAAGAAAGTTGGTAGGGTACATGTAGGTAGGGAAAGAAATGGTATAACCTCTGGAAGAGGCATCTTAAGAAGGTTTTCTGTATATACCTTTTCAAGCATCAGTGTTTGGGTCGCGGTATGGGGGTGCCAAACACAAGCACTGAACTCAAGTTTGGTTCGACCCAGAGTGGTGTATAATAGCCTAATAACATTAGGATTGTGAAAGTCACGAACATTTCGCAAAACAAATCCCAGGCGCCTGAAATAATCCTTCGCAAGGGTAGAAATGTGATCTCTAAAAGTGAGACAGCGATCGAAAGTCACTCCCAAGTCCTTTATGTTGGTGACGCGAGTAATTACTTCACCACCTAAACTATAGTCATAATGAATGGGTCGCAGCCCTCTACCGTAAGTCATGACGTGGCACTTGCTAGGATTGAAAAATAGCTTATTTACGATACTCCACTCAAAAACGAAATTTAAACATAAAATATACTTTATTATACCACACTTATTATAAAGAAAAGAAAATAAAGTAAATACGTTTATTTGCGGTACACATGACGCAAGGAAAGAACAAAACACGAAAATAAACAATTTGGGGGAAAATATGCGTCACATCCACGCAAAACGGCCATCGCTCAGCATAATGCTGCGACCGTATGCGAGACAGAGCCCCAGCGCTGATTTTCAGCGATAGCCGGCGTTGACATGATGACGTCAACCGGTGCAGCTTATAGTGAAATAACAAAATAAGACAAAAAAACAACCGACTTCGAAGTTTTTATTTTTTACTTTTTAGTTGTGGTACCAACCCCAGACAAATTCGTATACCAGTACCTGCTATGTAAATAACAGTCACAGGAAGTTATCATCATATCATCCACATATACTAAGTGGAAAAAATACGTATTAATGAAGCTTACTCAAAAACTATCCAAGCAAAGTTAATAACATTTATATGGGACCAATCCGGGAGCATACCCTTTCATACAAAAAAAGAATTTTCAAAATTGGTCCACAGTATATTGACGGAGTAATCGGCGCACATACATAAAAAAAAATTTTTTAAAAAAACTTACATACACGTCAAACGTATATAACCTCCTCCTTTTTGACAGTTGGTTAAAAATTAAATGATTATGGTCTGATATGGTCGCACGCAAGTGCTACTGTTGAGCTTTAGGTCCTGGTTTGGATTCAGGTCAGGCAAAGTGTTACTGGGACTTTCCATCAGGAATTTCTCAGTAGCAGCCTAGTCTGGATTTGGGCCCGATAGATGGCAATAGGCTCGTCCCTTACTACATGGCGAAACGTTACTATAGGTACAACTTCGCCTAACCGTTTGGGGAAAATAGGTGTGATTTTATGTGTTGTTTCCTTTTGTTGCAGGTGGTAGTCGGCCCTGGTCGCGGTATGTATGAAGCCACAATGACGGTGACATGTCTAAAGAAAAAAAAAAACTTGATCAAAATAAGGGCTATATCTAGAACGAATTCGTAAGTACCTATTAGAAAGAAAAATGCGTTTATTGGCATTACAGCAGAACAAAAAAAATAATCCAAAAAACAATGATTATAATGCTAATAGGACCTCAGCTCAGCATAAATGTCAGATGGCAACACAAAGTGTAACCATCTGACGCTGATTTTCAGCTGCAACCCACGAGTGCCATACGCTAGAATAATAAAGACAGGGAAGTGTGTGTCCGTTTTAATAAATTAAACAAATAAAATGTTGTGACATACGAGTACATCAGTGTGTGTGGTGTGTTGTGAAAGAGAAACTAAAATAAATAAATACCCATTAACTGTGTCTTAATAGCTACATATTAGTATACTCATCATTTACATCATTATCTTCCACTTGTGTTTTGCATGTTTTTTTCTTCCATACTTCTCTATTAGCCTATTAAAACACATTTTAAGTTGGGGAGTGAGGGTCACTACGTCACTAGTATGTATAAAATCTACACACTCGTGACGTCATGGCACATTTTACCTCAATGTATCGCCGTAATCTTTAGATTACGTAAAAAAAGAAAAAATACGTGTCCAATATTTTTTTATAATCTCAAAGACAGACTAAAAAAAATTCTTTTGTCATCTACCCTATTGTACCTAAACAAAAAACCTGGGTTTTAATAGATATTTTCTCTTGTATCCCAGGTACGGAAAAGAGCCAAGCTGTATATCAGACACTCATCCACATATGGATATGTATTGCTATTGCAATGACTATGTTCCTAAAAAAGTCAAACAGTATAACATTAAAGGATAAGCTGAGATCGAGGTTATCGGGGAACGGAAACAAAGTAGATAATTAAATGCAGCCTTATGGCTGTCTGTCCACTGGAGCGGAGAGGAGACAAGCGGAGTAGCGGTGTGCCAATATTAACCAATGGAATTGCATAAAACCTTCGCTCCGCTTCAGTGGACAGGGATTTGCGAACTAGTTTAAAAATTCATACAAAACCGGGAAACGGAGCTTGCTTGCTTGCTTGTGGCGCTGATGATTTTCATCCGTCACAATAATATTAAATTATGATTTGTTTCCCAAAATATTCTGTCTGTGTGGATGTAATTATGTGTATTTATTCTAACAATAATTATAATATTTATGTAATTTCATCTTTTTGTTTGTTTCAGTCCAGTACAAGTTCGACATTAAGTTCAACTGTATCATCGAAGTTTTTTTTGCAATACACACGCTTTTCCAATTCACTGAGACATTGGCAGAATGGCCGACATTTGCTTGCTTTAACAAAATATTGAATAGAAGTATTACTACTGATAATAATATGCTGTTATACGTACAGTAAAGTGATAGAGATGTCATATTAGGGTAATCCTATTATTGAATATATTAGTTAACGCATATTAGAATATCATACCTATCACTGGGTATTAGTTAAATATTAGTGAACCGATTCGTTATTAGCTACTCAATCTAATATTGATACCTGCGTAATAATGTGCTCCGTCCGAGTCGCTGTGAGCTTTGGTCACAACAAATATTATAAACTAATATCCGTATTCGCTAATACTAGACAATGCGACAGAAAAAACTGACCAAATGTTAAAAAACTGTTTTCATTGCTTGCTTACTTGGTAACCAACTCATGCAGCTTTAATACGAAGCCCGACGTGTATAACTATGTCTTTACCATACACACATTACGCACACACTCTATTCATACAATACAATATTCATCTCGCTTACTCGCCTGCCTCGAGTCTAGTCATCTCGCTCACTCGTCAGGCGCCGAGACGGGGGCGAGTGAGTGAGATGACGGCAGGCGCGGTTGGCAAATAATATAATAATAGCATAGCGAGCGCGGCGAGCCGCCTCGCTATTACGCGACCACGTCCCTATTATTTGACTAATACCTGGTAACCTAATAGGTACTCTATATTCGCATATCCTAATATGAATATACGAGTACATGGCTTGTATTATAATACCTGTACCTATTACGAATATATTAGTCACACCTCTAGTAAAGTGGTCAATAAATAAATGAATAATCAAAAAATGTTGCTTGTGTTTTTGAAGTCGAAACTGTACATTGAATATTTTCGAAAAAAAGTAATTGCTACGAGGTCTTGGATCGATTCTAATGCCGAAAATACGGGGTGTCAGGGACATCGACGCGAAGCCGGTTACCATGGATTCAGTACATGATTCTGAACAACCCTGCGTTGAAAATTTTCGTCGGTTATTTTAAAAAAAAACAGCTGCTCCATACATTTTGACCGCGTAGGTATTGCACTTTTCTATAAAACAGCTGTTTTTTTTTTATAACCGGCGAATAATTTCAACGCAGTGGGGTTCACAATCATGTACTTACTGAATCCATGGTAGCCGGCTTCGCGTCGATGTCCCTGCCACCCTGTATATCAGAATTGGAATTCGTTTTGGTTCAGGCGCAAAATGAAAACGCTAAAAGTGACCGTTGGCGTGGAGGATAAAGCGGGAGGAAACGCCCGGGTGTTACCATTGTGTGGATCGCCCGGAGGATACGGTGGAGCATACGGTGGAGGTCTGCCCGGCTTGGGCGGGGCACCGCCGTGTCCTCACGGAGGCGATCGGCAGCGGCGATCTCTCGCGTCCGGCCCTGGTTCTGGCCATGGTCCGGAGCGAGAGTGCATGGGAAGCCGTCACTTCCTTCTGCGAAGCAGTAATGCTAGCAAAGGAGGAGGCGGAGCGCGCGAGGGAAATGCAAGATGCGCGCCCTCGCGCCCCTAGTCGCCGCAGGAGACGCCCCGGGCGTCGGGAGTCGCGAGCCGACTTCCGGCCACCGTAGGCGCGGGCTTGCGGACGGTGGGCAATGGGTAGCTCGCCGTCCGATTAGAACCAGGCCCGGGTCGACGGCGCGTTGTGTTCCACGCGCGCCTCAAAGAGATGTCAGCACCAACTGACGGGGTCCGTAAGGGCCAATGCGTGCCAGGGTTGCGAATTTGTCCGAAAGGGATATCGCGGCCCCGGCACACAGGCAACGGAAGGAACACGGGTGGATTTTAGTCAGTAAAAGTCTGACACTCCCTCTCGCTCCGCCCAGAGCGGGAGGAGTCATTTGATGATTTACCACACAAAAAAAAAAATTAAAAAAAATGGTAGCCGGCTTCGCGTCGTTGTCCCTGCCACCCTGTATAGTTTTTTGTATTTTTGTCTGTTTGTCCGTATGTATGTTCCAGCATCACGCAAATTCTAGTGGACAGATTCTGATAAAATTCGGCACAGATATTCCCTATAAGTCTGGTCGAGCTGTAGGGTATATACTATCACGCTATTTGCTATGGGGGATGAGTAATATTAGATTATTTTCGTATTCTTCTCCGCAAATCTTAAAAGGACGCGCCAAAATGTTAGGATATTAATAACAATAATAAGAACTTGACGCCCTGGATAGGAGGGTCCGTATCATAGATATAAGAAAGAAGTGTTGTTGAACTGTTATTTATATTTCTATGGTCCGTACACTGCTGACCGCAAACCGGATGCATCACCCACGATCATCTGTGATGAGATTGTACATCCCGCGGAAGTGCGGGGGTCGAGGCTTTTTAAACACTAAGACCCTCCACAACCGCGAGGTGTGCAGCCTCAGGGATTATTTTTTTAAAGCTGAAGTGGGTATGCACCGGGATGTGGTCGCAGTGGACAAGGGACTCACCCCGCTCTCCATGGCTAAAGAGAACTGGCGCAAACCTGTAATACTTACTACAGATGACCGCAAGGAGGTATGGCAGAGCAAGAAGCTTTACGGGCGCTACTATCGGGCTCTTCATGAGCCTGGTATAGATTTCTTAGCGTCCGTATCCTGGCTACGTTTCGGTGAACTTTTCGGGTAAACTGAAGGTTTTGTCTGTGCAATTATGGACGAAGTTATCTTGACGAATAACTACCGGAGACATATTATGAAGGACGGGACGGTTGACGTGTGTCGGGCATCCCATCGTCCGGGTGAGTCCATCAGACATATTATCTCTGGTTGTTCGCGTCTGGCTAACGGCGAGTACTTACACAGGCATAACCAAGTGGCCAGGATTATTCACCAGCAACTTGCTTTGAAATATAAACTTGTTGACTCTGAGGTACCGTATTACAAGTATGTGCCCAACCCAGTTCTCGAAAATGACCATGTCACGTTATACTGCGATCGGTCGGATCGGATTAGCGCGCCGCGCAATGATAATCGATATTAACATCCCACATGACGGGAACCTCGTGAAAGCTGAGAAAGAGAAACAAATTAAATATCTCGACTTAGCACACGAGGTTGTCGACATGTGGAATGTGAGCTCGGCTATCATTGTGCCGATTGTCGTAACGGCCAATGGCCTGATTGCCGAAAGCCTCGACCAACATCTCTCGAGGCTGTCGTTAGGCGGTTGGATCAAGGGCCTGATTCAGAAGGCACTCCTCGATACGGCTCGCATTGTGAGGAGGTTCCTGTCTCTGCAGCCCTAACCACCGGTAGCTTGGACCCTGCTCCCGACACCGGCGGACCACAATTTTTTATATTTTCAAATGTTTTTTTTAAATATCTTTTGTAAGAAATATTTAAAAACGTAATTTAATATGAAAGAATATGAATAAACGACATAATAATTTTTATATTCAGACCATTGATCCATACACATAAAAACACGTTAGTACGAGTATATTGCAGATAGTTATCGATTTAACATTTTAAATGATTATCATCACGCTATACCTTTATGGAGCTAAGCAGTCAATCATGAAATATAAGAACGGCTATTTCAGCTAACTTTCAACAACATCAAATACGTACCAATAGTTGTAAGATCGCATCCCAACTATTGGTATTTTTTGTGAATCTTTTTTTTACATCAACTATTTGTACTTATTTTTCTTTGTTTATATTTTTTTTTTACATTTTTAATGCTAATATGTATATAATAGTCGAGTTATTAATTCATACTTAATTCACTAAAAAAGGTAAACTTGGTAAGCAATAAGAAATTGCTACAGCTGTCCTAGCGATTTTACAACTTCTGTGTGGACGTGAAATTTTTAAGTCGCTACGAGTGTAGTACATTTAGCATTATTTACCAGATATTACGCTCTGTAAAAATTTACTAAGAGAAATAAACGATCACTATTTTTAATATTATTTGCGGTTATTACTTCACACAGTACAGGGCCCATTGTCATTTGCGTTCCTGAGGCAGTTGATGATGCAGAGTATCCCAAATTCCGTGCAGCCTGCGTAGCACGTCACTTTTTCGACGGTGACCAACACCGAGAGAAGGCCAGCGTCAGCGACAATCCCAGTAGTCTGCGGCATTTGTTTGCTATAATTTTAGTGTTTTGTGGAATCGCAAACCCAGTTCTGTTATGGGAGAAATATCGGAATCATTTATCCGATGTGTGAGATAGGTGACTATCTATATATAGACATCTATATAGTCACCTATCTCACACATCGATCACAAGGGTTTAGAGACCGGGCACGGAAACTAAATTCAATCAATCAAATGACATATACTTATATATCTGCTCAAGATGAGATCTGTGCCTGAATCTAAATCTGTCAATCTGGAAACCTGTCTCTAAATCTCTCTCTTCGCATTTAGAAATAGGAAGAAAGTAACGAAGAAACAATATAAATGTAGGTTTTAGGGATTTAAAAAAAAACAAATGACTTGATCATATAAAAAATATTTTATTTCATTTCATTTCACTGCTTCATTATTTACATAAATATCCTATTTATACAAATTACAATATTATTAACAATTTCCGCTTTGCGGTATTACCTATTAAAATACATTTTTTTTAAGCTATTGCATAGCTTCTATCGCGGGCCTTGAGCGTGGAGACCGAATCCAGAAATTCCGTAACGAAAATAACCTAACACTCCCATAGAGTGAAATTTTAAGATGCGCGCGCATCACTGTGACACAAATTGCATAAGTTGATAAAAAATGCTATGCAATAGCTTTACCGCGGCAGTCTCCGAGTGCCACACGTCTTTTTTTTTTTAGATTTTTTTGTCAGGCTACATTATTCTAACAATTCGACCCCAACGATAAAACTGGCCACAAGCAGTCGAGAAAAACTATTGACTTAGGACGTTTGTCCACCGCCACCGTCAACGGGACGTCAACGAAAACGAGATGAGGGCGCAGAGCCGGCGAGCTTTAATTTGGTATACTAATTCCCTTGTAAATACTAAGAATAGAAAGGGCCCCGCTGGATAGAAAAATACTTTCGAATGTAATTTCTGCTGCCATAATTTTTATTTATTTATAAGTGTATAATTTGGAAAGTACCCTGGAAGGAGTATCTTCAATACAATTTTGAAGTCTCAAGGCCGAGACTGACTTGTAACATTTAAGTAATGTATCGAGTTTTGTAACGCGTTATAGTAGTCAGTGCAGCGAGCCGAGCCGCTCGATGCGAGCGCCGGATCCTCCACTCGACTGCCAGCTGTTGTGTGCGTCTATCTGGCAGGCCCCAACGAGATTTATCAACAGGTGATAGGTTTACATAAAGACATTATTTTATACCTATAGAAAATAAATAAGATATATTTTGTACCTCGACAGTTTTTGATTAAATGACGTTTCTATGAAGTGTCTTGCTAGCGGGCCCCTTGTGATTATTTTTATTGTTATTATACTTTCAGATCGCCCAGTAGTGCTCGGAGTTAGAAACTATTATGTACCTTACAAATCCATAATTTCGACTTTCTGTGAGGAATACTTTAGACGATATTCGTTACTTAGACAAACGTCCAGCCAGCGGGCCCCTTTTTTAAATACTACTCTTTTATATCCTACAATTATAGCATTAGGAGCTTGATACTATTATGTACCTTACAAATCCAAAATTTCGACTTCCTGTGAGCAATACTTTAGAAGATATTATTATTGCTTATATATTTATATTATCAAGACTCAATTGGATAAAATTCTTGTAAGAATGACAATTGCCATTATTTTTCAGTCTTTTAAAAAACAACCAGCTTCTGCCCGCGACTTCATCATACACTCGGCAATACTGCAGCTTCTCATTAGTGAAAGAGTTTTCGGAATTGCATCAGTAGTTCCATAGATTACCTCCTACATACAAACTCACAAATTTTACCTCTTTTTAATATTATTAGTATACGTATACATAAAATCATAATCGTACAATAAATTCTGACTGTGTATATATAAAAATACGAACTTAATAATAAAATAAATGCCACATAATAATCTATATCTATAAAAATCAATGTCACTTTTCGTTGTAATTTTATAACTCAAGAACGGCTGGGCCGATTTAGCTGATTTTGGTTTTGAAATGTTTGTCATAGTCCAGGGAAGGTTTTAACGGTGAGAAAATTAGGGTAGGGTAGGTAGGGTAGGTAGGATGGGTAGGTAGGGTAGGTAGGTAGGGTAGGTAGGGTAGTTAGGGTGGGTAGGTAGGGCGGGTAGGTAGGGCGGGTAGGTAGGGTAGGTAGGTAGGGTAGGTAGGGTGGGTAGGTAGGGTAGGTAGGGTGGTAGGGTAGGTAGGGTGGGTAGGTAGGTAGGTAGGTATTTGTTTGAAATATTATTTCAGTTGAATAATTTGCTACTTTTAACGATCTACCATTTACATAAAGCATCATACATACTCGCCTCTCAACGGTCGAGTTACTCTCCCCGTGTAAACGAGCCATTACTTAGAATCAGGTTGAATAAAATTAGCTAGCAAAACTACACAGACAGATAGATATGTTTATAGATATCCAATCGAATGACGATAAAACACAAAAATGATTTCAAAAACTTCGTGTAACTACGTTGATACTGCATTCAGCAGTATGTATGTATACCTTGTCTACGCTGACATGACGCGCTCCTCTACCGCGTGTACGCACACGGTAATACGGATTTCTGAACTGAACTTTCCTTCATACTTGCCAGGTTTAGTTAGAACTGTCCATATTTATACAATATATCGTGTTATGTTGTGGCTCTATACGTTTTATTAACCACCACTTATCGATGCCCGCCACAGTCGCTCGGTAAAATACTGACATACAGGATAAGTTCGGGTGTCAGGAGTTTCACAAAATCTAGAATGTAGTTAGCATATACACCGTAGGTTTAGGTAGCTAAACTAAAATCTTTTATTCTATTCTATTTTTCCATATGGCAATGGTGCCGATGTCGACAATTCTGCCAATGTCAATGTGTGGAGAAAATAAACTAAAGTCAAGTAACCGACTAAACGTTACCTGTCACTTCAGTTGTGATGCTACGTCACACTCTTCAACCCTTCGACAGTCAACTGTCAAAACGCATTTCAAAAAAACTCTGATCGTGACTTTGACGTGGCCCCGCCCCTTTTGGGTTTGCTTGCGTTAAAACCCCGATTTCTCGCTATTTTACTATGAAACCCATATAAAACAATAACTGTTTCGTAATCTGTACAATATTTCCAATTGGATCATATAAGACTTATAAGAATGTGTTTTACAATAAAACGAGCCTGCCTACACTAAAAAAAAGTTTTGTTATTTTCACCCATTTTTCTCATTCAAGAACATAAATACCAAATTTCTGCATATTTTTACATTATAAAATCATTTTTCTACGAAGATTATTAACTTTCCAATAAGAAATAACAATAATTCTTATTGGAAATTTATTATTATATGTTCAAATAACGAATTGAAACGCATCATAGAATTTCGTGGCGCCAACCCGACTCACTCAACGCTCTGTAATTATTGTAAACATGTCAAAGTTGTTTATGTTGAGAGATAAGTTGCAAGTTTGTGGGATTATCTAAATGTTACAAACGCTTAAACGTTCAACTAGATTAAATATTACCACTTAACATCACAAAGAAAAACCACTTGACCACGATAGTTCCGACTCACAATTTTTTTTTATAAACAAATAAACTTTTTGTTTCATAATTATTTATAAATTTTAATAAAAACTACATTAAATTACCTCCCTATTGAAAGCAGTTCTATTTTTATGATTTATTTGAGAAATAAAATATAAAAATATTAATTCGCAACATTTGCGAATTGCCGCCATTTTGTTTGCAACATTCGGAAGTAACTTCCGAGTGCCATACATTCGTTTTAATGCTTAAAATGTTGATAGCATGTCATGTTTTATTGCTAGCTCTGTCTTTCATGCTCACAATACCACAAGATCGATAGAGATAGGACGCTTAGTTTCATAGATAATCGCAATATAGTGTGACCATAATCAACCTGCCGTAGCACGGCAAGTGTCAGTTGACTATAATTTTGACAGCTGCCGTGGTACGGCAGTTGTCATTTGAAAGGTTATGCAAAGTTATATTTCATTGGCGTTTAGATTTTGGGCTCTTTACAATAGACTGATTATTTTAACTTCCATCACAAAATTGTTTTTTTTTTGTTTCCCTCCGCACGTTTTCTCCACACATTGACATTGGCAGAATTGTCGACATCGGCACCATTGCCATATGGAAAAATAGAATAGAATAGACTGATTACAATTTTGTTGTGCTCAAGCAGTTACATCTACGAAAAGTAGTTTAAGAATAAATGATAGAATTTAACATGCATTAATAAAAGAGGAAACTATATTAATAATCTAAAATAAATAGAATTTGATTTTATCGTATTTTTAAACTAGAAAGTGTCATCGATAAAAACCCTATTTACGATTTGTTTACCTTTTTTTAATTACCTAAACCAATGGAGTATACTTTCTATAAGGATCTAAGTTATTTAAGTAATGCATTGCCCTTTAGCTGCCCTTATGTATTAGGCTTAAGAAATAAATTATTAATTATTAGTATCCGGTTAGACTGAAATAGCCGACCCCAACATAGTTAGGGTGTTCGGGCTAAAGGGCAGTGTTTTCATCTTTCTTAATGATGCGCTAAGATATCCCGAGAAATTCAAATGTGCAGGTCAGTATCATGTTGTATGTTGATCTAAATATGATTCGCGACCGTAACATGTTTAGTATTTACAGATTTATAATCATCTGATCTCGCCGCAAACCAGTCCGCGGGGCCAGAGGGGCCTGAGAAGAGGGGCCTTTTTCTCTCCGTATGTGGCTTCAGAAATAAACTGTCAATTATTATTATCGGGTTAGACTGGAAGCTGACCCCAACACAGTTGGGTAAAGGCAGGCACATGTGTGTTCGTGCTAGAGGCAATCTTATATTTCTTAGTATCAGCGGTTAATAGCGACCCATCCGTTGTTCCCGTCCGGCAGTTTGATTTGTATTAGACGCACCATTCCGCCATTTTCATCATTTGCTACGATCTGAAATATTAAAATCAACTGTTAAAATTTTGTGCGATTTGTGTATGTACTCCCAGATTTAGGCTGCCTGTCCATTGAAGAGGAGCGAGGCAGCGGAGTGGAGCAGAGTTGCGGACAGTGTCTGTCCATTGATGTGGAGCGAGGTAGCGGAGCGGAGTTACGGACTGTGCGGAGCGAGGTAGCGGAGCGGTGTTGCGGACTGTGCGGAGTCGGTCTAGCTCCCGGTTCACGTATTTTTCCGCATCGCCTCTCCGCTTCCCGGTTTTGTATGATTTTTTAAACTAGTTCGCAAATACCTGTCCACTGAAGCGGAGCGGAGGTTTTATGCAATCCCATTGGTTAATATTGGCAGACCGCTACTCCGCTCCTCTCCTCTCCGCTCCAGTGGACAGGCAGCCTTAGACAGTTATGTTTAAGTCCCATGAAAGAGGAGGCGGCCCTATTGCCATCTACCGGGCTCAAATCCAGACTCCGGGCTGCTACTGAGAAATTACCAATGGAAGAATCCAACAACATTGAGCCCGACCTAGGTATCGAACCCAGGAGGACCTCATGCTCAGCAATTGCGCTAGAAAAAACAAAAGTTAGAACTCGTGTTGTAAAGTGAGTGTATATCCTTACTACAAATGCTTGCACTGACTGGACAGGTCCACTCAAATCTGTGTGGTTCTTTCCTCAAAAGACCATTTCAGACACTAATCTACATGGTCCTCATATGGCTTGACCAAGATTATGTCTGGACTTTAAAAGAGACTGCGACCTCTGAGTTTGTTTCGGCCTTTCTTCTCAGAGTAGTCAGATAGGAAACACCGACCTCACCTAGCTTATTTTTAATATTTTTTATATGACGTGTAAAAGTGATTCCGATATCCTATTTACAGAATAAACATCATTTCATTTCATTTCATTTCACTGACCTCAGTCTGTTCGCCAAGTTGATCGGCATCAACCGCTTCTAGAATAGTGCCCTCAGCTCTCTCTCCTATGTTATCTGTGGAGTTCAAAAAGTTAAACAGAATTAATAAATGGGAAATATTTTACTGATCCTATAAAAACTCATTGACCTTCTGCTGTACACTTTTTGCAATTTAACAAACCTTTAAAAACTTTTTGGGATTCCACAATGATGCACACTTTTTTTTAAATATTTTTTTTAACTTTCTGGGTTTTTCTAACAGTTGGTCGCAGTAACTAAGCTAGGGCCAAATGGGTTTGGTTAGGTAAAAAACGTGACTAAAAGCGCGTGAGCGGTGAAAAGAGGCGCATTCATTATATATTTTGTGTTCAACAACATTTTTTTGGAAAGCAAATACAGAACTATTTGAGGTTCGATAAGTATACATACATGCCTTTATAAAATTACTATAACTCGAGGCGCCATGTTTATGGTCGGGACTGTAGTCCATAGTTTTTCTCTTCTGTCGCAAAACTAATAGGTATGTATGTAGAGTGCTAGGAGGATCGTTTGGCGCCTGAATGACATTGACAGAGGGCGTTGTTGGTAAACATTTGTGAAATGTTCACTGAAATTGTATTGAAAAAACAAGCTGGCGGCGTTAGTTCTGATTTTGGCCACGCGCCAAAAGATCCTTGTAGCGTTGTATATCTATTTCATTATATTGTTTAAACTTACGTATAGTTAGCAACGTAGACTCATCGCCCTCTTGTATCAGATTTAATGTTGTTTTATCTGAAAAAGGAAGGTGTAAAGAATTAAGCGTTGGTCAAAAAAAAATAACGTTGTTCCCTTCTTATATTTGAACGTAAATCCACGCGAGACAATGGATTTTTCATGGTCTAATAAAACAAGGTCTGGCATTCCGGGACTGACACATGCTTACGTCACTATCCAGTTGCCACTCTATTGCAACAAAACACGATTAAGGAAAGATTTCGGGAAACCATTCTGTTAAAAAATATGTACAAAGCTTTTAAATTGTCGTTTCGTGTGTCTAATCAAACGAAACAATTCAATTTAAACATAAACCAACGTAATTGTTAATTAAAACCTCATTGTTTTATCGGATTCGCACAGGTAATAAAGGTTGTTGGGGAGTTATTATTACAAACTTCTGGTAACACAGATGTGATGACGTAGACTGGTGTTGCCCACGTGACTACTGTGTTTCGGAATGCCATACCTGGCGAAGTATATTATTATACCACGGGTTTTTTTATTGTTTCTGTAATTACGGTATACGAAGGGTTAATTGATTATTATTTTAAAGATGTTACAGAATGATTAAACTCGTTTTATCTATGTTATTATTTATTAGCTTTGACTGGACAGATTTTGATACAAATTTTCCCCTTATCAATGAGATTCTTATTTAAATAATCCTTTGATATTTCATCCACCACCGCACTGGACCTAATCTGCGTGCGCAATTTATTTGCAAAACATGTAAACAAACACGAATTTTTCGTTTTACACAAACATCAACTTTATGCAAGTGTAAAGTTAAAGTAGATTTTAGACCGACTAGCATTGTTGTAAAAGTCATAAGAAATATGAATTTGTAGCGCAAATTTAACCTTATACGTAGGCATTACAGTTGTTTTTCCTAAATATCGTGTTTGTTTACATGTTTGGCAAATGAATTGCGAATGCAGATTAAGTGGTGGATTAGAAAGAAAGAAAAGTATTTAAGTATTGAGACTCGCATAGGAATTCACAAATTAAACTAAAAAAATACTAAACATCCCATCCTGCTACATAATTTTTTAATTTTACTTTACAGGACTACATATTTTTTTAATTTTACTTTGTTTTTTTATTGTTTTGTATTTTTTTTTATTTAGTATTTATTGAGACTCGCACAGGAATTCACAAATTAAACTGAAAACACACTAAATATAAATAAAAAAAATACAAAACAATAAAAAAACAAAGTAAAATTAAAAAAATATGTAGTCCTGTACGAGGCCAAAAGGCTCCTATCTCAGCATAATGCTAAGACATTTAAAAAATAAATGTCGCAGCGCTGGTATTCTGATTACAACCCAATCTCTTTCACAGACAGGCCTGGGTCTCAGTAGTGGGAACATGACACAGCCTAACAAGACAACAAAACATCACGCCTGTTCACTCCGAAGGGACAGTCAGAGGTATCCATATATTACCAGTTATGTTTAGTGTACTAAGTGCCTAGCTAGCCTATAATGTCCCCATTTACGTATTCAATCGCTTGAGCTGTGGAGTTTGTTGCGCCACTTCTTCTTCCCAACTAACGCACTAGGAAGTGGTGAAGGGTGGGCGTTTTGGGGGACTGTCTTATGTAATTTTGACGTTCGAAAAGTGCTGATTCTAAGCCTAGTTTGAATAAATGACTTTTGAATTTGAATTTGAGCGAAGCCGGTAAGGGTCGCTGGTGTTAAAATAAAGGAATACTGACCACTGTCTTGTAATATTAACTTCTTATCATCTGTTATGTAAAACTTGGTGTCTTCTAGATTCACTTCCGTTTCCGCTTTCACTGAAATCATATTAATTTGGATGTTATTAAGGCGCAGTGTTACCTCAATATTCACATAAAACTGGTTTCTTGGATAGTCGAGTATGACGTAACGCAATGAAAATATACGACGCAAAAAATACAGTGGACAGAGAAGGGTTTAAAGAACAATTTTAACCGAATAGAATAGTAGAAAATAGTTTGATATTCCCAATAAAAAATACTTCACAAAAATAAACTTTGGCGTCGAACATAACTGTATTTTCAGCGAAAACAACTTTTTTTTTTTAAGAGTTCAATAGAATACACATTGTTTTATAACTTAAACCAGACAATTGTATATTCCGAATAATCTAAATAAAACCCGTAAAATAAATGCCCATTCGCAGCTTACTCACATCGTCAACCCAAATATTTATTCAATTTTAATTCAACCTTATTTAATGCTCTGTAATTGTGAAAATAGATATTGCGATCATACTTTAGTCGTCGGGCTACCGTATAGCTCGCAGACGCGGTTGTGTGAGTGCAGCTGTAGCGTTTAAAATCTTAGTCAGTCTTAAAGTGCAAAATTGATACAAAAATATCCTTATTTCTGTACAATTTTTGCACTTTATGGAAATAGCTTTAAAGATTATAAATCTCTGTCAGCAGAAAAAAATACTCTGGCTTGCGACCGAACCCAATAACCTATGTTCAGTAAAAGACAGATCGCTATTGATGGTAGGCAGTATAATTGTATCTGTCGTTGAATGTCGTCCAACCACTCCGTAAAATTACTTATTCTCTGACAGATTATTGGGACGTTAAAACCATAGATAATTATATAGGTTTTTCTATCTCCAGAATGCCAAAACTGGTGATAGATAGGTTGTTGAGTTCAGCCGTTAGGAAATAGAATAATAAAAATAAAAAAACATGTGTGCAATTCTCACGTGGTAGAAGAGAAGCCTTCAAAAATTTCACCACGGTTGTTATGATGCCTTTACTCAAACTTTGTACTACGCATGCGCGCACAAACACGTATTAACAAACGTAAAACGCTGAGGCCCAAGCAAACTCCCACTACGCCTTGGTAAACACGAGTGGAGGGGGTACGAAGCAGACCACAAAGAGAACCACGAATATAAGAAACCCTGTATAATGCTTCCTATCTCATTTTCTCCCACGTTAAATCTTATGAATGTATGTCTCTCTCTTTTTACTGTCGCTTTTTCGTTTCATCGACTTTCAAATCACAACGACGCTAAAAAAGTTTTCACTTCAATAAGACTTACCGACAGACTTTACGCTCGCCTCCAATTCACTGGATTCAAATATCTAGAAAAAAAAAAAAGAAAATAGTTAGTAACAAGAAATAGTTAAAACTTCATCATCTGCCTATGTAGCCTTTTCCCAACTATGTTGGGGTCGGCTTCCAGTCTAACCAGATACAGCTGAACACCAGTATTTTACATGGAGCGACTGCCTATCTGACCTCCAGAACCCAGTTACTGGGTAACAGGATACTCCTTGGCAAGACCGGTGGTCAGACTTTCGGTCTTCTAACTACCCGTAACGACTGTCAAAGATCTACAAATGACAGTCGAGACCAACGACTTAACGTGTTTTCCGAGGCACGGAGAGGTCTCGACATCTAATGGATGGTCACCCATCTACGTACCGACCGCGGCATAGCTTAACCTTCAATTAACCATTACATTTTTATTGCATTTGAATGTTGAGTATTATTTTATACAAGGTCCCATTAAAATAGATGGACAAATTTTAACACAGCGTTCAGTACGTGCAACCAAAGATACCCAAGCAAAAAAAAACACGGATTAAAATGATTTCATTTTTACCTAAAGCAATAAATGGCATTGGTAACAAACATTTTTACTGTATTTTCGTCAGCAGATTCGATTTTTTCTTGGAAGTATCTAATGCTATCTGCTGGGGAGTTTGTTGCGCCACTTCTTCCCAGCTAACGCACTAGGAAGTGGTGAAGGGTGGGCATCTATTTTATTGGGACCTTTATCTGTTTTAATTTAATTTGATGTAATGAACTATGTCTGAAAACTACATGAATTATTATGATTAAAATTAAGGTTTATTTCCAACAATGGACGATAGGATAATAATAATAATGATTGTCTTTACCGCGTCAAATTTACTATTTTTCGCTTCTATGTGTGTTATTTCCGTCGGCTGGTGCGTGCCCTGAAAATAGAAAACATTAATAGAGGTTAAGTTGATATAGTAGTAAATGGTTATTTTTTCTTTAGTTTTAAGGGAGACTGGAAGCCGACCCCAACATAGTTGGGAAAAGGCTAGGCAGATTGATTTTTATTTCAGCGTTCGTCCCATAGTGAAAGTTGTTCATAATGATGAGTACAATGACCCCTTAAGAGGTTTAGTGTAAACAAAAACTAAGGTTGTATAGAGAAGATAAAAATGAAAAAATAAAAATATCACTTACATTTTCAGTAACTTTGATAACCCTAGGTTGATTGACTACTATCGACTCCGCCAAATGTCCCTGCAAAGAAAATAATATAATTATTAAATCGGTTGTTGATCTTATAAGGCTACTAGCGACCCGTTCCAACTTCGCATGGTATTTACACCTTGACATAACATGGAGATTTATTTATTTATTTATTTATTATGTATAAGATTAATATGAATTGATTATATTAATGAACCTTCCGGGATAAATTCTCTAAATTATGGTTAAAACCGCATCAAAATTTGTTGCGAAGTTTATCTGGGACATTACTAACATCGGTGAAGGAAAAACATCGTGAGGAAACCTGTAGTTATTGTTAATCCAATTCGTCCTGAGCAAGCGTGGTGAACAAAGCTCTTGCCTTCTCTGTATGAGACTATGCCTTTGTCCTGCAGTGGCACCATTTCGCTGCCAAATAGGTCTCTTTACACGCGAAAAAGGCTGAACATGTTTTTTTCTTAAAATGTTGTTGTTACAACTGATGCATTTTTGAATTTGGTTTTGTCGAAGCAGGAAAAAAGACGCTAGCCGCCGACTGATTTTAATAGTGTGAATCGAATATTTCCATAAAATGTTTCCATGGGTTATTGAGTGGACACGTAGCTGTCCTATAGTAGTAGTATTCTGTTAAGGTTCATCCAGGGACCGAGACACTCATCCTCGAAAACCGACATTTGAGTATTCCAGTTGACTATCACTCAGCCCCTCTACGTAATTTCGCCATTCTTTCGGGTCTACAATAGTGTTTGTTACGGATCCAGACAAAAAAGGCCTCATTGAGACCCCACGTTCACCCGCCGCCTTCAGACGGGCTGCGGCTATGTCGCCGGCCGTGAGTGCAGCGGCTATGTCGCCGGCCGTGAGTGCAGCGGCTATGTCGCCGGCCGTGAGTGCAGCGGCTATGTCGCCGGCCGTGAGTGCAGCGGCTATGTCGCCGGCCGTGAGTGCAGCGGCTATGTCGCCGGCCGTGAGTGCAGCGGCTATGTCGCCGGCCGTGAGTGCAGCGGCTATGTCGCCGGCCGTGAGTGCAGCGGCTATGTCGCCGGCCGTGAGTGCAGCGGCTATGTCGCCGGCCGTGAGTGCAGCGGCTATGTCGCCGGCCGTGAGTGCAGCGGCTATGTCGCCGGCCGTGAGTGCAGCGGCTATGTCGCCGGCCGTGAGTGCAGCGGCTATGTCGCCGGCCGTGAGTGCAGCGGCTATGTCGCCGGCCGTGAGTGCAGCGGCTATGTCGCCGGCCGTGAGTGCAGCGGCTATGTCGCCGGCCGTGAGTGCAGCGGCTATGTCGCCGGCCGTGAGTGCAGCGGCTATGTCGCCGGCCGTGAGTGCAGCGGCTATGTCGCCGGCCGTGAGTGCAGCGGCTATGTCGCCGGCCGTGAGTGCAGCGGCTATGTCGCCGGCCGTGAGTGCAGCCCGGCCACGGGCGCCCCGCGGGCCCGAGCTAGCAGCGACGCCGCACCACGAGACAGGCAACACTGTGGTTCAACGGCAGTAGTTGCCGTCGTAAATTTTCTACTGTAATTATCCTTGATCGCGTTTTAGCTTCCCACTTATCGGCAATTATTTTTTTGTTTGTGTGGTCGAAATTTGCAAATAAGGTCAGGTTGCTTTGCCCCGTAGAGGCGTGGGCTCATCGCGGCTAATATAAAATACGATCTTGAACATGGATTTTCTCGCGAGCTTTACCATCGCTGGCCATCGCACGTTTCCTCGCGCCGCGTAATTAAACCATTGACAACTAACGCATCCCGATGGGTCTGTCGTACTTTTCCGACAAGGGTACCTACCGTAATTATTATTCATTATAAACCACAAGTTTTGTCATAATCTGACAACATCTTCGATTTTTTATTTGATCACGTAATAAAAAAAAAAAACGATTGTTATTTTTACTTTAACATTTTTTTTTTCAATATTCTTTGTATTCTCCACCTGGATACTGCGTTTCATTATACACCCTATGCCGTACCGGATTCGAACCCCAGGCGACTTTTAACTCAAAGGTGCATAAACATATTTTTTTGCTACAAGTGATAACGTATATGTAGCGCTGTGCACGTACGCTGGTGTTCATGTGCGCGTACAGCAGCTGCTTGCGCATGTAGCCGGCGCCGCACGCGACGCACTCGTAGGGCTTCTTGTCGCTGTGCACGAAGCGGTGCGTGTTGCGGTTGTCGCGCGAGTTGAACGACTTGCCGCAGATCTGGGGAGAGAGGCGCGTTCAGACTACTTTGGGACATGATATAAATGTTGATGAATGGATCGCGAGAGGCAATGAATTGTGTGAGGAATAATATGAAAGAAAATGGAGAGAACGATAGCGTGACGATTGACTGGAGAGAGTGGAAAAAGAAAACGTGTTGCGGCGACCACACGTGACATGAGACAAGGACAGCAAGATGATGATGTATCACTAAGATGGAATTCAGGCCGTCACTTCCTTCTGCGAAGCAGTAATGCTTGCGAAGGAGGAGACGGAGCGCGCGAGGGAGAGGAAAGATTCGTGCCCTCGCGCCCATAGTCGCCACAAGAACGCCCCGGGCGTCGGGAGTCGCGAGCCGACTGCCGGCCACCGCAGGCGCGGGCTTGCGGACGGTGAGCGATGGGCAGCTCGCCGTCCGATAAGGACCAGGCCCGGGTCGACGGCGCGTTGTGTTCCACGCGCGCCTCAAAGAGGTGTCAGCACCAACTGACGGGGTCCGTAAGGGCCAATGCCTGCCAGGGTTGCGAGTTTGTCCGAAAGGGATATCGCGGCCCCGGCACACAGGCAACGGAAGGAACACGGTTGGGTTTTAGTCAGTAAAAGTCTGACACGCCCTCCCGCTCCGCCCAGAGCGGGAGAAGTTATTTGATAATTTGCCACCCTCGAAAAAAAAAAAAAAAAATATGAATGCAGACATATTTACCTCACAAACATAAGGCCTCTCCCCGCTATGTATCCGCACGTGTTTCTTGTAATGCTCGGGGTACACGAACGACAGGTGACAGATGCCGCACTTCAGTGGCCGCTCGCCAGTGTGCGACGCCTTTATGTGGTATTCCAGTAATCTGATGAGGAAATGGAAGAATTTGGTTATTACATTGATCAACATCAAACAAAGGATTTAAAAAAAAGTTAAAGAGTAACCAACGTCACTACTTAAACTTATTCTTTTTTATTGTAAATAAGTTACTTCTTTTACGCATAATTAAATAATTTGACCCTTTGCGCAGCTGTTAATAATTATATTGAGTTTATTTATTACACGATTCATAATGCGAAGCATTAGTGAGCGCTTTGCGATCGAAGAATTTGTTTTACCTCCTTTCAGCAACTGTTTTTATTGTTACACTCCTGCTAGTACACAGAACCTTCTTCATTTATATACCATTGTATAGATAATTTAATGGAGATTCATTCTGTACTTTTCAAAAATTGGTTTAATGCAGCAGAAACGAAAAAAACATCAAAATAGTTTTATTTTTTTCCCGTCAAGCAAGTATGAAACCTGAAAACATTGTAGCTTGCGAAAATATCAATTTATTGAGTCAATTCTTCTTTTATAGATTCATTTCAGGCAAAGGAGGAACCCTATTGAAAAGGGTTCTTTTATTCAAAGTAGTTTAATCATAATTAATAAAAAACTAACTAACATAATATCTATAAAGATATTATATTTCTAACTTCGACCCTCTTCCGTTGCCTAGCAACTAACAAAGCAAACCTAAATAGTCTTTGACAGTACGTAAAGATTGCGAGGTGAGAAATTATACCCATATTGATGGGTAACATTTTTGAATGAGCGTATGAGGCGTGCACTTTTAGATTTTCCAAATATTTAGTTAATACTTCAAGCACGCAAATGTACAGAGGTGGACTATGCGAATTAATAAATAAAGTAACTGGGTTGTGGTGGAGGTCAGATAGGCAGTCGCTTCAATAATAATACCGGATGTAGTAAGACTGGAACCCGACCCCAACGTATTACGATTATCGCGTAACGCTACAGGTGTATAGCCGTACGAGGATCTTTTGGCGCGTGGCCAAAATCGGAACTAACGCCGCCATCTTGTTTTGTCAATACAATTCCTGTGACAATTTCACAAATGTTCACCAACAGCGCCCCCCTGTCAATGTCATTCAAGCGCCAAAAGATCAATCAATCAATCTTTATTCGTGAACACAGGTATTACAATAAAGGTTTTATGTATACATTTTAGTCGGGCTCTATGTCCTAACAATGAAATTGGTGTACAAATATATTAGGTTTTAAAGTCTGAATCTATACAATACAAAGTCACGAACGATCTAGTAAATAATGTCAATTAATCAGATATAATTTTATTTTTACATGCATGTCAATGGTAAATTATATTAAAGGGCTGGTAATGTCATATTTAATCATTTTAAAATTCTTCTATAGAGTAATAAGTCTTATCTATAAGAAATAAATACAATTTACTTTTGAATTTGCGGACATTATCTTCACTCCTTATACATTTTGGTAACTTATTATCCATGTAGCACTTTATATGTACGTATCACCATCTTTACATACCGAGTCTCCTCCGTGCCTCGGAAAGCATGTTCAGCAGTTGGTCCCGGCTGTCATTCGTGGATCTTTGACAGTCGTTACGAGTCGTCAGAAGCCCGAAAGTCTGACACCAGTCTTACCAAAGGGTATCGTATTACCCAGTTAGTGGGTTGTGGAGGTCAGATAGGCAATCGCTCCATGTAAAATACTGGTATTCAGCTGCATCCGGTTAGACTGGAAGCCGACCCTAACATAGTTGGGAAAAGGCTAGGCAGATTGATTGTCTTTATATGTACGTACCTCCTCCTCTTGAATCTCTTAGGACACAGTTCGCAGTGGTATCGTTTATCGTCGAAGTGTGTCGCTCTGCGATGCGAATGTAAGTTCGAGCGCTGAGTGAAACGAGATCCGCAGATATCGCACGAGAATGGACGCTCGCCTAAAGTGGGTAAAAAAAGGTTTTTAATATAATAACAAGCTTTGAGAACTCGTGGCTAAATAATGACAAACCCACGGATCGATCGGAAGTTAAGCTACATTTACCGCAGTCGATTCTTGGATGGGTGAGTACCCATTACATATCGAGACCCTCCATGCATCGTACAGCACGTTAAGCCATTGGTCCTGGCTGTCATTCGTTGATTTTTGACACTCGTTTTGAGTAGTCAGAAGTCTGACAACCAGTCTCACCCAGTAACTGGGTTGTCGAGGTTAGATAGGCAGTCGCTCCGTGTAAAATTCTGGTATTCAGTTGCATCCGATGAGATATCATCATTTTTGTGGCGGCATTTACATCGCCACATGCGAACTACGCATCAAAGACCTGACCTCACACAAAAATCTTGACGTCATACAAAATCCTTCATCGCGCATTTACATTTTTACCAGGTGGCAGGGACATCGACGCGAAAACTGATACCATGGTCTCGGTACATGATTCTGAACCATTTTTATTATAATAAAAATCTGCTATTCCTTAGAAAAGTGCAATACCTACGCGGTCAAAATGTATGGAACAGCAGATTTTTTTTTTATATCAAGCAAAGAATTTGTCACGCTGTATATAACTTTCCAACATCAATCGTTGGGCAGTTGCCCGCAAGACACGACATCCGTCTTTTTCTATAGAGGATGAGTGAACACCCTGTTCCTCATACCTCTAAATTGTCTTCATTGACTAAAAAAGAAAGATCTAGGTTGCTATGAAAATGCCTACATTCATAATTATTTTTTCATTCTTGCGTGGCCTGTGACTAGTCTCGGCAAACACTATTAGTATTCTGCGTTACATACCCGTGTGTATCCGCATATGGTCTCTCAACTCTGCTCTCCTAGCGAACGCCTTGCCACACACACTGCACACAAATGCTTTGTTCCCGGAGTGAACCACGCCGTGCACTTCCAAGTTGTGTTGCGTACTGAAGGCTTTATCTGGGAAATAAACAGTAATATTTTAATGGTTGGCATTTGGAACCAAAAAAATCTGGAAAAAAGTTATAGCTAAAAACCGGATAAAATGGCAATCTTTGGAAGATACCTTAACCTGGGAGGTTACTGTTACAAAATGACAATTTTATACTTACTATTTAAAATAGTTTTTAGAAAGTTTGTAAAAATCCTAACTTATATTATAAAAATAGAAAGTGAGTTTGCTTTTTTTTGTGACGCTTTCACGCTAAAACGGCTGAACGAATTTGGGTGAAATTTGGTACTTATGTAGACCATGACAGAAGTTAGAACATAGGATACTTTTTATCCAGATATTCCCACGGGATCGAGACTTGCGCAGGTGAAACCTTGGGGAGCAGATATTAGGAAATAAAAGGCCTTTTTTAAATTGATTATATTATTATTTGTAACGGCTTTGGATGAAAGGACAATTCCTTTCATCCAAAATCCGTTCAACTGTTTTTGCATCAATCCGAAACATACATCCATACAAACAGATAAACCTAACAAAGATCTAAAAACCGTATTTTCGGCATCAGACTCGTTCCCACGCCTCGTAGCAATTACTTTTTTTTCAAAAATATTCCATGTACAGTTTTGACTTCGCTACGATTTTATTATATGTACAGAAATAGATTCTGTAAGCTATTCATTTGGAAACACTTAACAAAAGAGACAAATATTACTTACTGCATATATTACAGACGAAATCCTTGACTCCTGAATGTGTTTTCTCATGCTGATTTAGGTTTTGTTGCGTGAGGAACGATTTACCGCATTGAGTGCATTTGTAGGGTCGTGGGCGAACCTGAGGGCGAATGAATAATGATTAAGTGTACTACATAACACATAATTATTAATACCTGGTCGACCGAGCTGCTTAAAATGGAAAATAGAGAATGCTCTTGCTTATTGAAGTATTCAAATTTGATTTGCCCTCAAAGTGAGAGCAAATAAAATTTGATTGTGAGTTATGGCGGCACTATAAATTGGAGTCCACAGGTACGTTTTGATCCATATCTTTACATTTTCATCGCGGCAAGCGGCAAGGCCTCGCCGCAGAGGGCGCAGGCGTGGGGTCTGGTGTGCAGTATGGCGTGTTCTGGCTGTAGCACTAACTAGGTTACTACTCACCGCACACAAACATTCACCCCCCTTCAAAGGAAGAATTTTCTAAAATTCTTTCTTAGTGCTCACTTTCGTTGTATAAGGAACTCAATCTCCCTAGCCTTTTCCCAACTATGTTGGTCGGCTTCCAGTCTAACCGGATGCAGCTGAATACCAGTATTTTACATGGAGCGACTGCCTATCTGACCTCCACAACCCAGTAACTGGGTAATACGATACTCCTTGGTAAGACTGGTGTCAGACTTTCGGGCTTCTGACGACTTGTAATGACTGTCAAAGATCCACGAATGACAGCCGGGACCAACGGCTTAACGTGCTTTCCGAGGCACGGAGGAGTCTCGGTATGTAAAGATGGTCACCCATCCACTGACCAACCCTGGCAAGCGTAGCTTAACCTGATTGATCGACCAGTGCGGCTGTTGTTACTTAGCCTCGAGGTCGACGTTGTTTGTGCAAAATTTTAGTTTGGGTTGTGCATTGTTTGGAGTTAAGATTTTTATAAGGTTGAATTTATGAAGTAGATGTTGTCTATACTCACCGCATGAGTCTTCAGATGCGCTTGGTGCGTGTACTTGGAGGCGAAGGCCTTCCCGCAGAGCGTGCAGGCGTAGGGCCGGGCGCCCGAGTGCAGGTTGGCGTGCTCGGCCAGCAGCGTGCGCGAGCTGTAGCCCTTGCCGCACGCGCCGCAGCGGTGCGCGCCCGGCCGGGCCGCGCCGGCCGCGTCGTGCGCGTGGGACGCTGGAGGGGAAAAGACATTTTTACCATTGTCACTCGAAAAAGGGCATTTTATTCATCAATAACAGTGAATAAAACTCTCTTTTACTCACAAGAGAATAAAAACATTTAGAATTTGGAACAAGCACGAACTATACAAACTATGTACTAAAATAAATGAAGCGTACTGAAAGTACGTACTGGCTGGCTAGATGGAGCTATTCCTTAGAAGCTATACAATTTATTTATTTTTTAAATATCCCGCTAACTTTAGTTAGGTTCTTTTCAATCTGTTATCGTGGTTGTTTTAATTTTAATTATTATAAAATCATCATGTTTTTTATGGATCTTGTGGTCTGCAATAAAGACTTATTGGAAAATGAGACACTAAATACCACTGACTTCGAAATGATTTCGTTCTTAAGCAGCAATTATGGTAGAAAATTTGTTACCGCCAAAAATGTGATACATATAAATAACATAACATCAAGCCTTGTTTCCCCGAAGGGTTGGGCAGAGGTGTACCTTTAGTTCACCCACATTTCGCCAGTTATGTTTTTAAGTCATGTAATAAGGGTTGAGCCTATTGTCATTAATCGGACACAATTCAAGACTCCAGGTTGCTATTGAGAAATTCCTGTTGGAAAAACCCATTAATACTTTGCCCGACCTGGGAATCGAACCCAGGACCTCTTGCTCAGCAGTAGCGCTTGCGACCACTAGACCAACGAGGCAAAAATTGTGTATAAATACTACAACTAGGACAGATAAATATAAATACTATACTACTATTAATTTTCTCGCATTCAATGGTAAAAAGTAGAGTACACAACTCGTGAAAAAAAAAAATATCTCGGTCCTTGTATCCCTCGCTCCGCTCAGGATTCAAATCTAGAATCCCTCGCTATGCTCGGGATTGTACTCTTGAATCCTTCGCTGCTCTCGGGATCCAACTTAGTCCCTCGAATTAAATTCCCTTTTTTTTCACTTGTTGTATAATCTACTATTATTTGACTCGCAAGGTCCCACCGCCCGCGGTTGACAAAAAGCGAGTAGAAAAACAAGTTGGCGAGCAACAAGTGACGGCGACGAGCGATTACTATAGTTTGCACCGCGCTGTGCCGCGCATGAGGTGTGTGCGCGGCTCCGGGGCGGCGGTGCAGGCCGCTCATTCGTCAACGCTGCCCCCACCTCGCCGCCCATTCCAAAGGCGAGGTACAGCGGTCCCGGTCAAACTATAGCTGGTATGCGTATTTACCAAGCGTGAGTCTCTATTATTTATATATAGGTATTTATGAAATTTTGGAACGAAGTTATTTAACACGGCTTGCGATTGGAGTAGCCTGCCCGCGTAGCGTAACCACCGTAGAAACAAGTTTTGTCTACAGAATAATAGACTAAATGACGGATTGTGATTGTTTAACTGTCATTTTGTAGAAATCGTCACGTAACTAAAAGGCGTTATGCACCCACCCCACCCTGCCATGAATTTGGTCAACATAAAAATCCAAGATGGCTGCTGTGAAAATTTTCAAATTTTTCATCACGGGTGAATTTTTCATCATTTTTTATGGTGTAAAAACAGACAGTGCCGTTAAAATGCAACATCAAAAATGCGAAAATATTCAAATTTTTTATCGTGGGTATTGTCTTCATGGTTTTCGAGGGTGCTAAAACCGACACAGATATATTTTGTAGTCTTATTACAATATGTATAAATACCTATATGTGTGGCATATTCCGTGCGTTTCCTCATGACGGCGCCACAGAAGCGACACAGATATATTCTAGCGTCGTGTTGTGATTTTAAGTGCCGCATCATTGTGTCTGCATCTTCAACACTTGAAGGCGTTTCATCTGTAAAGAAAATACAAGATTAATATAGCTTAACGCCTGTTTTTAACCGACTAGGGTTTTATTTATTTCTCGTTAATATGTAAAGATTAAAATCTAAATCATCTGAACAGCTCTCATTTAATAAGATGCTTTAAGAAATTATTTGTAGTTTCCTTTCAATACATGAATATGCGCTAATTTAATTTCAAGTTAGAAATTATAATAACGCCCATTGGGTTTCTTAGGTATGTATGTGTAAGTGTAACTAACCATTTTTCTCGCACAATAAACACTTGAACAAGTTCCCTTCCTGCGCCACGATCTGCAAGGGCGCGTCCGCTCGCTCGGGCGTCGCGCTCGACACTGACTTCACGCGGAACATCTCGCCTGACTCCACCTTGATGAAGGCACCGCCTGATCAAACGTAAATACAAAACATTTTTTTGATAAAGGGATGGTTTCTCTATGGTTTATCTCTCTCTATGGTCTCTATGTCATCAGTATAATAAGGCCTTCCATAATATTGACATCTTTGCTGTTTCTGTTGGAAAATTTCGATGCCTTGTTCGAAAAACAATCATAGATTTAACTCCATAATGTTTAAACTGTATTTATTCTTTTTGCATGCCTGTTTAGATTTATCATTAACCACATTATGCATACAATTATGATGTAATTGTAAT
Organism: Agrochola macilenta; assembly: GCA_916701695.1. Lineage (NCBI taxonomy): Eukaryota > Metazoa > Arthropoda > Insecta > Lepidoptera > Noctuidae > Agrochola > Agrochola macilenta. The sequence continues at coordinate 13,944,410 of OU753578.1, read as the reverse complement.
CGCACATCGTAATAATTTTTAATATCCTGTTTTAATATTATGTGGAAAATGTCGTGGGTTATACATTTGCTCATTTTTTACTTAGCTCTAATTATTTTGTAATATTGTAATGTGTAACCGTTTATTTTCCCAAATAAATAAAATAAAATAAAATGTAATTCATTTCCAGTGATTTGATATAAAATGTTTCGACTTTTGTCCACATGAAATATTATCTAATTAATAAAAAAATAAAAACACAAACAACCTAAACTGCTGGGTCTAGAAGCATTCAATTTTGCTCAGAGTTCCTTTTATAACAAACGTGAGCACTAAGGATTTTTGAAAATTCAATCCAAAAGTTGAATTTTAGACCAGGGTCTACCTAGCCTTTTCCCAACTATATCGGGGTCGACTTCCAGTCTAACCGGATGCAGCTGAATACCAGTATTTTACATGGAGCAACTGCCTAGCTGACCTCCACAAACCAGTTACTGGGTAACACAATACCCCTTGGTAAGACTGGTTGTCAGTTTCGGGCTTCTGACGTCCCGTAACGACTGTCAAAGTTCCCAGAATGACAGCCAGGACCAACGGTCTCGGTATGTTAAGAATGCTCACCCATCCACGGACTGACCGCGGCAAGCTAAGATTAACCTGATCGATCGACCTACAGCTGTTATTACTTAGCCAGGAGCCCGTCAAAATTCATCCCCTAAAGCAGTTTTATAGGGGATGAGAGTTTGTACGAAAATGTTCTTAATTTTTGCTGATGAGAAATACCATCTGGCACACGGCTCGTCACCAATAAGGTCGGTATATTGTGTCCTTCTAGGGTGTCCCCTGCAGGCGTTTCCACTCACATCTGCCTAGTAACCTTCTGCTAATCACCTTTCATCCTCTCATCATGATCAAACCAGTCATATTGTAAATAACATATTACCTTGTTCTTGAGCAGCCGCAATAATAGCATTCGCTGTTTCTTCGTCGCCAGATACTTGTAACTCGATCTGAGATTCATCATTAGAATCTGAAATACATAAATACAAATACACTTCACTAAAATACATCAAGTACATAATCGTAGCAGTCGTAGGAAGGAACTCAAACTCAAAGCATTTATTTGAAACAAACCATTTACAGGCACTTTTGAATTGTCAATCGGTCGGTCAGTCAGCAAGATGAAGCCCATTCCAAAGCATAGTAGGTACCTATGGAGAAGACCGGGCAAGAAACTCCACGGACACTCTTGTAAATCAAAATATGGTTACAAAATATTGGTTACAGCATTCCTGTTGAAGTTATGCATGAGAGAACGATGCAGAACGTTAAAAGCGTCCGTAATAAAAAATAAATTAAAAACAATTCAAAAATTAAATTTAATTAAAATTGCCGTGGCAGCTAAAAGATGACCAGTCCCACACAAATCCGTTAAGCCTACGTCCTAACCAAGGTGACCTGGGTTAGGACGTAGGATACTTTTTATCCCGATATTGCCACGGGATCGAGACTTATGCGGGTGAAACCGCGGGAGCGCAGGTAGCCTGTAATAAACTCACATGGCAACATTCGGAAAGTAGTAGACTTGCCCCGCAGGTCATCGCTAGTCATTAAAAAAGTAATCACCAACCTTGACTATCACCATTCTCGAGATGATCACCGTCTTGCTGGTCATCATCATCATCGGGCATCACCAGCGATATCTCTCCTCCCTCGTAGATAAACTTCTGTCCGGCCACCATTCGGAGAATTGAGCCGTTTTCACTGTCTACAACTATTGTGTCTGTAATTAAAAGTAATACTAGTTTATGACACCGTTGAATGCTGTTGCTGTTGTATTAAAACTCGAGTGTGTGTTTAGTTATGTGCAGTTTAATACACTACTTTATCTACTCTCATACATTAGGATTGAATCTACTAAATAAAAGATCTACGATAAAAGAGTAAGAAATTGTTTATTATCATTTTTTATTAATATGATAAAGCAAAAAATACGTGTCTAATATTTTATTATTATCTGACTGACGGACTTAATAGTTTTTTTTTTTCAGTCAACATCTCTATTATGAATTCTTGACAGGTTTTCCGTACAAAAATTTCGCGGGATTAGCGCATACCTCTTAAGTTCTATTTGTCATATTGACGCTCGAGGACTCTACACAGCCTGTAAAATCCATAACCTCACTTTCCCCAGCATTCGGCTAACACTTACGTCCTTCATCGTCGTCATCGTCCTCATCCCCTTCGTTGAGTATCTCCAACTTGCCGAGGATGTACTTCTGTGCGTCATTCTCTTCATCACCTTCACCATCTAGCGACGGCAGGTTTAGGTAGTCGCTCACTTCAGCAGAAGGCTCAGATTTTGACTGGAAAAGGAAGAAGAGGAAACATTTAATTTGAGGTTGTACCCATTTTAGGTGTAAATAACGCATTTGGAAATCTAAAACTAAACATTTGGTGTTACGATATTAATTATTGCATTTCATAATCAATAATCTAGTTCGCTAGTTAGCCACATTTTTTATTTCCACACAGTAATATTGCCAAATTAATCAAAACTGAAATATTTGCAACATTGCCCACCTTCAAAATAAAGCTCTTAACAGCGCCTTTATGTCGCGGCAGTTAGGTTACCACTGACGGGCGGTCTACATTTCGCCAGATACAAGAGAAAATAAATAAATTATAGAAAATAAATAAATTATAGCTAAGTTACCGGCAGTCCTTCAACTTGTAGTACTAAGTTTCCACCATTGGCAGACGTTACAGGAACCACAGACAAACAATCTGAAATAATAAAGTACAATTTGTTTTTTTTTTTTATACCACGTAGCATATTCAGCCTATAACCGTTCCCACTGCTGGGACAAAGGCCTCCTCTCTGTGAGAGGGAGTGGGCTGTAATCTACCACGCGGGCCCAGTGCGGGTGGGTGGATGTCACATGATTTCGAATTTTTTGGTTCTAGGACATGCCGTTTCCTCACGATGTTTTCTAAGTAACCAAATATCATCTTTTTTTTATTAAATTGACTAATGCTTGGTTCCTATTAAACCTAAACGAATCGTTTTCCTTACCAATGGTACGATTTTTTATTGACAAACTGGGCATAAAAATAGATTCGTAAGCTAATTTTACCTGTGATAGCTTCTTCTTTATGGGAGGGTCTACTGTGCAAAGCTATGAGGTCTTTCCTCCATTATTGGTAAAGATACAAGTCTTCATTTTAACCAATAACGGTCCGTAAATTATAGGAATCGGCCATAAAAGGACCAGACCCTACTTTGCACTGTTTTTACGACTTGACAGAACATCCAGATTTCAGGTCTAATATTAATGTTTGATACACATAAAACTTAACCAGAGAACCAGAACAAATTCTCGTAATGATGGCGAAAACCGCATCAAAATCCGTTGCATAGTTTAGAAGAATTACGCTGTCACACAGACAGACACGAAAAGCGTATATGTATATATAGGACATAATAATATGGACAGATACATACCTTCATCAATCTCCATAGGATGATCATCATTCGTCTCATCCCCGTTTTCATAATCATCCTCTTTTTCATCCAATTTCCTCAAAATAGCGCCAGAAAGAAAATCCTTAGGCAAAGAGTTCACACTGAAACTCATAATTGAATTCTTTTGGCTCATAGGGTTCATATTACTTTGAGTAGTCACCATACTTTCTAGGTCATCTTTCAAGGCGTTTGAGATCGAAGTCAAGATGGAATTTGAGTCTAAAGTAGGTTTCTCAATTGGTTTACTGGTTGAAGTTTTTATCGTTTGTGTTAGGACTGATGATCCAACGGTTACTTTTAAGTTTAACGTAGACGCTGTGGACGGCTGAAATGATAATTTAAAATTTATTAGTACATTACCAGATTATCATCTGGTTTAAGCTATCGCTTAAACGGGTTGGTGGTGTTAGTATTAACAGCATCAGCTACGCGGACGACATGGTACTGCTGGGCCCGAACTGTGGGATCTATCAGAGAAATGTTGAAGGTCTGCGAGGAGTATGCTGCCTTGCACGGCCTTGAGTACAATGTCCGTAAATGCGAATACATGGTCTTTAAGGCCGCCGGTAAGTGCCCTAATCATGAACCTAGTTTTTCTCTAGATGGTATAAACATAAATAAAGTCCACCAATTTAAGTACTTGGGGCACATACTTACCGACGACCTTAAAGATAATGCAGACATTGAAAGGGAACGTAGGGCACTGGCGGTCCGAGGGAACATGTTGGCCCGTAGATTCTCTCGTTGTACGGACCAAGTCAAAATCACTCTGTTCAAGGCGTTTTGTCAAGGTCTGTATGCGGGGGGTCTATGGGCCAGCTACACCAAAAGATCGCTAGATGTCTTACGTATCCAATACAACAATGTTTTTAGGATGCTGTTGAAACTGCCCCGTTTCTGTAGCGCATCGGAGATGTTTGCTCAGAACCGAACTGACGGCTTCCATGCTGTAATTCGCAAAAAAGTCGCATCACTGATGCGTGGAGCGCGGGTCAGTGACAATAGCATCCTGAAAACAGTGGTTGAGAGCCCTTACTCCCCTTTTCTGAGGCACTATGTGGGGAGAATGGTCAGGTAGCATATATATATTCCTTGCTTTATCGTTCTCTGCACATCCTGCCGCAGTCACCAGCTATTGTTGTATTTTTTATGTTTAATGTACTACTAACACTAGTGATAAGGTATTTTACTAACAAATTGGACCATAATGTTGTCTGAAATAAATAAATAAACAAGGGACATATTTAAGAGGAGGCTCCCTAAATTGTATGTTAATTTGCATGAATAAATTCAAAATTCAAAAGTAATTTATTCAAACTAGGCTGAGAATCAGCACTTTTAGAACGTCAAAATTACATAAGACAGTCCCCCAAAACGCCCACCCTTCACCACTTCCTAGTGCATTAGCTGGGAAGAAGAAGTGGCGCAACAAACTCCCCAGCAGCACAGCTGTCTGTTCAGTTAGAAAACTAAAAAAAAAAAGATTTTATATAATAGCATTCAAAACATAATTTAAATTATTAGCCATATATTAGCCGCACACGCCAATATACCAAACAAAATCATCGAGAAAAAAGAGAATATTCTGAAACAGTCACGCATACAAACAAAATGGAACTTTAGTACATTATTATTTCATTATTACATTATATATATATTTACATTATTTCTTTCCATGTACAAGACAGTTATGTAATTGTAACATTTTCGCTAGATACATTTTTTCGCCACCTTTTTTTTCAATGGGGAATTTTACCGGGTTAGTACATGGGGCGCGGGCGGCCTTCGTTTATCGGGTGTCTACAAGTCATAACTTATGACGCCTGTTGATAATTTGCAAATTTTTAATGTATTTGAGGTAATTTTCTACTAACAATAACTTTTTATTTTCAATAACAATATTTTTAAATTACTTTTAATTTTTTTATTGCAGTACACCACTAGTAGCCACTTTCGGATCGGACACGTTTTTTTTTATACGAATAAATAATCGAGACTTACGCCATTTACTTTCGTGCTCGAACACAATCAAATAGTGGACTGGAGGGGAGCATGGGGCGGAGCTTCCATGGAAATTGTTTTTAGAATAGGCACTCTAAAGACAATTTCCAAAATCGAATACTGAATCTCCTTATGATCAGGCGTCTTAAGGCGATCCAGTATTCGATTCTCTTTTTAAAATACCCAGGCGCAAATATGACACATCAAGCACACAAGTATGGGCGAAGTCAGAAACGACGCTGATATTTAATAATTTATTTAAAAAAAGTCTGGTACAGTCTGTTACAATAAATATAATTTTTCAATTTACGGATAATCAGAAAAAGATTAACAATAAATAGAATTGAATCTGGCGCCCTAGCTAGGTTACATGGTAACCTGTAATAAGGATCGCCATTGATATGATATTGTTACAAGCCGTGTGCCTAATGAGATTTCCCATCGACAAATGTCGAACTTAAGTTTGTACTCATGCCCTATTTAACCCCTTTAGGGGGTGAATTTTCAAAAACCATGCCTTAGTGGTCACTTTTCTTATAAAAGCGGTTACGCTGTGCATTTATTACATAGATAAGACTATAAGTTGGATTTATATCTGGACTATAAACAATAACATTTCATTGTCATGTCAATACCTCTTGAAATAACATTTGCGGTTCGCTAAAAATAATAAAATCTTACCTTAACTTGTGGTAAAATCATGTTAGCTTTAGAGAACGATGCCAATTTCCCCACTTTGAGTAACAAATCCGGTGGTATTGGTTGTAATTTTGATGCTGGCAGCACCAACTTCTTTCCGAGGAGTAGTTTAGGCTTTGACGGTGAACACACATTCTTCTCATAGTTTTCATAGTCTAAATTATGATTAGGTAATGATAACTTGAATTGTCCTTGTAAATCCGTTTTTATTGTTTGTAACCTGCAAAAAAAAACATTTTATTTGCCAAATTTAATTACTAGGCTCGCCCCTATTACATGGGACTTAAACATAACTGGCGAAATATGGGTGTACTATAGGTACACTTCTGCCTAAGCCTTCAAGAGAAACAGGGCGTGGTATTATGTGTCAAATTAAATTACTGTGCAGGAATTCATCTTTAAGTGTATAGTTCGATTCAAACTTAATGGCAGCTCGGAAGTTAGCCACTCGCTGCGCAGTACCCCGCACCCCTCACCCACGCTGACACATGAATTCGTTACTGCGCAGCGACTCGCCTCATGTTCCGAGCCGCCATTACATTTCAATCGGGTTGAAGCAAAATCGTTTGATACAAAAAAAATAGGATGTTTTTGTTTCGCAAATCAGACAAGGCTTGATTCCTTACAAGGATCTAGTGCAAAAAACCAAAAAAATATGTAGTTGAGCATATTACTGCTTTCTCAAAGTTATAACAGACACAACCACTTTAATATCAGAATCATGAAGCGAACTGTTAACACTTTTTAGTTATTTATTTCTGAACTAAGAATTTGTGCCTGGTAAACGCCAATAAGTTCTTCCTCAGTCTTCTTTGATATTAGATCATAATATAAATTTAAAACATGTTTGGATATTATAGTATACATAAGTATGTACAGTCAAGCATGGCAGACAGAAAATGCAAAGAATGAAAATGGTTATTATCCAGGGCTCGGTTTTACACCTAATGTTTATTATTACTTTTGTATATCCCCGAAGGGTAAGGCAGAGATGCACCAATAGTACACCCACATTTTGCCAGTTATGTTTAAGGTGCATGTAATAGGGGGCGAGGCTATTGCCATTATCCATACACATCAAGACTGCAGGCAGCTACTCAAAAATTCCAGATGAATAAACCCAACAACACTTTGCCCAACCAAGTCAATTTAGGACCTCACACTCAGCAGTACCACTGGCAATCACTACACCAACGAGTTAGTAAGTTTAAATTTGTGCCAGGTTAATGCTTATAATAAGCATTAACCTGGCATTAACACTTTGGCATATAAGTGATAAGTGGCTAAATATGGGCGTACTATACATCTACGTTTTGATATTTCAGTATACTATCTATTATTATAACAGCCAGAGTGAGTGAGTGAGTTTGTTTGTTACGCTTCCACGCTAAAACAGCTGAGCAGATTCTGAGTTAGGACATAGGATACTTTTATCCTGGTAGCACGTTCCCCCATGGGATAATTTCAGACCTCCATGCGGTTGAAGCCGCTGGCAAAACTTAGTGAATAAATACATTATTTATTGAAGTTTAAACCCACCTCACTTGAATGCTATCATACTCAGAGCATGTCTTGAAGCATTTCTTGCACAGTATATTGGTATGTACTTTATTTTCTAGTACCGGTTTGCCCACAATCTCGCTCACAACTTCCGATACTTTCTTGCCAGATTGTAATGTGTTCTGAAAATATGTAAATAATAAAATTTATGAGCTATACACACTAATTTAGAAAAACATATTGTAAAAAAAATCATTGCAAGTAATAATACGAGCCTGTTACTGTCCCACTGCAGGGCAAAGGCCTCTGCTCATACAGAGTAGGAACGAGCTTTGATAATCACGCTTGCTCAAGACGGGTTCGCGATTTCAGACTTATTTTAACTATAAGTCCAGGTTTCCTCACAATGTTTTCCTTCACCGATGTCAGTAATGTCCAAGATAAACTCAGAATGTACATATGAATTGAAAAAGTCACATTGGTACTTGCCCGGATGGGAGTGGGTTCAACCCACAACCTCGTGCATGAGAGGCGACGCCCTAACCACTGGGCCATCACGACAAAGCAAGTAATGAATGATTAAAATAAAGGGACAGAAAAGGCGTTTATTTTATTTTATTAACTTTATAACTTACAACTAGTACATTTTAGTATGCCATTGGAGAGGCCTATGTCCAAAAGTAGAAAGACCAGTGGTAGCTCAGAGGTAATGCCATGACCTACGTGTACTAGGTCTTAGGTTTGAACCTAGATAGGTACTTTATTCTGTCGTGTCTGGTACTTGTTGAAAGACCTACACTGTCCTCCCATACCTATTAATACTGATAATTGAAAATATTGTAAAGGCCAATTATTTTTAAAAGAGTACCTGTGGAGTTTCTTGCCAGCTCTTCTCCATAAAAAACGACCAATTGGAACCGGGCACCTAGCGTCTGAGGTTTCTTAAGTGCCCATGTAGGTTTATGTGAAATATTTTTTTTATTTTTGTAAATGATTTCACCACCACTGTTCTCAAAACGGTGAAGGAAAACATTGTGAAGAAACCAGCATATCCCAGAACCAAAAACTTTTCTTTGGTAAGCTGTACAGAACTTAACATTGATAACAACAAATCGGAACTTCTCAAAATGGTTTCCTTAACTTTGTTTCTAATAGATTCTTGAATGAAATACTTACATGTTCTCCAAACAGGCTCGAAGCATTTCTTAGTGAGAGGCCAGCCCTGTTGTTGCAGATAAAGCAACACTGATTCATGCTGAAAATATTACAGATGTGACATTAGAATACATAAAGTATGAAGTGAATGGTAGAATTATGATTTTTAAACTAAGTTTTATATATGACTAAAATATTTATTATAATAAATATAATAAATATTTTAGTCATATATAAGACTAAAATATTTATTATAAATTTTACCCATCAGTATAATATAAGCTCCTACAGTTTCATACCAATTCTATTTGTTTTTTTTATTTATGTCGTAGATATCCAGATAGTTCCAAAATACAAACATTTTCTGCAGTATGAGTCAATCTATATCACAAGTTGCTCAGCGTATAGTTGTATAACTACTAGTGTTTGTAACTGCATATGAATTTTGCCATTTAGGCAAATACAATTTCAAGTATATTTTAATATCAATACACAATATTTATTTACATTCCACAATGTAAACTTAGGTGGTTGATTTTACAAAGACATGATCTTTGCAGAGTGTTGGGCACAGCGTAGGAGAGTGGAAGTCAAATCTGTTGAATTAGTTGGTATAGGTACTATATATTATTTTATAGTACATGTAATTTAAAATCAATACAAAGATAATTCTCCTATCACAAGTCTGTATGTTACTTTTACGTGTGTACCTATATAAATTCTTCTTTTCTTGTGGTAAGTGACTAACCTGGTGTCAGAGTTTTAAAGCGGCCCATGGGCGTCTGACTTGGCTTCACATGCCATCGAGAAATATCACTCAGGCATGCCGGTTTCCTCACGATGTTTTCCTTCACCGTTTTTTAAGTAAATTGTACATAATTAAAATAGTAGTTAAAAAGGTAAATATCATGTGTGAAGTTATACATTTCACACCACTTTTATTATTCATGGTTGCTATCTGCAGAAGGTTGATAATGTTTTGAACTTTTATTTTTAAATTTGAGTTCTCAGTAATATTGAGTTTGTTGGCTGAAATAACATGAATATTGATAGAAAAAATGGATATCTGAATTTTCTAGGCCTACTTTTGACCTTTTATTATTCGGATAACGATAACAAACAAAAGTTTACAACTTTCAAAGAAAATCATGTTTCGTTAGATGGAACACCCCATTGCTTAATTCGTCTTATGTAATTCAAATGACCTAAAAATGCAAATTCTTTTGATATCACAAAGATATATCAATGTTTACATCGTTATCAGTTGCCGATAATTTCAAAATTACAAGGTACCACCATACACGAAAAACATTCAAGTTTAGCCACAGAAAAATCGTCTCCTCTGGTATTTCGTATAAAATGGCAGCCATTTTGCTACTCCAGTTATCAAAGATTCATATTTATGGCGAAAAATTACGATAAAATCCACTTAATTCTACATACCTTGTCAAATTTTCCAATAATCTCCGGGTATTTTATTAGTTTTTGAAGGTTTTCATACGGTTTTATAAATAATGTTGTCAGCAATGGACCGCAAGCAGCCACCATTACGTTTTTAATAATTTTAATTCAATTTCTCACCGCTACGAGGCGTGATACAACTGTTTCCGGTAGATTTGTTCTCTGTTACTGTTTTAGACTCGACTATCGCAAAAAATACAAACTTATCTTGTAAAGGCCCGCCTTTAGCGCTCAATCTGGCATCTTTATGCGTGTTGTGGTGTAGAGTTGTTCGGACAGAGGCGGTAGTAGTGGCTAGTGGATGTTTTTAAAATCACCTCCATGACTTTAGAATAGAATAGTTTTTTTTTGTCTCAAAGATTAAATCGTCAAGAGGCACGAAGGAGTCTCGGTATATTATGATGGTCACCCATCCACACACCAAACCCGGCAAGCGTAGCTTAACCTGATGGATCGAACCATGCCGCTGTTATTACTTAGCCACGAGCTCCTCTAATAATAATTAATTATTGTAAATAATATTTACTAGCTTTTACCCGCGGCATCGCCCGCGTGAATGTCGGAAAATATCCCACGGGCCCGTACGTATTACCGGGATTACATACCTAATATCCGAGAAAAACGTCATTGACTCCTACCGCTGCGCCTGCGTTGTCGTCAACCATAATTATATTATTACGCGTAATTTTAAATCGGTGATATCTTTTGAAGTATTCATTTTAATGATATAATAATCTAAATTAAATGCCCAATTCAAATAAACCATTTTATTGGATAAGGATACATTTATTACCGGTCAAAATAGTTTCGGAAATAATAATTAAATTTCAAACAAAGAAGGCCAGGCATCTCACGTAGGGTACATGGTAGGGTTTCTCATTTCCCGACTTTTTTTTGTTCCCGAATACCGAGACTTCTCGAGCACCATTTCCCGGGAATTCCCGAGAAGTCGGGAATTTGACTAACCTCAATAAAAATGTATGAAAAAGGTTTTAAAAATAAAATACACATTTTCGAGTTTTAACCGAGATTTGAGATAGCTGAACCGGAAGAAGATGGAGTTGGTTCTTCTGCTCCAGCTTGTGTCTTTACCGAAATCTTGTAGCTCTAGGTGTTTTATTAGTCCGCTTGTGTTTGAGCCTTTTATAGAGAGCTGTTTCGGGCATTTCAGGCATTGTGCCGTCAACGAATCTTTATTCTTCGAAAAATACTTCCACACTTTCGACTTCTCCATACTAATACCTTTAAAAACCTTACCTTCCTCCGTTTCCGTACCTTTAAAAAATACAACATGTTGTTTACGATACCAGATAAAAATAGTAATGAAAATAACATGCGCGGAACGCTGATTCATTTCTAGGTAAAACGCGTACCTATTGTTTGTTAAGTTGAAAGAGTCATAAAAGTGAGAGTTTGTTTCATAAAATGTTGGGCATTGGATCTTATATGAATTTGTATTAAAAGATATGATTAAAATAAACTCCGCTTTAGTTATTAACATAAATCGAAAAACAAACTGCACTAGTAACCATGAAAATAAAAAACTAAAATAAGATGGTTCTGCGAGTGCACAGTTCCACAACAATAGGGATATTCATATTTATCTGCTACTTATTCCATAAATAAGTTAAATGTAATCAAGAAATATAATATTAGGTACTTACGTTTATTAAGAAGGCTGATATTTGGAACACAAGTCTCAGACGAGGACGACAAGCGCACTGACACAAGCTACGCCGTCAAATGTTTGCGAGTGATTGACTAAACTAAACAAACAGAGAGATCACGGGGTGGGGCGGTTGGGAGGTGGTTACTTATTGGGTAGTAAAAGGATGTAAAAGGGGAGAGGAGATAGAGGATATAATTTTTGTTACAAGTATCACATTAACATCAAATTGCATTTTTTTTTTATTTCTCGACTTCCCGGGTACTCAACCATTTTTTTCCCGTCTCGACTAAGGCCAAATTTCCCGGGAATTCCCGCTTCGAGACTTCTCGATGAGAAACCCTAGTACATGGGTTACCGAAGTAATTTGCCCTGTATGTGGCGACCACCGGGCAGTTTAACAGCACATGAGCTGCTGTGTCGTCGTCCTCCATGCAGGCTCTGCACAGCGGACTGTCTGTGACTCCTATGACAGAGAGGTGTTTATTAAATGATCCATGACCAGTTACAGCTGCTGTGTCTGTACGCAACTGTTGTTTCGTTAGTCGGAGAACCTGTTTCGTGAGGCGGCCATCGATTGTAGGGAGTGCCTCCTTGGCTTGCCTGCACTCACCGTGGTCCAACCATAGTTTGTGATGTTGGTCCCAGGTTCGTTTCCTTACCAGAGTGCGTAGGAACCTAAAGGGGAGTTGCGCGATGGGTTCAGGCCCCACTGGTGACATGCTCGATCCCCTTCTGGCAAGTTCTTCGGCTGCGTCGTTGCCCCGCGAACCGCTGTGTCCTTTGATCCATTGAATGGTTATATTATTGAAGCTACCCACCTGGTTAAGGCGCTGGAGTCAACAGTGTGACTGTTTAGCGCTTGCAAAACAGCCATGCTGTCTGAGAGTATACGTATCGAGTGGTCCTTAACTTTCCCGGCCAGGATGGCTGAAGCGGCAATAGATATACCCATGCATTCGGCCTGAACACTGTGTTATGGACTCCCAATGGTGTGGCCATGTGTATGTTGAAGTCCTCCGAGAATATTCCAGCACCTGTGCCACTACCTGTTTTGGATCCGTCAGTGCAGATTCGTAGCTCTGCGGGGCGCAAATCCTCGCATCGGCGATCCTCGTGTACTTTTTATCGATGATAAATGGTTTGGGTGGTTTATGGCTTTTTTTAATAGGGAACTCATTATTGAGTCCCTCAAGCAGCGCGGTGTGTTGTGTGTCTCTCTTACCCCAGAGATTAATAGACGCATCGCCGCCATTGTCGCTTCCTGCTATGTAAACGGGTGCGACTGCCTCCAGCATGGCTTCGATTGCTGCAGTCGGAGTAGTCCTCATGCAGCCCGTGGTCGCCACGCAGGCTAGTCTTTGCATGCGTTGTAGTTTCTTGGAAGGCCACCAGACCACGGTCCCGTAAGCAATCATTGGGCGGATCACAGCCACAGTATGATTTTGGGGGATAGGCCTCACTTCTTACCTATTATTTTCCTGCACTGTCAGACGGTGATGCAGGCCCTGTTTAGCTTATTGTCTACATGTCTACTCCAGTTTAACTTACTGTCAAGAATTACCGCAATGTACTTGACCTCGTTGGCCAACTGAAGTTCTGTATCGAACCGTTTGGGTAGGCGGAAGGGGCTAATGCTCGTTTTTGGGTAAACATGACTAGTTCAGTTTTAGTGGGGTTTACTGATAGTTCAAATTCCTGCACCAACTTTCTACGATACGAGCTTGCTGAGTGAGGTTACAGATCGTTCCCGTCACCTTCCCAGATACAAGGATTGCGAGGTCATCTGCATACCCTATTGTGTAATAGCGGTTGGCGTTGAGTGATGATGTCATTAATTACCAGATTCCATAGAAGGTGGCACAGAAGACAGAACCCTTCCCTGGGAGTAGCCTACCGTGTGACATATCAATATATATTTTACAATTTTAAAATAAATAGTTTTAAAGTTATTAAAGAAAATAGATGAAAATTTACCATTCCCCTTATCTCCGAAACTGCCGAGCCCAAAATGTTGAAAATAATACAGAGAATAGGTCTATTAGATTACAGTAAAACCTTTATGAAGTCTATGGTATTAAAATAACCTGAGAAATAACATGGTAAATCACTCAATATTGTGCCTACAAACTTATATTTGCAGTTGGAATAAAAACCGGCCAAGAGCGTGTCGGACCACGCACAATGTAGGGTTCCGTAGTTGAGATGAATTGATCCCAAGAGTTGAAAAACATTCTCCCATACATTCCAACTGCTAATGTAAGTTTGTACGCAGACTATTGGGAGATTTACCATCTTATTAAGACCATAGACATCATATAGGTTTTTCTGTACCTAATCTTTATGTATAGAACTTTAATGAACTTTAATTTTTCAAAAAACATTGCCTTTTTATGGTAATTTTTCATCTATTTTCATAAAAGTATTTAAAAAATATATTTGTGATCCTCACAATAAACCCTTTCATTTTATGTCACACTGGCAAACATACACACATTGGCAAAACATTTCTTTTTTTTTTTCAAATTTGCCCCCATAAAGTGACCTCCATATTCAAAACTCATTGATTTTTGTTACACGTCCGTGTTTGGGTCACAGAAATTGATACATTTACCAAGCAATTTATTCGGTCCATTCCATTTTCAATATTAGGTACATCAACATGGCCATTTATTACGTACAGAAAAAACACAACATTCCTGAAGAAGAAAAAGAAAAAAATATTTAACGAAGTTGAAAATTATATGGCAACACACATGACAAGCAAGATGGCGTCCTACGTTAGTTCCGTTTTTGTCTACGTTGCGTTGGCGCTTCAGCGCGGCAAGTAAAAAATTTCAACTTGGTTCCAAGCTTGCAAGTTTCACAAAGAACAGTAAAATTTTAAATCTCTTTATTACAGAATATAATATGTCATATTAATAAAAACCTTGGTAAGGTTACATCTTTATTCCAAAATCTGATAACCAGTCTTACCAAGGGGGTGTCGTATTACCCAGTAACTGGGTTGTGGAGATCAGTTAGGCAGTCGCTTCATGTAAAATACTGGTATTCAGCTGCACCCGTTAGACTGGAAGCCGACCCCAACATAGTTGGGAAAAGGCTAGGCAGTTTGATTTTGTTTCACGATCTTTCTTTACAGAGGATTTTCAATCAGACCATACTTATGCCTAGTTATTTCCAATTACTGGTCGCCAAATATGATTATTTTGATATTCCACATCCGCATGGGGATCGAATCCAGAGGAAAAGGGGTTCGTTGCCCGGAGTCGATCGCGATACAAGGATCAAAAGCACGTTGGTCCCGGCTGTCGTTTGTAGTTTGACAGCCGTTTTGTTACGGGTAGTCGAAAACTCCAAATTGTGACAACTAGTCTTACCAAGGGGTATCGTATTACTCAGTAACTGGGTTGTGGAGGTCTGATAGGCAGTCTCTCCATATAATAAGTACTTGCATTCAGCTGCATCCGGTTAGACTGGAAGCCGACCCCAACATAGTTATATTATATACTTCATATTATTTAAATAAATAAATAACACTATGTTTAATCAAAAACATTATTTATTTTTCTATACAATTTTACAATTTCTTGCGTCTCGAGTGCAGCTCTCTATAATAATAATTAATATTTTTTTGATAATTCTAAAAATGTACAATAAAAACTAATGCTTTTTGAGATTTAAAATAACATACTTACTATTTACATATCAACATATTTTTCTCACAATACTTTAAAATATTTATACATTAATAATTTCGTTTAATTATATTTTTATTATTTGTGTTGTGCAAAATTTTGAAATGCATTTTGTGACATTTGTAGGATTTGTTACCTACATTAAGATACTGCATCAGTTTTAATTTATTTGTTGATCTAAAGGGTACTTAAATATACCTATAACTGTGCAAAAGCTAGGTAGTGTACTTAGGTACCTACCAGATTACCCAAATAGATTTGGACTACCCAGTTTTAAAATATTTACAAATCACCAGACTAAAAATTTAGTTTTGTAATATATTTTTGAAAATACCTTCTACTTTCTTCAGAGAATATTTAATGGTTTTTTTTTTTGAATAAATGGGCCATGAGTGAAACTTTTTAAACTGCCAAACTACCTATCGAACATTATTGATGGTTATATTAATTCATTTCATACTACTGAAAACTGATGCAGTACCTATTTTGCTAGTAACTTCTGGCATGTCGCGTATGCTAAGTATGTAGACTGCGTCAGTAAATTGTGTGGAAGTTAGCATTTTCACCAGATAATTGCATTCGTAAGAGTGAAATTGAGCAATTTCATGTAAATAAATAATAATATCATCTTGAGAGAGGATTGTAAGAAAAAAAAAAAATCCTCCCGAATTCAAGAAGAAAATAGAAGTCAGTGGGTTTTTTCGTCAGTAAATATTTTTAAGATTTAATTTAGTATTTTAATTGACAAGAGGTCGTAAAGTAGTAAAGTGAAAAATAAATGTCTTTTTTTAAATAAAATAAAAAGCATAATGGTTTTGACAGACATGTAGGTAAGTAGGATGTACAGTCGCCAACACAAGCTTTACGAACCAATTTAAAAAATATTCAGTCGGTTTGAAAACCTGTGTTATCATGTTTTCTGCGGTGGTAGTGTTTGAAATGAAAGAATTTGTTGTGTTGACATGTATTTTAATGTTTATCATGTAACTACAAGACCTAATTCCAATAAAATGTAGGCTATAAATGAAAAGAAAATACAATATATTCACTATGTGCCACCGTGCTGTTTCTCGTGTTCTGTTAAGCATCGTTTAGCGAAATTACGCGAATAGACATTAAAACTGACCAGAGACAAATTTCATGTTTTAAATAATTTATTTTTTCATAGTCAATTTTAGTGTCTACAACTTGTGTAATTTGATAATTGCGTTCATCTGAGTAGAATAGTGTCATTTCGTCAGTAATACAACAACAAATGTATAAAATATCATTGACAATGTAATTAAAAAAAACATTTTTTTTATATATTTTCTCTGTACATTCAACACAAAAGAAGCTATCACGACATCGAGGTCCTAATTCTAGAACATTTAGTTTTTTTCCATTCGAAAATATTCCTAGAGAAAAAGATATGCATCTATTTACCTGATAACATTTATTTTATTCAGCTATATTTAGGACTAGTCGAATGCAGGCTATAACACTGTTTATGTAATTTGACATTAGTAGTTCACTAGGAAGGTTTGCAAAGTAATTTAAAGGAAAGGAGACGAAGTTTTGCTATTCATAAACAGTAATATAGACGAGCTACCACAAGGTCACACCATACAAACATCTATTTCTAGACACAAAAAACATAAAAAGTTTTTTTTTTTCAAACAGCGCGATTATGGTGTCTCCAATATCATCTGACCTTATTATTCTAAATCCTTGTGCAAGGCTTATTACTCAAATTTTAAGTCGAATCATCGCTATATTTTTTAAGAAAAATTTTTAGAAAACTTTACTGTTTTATTTTTTTCCACTAATCGAATATAATTGACATTGCAATGACACTTACTACTAACCTAAAGAGTGCTAAACTATTTCTTACATTTAGATACTTTTGGTTCTTAAAACATTTTAAAAATGGTCGATAGATCGCCACTACGAACTAAACTGGTGCAAACTTAAGAAACAAGCACATAAGCGTGGTCTAATAAAAACCAAAAATAAAACAATTTTTTCTATAATATACCTCAGTTTCTTTATTTCTTGTACATTTCACAACTGTCACGTTTTACAAAACAACCAAGTTTTTTTTGATAAATTACAAATGCGCGCGGACATATTTTCCTTGTCCGTTTTCGCGCGCACAAGAAAAGGGAACAAGAAATAAAACTAAGTACTTTTTCAACATTACTCACAAACTAATATCATTTTTTTTTTAACTAAAAATCGTCGCTACAACGGGAAACAGTGCTATCTTCATTACTCGTCACAATTACGTCAAGGTATGTAAGTTATTTGAGGATGAAAACAGCACTGGTAAAATAATAAGTAACTAAACGCTAATTAATCAAATTAAATGGGAATATTACTTAATCGATACCTAAACCGCTAAGTCCACAAAAGAAACGTAGACGCATTCGCCGGAGCATAGCTCCGCTCTATACAAAAAAAGAAAACAAAGAAATAAATGGAAATGTAATAATGTGTAATAATATGAAAAAAAAAAAACATGTTACTGTGTCTAAAATTATATTAAAAAAACTAACTGTTAATGTCTTTATAAGAGTGATCTAGATCACAAATTGTAAAAATAAGGAATTATTCAAAAAATTGCCGTCACGAGAAATTCGCCCGCCTCCCAATTTGTGTGGTAACTTTTCGAATATGGGTTTGTGGTGAAAGCGGGTGAATTTTCCGTGTTTTTTTTTAAAACGGCAATCCCCCATTGTCCCCCCATCGCACTCGTAGTGGTGTGCTGTGTGTGTGTGTGCCGTCCGTCTTGATATGTGTGTGTGTGTGCGCCACCTCATCGCCGTTAGCTAGAAGCAAATAGTTTTTAGTGAGTAATGAATGTTTCGAAGCTCCAGCTCTGACCGCAAAAGACTTGGGAATATTATTTTACTTTATTTTTTCAATTAATGAAAGAACAGTGCACGGCCGTTAATATGGAGTATTAGAAGAATAATAGGAATTATGAAGCGCTGTCTCTGTGTCGTTCAAAAAATTCAATGTGCCATATTAATGCCCAGGTACTGTATGAAATGTGTTCAGAAGGTAGTAAAAAAAATTGAAAAAATCAAAGATTATTAGGATGTTTCTTTTTTTAAAGTATCTTTTAAGGCCAAACTGTGAGTTGTTAAGTACCTAACCGAATGTTTTGTCAACCAATGAGTAGAAAAAGGATATAAAAATGAAAAAATAATTAGAAGAATAAACAAAAAACTGAACATTGAGCAAAAACTGTGACTAAGTGAAAAAGACATGTAGTATTTAGTGTTTTTTTTAATACATTTCTCTAATTTTATTATTTGTCACTGTGATATGTAGTTTCGAAGCATATTATACACATACGTACGCTAGACGTAACTTAAAAAGAAATTGACATTTCCGATCGGACAAGCGACTGTACAATCGGGCACAACAGGCTTAATCTTACAATAATATTTTATTTTATTCTACAAATCTAAATCAGCGTATTTTAAGTACAAATCTATTATTATTAAGCTTAAAAGCATTGTGGCTTCACACAAAAAATATAAGGTGTTGTGCACGAGTGTACATGAGATATACACTGATACATATCTACATGTATACATATATATAGCTGTTTATAAATTGACATAGCACATAAAACGCTTTTATTATCCACATAAGATATGTCATTCCTCTCAATAGATACATTTATATACTATTTTTACTACTTGCTAGCGCGAGATTTATATGCAGGCCTCAAAAAAAGGTAACAAAAATCATTTAATTACTAAATTTCATACAAATAATTGTACCTTTTCTACTTATCCCACTAGAAAAGCCGTTATTACAGACTTTAAAAAATTTTAAGCTTAGGATCAGTAAAAGTCAATTCAACAGCACTCAATAATTTTTTATGCATTTGACATATTTGTTTCATGCTGAATACTGATTTGAAAGAAGTATTAGCTGTTTAATATTATTTACAAACATTGACTGTAATGTTGGGCGAATTAATAAATAAAAATTCAAGTATTTGACTTACAGTCAATTGTACCGGAGTAAGCGGAGCATTTAGAATAAAGCCTTTTGTACACAAGGCTACGCAAATGTTCGATACCCGACGATTTTGGTCTCTAAGCGACTATCGCAATACAAATTCATAGAGGTTCATACACGGGCACGCGTCGCCGACACGTGAATTTGTATTGCGGTAGTCGCTTAGAGACCAAAATCGTCGGGTATCGAAAATTTGCGTAGCCTTGTGTACGAAAGGCCTAGTTAGGCCCTTCATACATTAGGCTTCGGGCTACTTTTTGGTATTACTTAGTACCAAAATAATTTCATAATTGACGTAGTCATTAAAACAAAAACAGTCAAAATTAAATCTCGCGCAAACATTTTAAAATGGAAAGAAACTAATTAAATTTTCTTAAACATTTAACACTGCCATTTTATATCCACTCATTTAATTATTATTATATTTTTTATTGAACATGACACTTGAGTACCTGATTGTACTTTTATAACATTTAAACTGCTGGACTAATTTTGGAGTAATTTTTTTTTGTGAAAAAACACTAAAAATGTATTTTAATAACTAACAATGATTGCTTAAATACATACTTACTCCTTTAAAATTATTTAGAATATTAGATAGTGCCATCTAGTGGACAAAAGACCTTTCCCCAATATTATGTCCAGCAGTGGACTGATGCAAAATATGTTTAACAGCACTCATATGTATATACAACAGTATTTGTTATACATATGTTTTATATATTTAAGTTCTAACTTTTTCAATAGACTTTGGCTTAATTTTTGGCTTAGATAAGTCAAGTAACGAAAAGCAGGTGTGTTATTTAGAAGAAAAAAAAGTTTCTTTTTTTTTTTAGAAAAATTTCAAATTTTTTACTAAGTAGAAAGTTTGGTTTCTTTAGAAAATCTTTAAAATTATCTTTTAGGAAATTATGTGTACAATGTTTTACTATAAGAATAGAGAATATTTTTTCATCAAAATAATTTGCAGGTCGTAATATAGCAACTTTTAGAACTAGGAAATCAGCCATGAAATTGGTAAAAAAAATAAAAAGTGACAATAATTGATAATGGTTTTACTTTGATGATCTAAGTTTTTATGAAATAACATAGGTAGCCCATTTAGAAAGGTAAAACTTCATTTACGTAAATTCATTATTTTATTTTTTCAGTGAACCTGTTTAAAAGACTATAATTGTTGATGTTATTTTTTCAATGGAATTAGTTGCTATATTTAGACCCATGAAGACTGTATAAAAGCTGATATCTCTATATTTTTGCTTTAAAAACATATACGTTACATTTTTACGAATTTCAGTAAAGCATTCATTTAAAATTTGTTGTGTATTCAGACAGGTTAAATCAAATTTATTTGAAATGTACGTGTAGAGAACTGCACATACAAGCATAGCATACCATAATCTTGAAGCCTCTTGAATTCTCGTACCTTTTCATACATAAAAAATAATAGTAATTTTATTTTTGAGAATTATTTAATTTTGGACATACCTGGCCCCGGCAATCTGTTACATTGGATTCAGTACATGATTTTGGACCCCTTTGCGTTGAAATTTTAGGTAGGTTATTAAAAAAACAAATTGCTGTCCCATATGTTTTGACCGCGTAGGTCTTGCACTTTTATAGGAAACTGCAGTTTTATTTTAAATAACCCGCAAATAATTTCAACGCAGGGCGTCCAGAACCATGCTCCTACTGAAAATATACAAAAAAAAAACAGTTTTTTCCGACAAAAATGCAATACCTACGCGGTCAAAATATATGAGAACACAATTTTTTTTTAAACATAAAAAAAATCAACGCTGTGGGTCCAGCTCATGTAGGTACTGAATCCATTTATCATTTATAATATCAAAATCCATTATTTTCTGATAAAAAATCATAATTATCTATTAACGTGGGAGTTGACTTATTAAAATAAATTATAGCTTAGCAAGATTTCACCAGTCGGAACACACATTAATTTTAAACACAAGCAAATATAGAGATGATCAATATTAAAATCTATGGTCCCTACTATCGAAGAATGAGAAACAACGACATTTCGATAGGAAATTATTTTAAAAAACCTCTCAAAACCGGGTCAGTCTGAAATATTATGCGATGGAATTTAGACTAGAACAAGAAAAAACAAAAAAAATATATCATATTTTTAAATATTTTGAAGGAGCCTAATTTTTACTAGGCCGATATTCTATACACAATAAATAGAAAATTTGGTAAAAAAAAAACAAAAACAAAAAAAAAATGGCAGGATATCGTGAAATTGAGAATCAACATTGACTATAATATTTGCCCCTATCTACTTTGTGCAGACAAATACTCGGCATAAACTACGAATAACCGAAAAACTTAACATAACTTTTTCCACGCTGGTAACACTTAATCTTTGGCTTGCCAACAACGAAAACTAATGCACAATATGACAACCCCAGGGTTGCCAATTAAAATATCAATCCGATACAACATTGGTCCGTCACCTTTAAAAAAAATGTACATGTCTTTTTAAACACTTGATAATATTCTTTTCTATACATTAGTGAATTATTTCTTACTAGTACTCGTGTTCAGCCATTCCATTGTTTTGGCCTTGTCTCTGGTTATTTTGATCCTGGTTTTGATTTTGACTCTTATTAGGATTTTGGCCCTTCCCCTGGCCGATTTGCCGCGACGATGAGAAGCAGAGCTTCATTACGAACGGGAATTTTGCACCTGAAAATATTTAAACATAATGATGAATAAATAGTAGCCTATATTGTTCCCACTGATGTGACGCTGGCCTCCTCTCTGTGAGTGGGCTGTAATCCACCACGCGGGCCCAGTGCGGGTTGGTAGATGTCACATGTCTTCGAATTTTTGGTTCTAGGACATGTCGGTTTCCTCACGATGTTTTCCTTCACCGTTTTGAGAGCAGTGGTGAAGAAATAAATTACACAAAGTAAATCTCTGTCTGGGTTCCAACCCATGACCTACAACTCGTAAGTCGGGGCCGTTATCACTGGGCCAACTCTGTTCAGGGACAGTGAACGTGGTGAAATCACAACCATGTCAAAGTCAGCACTGACACTTGCCAACTTCACTGCTACAAGTGTCTTTTGGCGCTCAAATGACGTTACCAGGGGGGCGCTGTTGGTAAACATTACTGCAATTGTTTTGTGATATGTATTGAAAAAACAAGATGGCGGCGTTAGTTCCGATTTTGGCCACACGCCAATAGATTCTTGAATAACTATACTAGAATGTTTCCAGTAAAAAAAAGAAAAAGAAGTCCGCGACACCACTGAAGTCCTTTTGACGTGGCGCTAGTATCTTTGTCAACAAATTGCATTTATTGAAATTTTGTTCTACAATTTTCCTACAGTGGTGGCGCGGACTCTAGGTCCACATTAGTATTGATTAAATTGAAAAAGTACCAATGACAACCCCATTTTTATGTCCACGCAATCACTGTCCGTTCCAAGGTTGCCTGTAAGAGATCGCAGAAAGTGATAAGGCCGCCCATTGTATGTTTTGTAGTGTTAATTTTTTTTTTGCTTTTCGAGCAATATTTGGATGGATATTTGTAATCACGTTCTCGTAAACGGCTCTAACGATTTCGATGAAAGTTGCAATAGAGGGGTTTACGGGGGTGAAAAATCGATCTAGCTAGGTCTCAAATCTGGGAAAATTTGTTTTGTCCGTATTTTCACCCGAGTAGAGCTCGGTCGCCCAAATATTAGAACAAGATGGCTACCTTAGAATAATGACATGGCGGCATGGAATTAGTAAGTACCTACTATCATGGCAGCATGGGATTAGTAAGTACCTACTATCGTGGCAGTATGGAATTAGTATGTACTGTCATGGCAGCATGGAATTAGTAGAACTTTCCTAAACTATTAAATGAGCATTCTCTATTTTCACCAGAGCACAGCTCGGTCGCCCGGGTACTAAATATGATGGAAGATGATTAGGATGGCATATTTACCTGGATGTTGTATGGTCGCGTGGTTGCACGCCATTATCGCCATGACGGACTGGGAAATGTTCTGGAACTCCATAAGGCCTGATGACGATCTGGAATATTATGAATAATTATGTAAGTTACATTTCTTCACTAGATGGTTCACATTTATTGATATAAAACCGTTGGCTTATCCCGTTGATTTCAGGAGATTCGCAATATAAATACTTTATTTTTCCAAATTTTTGATAAGAGATATGGAAGGATTTACCAGCTATATCGGATACGCATGATAATTTTAATTTCATTTATCTATTGTGGTATAGTAATTTTATTCTAGCTGCATCGGCTTCATATATCCTTACATATTATAAAACACTCCTTAATAGGATTTTGAAACGGGTTTCACCAATGGACGGAGTGATTCATGCGGAAAGTTTTAGTATATAATTAATTAAGGTTTTGTTTAAATTGGCTAAAATATGACGATTATTGTTGAAGATGTCGGAAGAAATCATGCCGACTGGGAGCTTTACTAGCGTGCGCCGCGTGAACCGTAAAAGATACATAAACATTTTACAGAATGATCCATTTAAAAACTTCAACAAAAAAGACCGCGATGGCATATTATGTCTATCTTCTAAGGATGACGCACAGTAACCATTATTATGTCTCAGAATTTGATAAAAATGTAATTGTTAGATCCGAAGCTATTTTGACCGGTATTATGTATACTAATCATTAACCAATAAAATATGTTATTTTAATTGGGCATTTAATTTAGATTAAATTATTATGTTAATAATGTTGTGCACATAAAAAATGAACTAAAATTCTAAGAGAGAGAAAGGAATTTTTGAATTTTACTTTGTGATATTTTTACTTTGTGATATTTTTTCTTTGTGATATTTTTACTTTGTGATATTTTTACTTTGTGATATTTTTACTTTGTGATATTTTTGCCCTTGACTGTACTAAGTCGAACTTTTTCTGAAGTTCGACTTAGTTCGCGTACTATTAATGTTTATAATAACTCAAACACATGCACTCACCTCTCGCTCTTGAGCGGGAACTTGGAGATGGTGTGCGGCGGCGTAACGCCGTAGTCCTTGAACACCTGCAGCAGCTGCTCGTCCGACACGTCGGGTGGCGTGTTGAAGAAGTGCAGCACCTGGAACAGAGGCGTTATAACTTCAAAATTATGTAATTACAGACAAATTCGTAGTTAGGTATTCTAAAGTTAAGTGAATTATTTTACATTTGTTTTTGTGGTAGAAGTTGGAACTTACATTTCATTATCTCCGTAATCAGAAAGTTCCCAGGTATGGTCAAGAACTAAAAATTATCATAATGATGGAGAGTACAAGGGACTCTCAGCTTCGTCACAGAATAAATAAGTAGCAGTATTCTCTCGGCAGTGACCTTGAAACGAAAAGTAGATAAGCCTTCCGCGTCCTCGATACTGTTGCTTACTGATACACTGAGATTTTGATGCGCGTCGTTCGGCCGTTTTCTATGAATATAGAATACTGTACTTATTTATACTGTGGCTTCGTTAAACGTCTTTTTACACCCGTTGTGTAATTACGACTGACTTTGAATTTATTAATGAGGTGTTGAAACTACTCATAAAAAACAGTACCTATTGGTGCTTACAGTCTGCAAGCTCGAAAATCGTGTTTGAATTCACTTTTTTACTAATTATACGTTTCGTCAATGAATGTTCGTTGCGTAACAAAGGTTTACAAAACAAATTCGCGAAGCGAATGCTCGCGGCGGGTAAAACAAAACAAACTGGGTATGCAACTAATTCAAACTAACTAACTCCCCTAAATGGGGGCAAACCCCCCCCATTTGGGGGAGGCCTATGTCGAGCAGTGGACGTCTTTCAGCTGAAATGATGATGATGATTTCCCGAAGGAATATGCGCAGGGTCAGTTGTGTTGTTGTTTTTTGTTACTGGGTGTTAGTCCAGCAGATACTAATGTAGTCCCTTACCTTAGAAGGCGGCTGTATTCTGTTCTTGTGTATGGACGCAGGGGTTAAAAACCGGTTGTTCTTGTTGCCGACGTAGTCTTTGAACGAGGGGCTCTTGTCCGGCAGCGGGTATGGGTTCATCACCTCTGATAGGTACGCTTGTTTTGAGAAACTGGAAATTGAATAAAAAATACGGATTATTCGTCAATAGAGTACCGATTATTGATAAGATCACTTCTGCTCAAAACTGGACGAATTGGATTTTGTAACAAATTGGGAGTAAACTCTTGCCTAACTCAAAAATTCAATTGATGAAAGGAACTCCAAGGAGTTCGATATTTCGGTATTATCTCCAAAAAGGGGGGCCTACTGGCCTTATGAGATCTGATCTCCAGGGTTTTTTTTATTAGAAAGGTAGTAACTTTAAGTTGGTCTCATAAAAATTTGGTTAATATCTGATGAGGATCTTCGGCGTGATGAGCAGAATAGCTCCTCAAAATTCAGTAAATTGCTCACTTTTAGATTTCCACCAGTGGAATCGGCCCTTTAACTACTAGGTAGGAATTGATGGAGCACCTGGAACCACCTACTTACTCATCACAAAACTAGAGAATTCTGAAAATAATTTTAAGAATTCTCTTTTTAATATAGTTGCAAAAAAGTTTGTAGTCGCGAGGTCTACTGTTTGCTGAACTACTAGTGTATACCATAATGTATTGCTCAGACCAATTCTTTTTCTATAAAGCCGGGTCCAGACGAGTGTAACGTGTAATGTAAGATTACGTGTAATTTAGCATCAACAGTGTGGACGGCACACGAACTCAAAGCGAATTGTGAACGCAAAAATATTTCAAAAGCTGTTTCCACTCAGTTGCTACGAACATGCCGAATAGGAAGGTCGTGATAAGCTGGTGCGGCTTTTATTTTCATGTATTTACTAACTGAAGACCGCAAAAGTCGGAAGCGTCGATGGTGGAAAACTAATTTGTATAAAAGAAGATCTTCTTTACTTGTGGAACTAAAATCTCAACATATAAGTGGTACCTATACCTTTTCCGGAACTATGGCTCTTCTTTACTTTTCCTTTTTCTCTTCGATGTGAAGCAAGCAAACTAATCATTTTGTTTTTGCATTCTTCTACATCTCTTTCCAATGAATGAGCAATATCACTCCAAGCATCGTGTTTCAGATTTTTTTTATAGTATTGCGGGTTTTTTGGATCCCAAATAACAGGTTTTTCTTGATACAAACTAATAAGTTCAAGCGATTGTTCGTCACTCCACATCATGAACGTACATACGACACAACCGTCACGAACGCCGTCCAAACGAGCACTGCGAGCGTCTTTGTGTTCGCGCGAAAAACCGACAGCCGATGGATCAACCCCGAGCGCCGCGCGAGCGTTACATGTAATGCTCGTAGTGCCGTCCACACGTAGAATTCGTGTTACATTACACGGTGGATTACATTACACGTTACACTCGTCTGGACCCGGCTTTAAGCGTATCTGTAATGTATTGTATCGTGTAATGTAATATATCTTGTAATGTAATGTATCGTATAATGTAATGTATCGTGTAATGTAATGTAATGTATCGTGTAATGTAATGTATCGTATCGTGTAATGAAATGTATCGTATAATGTAATGTAATGTATCGTGTAATGTAATGTATTGTATTGTATTGTATTGTGTAATGTAATGTAATGTAATGTATCGTGTAATGTAACGCAAATTCTGAGCGTGGACTACGAGCATTATAATAAGTAACGCTCGTGCTGATCCATCGGCTGCCGGTTTTAGCGCGAAAACAAGGCTCCCGTAGTCGAACACATCCAGGGTTAGCATTGAGTTTGTATACCGTCCACACTATTCGCATTACATTACACACACAACGAATATGTGTTTTGCGAATTTGATCATTATTAGTACTAGAAATTGTCCAACTGACAGGTGATAGAAAGGCATTCTTTCGACGAGCGGACGTTAGAGTGTTACAAGGATCTTTTGGCGCCTGAATGACATTGACAGGGTGGCGCTGTTGGTAAACATTTGTGAAATTGTCTTAGAAATTGTATTGACAATGCAAGATGGCGGCGGTAGTTCAGATTTTGGCCACGCGCCGAAAGAACCTTGTAGCTTTGTATTGTATATAATGCCTTTTTAAGAGTAAGGTTCCCGGCCTTAGAGCGCCCTCTAAGGCCAGTATTCTGTTTTTGTGTATGGAGGCAGGGGTTAAAAACCTGCAGAGGTTAAGAACTTTATCTTCTATATCTATAAAAATAAATGCCACTTTTCGTTATAATTTTATAACTCAAGAACGGCTGGGCCGATTTAGCTGATTTTGGTTTTGAAATGTTTGTCATAGTCCAGGGAAGGTTTAAACGGTGAGAAAATTAGGGTAGGGTAGGTAGGGTGGTAGGGTAGGTAGGGTAGGTAGGGTAGGTAGGGTAGGTAGGGTAGGTAAGGTAGGTAGGGTAGGTAGGGTAGGTAGGGTTTAAAACTACCCGTGCGAAGTCGGGGCGGGTAAAGCTAGTAGTGTTGTAAAAGTATATACTCACGCAAGTGTCAACGTGTAATCTCCAACGGTTACATTGTTGAGGTTCTGCACACATCTCTCCACCGACACGCCGTCTCCCATCTGGACCATCGCCGTGCCCTCTTTAGTCTTCAGGAACTTTATCTGAAATTACAAGCGTTTAAGATTAATTGTCAAAGCATAAACTTACGGTTTTCATACGATAGAGCGCAATATTCTGGGTTTTCTGAAACCGTCAAAACACATCTCTGAAAAAGGTTAAAAATCGGCAAAGTTAAGATGGTATATCAAGGGCGATATTTTTTATATAGTAGTGTAGTATATTCATAGTACAGTCAACGGCACGTCCTTGGTATCAATTTGACTTTGAAAGCGCCTTTTTGTGTCGTAGGTACTTCCGAGTAGTTCCAGTGTTGCATTTCCAGCAGTCGAAATAATGGCTTTTTTTAAAACTAATCCAAACTTAAAAGCTAGTAATGAATCTATATCTTCTCAATAAAGAATAGTACCACCCCATTTCTTCCCGTGGGTGTCGTAAAGGGCGACTAAGGGACTTACTAGAGAATGGGCAGCAGCGTTCTCTATGCATTTTAACACCATACTACGATCGCCAACCCGCCTGCCAAGCATGGCGATTAATGCAAACCCCTCCATTTGGGGGATGCCTATTTTCAGCGGTGGACGTCTTTTGGCTGAATTAATGATGATTTTGAATGAATCTATAAACAGTTTAACTTACTCTAACAACGTTTCCGTAGAGACAGCACAAGTTGAACAGTCGATCCGCATTCACAGTCTGTGGGTCCAGTCCGTACACCATCATCACGGCGCCTTGCTGCGGGGGACCGCCCTGCAGTAGCAGGGGACACTTTAGTGGCATCAGACAGTAGAAATAGAGAACAAATATACAATACTTTCTCTTTATATGTACACCATAAACATTACGATATAAATGTAGAAATTTAACATAAGTTGACACAATAGACGGTCTTATTGCTAAAAGCGATCAACAGGGTCTAATAAAGGGGAATCATTTAAATGTAGAAAGAGTGCATTTAAATGGATATTGAGTTCATTTAAATGAACTCCTACATTTAAATGGATACTGAGTTCGAGTTAATTTAAATGGAGATTGAGTTTGTTTAAATATAGGGTAATTTTATTTAAATGCAAGATGAGTATGTATATCAAAATGTGGGCTGGCATTTGTTTTTGAAGTAAGTATTTTAAATTTAAGTACAATATGAAGAAAATATAACCAATTAATGTTGATAAATGGGGAGTGAATTTAGCTACTTCCTTAATTTACTGCAGGTTCGCATATCCATTCAGAAAGTTAATAAAAGCACAATTTTTTTTCTTGTTTATGTGCGTTTTTTTGAGAAATAAATGTCATTAATCCGAAATATACAGGGGAAATACAAATATCCCCTATTTCGAAGCCTTCACCCCCTTTAGGGTTATAATTACCTGATTCTGTGGCGGCATGTTGGGGTGGTGCATAGGCGGGGGCGGGACGAACCCCTCGCCGCCATAACCTTCAGGTCCGTAGCCGCGACCGTCACGCTGGCAGGAAGAAGGTTACATACATTAGAAGGTATAATAAACTTCTGTAATCTTCGTGTTTCGTGTTTAGAGGTACACTCACTTTTCGCCAGTTATTTCGAGCCCGTCTAGGGATCCCGATAGGATCTGACAGGCATTTTACGGTTTAGACAGGCGTGCAGCCGAATTTATTTGAATTTAATTTTGAATTTCCCTAATAAATTCAGTTGAGAAGAGAAAGGAATCGCCTGACAATAGAGTCGATAAGAGCGTTATTAGTAACCTAAGAAAGCTTTTAAAATGTTTCGTGTGAAAAAATTAACATTAATATTTTAGAAAAATTAGCATACTATTCAATTTAAAAAAATATTACTAATAACTTCTAATTATGTAAAACACCTTTATCCACTCAATGATATACACAAGAGGATGATTAATTACCGGATGGTGTGGAGGTGGTGGTCCGTGTCGATCTTTCATCATGCCCGGTGGCGGGGGCCCGCCGCTCCCATAGTCCATATCTGTGGAAAATTAAGAAAAATGCCTTAATTTGAATACTCCGAAATGAGAAGCATCTAGGTTTTACAAACAGATGAATTGGTAAATGAGGGTTTTGTGAAATGACGTTCATTAGGTGGCAGCACTGAGATGTCAGCTCTGGCACCTGTCAAAAGTGTGAAAGCGCTATATTTCCTTTAGTCGTGACTGAATGATGAATGAGGAACGTTATCATATATTTTATATAATCATTGTCGAAATGGAAGACCTCTTGTCAAAGTGGCGCCAACTAATGGCGTGAATTTTCATAAAAACCCTCATTGGTAGGTAGATATCAATAGGGGCCTAAAAACAATACGAATGACAGCCTTATGAAAGGAATAAATGGTCTGTCTCATTTAGTAAGATTTCCTAGTGGAAATTACTTACAGGGAATGCTTTCGCTAGGTATGAGTACATCTTAAGACCGTGCGGTCTTGACAAAGGATCACAGATAACACGGAGGAATAGCTGATGCTAATTTCCTGATCATTTTCAATCGGAGTGTGCAAAAAACCAAATTTGACGATTCTCCTATTTGTCAGGCGTATCCTAAGCAGTGTTGACTGCTTAGGATGCTGTAACCAGCCTGCCGTTTAGCTAATCTTTTCACCATGACACGAGTTGGAACTCGAGCCGACGCGAGCTCTAACTCATTATAGCTAAGAAGGAACACGAATCTTCTTCACAAGAGTGCGGTCAAGATACTGTGCCATTCTGCTATTAAACACACAAGTGCTATCAACATGCAGGGTAGGTTTCAAATGAAAGTCGAGTGTAGGAAATAATGTATTTTATTGTATATATGTTTGACAATTATTTATATGTAGGAACTGTATAAGCTATGTATGTAAGTACTATGTACTAATGACTATGTTTTTACGTAGCTAAAAAATAAATTATTTGGGAGGGAAATATGTACTGAAAGTATTTTTGAGAACAAAGACTAATGATGCCTTACTTAGACTCTAAACAATATTCCGCCATTTTTGGTATTTTCGGGACAGAAGTATTAAATTCAATAGAACATTCTTAGCTACGTAAATATGATTGAATGTGAGATATTATAGTAAAATTTGAATAAATAATGTCTTATTACGAGTACTGTTTAATTATGTAGAAATCTTAGTATGGATGAATGTAAAACTTAAATGTTTTATGCTTAATATTAATGTAATGATACGATAAATATATTAAAACTTATTAATGTTTTTTTGTATGTAATTAGTGCAAAAACTGAAAGTCAGAATGAATTCTGAAATGGAAAAATTTCTGAATCAATATTGTGGATGTTACAGATCATTCTCAAGTACAGTGTTTCTGTTACAATTTTGTGAACACACATAAATATATTATTGGGATAACAACATTAGTACTAACACAACATTTTAGTACTTAACAAACAAACACTCATTTGAAAATATATTAAGATACTTTAAAACACTTATTTTCTTTTCGATCCCATATAGTTTGATGGGGTTAATAGGAAAAAGAATCTTCCATTTCATAAAAATGTATTTTGCGGGCTTCTTCAAATGGGTTTGTTTATTAATAGTAACATAAAACTTACATACACAAAGGTTTGTTATCAGTCACAGTGAATTCAAACATGCTTTAAAACAACCTTCGCGCACAAAGTTCGCACTAAACATCATGCGGTCATCTATATAGACGAGATCACGTCTAAGTCACATTCGTGTAAGTTCAACAGGAAAGTTAGCTGTTTTATACATCCAAACGGGTTTTTAGGTCCAATCAGGGTCTATACACACCGTTCTGCGAGTGTTCGCAGGAATGCTGGCTGTGTTGGCTGCAAGAGTCCTCACTGCAAGATCTGGTTGTAGGCGGTGCTGTTGTCGATGCATCTGTCGATGAGCCGGGATATCAATCCAGGTCTTTGGTGCTTTGGTCCGAGTGTACTTTTGATGTGTATTGTTCTTGAGATATTAATTTGTGAAGTAATTTGGATGTCAAAAGCGTCTATGTAAAGGTGTTGCGTGATTACTTATATTGAGTTTTAAATTGTCGTCGAGTAAAGGTGTTTCATTGTAAAATGTGTTAAAAAGTATTGTTTACGACATAAATATGTAGAACAAACAAATGAAAGCAGTGTTAACCCATTCAATGGTCTTATTGAGTTTATTGTGGCAAAACGCGTACGTAATAAAAAAAAAACACCACCAATATACGGAGCACTGAAAATGTTTAAATTCCACATTAATGCATTTTATATTTTGCATTACCCCATTAACGGATATCAATAAACATTTTAAAGGGCGCCATTACGAGCGTAATTGTTTAAAAGCGTTCGTTTTACGTGGTTTTACTCATATAACCGAAATGTAATATATTAATAATATGTATTTTAATGGTTTCACTAATGTCAATTTTGTGTTTATTGTTTATGGTGTTGTGATGAATGTGTTTGTGGTTGGGTTAAAGATGGAACAAACAATAAGTTTTTGAAATATGAGAACTGGTACTTGATTTATTTTAGTATAACTTCCACTCTTTTAACCTGCTGTAGACCTCTTTGTTGAGGTAATTATGACATCGATCCATCTTGAAATAAATTGGTCAGGGTGGATACTGACTAATAATATGCCAACGCGAGTGTGCTCTCTCGCCGAGTTCTCGCGGGTTGTTGTCCTTTCGTTAAAGAAGCAAAAACGAGAAGGCAGGGGACTGAGCAGTAATGAAAAAATAATAAGCTACCAAGCGTATGCCAAAACGCGTATGGAGGTTGTGGCAACATTACCTTACCATACTATGCTGATGCACAAAAGCATATTCTGCAAGGCTTTACATATTTATAATTAGGTACCAGTCAAATTAAGAAAAACAAATGATAGTTATATATTATGTTTAAAAAACATTGTTTCTATTGCATTTTATTTCTTAATATTTACCAGATCCGACACCTCACACTTTCAGGCACTAGTTGTCTGGCTTTTTTGCTGAACTAGGCCTATTTGGCGCAGCGGCAAGGCACACTTTCCTGCTAATATTTTACAACGCACCTTACACTTTTTATTTGTTTTCTTTCTTTTTTAATTTGGTTTTTACTTGTAGTACAATATGTTGTGTTGTGTGCCTTTCAGTTTGTGTTAAATAAATGTATTTTCTTTCTTTTTCTTTAGATAGGACTGATATCCGCTGATGTGTTTTAGTTTGACATTCCCTTGGCAGCATTAATTACAACTGCTGCTCCAAAAAATATTTATTACCCAATATTTTAAAAATACGAGTTATCATAAAATGTTTCTTTTGGACTTAATATAACAAAATGAAATATTTCAGTAAAGATAATAATAAAATGCTATGGAAACGGTTTATCGAGGCATATTATTTTCCAATTTCAAGATAGAGACAATTTTTATTTCAGTTTGAAAAAAAAGTTGAATTCAGATGGAAATAAAAAATGCTAATGATTAAGTGGTATTTAGAAAAAAATCGAAATCTGTGAATATAATCGTAAACTGAACCGTCTATAATGTGAAAAAACTCCTAAGAATATGGCAATATTAAAAGGATTAAATAAGTATGGGACCCAAATAAGTAACAGAATTAATGATTGACTGGTATCAAATTAACTAGATACACCTACCTATACCACAGATAAATATATGAAATACTCCGTATTTTAGGTATGAAGCTACAAGTAGGTAGGAACGTGCTCGACTTGTCGAATTCAGTGGGCGTAACGTAGTCAGAAGATATAAGAGTTACGCGATAGAAAGAGAGGCAATTTCTAGGTGGATATAACTGTAGGTAATTTTCGTTGTGCGACCTGAATTGCAGTTTATTGTGTCGTAGCAACAGCCGCTTTTTATTTAAATTATTTTGTGGAGTGAATCATCTATTCTACCAAATAGTGCTTCAAACAATAATCCCATCTGAGTCCACCATACAATGTAAATGTTAACCATCGCAGGTGGATGAAAAAAGGGGTGAAAGCGATGAACCATCCATTTTTAAACGGCATACAAGCAGGTGTGAGCGAAAAACGTTGCATCCATCCCCTATTTTAGTAGGGTTGTGTTAAACGAGAATCTGATAAGGGTCAGCGTAGACAGTACAGGAAAAAGTTCTTTGGTGTCAAGTTCGCAGTGAGAGTATGCGCGAGAATGCGCGAATACGCTACAGAGAATCGGCTATTGCTCGCTACTTTGAACTGTTATCTTTGACAGTCATTACAAGTCAGAAGCCCGAAAGTTTGATAACCAGACTTATCGTGATACCAAGCAACTGCGTCATGGAGGTCAGATGATGAGAAAAAGTGTGGCAGATGATGATTTGAATTATTGTTTAATAAAATAAAAAGGTTTTTTATAAAAAAATAAATAAAATTTGGAAAAAGAATTAGGGTACACACGGGTGAAGCCACTGGCAGAAGCTACTAATTTTTCTTTTGTTTCCGTTTTAAAGTTACAAAAAAAAAAAAAACATGATCGAAAAATACGCTGCTCTGTCTGCGCTAACCTTAAATAAACAGCCGTATATGTCTGTCCGTCTGTCAGTGAAAGAATAAGACGAGATACAGACTTGAATTTTTCATTACAACTGAGATTTCTTCTTGTTTGTTTTGCTTCGGAATCCTTATTCTCGAATGTAGAAGTCGTGTATCAGAATAATGTAAAAGGATTTTGGCCTTTCCTTTCGATTTTATTTTGTAAAATAATCTCAAGGGGGTGAATCTAGTATGCAGCTCTCAAAGGTTGAGAATGTTGGTAAACTAAACCATTTAAAATGTTGTTTGTTACGCAAACATTATCTCAAAGTACCATAGGCTGCACGTCAGTAGTAACGAAACCAGTATAAAAATAAACGTACGTAACAGCATAAGTATAGAAAACCAGTACAAGCTAGGCTCTTATATCTAATCAATCTCTGTACTACGCTAGGCTGGCTCAAGTTTTAAATTTCGATTACGATTACGGAAAAGCCGAAAGCGAGGGTTATGATTTTGCGATTGTTTTTTGTCAGGGACGGAATTATGTGTTTTGTCTTCATGTAAAACATCAGAGATTCAAATTTTGACAGCAAATCCACAAAAAAAAAAAAACTATAAAAAAGAGGTTTGATTTTTTTTTTTGATTTTACATTATATTTCTGTATAGAGTCAGAAACATCCGTAGTTATATTTAAACCCATTTAAATAGTGCATTTAACCGTCTCAATAATTATAAGAGATGTAAGCTAAATTCTAACTTCTCCAAAACGCCACTTCACCTTCTTCCCTCCGCATTACCAAAATATACAAGTACCTACGTTAGTATAAAGTACATACGCAAGAAAATCATTGAGGGCACGCTACGAGCCGAGCTGGCAGTTTATGAATTATTTAGAGCTAGCAACACCGGTGTACGTCAGTCCATGCCAGGGTTGCCACGGATCGATTTTGTGTGTGCATTTTATAGGTGGTATGGTGTGCCTTACATGGCATGGAGAATTATTGTTTCTGAATAGACGTTAAATGCATGGTTTCTAAGATATTCAAGAGCGTGCATTCTGAAAGTTCATTATTAATATTCTAGTTCGTTACTCAATCACATTTCATATTTCCATACAGTAATATTGCCAAATTAATCAAAACAGGTAAATATTTGACAGCTATTTGCGATGTTGCCAACTTTAGGATAAGCGCTCTTAACTGGAATGTATTTATTCCATAGTGCTATTATTTCGATTACGGATAGTCAGAAGCCCAAACGTCTGCTAACCAGTCTTACTAAAGGATATCGTGTTACCGAGTAATTGGGTTATAGAGGTCAGATAGTCAGTCGCTCCATGTAAAATACTAGTATTCAGCTGCCGGATGGTTAGACTGCAAGCCGACCCCAAAATAGTTGGGAAAAGGCACGGCAGATTTATATAGTGCTATTAGTTCGATATCTTGATACATTGCGGTTATGGCTGCTGCTTTTTTTTATTCAAAAATCATAAACGCAATGTACCACTGTCAGGTTTCAACGTTTCGTAACCTATATATTAGCGTTTTGTTCCAAATAAACCATTATTTAACTAATAACCAATCGGCGACCTCTGTCACGCCGATCAAGCCGAAAATCAAACAAAATATAACACGAGAAAATAGTGTCAGTTGGGTTTGAGGATGCACTAAGTACGTATATATTAGGTATTAGACAACACACCACATACACCCCAGTTAGCATAGAATCTAAT
Organism: Agrochola macilenta; assembly: GCA_916701695.1. Taxonomy (NCBI): domain Eukaryota; kingdom Metazoa; phylum Arthropoda; class Insecta; order Lepidoptera; family Noctuidae; genus Agrochola; species Agrochola macilenta. The sequence goes on along the minus strand of OU753578.1, from coordinate 13,907,982 downwards.
TTCCACCAAAATACAAGGCACAATTTCATGCTTAACAGTAACAGTCGACGGTATTGCCAGCAACACTGCGGCATTTAAATTTTATCGTCTTGCAACCCTGGGCGTTATTGCTATTCCCGACGGTACGTAGCGTATCTCCCATTCCGCCGCTGGATTTCAACGAGGACGGACGCCTTTCACTTTTAAATGACGATCTTTCTTTTTTATCTTCACTCGTTTTGAGGTCCATAGTTTTTATATATATAGCTTGAATAAAAAATGCGTATAAAGAAATATTTTTGGATACTAGCATTCATGCAATAGTGTCTGCTATAATAAAAGGTAGAAAAACTAAAACCTCACAATAAAATCAAATGACATATCAAAACGAAATGAAAGAGAATCCTTTAACAAGTGGAATTATCATTTTTCTTTCTGCTATGCATTCAACTCGGTTCACCTGTTAAAGAGCTACGGTGCCACAGACAGACACACAGTTACATACACATAGCGGTTAAACTTAAAACACCCCTCTTTTTGCATTGGGGTTAAAAACTACCATAACTGACTTCTAAGATGCTGTTTCATCATATTCAATACTACTCACATTCAAACATTTCCATATTAAAATCTCAACCACCAATAGAACCATTCAATTCAATACCATTTTAATCTCAAAACGTATGGTTTTGAATTCAATTCCCAAGCGGAGGTAGGATTGAGCCTCATTTCTGAATCGTTTAAAACAAATTTCATTTTTATTCAGAATGCCTCATTTGGCAACGTGTGATTCGCATCTCTTATGCATGAAATTTTTCAATTCTGTGCAAAATTTCATGTTTTCAGGGAGGGTTTTACGATATTTTTATAGTGAAACAAGAAGATTATCTTATTTAATGATTCTTAGGGTATTTTTCCATCTTTGTATTTGAGGATTAAATATGTATGTAGTACTTTACATCGCTTTATTTTTTGCACCTTCCTGGGGAAAGAAATTTCTGAAAAATTACAGAATATCACACCTGTAATTCCCGAAGGGTTTCGCAGATGTACAGCCACATAGTACACCCACATTTCGCCAGTTACGTTTAGGTCCCATGTAGGTAACCAGGAAAATATTGCAGCTTTATTTACTTTCGGGTATGGTTTTGCACGAATCATAATGTCATTAGAGAGTGCTTTGCGATCGAAAAAGGACAATGACCAAGTGACTAAGGAACCTAGTATCGGTATGAAACATGCAGTGACTCAAAGATTTATGGTTTAATTAAAAGGATAATTTTAGGGCTATCAAATGTAATTTACCATTTTACCATAATTCTCGGCATTACACGGTAATTAGATCTCAAAGTCTAGGTTTAGAATCGAATCTCTAGATTTTTTGTCACAATGTATGCTGTTAAATTCAAAATACGAATTAGTCAAAATGACGTCTGAGAATTATCAATGCTCGTCAATTCCGACAATGTTTATATAATCATAAAACGTTCAGGTTAATGGTACCTAAACGTTACACCATGGTTACAACCATAAGATCAAAGTGCTGAACATTTTTCAGTAATCTATATGACATATAAACTTATAAACATAGCTAATTAAATTAAATCCAAATTGCAAAATAATAATGGCCTAGTAGTAGAGATTAAAACAAAACATAAATGAAACCGTCCAATTAATTATACAATAATATTAAACTATTATTAAAAGTAAATACCTACCGGTCGAGACTGTACCTACTTAAAACTAAACGAATGGGACGTGCATATATGCTAGAAAGAGAAAGCCCGCCGTTCTGTCATAGAATTGCATAGAATCCTTTAATCGAATCGCATTGAATCGTTTGTTCTGTTTTCAAAGAGTTTCTATTGATGAATGAAACAGGCAAAGGTCTCTAAAACATTCTGCCTTTCGCATAACCAAAAGGTTTGCTTATGTACTTTTAACATCTTAACAGATTATTATTACAATGTAATAATAATAATTAGTTGTTATTAATATCTGTTGTTACTAATTATTCAACTATAATTTAAATAAATTGGATGCATAAATTAATTATTTTGCGTAAGTCAAGAAGGTTTTATTGTTTACATACTCTTTGAAGCCAATGACATGTGACATTACTTGCGTGAAACAAACAATGTACAGGTAAAATAGGAAATCGAAATAAAAACTAATACTTTTATGGTGTTTTATATGCGGAGAATTTAAGGATCCGCAATACTAGATAAAATTATTATATTTAAAAACAAGATTTATCAACATCATAAACTTAAGTCACCACAGAACAAATAGCGATACCAGAAATGGTCAATCTCTTTTGTTTTGCTTCCTTTGTGCAACTGTTTTTATTGTCACTCCTGCTAGTACACAAAACCTACTTAATTTATATAAGTACCATTGTATAGATAATTCAATGGAGATTAATTCTGTACTTTTCAAAAAAAAAAAAAAGTAGTTTCGAAAAAAAATCAAAATAGTTTTACCCGTCAATCGTCGTCATTGTTTTTAGTGTGAAACCTAAAAAACATTTTATCTTGCGATTTTTTTTTTAAAGTAGTTTCGTTTTAGCCATAGGAGGAACCCTATTGAAAATTACTTTTTTATGCAAAGTAGTTTAATTATAATTAATAAAATAACAACATTATAAATTACGCGTCACGTTGTTTGTCCGTGATGGACTCCTAAACTACTTAACCGATTTTAATCTTTGCACACCGTGTGCAGTTAGATCTAACTTAAAAGATAGGATAGGGTAGGTAGGGTAGGTAGGATAGGTAGGGATTTTTTATATTTGATTGATTGCGGAACAAAGTTCACCGGGTCAGCGCTAGTATCTATATATATTTCCAAATTCGACCCTCTTCCGTTGCCTAGCAACCAACAAAGCAAATCTTGCAAAGCAAGTCTTTGATAGTACGTAAAGATTGCAAGGTGAGAAATTTTACCCATATTGATAGGTAAAATTTTTGAATGAGCGTTATGAGGCGTGCACTTTTGGATTTTCCAAATATTGCCTATTTTTGCTGAACCAAACCAACTAGTTAATTAGTTGTAAAATAGATGCTTAGATTTCAAAATAGAGTAAAAAAATACAAAATGTCCAAAACTTTTATCAGAATGTTAACACATTACATCAGTTCAAATACCACGAAGAATATTCAACACAAATGTTTTAAACGCGAATTTCGCAACCAAAAACATGAATACATTAAGATATGTATGCAAAACTCGTGAATTTTACAATTTTAGCACTTTCGTTGCACGAGAACGTCCACAGATATTTTGTGTACATATTTGCATGTATGTTTTGTGATACTTTGTTTGGTTTTTTACGTACGCAATACATATTGTACTGAAGTTAAATATGTTCTTGCAATTTTGAGAATTTGAGAACGTTTAAATATTAATACGTAATTATGCCTGTAAATCATTATTTCAGCGCAATACAGTTACAATTACAATTTCACTCAATACGTGAAAAACATCACACCTGTGTTTCCCCGAAGGGTAAAGCAGAGGTTTTCCTATACACCCACATTTCGCCAGTTATGTTTAAGTCCCATGTGATACCCCGGCGAGCCTTTTACCATCATTCATCATCATCATTTCAGCCAAAAGACGTCCACTGCTGCACATAGGCCTCCCCCAAGCACCGCCACTTCGACCGATTCTGTGCTTCCCGCATCCAGCGGATTCCTGCGGCCTTCACAAGGTCATCGGTCCATCTTGTGGGAGGCCTTCCAACGCTTCGTCTTCCGATACGCGGTCGCCACTCCAGAACCTTACGGCTCCATCGGCCATCTGTTTTACGAGCAAGGTGCCCTGCCCATTGCCACTTAAGTTTGGCAATTCTTCGGGCTATGTCGGTTAACTTGATTCTCCTACGGATCTCTTAATTTCTGATTCGATCACGTAGGGTAAATCCAAGCATAACCCTCTCCATTGCCCTTTGGGTGACTTTTAGCCTTCTGATAAGGCCGATTGTGAGCGACCACGTTTCTGTGCCATAAGTCATCACTGGCAACACGCACTGGTCAAAGACTTTCGCCTTGAGACACTGCGGTATTTGGGACGAGAAGATATTGCGTAGCTTCCTAAACGGTTATCCATTTTCGAGGGAGCAAACGGACAAGCTTTATATTTCTTTGATGAACTTATCAATAAAACGTTTTGATTTTTAATTATTAATCAAACCTTTGACTCAAGAATTGTACCCGTAGGTACAATTCACGATGGAAGGACGAATGGAAAGCCATTGACAAAACGCATTCATCATTCAACACTTATTGTTCCAAAATCGGTCGCACCAGAAGTCCAGAATCAACCCGTTCAAAGTTGAGCAATCGAATGAAGCCGCGGGAATTAGAAGCCTTAAACTCAGAGTAAGCCCGGAGCATCGACGGGTTTTGGACAATTTCTGAGCAGATGGATTACTGAACGTGGATATTTGGAAGAGAGGACTGGTTATAAACAAAGCGTTAGCGGTAGATGAAGCGATTACATAAACGACTTGTTACTAAAAGTGAACTCAGGGATTTCCTAGTAGAACAAAAATGTATATACAGCGGTTTTTTATTTATACCAGCTTTTTATTGTTCCACTGCAGGGCAAAAGCCTCTTCTCTCCGAGAAGAGACGAGCATTGATCAACAAGCTTGCTCAAGACAGGTTAGCGATTTCAGACTTATATTGGCTACTATAACTAACTACTAATATTCTTTCTATAAATCCAAGTTTCATCACGATGTTTTCCTTCACCGATGTCAGTAATGTCAAACTTATAAGTAAGTAAACAGTTTGTTGGATGCCAATCGTTTGTGAGTGAAAATGACCTGATGGTCAATTCCGGTATTGAAAAACTTAAGAGGTATTTTTGACAGATTCAGACTGAGACTACTTAGAATGCGAACTTTCTTGAAAATAAGGCAATTGCCTCTCAATGTGAGAAAGAGATGGAGCTATATATGACGAATAGCACCATCTCATCCTTGCAGTAGAACAATGACGGCTTGAATTCTGAATATCGTTCCGTTTTCGGAATTGACTATCAGTGGGACGTGTCCTTTTCCGCTGAAATAGAACAAAGTTTGATTGCTCAATGTTCAGGATTCATTGTTCGTGTTTGACGACAAAATGGCGAATGCAATCGATCCTTACGGTCAAGGTTATTCTGAACCGTGGTGTTTGTCATTTAGGGGCCCTTAGTTGTTATGACATTTGAGGGGCTCATGGCTACATAATAACAGACGCATGGGTCGATCAAAGGTTCTTACTACGCTAGCCATGTGACCAGTGACAGTCCATTACATATCGAGACTTCTCCGCGCACGTTAAGAGTCTATGATGTGATATGATACCTCAAATTGCTTAGCATGATCCTCCGTTATATCGAAAATCAGCATTAATTTTGAAATAAATATATGGTAAAGTTGAAGATTAATGTTAAGTACCACGTTTGACGAAAACACGATTCCATAAAATTTTCTCTACAGAATAAAATCCCAAGTTACCTCCAAACCAAACAATAAACCGCTGCATTCAAAAAATACTCATGAAACTTTGCATAATAACTGAACTATAAAGCAGATACTCTGTTTTTTTTATATTGCCTTTATTATCGTCGTAAAAGTAAATTACCTAAACTATTGGCGCCTTGGAGCCTTCTCTCTGCCGCTGAGTCTCGTTCTCACTCAGACCGGGAGCAGAATCGTGCGAGCGAGATATGGAGTGAGTTGAGCTGAGGTATTATGGATTCTTAAGCCTTTTGCTTCCGGCTGTTATTTGGACGTCTTTGTGTTCGTTACGAGTAGTCAGAAGCCCGAAAGTCTGACATCCAGTCTTACCAAGAGGTATCGTGTTACCCAGTAACTTGGTTGTGGAGGTCAGATAGGTAGTAGAGTAGATATTGTTTTCTAAAAATACCTAAGCTAGGTAATCTTTCATCCCCCGCAATTCTAAAACTAGCATCCATTTGAAACGACCCTCCCTCCCGTTCATTTAGCCGAACATTCTCGAAACTGTGACAATCTAGTCCGGAGTTAGACGATTTGTGAAACTTTTCAGTACTTTTCACAGCGCAGTTAAACTTAGTTCTAGTAAATAGTTAGAAAACTTGTGCTTCGTACAGTTTTTAATATGAGGGTCTGCTGTTAGTCTAGTGGTCGCAAGTACAGTGGTACTTGCGACCACTAGACTAACAGCAGTCCCTCAGTCAGCAGTCAGCAGTGGCTGAGCATGAGGTCCTGGGGTTCGATTCCCAGATCGAGCAAAGTGTTATTGGGTTTTCCATCTGGAATTTCTCAGTAGCAGCCCGGAGTCTAGAGTTGATCCGGCTCGAAGGACCAATGATCGCGACGATAGATCGTGGTGGAGTTAAATTAAATGTTAGTGGACTGTATAACATGTATATTAAGGAAGAGAAAATGCGACGACGTATGAAATTTTTTCGAAGTTGATATTTTTTTAAATATTGAACATACTTATGTATTGCAAGAAGACACAGCGCGGACGACGTAGTTATTTCGACGTCTGCCATTGCCGAAAGTCGAAAGCGATGTGAGTGGCAGGGCTGAATGTAAACACACACTTCTCTCGATTCTGCTACGGCAGTATTTAGGGAATTATTGCCGGCAGTGAGAGGAGCAGCGGCAGGGGCTGAATTTAAAATAAGGTATAACAGTAGTACAAGACCAAAACTGAAGAGAATTTAGATTTTTGACAAAAAAACCTTATTAATGTAATTATAGTACTTACTGGTATTCAGCTGCACCAGGTTAGTCTGGAAGCCGACCTCAACATAGTTGGGAAAAGGCAAGGCAGGTTTTACTTAGTGTAATTATCAATTTGATTCGAATTAAAGTTTCAGGATTTTCGAACATCATGTTCCTCATTGCCATGATTTAATAAACAGTGATACTATTGTTTATTCGTTATGGTGATTTTTATCAACTCCAATATAAAACGATGCTTTCATAAAATTGATATTGCCTACGGTAGGTACCTATGCATCTACGAGTATGTTAGGCTATATTCACACATATCAAGAGCCAGCTGTCAAAATTAAAAAAAAAACCGCCCAATTTCGGACTGCTTGCATTTAATATCGGCAGTGCGTCGTGTAAAAAGGTCTTGATTAAAAGGCTACGGTTAAGTTTGAAACGATGTCCCCTTTTTTTTCAAGTCATTCGAAATCCCGAATAGTTGTACATGAGTATAGAGTATACTTAGTGTTAGGAGAGAGGTATGATTCGAGCCCATGAAAAATGACTCGATGTGTAGGTGTATGCTCAATTTTTTTTATTGCAAACTGTTCTTAAACGTGACATTTATATCACAAAAATCATCGCTAGTTAAATATTATAATTCGTATTTTTTGTCAGATTTATTTAACATACCTACCGTTAAGATCACCCTTGAAGACGAAACATTTCAGTAACAGAATAGTCATATTTTGTTAACGCAGACGTCACTATGACATTCTTGTTATTCGAGCACAGTGTACTTACCTTTCTATCTACCACCGTCTGACTCAAACAAAAAATTCTCATTGAGTAAAAAAAATGTTTAAGCCAACCAACCATTGCATAGAGTAGATACAATAATTATTATGTAACTTCTGTCTTCCGTGGGTACACTGGTAAAATATTCTACTTACTGTAAGGCTGTGGTCTCCCACCGGTGTACTGTGGTGACTGTAGGAGAGGCGCACTTCTCTGTACGGGCGGCACGTCATCTGATACTGAGGACAACGGAGAAATAACGATAAATATGATTTGTTACCATTAAAATACTGAAGCGGGTACGGGATGCGAGCACAGGAACAGTCAGAGCAGAGGATTTGAACTTGGGTTTCGTAGGAAAGCGGTTCCGTCATGACAGATGTTCATGACAAATGACAGATGTCATGAACATCTGTCATTTTCACCAGTATTTGAGGTGTCAAAAACGCTTTGTATTTGGACAGCCGTTCTTGTATTTCCTTTCATCGCTTTCTAAGGAAACCAAAGTTACGTTGTTGTCAGAGTATTAGCTGTTGGTACTTCTTGGAGGATATGTCTATGGACGACCGTATTTTTTTTTGTGGCATTTAGGTGTGTGGAACTCCTAACTGCCTTGGCAGACAAATACTCGGCCTTTGAGAATCTGCCTCGCCTTTTGGCAAAAGCTGCTTCTTAATGCGTTTTTCGGTACTCTCTTAGGATATTATACTGACTGGCTTATTTGGCTCGGTATTGCAAAAAAAATGTATGAAACTTTTTCTTTTGTATGTATTCGATGCGTCTCGCTCCTACCCTTAAAACGACACTTTAAAAGGCTGAATACACTCATTTATTTTTTGGCCACAGAAAAAAAGCAGGAGACAGACCACAAACTACAAAATGTTCCTCCGTGTAAGCACAGCTTTTAGTCTGACAACGACGAAAAAATAAAATAATAATGAATGACGTACTGGTTTTAGGCGCATCTTGCTACACTGGAATCCGCATACTTTTGGAAAGGCATAGGCTAATTTACGTAGACCTAAGTAGAGGAAAATTACTTCTTCTTACAACCTGAAGTTGGAATCGTCTATGAATCCCCAGGAGATAAAAATTGGCTGAGGGTTTGCCAGCACCAACAGACAAAGGCCTCAATGTCCATGATCAAAATTTAAACATGGCGCCTGAGACGAGAATGACAGCTGTCAAACTGACAATGACATTCAAATTCCTACACATGACTATTCTTCATCTTAAAATAATGTTATTGAATGAAATCAGAATCATAATAGTATTCAAAACAACATCAAAGCACTCAAATGAGAGGTTTTAATACCACGGACTAAAACTGTTGATGTTGGTACACAAGGATTTCAATTTTGCGATAATTAATTTGAATGCTTTGAAATTGTGAATCGGAACGTTTTCGGAAATGAACGCTTTAGTGCTTTTTGAACAACATTTAAACGTAGAAAGCCTTTAAAAAAAATAAAAAACTTTATTATTTGCTTTTCAAAATCATTTGAGTGTGTTAACGAAGATGAGTGATTTATGTTTGAGATTAAAGTTATAGGCACATACACTAATACCTTCCATGCAATCATGCTAGTTCTAAACTAATAATATACTATACACATGGGTAACTGTAAGTACATTTATATAAAATTCTTATTATGTTCAGAATGGATCCTAAATTAAAAAAAAAAAAAAAAAAACTTAATTAAAACCAATGCAACACGCAAAAAAAAATAACCACAGTCTACTAATTTTTGTTTCTTGCATTCTGTCAACGCGAGTCATGTACCCGGTTTGCGGGGGGAGGTTTCATAGTTTCATATATTTATGATATAATGTCATAAACATTTTCACATTTCTCAAGTCATGTTAAACGCATTGGCGCTTATGAACCACTGTAAGTACGTTATCTGGGCGTAAATATTATATCACATTGAGAAAAGAAGAAATGCCGAAACAAACTCAGAGGTCTCCTTTAAAGTTCAAACAATAAACAGCGTCTGTCTCTTAAGATACAGGCCTCCTAGTTTGAGAGACAGGGTGTATATTTTGTCATATCGATTTTTGTAGCCTTTCAACGTTTGTACAAACAATTATGTATTACGTTTTGTGTATCTACTACTATGTTCAACCTGTGTCTATGTATTATTTTGGATAAATAAACATTAATAATATTATTATATCGTGTAACAAAAACCCTGTCCGATCCGTGAGGTTGTTGTTAAGAACCATATTGAGAGTCTATTTATGTGGCAAATACTAAAAAACAAAAAAAAACATTTTTAGGAAATTTTACCGGTTTATTTATTACATGGGGCGCAGGCGGCCGTTGTTTAGCGGGTGTCTAAAAGTTATAACTTATGAAGTTATGATAATTTTGGTCCAAAAAACGTGAATTTTAAACGGCAATGTTTTTTTTTTTTTCAATAATAATAAGGTTTGCCTATGTGCCCTTTTCGGATCGGAGAGGGTTTTTGTAAGACATTGTATTATAAGAATTTTACGTGAGTCTTAACAGTGCTGGGCTATGTCTGGACGGGGTTTTGAAAAAAGAGCCATTGCAGCTTTGAGTTGACTTATTCTAACAGACGGCATGCATGCATCAGTCATCGTGTCACTCAACCCGATTTTAGGGAGCTCAACGACCCGTCACATGACGGTACCAGTCCTGCAAGACATTTGCTTACGCCCTTAAAACCGCCAGACAGTTTTAGAGTCCTTATTCAATCTAGCCTGCATGGTAGGCACATGAGTGACGAGATGACGGATCTACGAAGCCGAAATTTTTCAAAATTTCGATGTTCATTATTTACGGCCAAGTAAACTAATAGATGCAACAACTCACATAAGATCTCATGAGCCACTTCAATATCCACTCTTACACCACAAGGTGATGTCCAAACGTATTGAGAAAACTTCCAAATCGGTATGTAGTTTCGTTTGTAATAATCTTTGTGAAACACGGACTGGGCTGAAACCGCCCGTCCGACCAGCCGTCGCTCCATCAGGCAAGCAGCTAGTACAGTGGTCGTAATAACTAATTCAATCGACTGGCAATCAATACTGTCTATGTTTGGACGTGGCCTTCGGTGGTGTAACTGGCAGATTGGGGTGACAGAAGGTGAAAAGTCTTGAGCAAGTTGGTGAAAGAAAATTGTAAAACATTATAATTCCGTGCTGTTTTCAGCACAGCAACTCCCTTTTTTATTTTTAAATTTTCGTAAAAAAACCTTTAAAGAAAAGTTGACTTTTAAAAGATTACTCTAGCGTTCGTCTATCTGTCAGTCACATGATTTTATTTATTTCACCGGCATTATTGGACCCATAGATTCAAGCTGCAACACAGCAATGACACTTGTCCCTAAAGGTTCATTAGAAAACGTCAGACAACATCTGTCTGGAATCATGCTGAAATGGACTTATTTGGCGAAGCCGTGAGGCACACACTGTTGTTGTTAACACATTTCACTTTTTTATTTGTATTTTGTGTTTCACAAACTGTTGTTAAATTACTCGTTGTTAATTTCTTTCAATGTTACTTGACAGTAGGAATAGGAAAAGTAGCAGTTACTTCATTTAAACAAACAAAAAAGAAGCGATTTTCGTGAATTATTTTCCTTTTTTTTTATTGGTTGAACTTCTAAATTTACTTGAGCTGTGACATTAAAAACTAGTGTTCCCTGAATCGAGCCCATGCATATTGTAGTGTAAGTTAACTAACATGTGTCCTTACTACGGAAATTACTGCATTGATTTTTAATGCGTTTTACACTCATACAAAATGAGTCACATGTTAGGGTTCCATAACCGAAGGGTGCCAAACGGAACCCTATTACTGACTTCCGCTGTCCGTCCGTCCGTCTGTCTGTCAGCGGGCTGTATCTCATGAAACGTAATAGGTAGACAGTTGAAATTTTCACAGATTCTTTGTATAGCAAAAAAAATTATAAAGTTAATCATTTAAGGCGGTCCTCATACAACAAACGTGTTTTTTGCTCGATCTTAAATACGGTACGGAAAACCGTTCGTGTCCGAGTCCGACTCGCACTAGTTTTTTTTTTTTCTTGTTTTTAACGGTTTTTTTTTGTATTTTCAATGCCTTTAAGATTTAAACACCTGGTGGACTATGAAGGGCAACTTTTTTCGGACTGTTCTTGCGAAGAAATATTATTCTCGGTCATTTAATTTAGTTTAGGAAGTAAATGATACCGTGACGGTTGACAGAGAGTGGAAAAAGACAAAGTGTTCGCCAACCCCACGTTACATGGGACAAGACCAGAAAGATGATGGTGATGATTTAATTTAGTAAGAAAGCTTTAACTTCCAGAAATTGGTTACAAATAGTAATTATCAAAATAATTGCTATATTTGTTTAGGACCGCATTTCATTTTTTTTTTATGAATTTGTGGTCGGTTTATGGCAATACGATCACCCCCTATTATATTGGGCTTAAACATTATTAGCGAGAAGTTTGACTGAACTATACACCTCTGCTCTCCCTACGGGGAATACAGGCGTGATGTTATAAGCTGAATATGGTGAAACTGTACCTGTATAACATCCTTGTAAACCCATATTATGCGAATAAACTTGATTGATTGATTGATTATACATATTATTAATGTAAATTTAATGTAATTAATTGTTTTGTAAATTTTAATTTATTTGGTTGTATTTTAATTTAATTTGTTATCATTGTAATTTAGTTTAACGAAATTAGTTTTTCGGCTTTTATTTTATTTTAAATCTTTTAACTTTTATTACGTGATTTAAATACTTACCTTTATTTTATTCCATTTACCTTATGTGCGAATATTTTGTTGTGATTTTCTATGGTTGTATTGCTCTCATGCAATGTGAGGCATGTATTATTTATAATCTAATCTATTTGGTAATTTTATTATGTATTCAATTTTATAAATAAGTAAGATTTAAAAATTTATTTCTAATTTAATAGTGGTTCATCCTTTAATAAGAATGTTGTGCATGCCTATAAGGCTATATGTGATGTATTTACACAGTACTGAAGACTTGTGATTACCTATTGTTTATTCTTGTAAATTTGTCGTTGGTGTGCCTTGCTCAATAAATAAATAAATAGTATGTTTGTTTATCATCTACTAGCGGCCCGCTCCTGCTAAGCACGGTTCTTACGACTTGACAAACCATCGAGATTTCTTAGGTAAACGTAACTTTAATATTAACGTATTATACACACGCCTTCCGTAACAAATTCTCTAAACGATGGTGAAAACCTCATCAAATTCGGTTGCGTGGTTTAGAAGAACAACGCGGACATACAGACAAACGCGAAAAGCGACTTTGTTTTATAAAATATACGGGGTTAGTTTTCAATGACCGGGCACATTTTCACAGGGTGTTCTACCCATGAATATGAACAACTTTCACTATGGAACCAACTCTGAAATCACGAAAAAAATATCAGCTGTTTCATACAAAAGTTCAATACCTACTAGACCAAAATGTATGAAACAGCTGATATTTTTTTCGTGATTTCAGAGTTGGTTCCATAGTGAAAGTTGTTCATATTTATGGGTAGAACACCCTATGAAAATTTGGCCGGTCATTGAAAACTAACCCGGTATAGAAGCGACAAACACATAAAATCAAAATAATACGATGCAACAGCAATTTCTTTATATGTACAGGCAGACGACCAACTAAAATCGATACATTGATTCCATAAACTGTCAGTTTAACATGAAACGACAGTTTTGTTCAATTATTTACACGACAATTTAGTTAATCGGTTGCAGCCGGTGTTTTAGGCCGCGGACGCACTGGTAACGGGACTGCGATACGACGATGCATAAAAAATAAGTTATGTCGCTTATAAGCCCAGGTCGCACGGGCGATTTGTTAACGCAACGATTTTTTATCGCTCACTAGATTTTTAACTCTCGGCGCTAAGCAGTGCGTTAAAATTTAAGTGCGCGATAAAAATCACCCGTGGGTACCAGGGCCTAACATGAAGCGGTCACCACCAATATTTGTGGAATGGCAATCGTTTTATCAGTGCCTGCGCAGCTTTAGAGTTCGGTATAAACTGTGACAATAGCGATAGTCCTGTTTGTATAACTTAGACCCATTCCAGGACAATGCTCAGTTATGAATTTTAACTTAAAACTAACACGATACTATCTCTATTGTTATGAATTTTAATTTTAACTTAAAACTAACACGATACTATCTATATTTTTTTACCGTAAAGTCCTCCGCGCCCAGTCGCGTTTTTTAAAAAGTACATGTCTGAAAATCAAGCCGTTAAAAGAATAAAAATCTAAAGCTAAGACTCACCGTGGTAATGGGATGTGTCCGCAGTCGCCCATCGACAACCCACACCAGTGCCTTCCCTGCACATATAAAAGACGAACACACTCTTTATTTTTTTCTCAAAAAACTCAACAAAAAGTTATCTATGGTCACCACGCGTAGCGTTAACGGTGCATGCCAATTTGATTACAGAAAAAAGCTACAAAAAAATAAACATAAAACAATCTTTTTTTGAAAGTTTGTAACATCGCTTTGTATATCGTGATTGAGACAAATGTGTCTGTGTTTCTTGATTTCTCTGTCTGTTTGTTCGGTGATCAAAACGATATACAAAATGTAACAATTAAATAAATTATTATTTTTTCAGAGTGTGTTTGTCATTAGTCTTATATGTGCATGAAATATATTATTAATATAATAACATTAATATCATAAGCTGAGATAGTACAGTCGAAGTTGGAAGCTGACCGCTAATCGCCGGCGACTTTTAGTTGCACAACTTTTAACCTTCCGACGCAGTAGCGATCGCGCGACTCTGTCAAACAGGTAATTTTAGTCGCTCATGTTAGATTACAACAAAGTTTAATAGCAGATTCGTACTTAAAATGTATCTAAATGAATATTCTGAAAGCTGCAAGAAGTAGCTGAAAAGAATTAGAAGTGTGATGATATCTAATCTGCAATTAAACTTCGAAAAAGGTTAGAGAACTGCGGTAAAAAAAAACATCATGCTGATTTTTGTCTTTCTTTTTTCCGCGACAATGTAGCGGTCAACTTAGAATTTTCGGAAAGTGTACTTATGTATGTTAGCAGTATACAAAACGGTATAGTGGATGCATAAGAAATATTTTGTATAAATTAACAAATTGTAATTTTAAAGCAATGAGGGTGAATTAAAGCTTTAAGAATTATCATTTTATCAAGTAATGTTTTATGCCTTTCAGGAATAAATAACAAGCACTATTGAGCTCGTATACTCGAGATACTCGGATTATGAAGGTACTGCGAACACTCACAAGACCCAAGAAATATTTGTGCGAACGCAAACGGGGGTTCGTGGCGGTTCGATCACCCAGTCTGTAACCAGCCTTAAATTCATTTTTGCGAAAACATTTTGTTTGTGTCAGTTTCACTTCATTTAACAATGTATGGAAGTAGGAGTTGAAATGAAAAATTACAAGAATATTTAAATTATTTTGGGGACTCTTCTGATAATTTGAAATTGAATCCATCATCCACAACGTGTTGCTCAATTTACGCATTTTTTAACAATCTCTCTCTTGTCGCACTAATGAAAAGATGGCGTCCTTTCTGAAACGTTTTGAAAACTACTGAAAGTGTGACACTAATAATGTTAATGTAAGCAGTACGTACCAAGGTTGCCGAAGCCCATGTTTCTGTGTTTCATGACCTGTTGGATATCATAATGTGTTCCGAGTTATATCGTGCGAACCTTATCAGAAATCGTTCATCGAAAAATTAAGTAAGTACCTGATTGTATATTATTTTCTCTAATTTTTTTCTGATGAAATTCCACGATTATTTTGATTTGTGATGTCTTGTCGTGTCCCTATTTATTTGGAAAAAGTTATAACTAAACACATTTCATACATGCGAAAGCAAAAAAAAACCATTTACAAAGCGCTTTTACTTTTAAACACTAGAGCAAATTAAAAACAGTTATATATCAAAAGCTATGTGTAGTCGACCAGAATGTAAGCCGCTGAATTATTTTCACGTAGTCCGTATTATTTTAGTTCTACAATTTGAGAGACTGCGCTCTCTATGCGCATTTGTTCTTAAAGTCGATTACTAAACCGATTTTAGACTTTACAGCGGTATAGAGGTATGAGGAAAAGAGGGTAAAGTTCACTCATCCTCCATAGAAAAGCGAGGATCCTTCGACCAGACGGGAGCTATGTTTGGTGGGCCACTGCCCGACGATTGATGTCCGGACGTTGTATATATGCTAGTCACGCGGTAAACCTCGCTTGCGCGATGCAGGATTGTGCGTGTCGTCATTGTGATGTGTAGTTTGCATGTGGCGATGTAGATGCCGCCATAAGCCCATTATAAGCCAGGCTTTTGTCAAGAAAACACTGATGGGATTTCCCATAAAAAATTACGAATTTCCATTAAAACTTTCATCCTCTATTTAACACATAAACCCAATTCCCTGACCTCAATTTCGTTGTATTAAGGAACTCTTGCGCAAAATTGCATGCTTATAGACCCAGCGGCTATGCTGTGCGTTGTCGACAGTGAAAGAAAGTTTTTTTTTTCAAGTAAGTTTTCGTTCAACGTAATTCCAAACACACCTTGTATAAATTCCAATAATTTCAATCCAGAAATTCCTCTACACACATGTTCATATATTTGAGTACGCGAAATCGTTTTAACCTTAAGAGGTAACAAGAGCTCTCAACCCGTCAAACGCTGGGCTATTTCCTACCCCCACTCGAGTTACCGCCGGGCTATTTGTTGCTTAACCCTTCATGTTCTATCAATCGGTTTCGGTTGAGATAACATTGTAGTGAGGTCAGTTAGATCCGAGTTAATTTATATTCAAGCGTTGTTTGGTAGAGGGTAAATGGGATTTTCTTTTACGGAAATGTATATGTAAAACCTGATGTTGTTGAGAAAATAGAACAATATTTAAAAGACAAAAAATAACTTTTTTTTTTTTTTCTAATCTGATTTTACTAATTTATATTTTTTGTATGTTTGTAATAAACTCAAAAACTACTGGACCGATTTTAAAAATTATTTCACCAGTAGAATGCTGTATTATCACTGAGTAACATAGGCCATAATTTATATAGATATCACGCGGGCGAAGCCGCTGGCGGAAGGTAGTATTGAATATTCGCACACTTTAACTAATGGTGGAATGTAAAGGGGCCATTAAGTATAGTTTTAAGATCATACATTGTAAACCTACATTCTGGCAAATAAATAAATTTGAATTTGACGAGTATCCATGGTGTTCCTTGCCCATTCTTCTCCAAAGAAACCTACTACGCTTTGGAATGGGCAACTAGCTTCATCTGTCTGACTCACCAACCCTTTGACAATTCAAAAGAGCCTGTAAATGTTTTAATTGAAATAAATGTTTTGAGTTTGAGTTTCAGAAATACAATCTTATCAACATTGATACTGACTATGCTTTTTAATGCCCATCATTTTTACATTTAAATAGAAAAAAATGTATGTCTTTGACTTGCCTTCCTTTTAAAGGGCGTTTGAAGCGCTTGTGTGTTGATTTTACATTCTGTGATTACTTCCACACTGACTTATTACTTGTAACTTTTTTGGAAAATCGTCTACTTTTACAATGTTTGTAAATATGTGAGAACCATGTATCTATCACATAAGTAAATGATTTATCTGTTGTTGCTTTCTTTTTAAAATTCTTTTTACCTATTGTGGTACAGTAATTATTTTTTTTATTTTTAGATGCATCTTCACATATCATTATGTAACTAATGTACATACACAAAATATTGTAAAACATTTTAAAAGAGTAACGGTGGAGTTTCTTGCCCATTCTTCTCCATACGAAAACTAACTTTTGGAGGGGGCGACTAGAATCAATTATTTTTTTTATAATTTTTGACGTTCAAAAGTGCCTTGCAAGGCCTATTTGAAATAAATGATTTGACTTTGACTTTGACGTGTGCGAAGTCTTACTTACTGCACCAGCACGAGTATTCGATCAAGTTCATTATAAATACTCTAAAGTATTAAGACATAGATCAATTTAGAATAAAATGGTACCTACAACATATTTATTTGTACCTAACTGACCCAACAGATCTTCTCCTGTCCAAATCCTATAGAAAAAAGCAGTTTCAGTTTTTTCCGAATTCTCTAATTTTCCGGGCAACGTTACCAATGTTTCTTAAAAACCTTATTCGAAATAATACGAATAATAAAATAAAAAAACTAGATCGGTTCAACCTATCGCTGATTGTCCACCGTACCGTAAATGGGACGTCAACGAGATACGAGATTACGCGACCATAGTAAATGTACTGTCGCTACTTCGGCGTCGTCATCTCGTTATCGTTGACGGTTCACGGCGCGGTGGACAAAGGACCATTCTCAAGTGATTCGCTTACCAACGAACAACATTACAGAAGTTAATAAGTATAATTACTAACATCTGTCTAAAAATTTCACCAAATGATAAAATAAAATATATTTTTAGTCCGACTTTGAGATTATATAAAAATATTAGACACGCATTTTTTCTTTTTTTACGTAATCTAAAGATTATGGCGATACATTGAGGTAAAATGTGCCATGACGTCACGAGTATGTACATTTTATACATTCAAGTGACGTAGCGACCCCCACTCCCCAACTTAAAATGCGTTTTATCTAAGTAATTTTATAGTAATATGGTATAGCAAAAAATACGTGTCTAATATTTTTTTTATTATCTGACTGACGGACTAATTAGAATTTCATCAAGAAATATCGGATATCAGAAAGATTGGATACCTCAGGTAGCATAAAATATCAGTGGATGAATACGACACCCATTTTTTTTCTGTCGCTATTGACCCCATTTTTCTCAACGATAAACCGTAACCCGTAACCCAACCTACCGTGAGTGTAACTCAACGCTTAGTACAATGATGTATGCCGAATATGAGCAGACAGACAAAAAATATAAATAACGGGAAGAGAGTAATAGTAGCAAATTATTTGGCGACACGTATATACATACAAGTACTAGGTACTTAAATATCTCTCGATTATTAAAAACTTGTTACAAAATCAATTTTCTACTTTTGTATCGGCATTCGATTTTTTAATATTTAAGTACAGTACTTACGGGTAAATTTGCTCATGGAAAGTAAAGATGCCATTGTTGCCCGAAAAAAAAACAGACTTTAAAAAAAGAAGTAAAAAGGTATCGCTGGCAAGGCACCTCCTGTTTTACAACGACCAGAAAGTTGTGGGGGTATTTATATAATTATGCTACCTATGCAAAATCCAATTTTCACGACAATTTTCCATTAGTACCTACAAACGTTTAACGCAGATTTTATGCCAGATTAAATCTACTTTTAAATACGGTATACCCAAATACAATAAACTTGATGATCAGATAAATATCCTAAGCAGAAGCAGTACATTCGGATTTAAGACCCATCAACAGATTTAAAAAATCTTAAAAAGACCAGACATTCAGCTCAGAGGGATTACTTTAAGAAGGGATACCTCAAATACTGGCCCCAAAGTGCGGTATACTTGTGACCAAAATAACTGGGTTCTATTGTCGTATAGAATGACCAATACAACTTGATATGTGGTGAAATAAAGATCTTCTTTTAAGCTATCTGTAGCCCGCGACTTCGTCCATAGCGTATTAAACTCGACATAAATTAAAACCTGTTCAAGTGTTGAGATTTGAAATATCTTTCCTTAGTGCACTTTTAACCCCAAAAAAACCTTACTAAAATTCCAAATGCCCAAGTAACTCTGTCTGCCTTAACGGTTGACCGGATTTCGATGAAATTGCACACAGGTAGACCATGGGTTTAGACATAGGATTTCATCCTGGTAATACGTTCCCTCGGGATAATTTCCAACCTTCACGCGAGCGAAGCCGCGGCCCAAAGCTATGCTGATTGTCACGGAATGGTATTCAGTAGTTTTGAATTTGACAGCTGCCTTTGCGCCGCCATTAAACGTAAAAATACGAGTATTCTGGCCATCTTGTATTTAATAGGTACAAGATGTATTTGATGACCGTACATTTGTACTATAGCCTAACCTCTTTTTATAAAATCGATCGACAACAACGTATGTTGTGTGACATCTGACACATACCTATCGAAACATCTACTGTCGTATCATATGTACTGGCAGTCTTCTGTAGACCATAGACATAGAACGACGAGCTTTATTTATAAACATTGCTCAAAAACAAGTAATGATTAACGTCTGCTTAACCATAATTTGTTTGACGTTTAAACGTCACTTAACGTAAATAAATCCCCGTACGTGTTAAATTGCGTCATTTAATTAAATTATTTAATTTAAAATGTTAATTTAAATGCCCTCCCTCCTCCTTTTTTATACATGTGCATATTATTATTTTGAGAATATTAGTTTTTAAATTGTGTGTATATTTCAACAAAGCATAATAACTTTCATCGAAACGTAAAAGTGGTAACCGACAGTTTTTTTTGTCCACCGTACCTAGGTGTCAACGGAGGGTAGATAGAAATCAATCGTCACTTGTTTTTCAAGTGACATGATAAGGATCCAAGTGATGGAATTACTTCACACATCCTAAATAGCTAGGGCTGTCAAACGACCGATTTTAATCAGTGCGGTCGATGTAGGCTTTAGTCACAATTAAGCTTAATTGGATTTATCGGTCGAAAACTAGATTGGTAAATTCGAGCGTTTGCACAATGCGACCAGGCACAGAATTACTTCTGATTCATATTTTGAGGATTCATGATTAAAGAACCTATTGTTTGTTTTAATTTTATATTTTTTGTGAAAAGGGACGGAAGTGTGTAACAGGAAGCCGAGAAAGCGCGCGCTATTTGATTTGACCAATGAGCGCGCGCGGTGCTAGATTTGGTCGTCAGATGGTACCCATCCATTAAGAGACGCTCGTTTTTTTGTATATTTTGACGTTCAAAAGTTCCTTTTCTGTGCTTTTATTTAAAATAAATGATTTGACGGTGACTGATGTCATTTCATCATCCAAGGCAAAAGTTGTTGCTGTATTCTAACATAAATTCTATTTCAATATTGCCTAGAGGATATTGAACATAGATAATTCGGGTCCCAAAGTCAAATAATTTATTTCAATTAGGCACATAAAATGCAGTTTAGAATGTCAAATCTAAAATAAAATAGAATTGATTCTAATTCCCCTGCAACCCCCCCCCCTCCCCCTACTCTTCTTTTAAATGTTTTACAATATTTTGTATAGTTTAATTAAATGTGAAGATCCTGAAATAAAATTACTATACTACAACCAGGAAAAAAAAAGAATTAATAATGATTATGGATTTCATGACACACAAGTTCACACAACCCATAAGAAGTTTCAACTCGCCTACCTTATAAAAATCAACAATCCAAATGATACCAACCCTGGATTTTATCACTCGTCATCCCCCAAGGGCGAGTATTTTCGCTCGGTACCCTAATAATATAATAAATACGTGACGGTGGAGACTGCTCCAGATTGACTCCAGGTACGATATTGCAAATTTGCAACAGCATCGTGTATACAGCTTGTTTCTGATCCTTTGGGAGATGGTACAAGCTGCTACGTGAATTACATAAGCATGTTGTTAAACATAGGTGTTGTAAATAAAATAGGTACAGATAATAGATACACATCTTTATCTTTTGCCGTTAAGAGGGTTTAACCCAAAAGCTGGCAACGGCGCAAATAACTGTCAAATATTTACCTGTATGGATTCGTAAAGCAATATTACTGAATATAAATAAGAAATGTGGCTAACTAGCGAACTAGAATATTAATAATGAATTGCAATTATAAAATTTAATTTGATGTTGTACCCATTTTAGGTGTAAAAAACGCATTTGGAAAGTTTCCAAATAGTTTATTTCCATCTAAAACTAAATATTCGGTGTTACGATATTCATTATTGCATTTCATAATCAATATTCTAGTTCGCTAGTTAGCCACATTTTTTTTTTCACACAGTTATATTTCCAAATTAATCAAAACTGTGAAATATTTGACTTCTATTTGCGACGTTGCCCACCTTCAGAATAAACGCTCAAAACGAAGTTAATCTAAGTGTTGAAAGATTTAAATTGTAATTTGGGGAAGTTTTTCTTATGTTATTGGGTCGTCAAAACGGCTCAGGCTGTAAACTGTCACCATTAGCTATAGTCAAAGGCATCGCAGTTGCTTTGCAATGTCAAAGATAAAGGTGATGTGTCATGTATAGTTAGTTATGAGTTTCTTTGATAACTCATAACTAACCACCGTAAGGAGTACTCTTGCTTGCAGCGCTCGGCGGCTTCAGAAATGGAGCGGGATTTTGTTTTCAAACTGGTTACATATGAGTTTCTTTGATGGTACTTGTAATAACACCAGTAATTAGGCTTAGTAGACTGTAGATTTGTCTGACCATTTTCTATTTTGTTAAGTACCTGGTACTTGTTGAACGGCCTACACTGTCCTCACAAACCTATTAACACTGTTATTTGAAAATATTGTAAAAGCCAATTATTTTTAAAAGAGTAACCGTGGAGTTTCTTGCTGGCTCTTCTCCATAGGAAACAACCAATTGGAACCTTGTACCTAGCTTCTGACGTTTCATAAGTGCCCATGTAGGATAAGTGTACCCATTCCCTTTAAACTGCAACACAGTAATGCTACTTTACGGGAGAAATAGACATGAAAGGACGAGCTCCGTCACACCTAGAGCTCTACTACAACTGGCCACTGAAGACGCTTCCATTTTACTTCACATTACCACATAAATGACAAAAACCTTCACAGAATCAACCCCCAAGGCATTTCCCCATATACAAGTCAATGGTCCTAAGACAACAATAATTCTCTACATTTAACCCTTAAAAAGTGACGAAGGGTCGAGTTACGACGTCGCATGGGGTTGACCTCAAATAAATAATACCATTAGGAAATGAGGTAACGTGCCCTCAGGGATAGCTCGTAATGAATATAAATTGAGTGTCTTATCGATGCTGACCTTCTTTGAAGTGGGAAAGGCTATTCGTTTAAAAAAAAAATAACAGTTTACATTTGAGAACACAGATGAAGACTTTGCAATATGGGATGGTGAAGTGCTTCATAATAATCAGACACATAACTGGCGAATGTGGGTGTACTTATTGTACGACTGTTCTTATTCATCTTTGTCTACATCATGATGATCCAAACCCCGACTTCACCCACAACACAAGCAAAGAGAGGCCTCTCTTGTCTTGTGCCATTCCCCACGTTTCCCTTGCCTCCTGCCTGCCCCTGCTTACACCTTCGGGAATTACAGGCGCGCTGTTACGTTTATAGTATACCTACTAGCATGGTCGGATGCATTTACTTGCGTTTCTCATGACCCTGAACGTTTCCTACTCAATATCCTTAAACAAGGATTGGAGGCAGTACAATTGGCCAGGATTCGATTCCTACCCGTAGGGAAATCAAGATTTCTCAGCACTATGGGTCTAAATTTGAATGTGGCGTCCGTTTTCTCGTGGCCTCCTGTAGCAATTACTATACTCCATAGGTTTAGGTGGTTAAATAAAGAGAAAAGAAGAAGAGATGCGCTAAGGTAGCCAGCGAAATTCAAATTTTCTTTTGTTTTTTTGCAATTTGCAGTGTCAGGTTGTATGTTGATTAAAATAATGATTCGTGACCGTAATAAATATGGCTTTATATAAGCATTAGAATCAGCAATACAACTCCTTAAGTTAGCATAATCCTCAAATGTCATGATTCCATGAAACAGTCATTCAATAGGATTACAAGACTAGTGGTCGGTTTCGCCTTAAGAGCGTTTATTCTGAAGGTGGGCAACGTCGCAAACAGATGTCAAATGAAACTGTTTTGCTTAATTTTGCAATAATACTGTGTGGAAATAAAAAATGTGACTAACTAGCGAACTAGAATATTACGACGTTGCCCACCTTCAGAATAAACGCTCTTAAGGCGAAACCGACCACTAGGGTCGGTTTCGCCTTAAGAGCGTTTATTCTGAAGGTGGGCAACGTCGCAAACAGATGTCAAATATTTCACTGTTTTGCTTAATTTTGCAATAATACTGTGTGGAAATAAAAAATGTGACTAACTAGCGAACTAGAATATTGAATTTGAAATGCAATAATTAATATCGTAACACCGAATGTTTAGTTTTAGATGTAAAAAAACAATTTGGAAACTTTCCAAATGCGTTTTTTACACCTAAAATGGGTATAACATCAAATTCAATGTTATAATTGCAATTCATTATTAATATTCTAGTTAGCTAGTTAGCCACATTTCTTATTTCTATTCAGTAATATTGCTATAAGAATCAAAACAGGTAAATATTTGACAGTTATTTGCGACGTTGCCAACTTTTACGATACACCCTCTTAAACGCGTATAGTCTTTTCATACAAAATAATTTGTACAAAACAATCTTTTGCATAGGCCTTCAGAGAAAAAACCCATAATTTCCTATCTCTTTTACTAACAAGCAGGAAAAAACGTGTTGATTTATTTTAAACTTTACATTCAAAGTTTTTGCGCAAAAAACGCGTAGATTCAAGACGTTGTTTCATTATAAGTTTTAATAAGGCTGCCTTGCTTCATTATTGAAGAGTATTTTTTAGGGTTCCGTACCCAAAGGGTGTCAACGGGACCCTATTAGTAAGGCTCTGCTATCCGGTCGTCCGTCTGTCACAGGGCTGTTTTTTTTTAACCGTAATAGGTAGACACTTGAAATTTTAACAACAATTATATTTGAACATATTTTGTCTACTTTTATGTAATCTAATCTAATTTTAATTTTATGATTGTATGTGTAATTACTAATAGATATTGACCTATAACTTGTATGTGTGGTGCAAACTGTTAGTATAAGTTGGTTTTTTAAATAAATAAATAAAATAAATTTTCACATTGTGTGTACTATTATGGCCGCTATTAAAAAAAAAGACAAAAATAATGTAAACAATTTAAGGGAGTTTTCTTCGGCGTTTTTTTATTCTAAGTATTCATAAAATATGAAGTGTTAAATATTGTACGGTGGTACAGAACCCTTCGTGTGCTAGTCTGATTTGCACTTGGTCGCTTTTTTTTTTTAAAGATGGCCGCTTTTAGGTTTTATTAAAATTAAGATACAGCAGCTGTTTTTATGAAACTTCAAACGCCATTTAACCCTTTTTCTAATGAGCAAGGAAGTAAAGATAAAAGACATACGTCTCTCTAGTTTAAAGGGTTCATATATTACGAAGTTCTGCAAATGAAGAATAAATGAGAGAAAAAAAAGAGGATTTTAAATAATGAATCGAGACAGAACTAAATAAATTGTTTCGGGACCAAAAAGGAATTAATGTGGGGTGAACAAGGAACTATTGTGTGGGGCGAAACTTCGTGAAGCGAATGCGGTAAAAGGAGGCAAATAAACATAAAAACTATCGAATTCTTTTTTCAACATATAAATGTTGAATATATAATCGATAGTTTTTATTACCGATATTCAGTCAAACTTACAATAATTTTAATGTGTCCCACGCTGGGCGCCAATAACGCTTCGTCAATTTCCTTCCATCCGCGCTGTTTGCAGAAATATTTAATTTAAATTAAAAGGGAATGCTCCACCACCCCTGTTTGCTGTTCTTCACACGTATGTGTTAATTACCATGGTTCTGAGCAAACAATTCCGTACGGGTACTTTATTCTCTGATTTTTGTTCGTTTGTAAATGAGGGTAGTTGGATATTTTACGTTAAAGCGCTACTGAGTATTTAATTGGGTTTGTTTCGTCGAAATTGTTAATGATGCCAGTCAGAAACTTTTAATTGTCTGGCAGTGGACAGAGATTTCTAGATATTTTTCCCTTTTTTGTAATTTTCAGAGTTTCTGTTCAGAAAATACACATACAACACATCAACTATTCCAATTTATACCTTATGACAATGAGATAATATGAGATAAGCAATCCACGAGCGCACGTCATGTGACTTTTAGTCACATGACGTGCGCTCGTGGATTGCTTTATCTCAATATTTAACAAAAGGTTTTCTCGCAAGGAAATTCAATTTAACAATAAACTATCCTCCAACATCCAATATTCTCCAACTACCCACCTTTACTATTACACCGTCTATTCCCGTTTTCTCCAGCGCGGCTATTAATTAATTAAAGTCTATTTACAGAACAAATCTCAAGTGTTGGTACAGAACAACAGAGAAGGGTTTCGCTATATAATTGAATAAAATATTGAGGATAGTGGAAGTCAATATCGACCTCTGACGGTTGCGCCATGAATACTAACAGAGTGGACCTACGGGCTGGCAGGATGTATAGCAGATTGAGTCAAGAATCCAAAATACATACATAGTCTGTCCAAACCGTAGCCAATTTTCTTGTTTCTCCACTTATATTATTTGTTTTATCCAAGAGTGGACTAGAGACTAGGACAGGGTAATGATGAAGCGTTATCGAGTTATGTATGGTCACACCTTACATATTGTAGAATCATTACTATTGGTTTACTATGTCAGTGACTGCATTAGAATGCAATTGGCGTGCATTTCTAATGTATTGAGTAATAATAAAAATATTACATCCCGTGCAGATTTCGGCAACGGTGATCGTTTTTGTTTCTTACGACTATAGGTTACGTTACGAGCATGTGCTCTGGGTGTTGCTATTCTAATCTATCTTGGTAGTGAAGGTGAAATGAGTCATTTCAATGCAGTAACGTCAACTATAACAGTTAATAGAACTGCATTGAAACTGGAGATGGCAGCTGGGGTTCAAATGCGTCTGTTCAGACGGTCGAATTTGAGAAACATTTTTTGCAATAAAATTTATGTTACTTTAGTTTCAAGTAACGCCAATAAATTTTTGAACTATGCTTTTGTGACTTCCGCATTTAAGAAAATGAATCTCCTCCATTACTAATTAAAGAAAATGCATGAAATCGAAGAAAACTTGGCACAAACATGAATTGATTTATATAGTTTTTGTAAAAGCCGGTTGATTATGCTGGCTTTTGTCCAGTTCCATTCAAGTCAAAGAATATTAACATTGTTTGTAAATAAGGCAATCAACTGCTATGGTGATAACAGTTAATTTGTTTACTGCTTATTTTAACATGTTTATGGTGCCCCAGCAGTAGGAACATATGTATCTTGATTTTAACCAATGCAACGCCCAAAGGTGATACTCTTGCCAACAGGTCGTAAGTCACAAGCACGAACTTAAAAGCAATTTTATTTCTATTCGATTGGAGTTCAGTAGATGCGATAAAGGGGAGATATTTTGACAATTAGTCGTCAAAACCGAATATGAATATAAATCTTGATGCATGGAGAGGACGGTCAAAAAAAACATGCGGAGCAATCTTTGGAGACTGCCGATAGAAGTGAAAACTAAGTAACTTGTGAATTGTATATCTATGTTCATATATACACAGTATAAATATAGTTCATGGGAAGAGTGCGGTGACGATGACGCGAGTTTCACGCTTTATGTTCACCCAAAAAGTACACTTATATACACGGTATACATATAGCTCATGGAAAGCGTTCGGTGACGATAACGCGAGTTCCATGATTTTTGTTCACCCAAAAAGTGCTCAACGCGCCTAAAGAAGTTTTCACTTCAAAAACATGGATGAATTGTATGAGGAATGATAAAAAAAGAAAAGGAAGTGTATGATCGCCAACCCCACGTACAAATGCAAGATGATGATGATGTGGTCGACAAAAGAATTAAGGTACTTATTATGCTCCAGAAAAAGCATATACCTTATTTAGTTGTAATAACTACATGGTTGTGTGTTTCGTATTAGCGTCTTTATCGCGTATATGGAGAAATATTTTATCCACGTCCATTTAGCCCTTACTACATGCATTTTCAGAGGAAACTTATAATGGTATCTATAGACAGGGTAACGGAGGATCATTACTAGAAATTTTGACTGTTGTGTAAAGGCTTGTGCAGACCAGCGCGACTTGTCGCGCGACGCGACACCGGTTATTGTTATACTGTGAAGTTTTCTTAGAAATTGTATTGTTCGTGTCGCGTCGCGCGACAAGTCGCGCTGGTCTGCACAAGCCTTAATACGATGTTATGTTATCGCATTAGGGCAACCTGTAAAGATAGATTTAAGGGTTGTGTGTAAATAAATAAATAAATAATTAAATAAATAAATAAATGTTACCTTGTTTACTGAAAGGCTGATTCTGGAATTAGTTTGCACAATTCGGGACTTGGTTTTCACCACAGAACAGATAAAAGAGGTTAGAAAGGAAATAGTTCCTGATTTGTATTAGAACGAGTGTCGCCGCATATCTCCCACTATTTAACTTACCTAAAAGCAAGAGACCAATAGTACGCGCATTACGCACAAATAAACCACACGCACTTAGATCGCGAGTTTGCTATTGGTTCCCACACTAACGCAAACACTGCACTTGACGTACACCCACACACGCGCAAAAGTAAATTATTTCTCATACATGTTACAGCAACCAAAAGGTCGATTATTTATATCGATAAAATTACTGTAATTTTTAAGTTTTGAAATTTTTAGCTATAATTTCGGGAAGGGGGACAATTAGTGTGGACTTTTATCGGGATCTGCTGGAAACCTACAATGTTTTCATTATAAATGAGGTTGGTCACCTCAAACCAAATTTTAGACGAAAAACCCACTCAGAAACTAAATTAATAATCCACAGTAAACAATAATTGGTAAACAAAGTTATTTTAATTATAATATTACTGATAATAATCATTTAATTTTGTATCAAACACAAAATGACATACTTAATATCGACATTGTTTACAACTTAGTACAACACTATCGATACGCGTGGATTTCGCGGAATTTCAACTTTAGCTCGGTGCACGCGACGTTCGTAGTGAACGCAATACATTGCGCGATCACTCATCTAACTACAAGATGGTACCCATGCATTGCAACCAATGTATAATTTTGCATCTGTTAGTGATTGTATCGTTTTTGTCTACAAACTACATAGTACTATTGTAATAATTACAAATATTACTTGTATTTTAAGGTTTTTGGACTTACCGGTGAAAAGAAATCCCTTCCCGGGCTACACTACACACCCTGGCTTCTTTTCCGACACGTTATGATAGCGCAAGACGGCATAATTCTTTTTTTTCGCGGAGCTTCCCACGTTATCACAATATGAGCGCGACTGTTGGCCGGTGAACCAAAATTCGGTTAACTATGAGCGTTTACTCATACGTGCGGCGCGCCTGCCCCGCCCACAAGGCCCTTTTAACCTCTTTTATCTGTTCTGTGGTTTTCACGGTGAGATGTGTAAATTAGCTCTAACTGGACATAAATAACCATTAATGCATCTATTGTTTGCAAAGACATTGTAAGTTTGTAATAATCCGAAAAACTCGATACCCAGTCAATTTCTGATACATATGTACCTGACATCTTTAAATTACGCCGAAAATCACCGTCATCCTAGCCTTTTCTCTAAGTTAGGATCATTCCTAGTCTAACCATATGCTCCTGAATACCAGTATCTTTCCTAAACGATGTGTACCGCTTACGAATTACTTGCTTTGTCTAAGGAACTTACAAGGCGGTTACATGGAACAAGATTTAGGGTATTACTCCAATTTCTGCTTATTTGGTTTTGTTAATATTTTTTCCCAATATGGAAAGAGTTATTTATTTGAAGAAGTAAGGATCGCAGCAGGTGGCGTTCTGCAGTCTCTGCCCACCCCAAAAAGGCTTGAATTTATGTTTGTCTATAAGTGTATTTATTTGCATGACCTGTTTATGAAGAATTTAAATCTGCGTCATGAATAAAAACCTTTTGACTATACAATAAAAATCTAAAGTCATATTCTCAAATGTTAAGAGAATCTGGCACATAATGCCACTGCACATGACCCAGTTACACACTTATTACGCACACAAAACAATAGCCAGCCATTACATAAAAAACAAAATGGCAGTTCCGACTCACGGTCCCCTTATAACGTCATGCCCGCCATTAAACCGTTTGGCGGGAAACACACAATGGTTCAGGACGGTCAGGCAATTTCCTTGGTCACCCGACCTACCTTCCCACTACGTCATAGTACGCGTATAAGATCTCTTTGAATTGGAACCTATTCATAAAGTTTCTGTGGTCGGTAGTCATCAAATGAATGCACGTTCGGTATTTGAAGTTTTTGATAGTTGTTCATTCATTAGCGAACGATTGAATTGGGTGTTTTGACGGGCATATGGCGCTTGTGGGTGGTCTAAGTTGGCACGATGCTTACTTAGGAACTAAAATGTGAGTAGAATATTTAGAATGTTATTCATGAAGCAAAACAAAGATTTCCACCGTAATTATGTCATTTCTTCAGATAGTAAGATTATTCAAAGCTTTTTGCTGAGCCTCATGCTTAGCTAAAAAGAGAAAAATTTCGGTTTAGAAAAAGTTCTTTTTTACTTATTCTTCAGATAATAAAGGTCCAAATACCCAAAAACAAGTAACAAGTAGGTACCCGACAAGATTTAACTAAAGCAAAGAAGCTCAAACCAATTGTGAAGTCCTTGGAATAATTCCAAGATGGCGGAAAGACACTCGGTTATCTCTCCATGTCTAAAGGTTTATCTAGTCTAGATGAATTACTACTTGTATGCTTTGCTTGTTCGTAGAGAGGAAATTTCTAGGAGATAAGCTGTAAATTCGTTTTAAATTCCCAGCGAAAGTTATACTAAAGAGGCGGAACAAATGTGTAGAAGATTAAAGCGGAGTTTTAAGCTACTTCCAAATAATCCAAGGAATTCTTAGTTCTAGCCTTTTGATTATATTTTAAAAATTATCTGTAGACGTTGCCCAGTAGGCTGAATAATTTTTACTAAGTGTTATATGGTCACTAGTCAGAAGGACTTATGTAAAATAATAAAATTAGTCAAGTTCAACGTAAAGGCTTGTGCAGACCAGAGCGACTTGTCGCGCGACGCGACACGAACAATACAATTTCTAAGAAAACTTCACAGTATAACAATAAACGGTGTCGCGTCGCGCGACAAGTCGCGCTGGTCTGCACAAGCTTTAATGTGGAAGAACGAAGTATTTATGGCGTTGACTTGAGTAAAGGCCCAGGGGCATCATCATCTCATATAGCAGTACTTATTATTACCCGACTGCCAAGAAAGGGTTATGTTTTTCGCGCGTATCTTGTATGTATGTATGTATATTTGTAAATTTATTTATTACCTCGTATCTTCCAAACGGCTGGATGGATTTCGACATTTAAGGTATCGTTATATTCGTCTTAAAAACCCAAGTGTCCTTAGAAAGGTGATAAAAAAAAAATGGCGGATTTTTGGCGCGAAACAGTAAAATGTTATTTAATAAATGGTGTAACTTTTATTGCCCCCTTGTTTTTCTATTTTCAGTTATGTGATTTTGAAGTCGGGTTTTTTTATTTTTTAAATGATTGTAATCTTGTTTCAATGTGGTAAAAAGGAGGACCTATACGTAATGTACCGGTGGTGGTGGTGGTCCTGTAGTGGTGGTAGGCTCCCGATCTTACAACACATACCTACTTATTAAAATTGTTTATTTTTAATTACGTAGTTTTTATCCCGTGAGTATGAAGTTAAAACATGTTAACTGCTAACGTTGTTTTGTCGTTGTGGTCTTAAAAGGACCTAATTTACGACGAGTGGTTAAAACAATTTAAATATTCAACGCAGCGCATAAATTCTGCTAACTACCCACTAGCAATAAATCATTTCAGAGTACAGTATTACTTCAGTCTTTAAAGAAGAAAGGGAATTTTAATTAAGTTTAATTAATGAGCGCATGGTCCTTATCATTAGAATTACTTACTTTCTTGCAGAATGGGGCTAAAAAGTCCTCTTAACATATCATACAATTCTGAATTAATAAGGGTCTTTCAACAAAAGCAGTCACAAAATGATGTAACCTAGATACTTTGCTTTTGTTTAAATGGCTGTTTTTTTACTTGCAGAGCAGCTCTTAAAATCAAACACTTTCTGATTAGTGTGAGAGCCAATCTCGACTTTATGACTTAATTTTATAATATTATTTATTAAAGTATTTATGTACCCACACACAGTAAAATAAGAAACAGATACGACAATTTTGACACTAACTTAAAAAGCTCCTTTGCCTCCTAGCGATGCTTTCTCAATAAATAAAGCAACATACAAAGTACAATGTACAGTGGTACACCACTGACTACCTGCAGTATTGTCTCTCCTTCTCCCTTTAATCCATCCAAAGGTTGTCTGTAAAAGATCGCTTTTAGCGATAAGACCGCCCATTGTATCACCCTATGTAACATTTCTAAATTTATTTCTGTAATTTGTATGGTGTGCATAATAAAGAATATTCTATCTATCTATCTATCTACAAATAATTAATTCATCTAATTAGAAACTAGCAACACGATTCCCCGAAGATATTCAGGAAACTGATTTTAAAAGCACAATATACAAGTCAGGATTGAACAGTACATCGGACCAGGCTTAGCAAATATTATGGTACAAACTTTGGCAGAGTGGTTAATAACTCTAACATCTTACTATAACAAAAATAATTCGTTACTATAAACATTTTTATACAGATTGCATTGCTCTATTGAATACTAATAATACCCAATATATCAGATCGTTGGACTAATATACGAGTAGTTTGCCTCCTTGTTTTATGTATCAGAAGAATATGTGTAGTCCAGTAATCAATAGAAATCTATGTAGGAAGAATAAAAAAATAATCATTTTGTAGTGCATCTCAAATAAGAACGGACCAGAGATTTCAGAAATGGCTTGTCTTTTTAACCGACTTACTTGTATGTCCGCTGATTTCTCCGTCAATTGTGGACCGATTTTGAAAATTCTTTTTTTGTTTGAAAGGGTATGCTCCCGGATTGGTCCCATATAAATTGTATTAACTTTGCTGGGATAGTTTTTGAGTAAGCTTCAATAATACGTATTTTTCCCACTTAGTTTATGTGGATGATATGATGATAACTTCCTGTGACTGTTATTTACTAGCAGGTACTGGTATTCGAATTTGTGTGGGTTAGGTACCACAACTAAAAAGTGAAAAATAAAAACTTTTTACAAAAAAAAACAACCGACTTCCGAAAAAAACACTACCAAGTGAAAAATAACTTTAATTTCGGAAGTCGGTGGCAAAAAACGAAAATTCAAAACCAAAGACACCGACTTCCGAAGTTAAAGTTATTTTTCACTTTATAGTGTTTTTTTCGGAAGTCGGTTGTTTTTTTTTGTAAAAAGTTTTTTCAATGTGACGATCCACTTTGAAAACAAAGATTGAGAAGATAAGTTGAGTATTTTGACATAGAAAATCTAAGCAATAACCGAAAAAACACTAGCACAAGAAAAACAAAACAGCACATACTTGATTAACCATAAACAAGACTGTTTAAATCCCAACCGTTGTAATGACTCTAGTCATCCAAGAGAACATAAGCCCGTAATTATATCTTCAGCCCAAATATATTTCCTAGGCCAGAACATAGGTTAGTATCATAACTAGTACACTTGGCAAGCGGTCTTGTTTACCGAACATCGCAGCATAGGATGCACGATCAAAATATTTGTTCAGCACTCGGTACTGCCCGGATTTATTGTGCTATTATATATTTGTTTCGTAAATACTTCAAGAATTTGAGACTGGAATGTGTAAAGGTAAAGGGTTTTAGTAAGGATTGGTTGAAAATTTGCTATGTACGTTACCTTGATTTCAGAAGCTGTAGTGGGAGCTTTAGGACTTTAATATGCAATGCTGGAATAATTATTCTGATATAGAGCCACGGAGTTGATCTCTAGGAAATCTGGGGATGCATCAGCAAAAGTGACTTAAGAATCTTTCCATTTCAGTCCAAGTGTTATGTCTCAAAAATATTTTTCAACATAGAAAAGACTCGTTTTAACTTAACATAAAGAATATTCACTTCTAATTATAAATTCCTTAACGCAAGAAAGCTGGACGTTATAATCAAGTTGAATTTAAATTAATAACGCAGCTTTTTAAACGTTAATGCATTCTAGCGATTTTATCTTTGCTGGAAACTTACCTGCAGCTATTAAAGTCGCGTTGGTCTAGCTAGTGGGTAGTTTGAGATTATCACGGTAGGTATATAAATTCGTGCTCAAGTTAAACGAATCAGGATCATAAAAACTCGATACGTTCGGCTGTTTCAAATTTCCAATGAAAGATAAAAACTACTTTGTTATGCGACCCCTCTTTCAAATAAGCGTAAAAGCTTCATTTGAACCTTCCTTCATCGCTAATTACGAATATTACAGCCTGCCCCTGTATTCCTTTTATCTTATTAATCCGTTTTATCTTATTAATTATTTCATTAGACGTCCTAGGATATAAAAACAATTTATTAATGACAATTACATGTAAGTGTCCGTTATTAGTAGCTATAGGTAATGAGAAATAAGTAGAATATTTTATTCATTATGTGTTCGAAGAATTAGAATAAATTGATGGTACGCAACATTTAATAAAACATAGAAAATGCGAAATAGCTATCTTTATGGAGTCCCACGTTGGGCGCCAATATAACCTACATCCATTAGCCATCGAATAACAAAATATCCCATTTCCAAAACACTTATTGAAGAGCAGTCACCATTAACAGACTATAACATATCTAATGGCAAGAAAGCTCTAACGAGCCGTGAGGGAAATGACGCATCAAAACCCGTCTAATAGTATTTTAAAAAGTCAATGGAAGAACACACAAAAAATTACCATTACTAACTCTAAAACCATATCCATAAATAATATATAATAAAAAAATACGAAAGCAGACCAAAAATAGCAATGCATTCCGTAATAAAAGCAAAAATTCTAGTCTCATGCTGGGCGCCAAGATTTCAGATCGAGAAAAAACCTCATGAATTAGATTTGTTGGAGCGAGGGTAGTTACTGTAAACTAGCGATACATATAACAATGTATTACTGAAATGACTGCTCTAACGACCAGAGGGCTTCCTCTATCCTCTGTGCGTCGAGCCAAGCTTAGGGGATGTGCACACTAAGATTAAGAGGTACGGTTTTATTTTACTTATCTGATGTGTCTAATGTGAAGGCGCATTAGGGGATTGGGTTTTAAAAGTCACAAAGGTTCGTCTTATCAAACCGTGACTTTTTGTTCTCGATCTGTAACCTTGGCACCCAACATGGGACTAGAAATCTTGCATTTATTATGGATTGCATTGCTTTTTTATTACTTGTTTATTTATGAATATGGTTTTATAGTAAATAACGACTATTTATGGTTGTTCTTCCATAGGCTTTCACAACACTTATCTTTTGAAGTTAAAAGTAGGACGTTTATATCTTTTTCTAATGATGCATAATTTAAAGAGCTTAGGGAAAGTAGCGTTTTGTTTTATAAACCGCTATTATTGGACGCAGCAAAAATGCCTGAAACTAGAGTTAAATACACCCATGTTATTTCTCATTATTATAGTATTGAGTTTATCAACACAACCTGCGCCGTCGAATCGTACCTACGGTCTACTTTGTTATGATTTTGCATTGAAATTTCAAAAAACAATTTACAAATAATCGCCAGTTAATGTGTCTGTACCACACACCAACAGTCTACAAAGTTGCGCCTTTAGAACGAAGCCAGGTATATTGCCTTCAAGTGGATTTTATTGCAACGAAAATAACTTTTCATTCCCATAAAAATCTTCCTCAGTAAAGTCGAATTTCTTTTGATAAACTTTTCGTTTGATTCCGAAATTGCCAAAGTTATCGTTTTAATAAGAGTGCATTAAAACTTTGGATTTTTAAAGCTATTCGAATTGATGAATTCTTTTCGATGGTCTTAATTGAGATGCTATTGATTTTTAGAGCTAATGGCATTTTCATGTTTAGTAGATACTTGCGTTAATTAATATAAGTATTAGATTATGGACAGGGACAGTTATGTAATAATGAAATGATTTGCCAATAAGATAGTTTTTTAGGGACATGGAATGGACAAGTGGTACCACCATGTACATACGATGTCAAACATCAGTAATTTTACCAGTAACATAAAAAACAGACAAAGATTTTGGTAATTTACTACTGGCTACGTCATTCTGTTACAAATATAGCACTGTTAAGTATTGAATCTTCAGAGATTCAAACATTCATTCACGCAGAGACTTTCTTATTTACTGATGAATGAAAAAGACTCTGCCTGAATGTATCATCTACATAGATTCATTTAGAAAGTTGCTTCAACATTGACACTACTTTTATCAATTAATATACAAATACAGGCTTCAAATATTCATACATTTTCGCTCAACGCTGCAGTAGAACTTGATAAAATTAAAAATCTCCATACGCAATCTATCGATAGTCGGAAGCTGGTAATAAAATCAGTGCACATGGAGTTCCTAACGCAATTCCGTGCAACTAACACGATTCTTTTGGTACGGAGAAATGAACTCACGTGGGAATTAGATGTAACAGCTTTGTGTGGGGGGACGGGAGGGAGTCTTCTTGGGATTCTGTTGTACTTTTATTTGGTGTAGAATGTTTGAAGGATGCCTCCTTCAAGTATTAATTTATTGCACAATGTAGTAGGGGCTCGTGGCTAAGTGAAAGCTACGCTTGCTGCTGTCGGTTCGTGGATGAGTGATAATTCATTACATATCGAGACCCCTCGGGAACACGTTAAGCCGTTGGTCCCGGCTGTTATTTGGAGATATTTGATAGTGGTTACGGGTAGTCAGAAGTCCAAAAGTCTGACAACCAGTCTTACCAATGGAAATCGTGTTACCCAGTAACTGGGTTGTGTAGGTCAGCTGATAGGTAGTCGCCTCATGTAACGTACTGGTATTTAGCTGAGACTGGAAGCCGACGCCGACATAGTTGTATGGGATAAGTTGGGATAGCATGTGATGCGGAGAAATGAGGGAAATGTCATCAAGAAAGTTTTGAGTATGTCGATGGCTATACGGGTAGGGGAAGACCAAAGAAATGATGGATGGACTGTGTTAAAGATGATATGGATAGAAAGGGAGTGACTACCGAGATGACGACAAATAGAGAAGTATGGAATAAAAAAAAATGTTTACTGGGACACATAATAGAAGTGAAACTTCAACGGACAAGTGGAAAAACGAATCGCAACGGACATGTAGAAAAACGAATCACAACAGACAAGTGGCAAAACGAATCGCAACCAAACGTCGATCAATAATGCACTAGATTCCCGGTAAGCGCTTCAAAAACGGACCGAAAAATAAGAGCACAGATTCGGTTGTGGTCTTATTTCAAATTAGTATGGTCCAATCATAGCCAACGTTAAGACATCAAAATGCCGCAGTACGCGTTCAAAAAATTTGTAAATAACCACCGTAACACCAAGATTTTGGAAGGAATATTAATTTTTTCGGTAAGTTTATTATCAGTAAGTGTTTTTCATAAAATAAAAACAGAATTAAATAGTAAATATAAATCAATTAGCAAATATTATGATTGTTTGACCAATGTTTGTGACAACTACCAACTATTGTAACAAACATCGACTGTTCTGGAACAGGGAATGCATGGTGTAGTATTGTTATTTTATATTTTATTTCTGTTTGTAGATTTCCTAGCGACCCATTTCGCCGTGTAGAATGGGTATCTACTGTCGCGAAAGAAAGAGGGAAAGAAAGGTATAAGCCTTATAAAAAATCGTCAATTTGTTCGATTCAATTTTATACGAGTAGATTGGACATAACTGGAAACACGCAAAGGCGTAGATTACTAAAAACAGTAACAATAAGTATTTTTGAACTTATATAAAATTGACTTTTTATTTTCAAGCAACATGACATTATAATTATTTGTTTCTCCGACGACAGAAAGATTTAATTTTACCTTTGTAATTAAATATTTGTTTCTCCGACGACAGAAAGATTTAATTTTGCCATTGTAATTAAATATTTGTATCTCCAACGACAGAAAGATTTAATTTTGCCATTGTATGCCTTAAACTTTATGTTTGAGTGTTAAGGCTAAACTGAATTTGTTAGTATAAATAATTTTTTTCTATATTTAATAGAAATAAATATTAACACATTTCGACTCCACTCATTCCATGTCCAAGGGGCGAGCCTCTGTCATAAATTTTTATTGCTTTTATTAGCACTTTGTAATTCGAACTTTAAAATAAGCGTGTAAGGTTGAATTTGTTTTGATGTATGTTTGACTTTTTTGTTTTCTGTACATATTTTTGTGAATACAACTTTAAGCATTGCATTTAAGGTTGAATTTACATTAATGTATATTTATTTAAACTAGAAGTACGTAAACACAATTGGCGACAGTTTTAAGAGAACTTTTGTATGGGATAGTGTATCTAGTGCATTATTGATCGAAGGCAACCAAATTATAATTTGAAGTTTTACGGGCAGGTTTTCAAATTGGATAAGTACTTTAACAATCTCAATCGATTTGATTAGGTTAGGTACATTTTAATAAATGCATTGTTTCACTTCAAAAGTACACATGTTGCGCCGACCATAGATAAATTTGCATAAGGGCAGGTTACCGATGATAGATTTGTCTTACGATTAGCCAAGCTTGTGACTAGGTAAGCTAATACCAAAGAAGAAACAATCCTAAAGTTTCAAGTTTCTGTTGAAAACAACTATGGGAAAAAGTAAGTTTATCTAACTCCGAAACAAAACTACATCTGAAATGAGATCAACTCCAATTCTCCAATGAATCCAATTACCAGCAAAAAAACATACACAATCCGTTCCAAATTCCATCCATTGAAATTTTCCATTGCTCAATGTGAAAAAATACGATTACCATAGTTCGAAGTGAACCAGCAGTCCGATAAGTGATTTAAAATTCACGTCGACTGAAAATTTATGCAAAATGCATCAACATTTGGTACTCCCCACTGAGATTTTTAGGGTTCCGTATAATCGAGAAGATTTAAAAGCCTTCTGTTTTATGTATTAGGATGAAAGTTTTCAATGGTTTGATTGAAAAAGTTGGCATTTTGATTAGGTCTCATTTTGAGGTCGAATAAAAAGTGATAGTGGGCTATTGGATAAATATATTCATTTGAAAACTTTTTAGTTTTTTTTTGTTTGGTTATACGAGTAATAGACTCCAAAGCCAGCTTTCAGCATTGATTTTTTTATTCTTGACGGCATTTGAAGCCAAGTCAGAGGCCCATGCGCGCCATAAAACTCTGACACCAGTTTAGTCAGTAACCACACGAAAAAGAAGAGAAGATTATAAACTTGTGCAAAACTTTTTGCTGGCCAATTTTACGGTTTTTGCACGGAAACCTGCCAAGTGACTATTTCTGTTTTGTGCTCGTGATTATTATGTGGATCTATTTTGTTTATTTTTTTTGATAACCTATTCGATTTAATTGTTTTTTTGTATGCGCGTGTTTCTGTGACAAATAAACCAATTATTCTTTCTTTCTATTGTACTATCGAGGACACAGACGCCTGACCACTTTTCGACCTTATGACTTTATGCCTAGGCAATAAGGTCGAAAAGTGGTCCAAAAAAAACCATTAAAGTAACACATAACATAACATAACATCACGCCTGTATTCCCCGAAGGGTTAGGCATAAGTGTACCTAAAGTACTCCCAACATTTCGCGAGTTATGTTAAGTCCCATGTAATAGGGGCCGCCGTGCCTATTGCCACCAACCGGGCACAAATAGACTCCGGGCTGCTACTGAGAAATTCCTGATGGAAAAACCCATTAACACTTTGCCCGACCTGGGAATCGAACCCAGGACCTCATGCTCAGCAGTAGCGTTTGCAACTACTAGACCAACAAGGCAGTCGCCCGACCTGGGAATCGAACCCAGGACCTCATGCTCAGCAGTAGCGTTTGCAACTACTAGACCAACAAGGCAGTCAACCATTAAAGTATTAAGTACTTAATCAACAGCCAACCACCAATTTCTTTTCAATCCATAATTTTTGCTACAGAACTCATTTCTTAATAACAACTTCATCTCAATTCCTTTTTGCTCTCAAAGCATTTTAGTCATTACGAACAGCTCCAGCTATTAAGTTTTGAGTCCATCCCAATGATTAATAGCGAAAACGGAGTATTTGCGAACGATTTTCTGCATTCAAAACGGCATGATTAATTAACTTGTTTTTCAAGAGTGTTGTGGAAGAATTCATGGTTTTGTGAGATAGTTATTGTGAGAGATTTTAATTGGGTATTACCAGAAAATTATCGATAACCCTAGAGGTTATCGATAATTTTCTGGTAATAATAAGGTATTTATTCTATTATGGTAGACAGCTTGGTATTGAAGATAACTTGAGAACAAGAATACTATTTTATTATTTTGTAAAACTGCCGCAATAAACGTGGCCTCCTGGGCCTAAACAGAATCGATACGAAATCAAGAAGTATTTGGTAAAAAGCGTTTAGCATAATTAGGCTATGACGTTCCCACTGGTGGGATAAAGGCCTCCTCTCTGTGAGAGGGAGTGGGCCGTAATCCACCACGCGGGCCCAGTGCGGGTTGGTAGAAGTCACATATCTTCGAATTTTTGGTTCTAGGACATGCCGGTTTTCTCACGATGTTTTCCTTCACCGTTTTGAGAGCAGTGGTGATGAAATTATTTACACAAAGTAAAGCGCCTTTCAGAGCTTGAACCTACGTTTCCACCGGGCCACCACAGCCCTTAACGAACGCTCAAAAGGCGTTTAAACATCCTTAAACCCGATTGCAAGAAGACAAGTGATGTCATGGTACCCAAGGCAAAGTAAATTTACTTTATGATTCTTCAAATCTATTTTCTAATGCTATTATTCTTTAGGTTTAATTTCTTAAACACAAAAAGAACTGAACTAAAATATTTACCCACACCGCTAATCTGAATAATCTGCTCACCGCCGCAAGCCTTTCTCTACTTAGCATCCGACTCTAAGCACCCCATCCTCACGTTTCTAAAGATAATATATGCACATAATAAGATAGCGCAGAAAACCAACTCTTTAAATAAAAGGAAAACTCTTTAAATGAAAGGGATCCATTTGCTTCATGAACTCTGCATATTCAGCCAATCCATTCTGTAAAAATCTGTGGTTCGACAGCTTTTTATCCAAAACTAGCTGAAGCAAAAGTAGTTTTTAACCCCCGACGCAAAAAGAGGGGTGTTAAAAGTTTGACCGCTATGGGTGCGTGTGTCTGTGGCACCGTAGTTCTTAAATTATTTTTACCCCTCGTCCTAAGTCCTTTGTCAACTCTTCGGAACGACACCAGAATCACGGTTCTAGCTGAACATTTTTATGTACTATACGATTTGGAATTTCGCCATATTAGTGAAAAATAGAGGGTCGTCATGCGCCTGCCCTCGAGATGTGACCTCATAGGTAGATTATATCCTTGCTCAAAATTGTTATAAATATGACCTATCTTTTGCTCAACCATTACTCTAGAATTAAAAGTCTTGTAGTTATTAGCGATTGAAATCTTACATGTTTTTGACGGCCAGAACTCCGAGCGAAAAGACGTTTTCACGTCAAAAAGTGGCCTTTACAATGACATCATTTTATTTTACTCCCTCCTCCTTTTTCCCCCGTCTTTCTCCTAGACAATGTTTACTTAGGGTCTGCCTCCCTTGACCTTCTTTTCAACTGAGCACGATTGAAATATTTTACAGTAATCTATGCTTTTAACATCATATTCCATAAACGTAGTGGTCCTTCTGTCCAAATGTTTAGTGGAACCTTCGTCGTGTGGTAGAGGTCGCTGCGGGCGACTTTCACTAAACGACGCGGCGATCGCAATTTCCTTGGAACATGCTCCTCTTCGTTAAGATCTGTGTGGATACGTTATTGCTCATTTATTTTAGTCGTAGGTTAAATGCGCCACGCACCACAAAGACGCCACGCGCGCCTTAAAGAGATGTCAGCACCAACTGACGGGGTCCGTTAGGGCCAATACCTGCCAAGGTTGCGAATTTGTCCGAAAGGGATACCGCGGCCCCGGCACACAAGCAACGGAAGGAACACGGGTGGGTTTTAGTCAGTAAAAGTCTGACACGCCCTCCCGCTCCAGCCAGAGCGGGAGAAGTTATTTGATAATATCCCACCCTCAAAAAAAAAATATATATATTAAATGTGGGTAGTTGGATTTTAGTGAATTTCAAAATGCCTAGTTGGTCTAAAGGTCGCAACAAGCGTTACTGCTGATCATGAGGTCCTGGTTCGATTCCAAGGTCGGGCAAAGTGTTATTGGGTTTTTCCATTAGGAATTTCTCAGTAACGCCCCCTATTACATGGGACTAATTACAGAACTGGCGAAACGAGGGGTACAGCTCTGCCGAACCCTCTGCCAGAATGCCAAAAAAGCTAAAACCAGCGGTATAATTATACAACCAACTTTCACTATGGGACCAACGCGGAAAACGCGAAAAAAAAATCTGCTGTTCCCTACATTTCGACGAGATATGCGAACATAAATGTAGAGAACAATTAATTATTTTTTCGCGATTTCAGCGTTGGTCCCATAGTGAAAGTTGTTCATAATGATGAGTACAATGACCCCTTAAGAGGTTTAGGGTAAACAAAAACTAAGGTTGTATATTTCATTACCGACGATCGTCGAAATTGGAAAATCGCGAATTAGTTAATAACGCGTTAGTAAGGCCTTATAAGGCCTTATAATCACATAAGGCCTTTGACACGGGCGACCAAAATAAAACTAGTTGCCAACGCCGAAGGAACCATACGCGTTAGCACATACATTTCTATGGCGTTTCTCACACGACGCAACTTGTCGACAACTAGTTTTCAACGGCGCGCCGTTGAAAACTAGTTGTCGACAAGTTGCGTGCGACTGATTGCGTCGCCGCGGCGACGCAATCAGTCGCACGCGACTAGCAGTGCAGGTCGGTCGTTGCCAACGCTATTTTTCATAAAATTGGTATGTTATCGTGTCATGTTGTTAGAACAAAAAAATTATATTAAAATTGATACAACTTGAGGTGCGCCATGTGAGAGTACCAGTTGCATCGCTGTTGTCAACTCCTGTTGCCAACCAGTTGAGGTTGAGTTGCCGTCACACCGTGTGAGAAAGGCCTAAGTCACGTCGTGTACGGCCCGCCATTGAAATACTAGTGCTGTGACATTTTGGCTACTCATTGGGCATTTGAGTTTGTAACACGTTACTTTTGAGTAGCGTTGTGGTTGATGGGCCTTACTGTGTTAACAAAATATAGTAACATTGATTTGAAAAAATATCCTGAAAGTCATTCTTTGTTCTTCACTCAGTTTTCAAGTAACTCGATATCCCGCATGTGCATTTCTTCTACTTATAGTTAACCATCTCTAAATTAACTATTAGCAATAATCAAATGATCGGTACTAATGTGGACTCGTAACAGCATTTGATTTCCGATATAGTTCGTGATTAATGGTCTCGGCATCTAGTGCTAACGAGGTCATAACTCATAGATGTATGACGATTTGATTAGATGTCCTTCATGCAAAGATAGTAATTTGTCTATTATTTATCGTATAATTTCTTAAATAAGGGTCTTTTTAATCAATAGGGATATTGACAATTTTTTTGGCCGTTAGATTGATTATTAAAAAATATTGGACTCGTATTTTTCTTTTTTTACGTAATCAAAAGATAACGGTAATACATTGTGACGTCACTGTCCGGTAGATTTTATACTGAATAGTGACGTAGCGAGTTTAATGCGTTTTATCTAAATATTTTTTTATTAATAATAAAAAACAAAAAAATACGTGTTTAATATTTTTTTATTATCTGACTGACGGACTAAATTGTATTTTTTTTACCCAGTTAATTTCCCTATTGTATACTCGTTAGGTATAGTGAGTAAACATTTTTACCACACGCCAATAGAATCTTGTAACTTTGTAGGTATACAAAGTTACAAGATTATATGGGCGTGTGGCAAAAATCTAAAAAGAAAATATTTTTCAATACGTTTCTCAAAACAATCGCACAAATGCTTACCAACAGCGCCACACTATCAACGTCATTCGAGCGCCGAAAGATTCTTGTAGCACTACCTACTCAAGATGACATTTTAATTTTAACTGCAACTATAAATGTCAACATGCGGGCCTGGGTATAGCCATACATAGTCGAATAATTTTAGCAGTAAGTCCATGTAAGTATTTACATAAGGAAGGGTCCCTTAGAAAAAATATGGTACCGGACTTGGTTTTTACCTAACCTTTGTCTAACAATCTTAATCTTTGGCATTTCAAGAAAGTTTGAATTCCCTCTTCCAAAAACTCATATAAACCGTTTCCCTCAATTAAACCACCACCAGCTGTCGACAAACCCTTTCCCTCTATTTCAAAACTGTCAAATCACCATAAGAAATTTAAAAAAAGAAATACTTCCCTCAAACGTCAAATTTAAATTAAGAACGCAACAACGAACCAAGCTGCCGCATTTTGTAATAAAAAAAT
Organism: Agrochola macilenta; assembly: GCA_916701695.1. Taxonomy (NCBI): domain Eukaryota; kingdom Metazoa; phylum Arthropoda; class Insecta; order Lepidoptera; family Noctuidae; genus Agrochola; species Agrochola macilenta. The sequence goes on along the minus strand of OU753578.1, from coordinate 13,863,998 downwards.
AAACTTTAAATTCAAACTTTACAATTCTAAAATGGCGTCTTGCTATTCGAGACGGTTACTTGTTGTTACTCAGAGCTGGCGGTAACCGGATAAATCCGGTTCTTTTGCATATGAAAAGGCGTCTTTTAGACGTGCTAACCGCCCTTTGTGAGAGTTTTAAGTTGGTTTCCTTTAATATTTAAATGAAACAGACTCCCATTTTAATGGAAAAATAGATTTTATGGTTGGGTAATTATTTTGATCGTGAATAAAAAGTTAATGGGTCTTTTGGTAAGGCCGAAATCTGTCCTAGTACATATAGCAGATATTCTTTGAATTTTTATTATAATATTCATGTTATTTATGTAGGTGTATTTTATTTTAAAGCACTCTTTTTCTTAATAATAGGTACTGGTGATTGATTAGACCTATATTATTTTGGTATAAGAGTTTATGTATAGTTTGTCAGTGTGTACCCACTTCCTGTATAGTTTTACTGTAAGATTAATATGGATGTTCATGCAACAAAAAGCTCACATGCCTTAAACTGTAAATTAACTAAAAAGCACACCAATTAAATATTTTAAATAAATATTAAAACTACAATCAATATTATAGTAAAATTATTCTCTCCCGAATGTTCCACCATATTGAAAACATAACGCACGCAACGCAACGCAAGAATGCATTCCCGCTTGCAATGCGTCACCGTATACAATTCCATAGATAATCCTTAGTAGGTACCCAAACTAACGTGCTGAGCTTTTGGCAGAAAACCTGGTTATAATACTTGAAGATGTGGATGTAATGGGATCTTAAAGATGTCACAAACGTATGTTCATTGTCGTATTTTTGGCTGGAGATAGAATGTCGGTGGTTCTTGACACGCCTATGGTGCTTATGCGTTAATGGACGATCGTGGTATATCTTTTACCGCATAGTTTTTGCTTTTAACCTAGAAATGTTGTTTTATTGTAGAGCACACATGCTTGCGAGTAGGAACTACTGTCGAAAACAATGCTTTGCGATTTGAATAAGCTATGTTTAGCTTAGCGTTTTTCATATTCTTGCGTTGAAAAACGCGCGTGGTGTGTCCATAGAGGTTTTGTGTTGGTAGAAGCATGCTAGGGATGTGTTGCGTTGTGTGTTTTGTAATAATATTATTTCAATTAATAAACCAATTCTTTAGGAATTAGTGCTTGAATGGTACCTGCTGCTAGATTTATTTATTCGTGTAACTCTAAAATAGTTTAAAAATACTGCAAACAGGAGATATACAAAGCACTACAGAACCGATATCGCTCTTTTTAAGGTTCCGTGCGTCCAAATGAAAAAAACGGAACCCTTATAGAATCACTCATATCATTGCTCCAAACCTAATGGATTGATTAAGTTGAAAGTCGGTACACATATGTATGAGTTTCTGGGACCCAAACACAACAAAAAAATTATGTTGAATATGGCCCCCATATTCAACATTATTTTTTTGTCACTTTTGGGAGGCAAATAAGAAAAACAAAAAAAGGTTTGCAAGCTGTACCGTGTAACATATTAAACGAAAGGGCTTATACTGTGAGGCTCTCAAATATATTTTTTTATCATTCAAAAATAAATAGTTTTAAAGTTATTTTAAGAAAAAAAAAATATCTGAGACTACGGAACGATTTTTTTTTAATGCAGATCTCGCTTATAGATTACCGGAAAACCTATAAGAAGTCTATGGTCTTAAAATAACATGGTAAATCTCTCAATATTGTGCGTAAAAACTTAGATTTGCAGTTGGAATGTATGGGAGAACATGTTTTTTTTATACAATGTTAAGTTATTCTTGGGATAAATTCATCCCAATCACGGAACCCTTAATTGTGTGTGGTCCTACACGCACTTGGCAGGTTTTTTTTTTCTTTTACCCTTCCCGTCCTTGATGAACGCATAAATGAAATGCAGAAGAAGGATCATTTAGAAGTTGGCAACACCACGATGTACGTCAAATGTCATAATGAATTGATGCAAAAAAAAAAGCGATATCGGAATCATAGTGTGAACTGACACTAAAACAATCAACAAAAAAGGTACTTACGTGTGTAATCCCAGCTATCTTGGTCATTTTTGAACACGTTCAATCTTTCGGGCTGAAAACAAAAAAAAGAAGTTAAAAAATCTTTTAGATTTTACTGAAAAGTGCGCAGATAAAAACACTGCAAAGTGAAAAATTACTTTAATTTCGGAATTCGGTGGCAAAAAAACGATAATTCGAAACCAAAGACACCGACTTCCGAAATTAAAGTTATTTTAAACTTCGCAGTGTTTTTTTTTTGGACGTTGGATGTTTTTTTTTTTTTGTAAAAAGTTTGACGCGGCAGCACTGTCGCGTGCAGCGTTGTTCGAAATCATACCTTATAACAGTGCTTTTAAATACCAAGGTCACAGTGCTTTTAAATACCAAGGTCATTCGATACTATGAACACAATAGTGACCAGAGCGTAAAACAAAGCAAAATTTTTTCGGTCACTCATTTTGTGTGAAACGAGAATTATAGTACGATCGAATGAAATTGCCTGGCTTGTTCAAAAATGGTTCGCATATTCCTTTGAAACTACCTCATTTATACTGCCTCGTTGGTCCAGTTGGCGCAAGCACGAGTGTTGAGTCCTGAGATCGATACCCGGGTCGTATAAAAGTACCTTCTGTCCGCGACAAAATTTCTTGTTTTAAGAGCGTTTATTCTGAAGGTGGGCAACGTCGCAAATATATATGTCAAATATTTCCCTGTTTTGATTAATTTAGCAATATTACTGTGTGGAAATAAAAAAATGTGGCTAACTAGCGAACTAGGATATTGATTATGAAATGCAATAAATAATATCGTAACACCGAATATTTAGTTTTAGATGTAAAAAAACTATTTGGAAACTTACCAAATGATTTTTTTACACCTAACATGGGTACAACATCAAATTCAATGTTATAATTGCAATTCATTATTGATATTCTAGTTCTCTAGTTAGCCACAAATTTCTTATTTCTATTCAGTAATATTGCTATAAGAATCAAGACAGGTAAATATTTGACAGTTATTTGCGACGTTGCCAACTTTTAGGATAAACCCTCTTAACATAAATAATATCTTATGAAACACTCGCAATACTGTGGCTTGCCATTAGTGAAAGAGTTTTCGGAAACGGAATCAGTAGTTTCGAAGAATACCTCCTACATACAAAGTAACAAATTTTACCTCTTATAAAAACAGTATAGATAAAAATTCGAGCCACAGTATCCGGATAGGCACTATCTACGATATCTACGATCTAATTGGAAAATGCACCAGCATGCCTAAAATTTTCTGTCAGGTCCGGAACTTATTCGGAGGTGATATAAAAGTCAAAGTCAAATCATTTATTTCAAAGTCAAATCATTTATTTCAAATAGGCCCTTGCAAGGCACCATTGAACGTCAAAAATTACAAAAAGTTGAATTGATTCTAGTCGCCCCTTCCAAAAGGTAGTTTTTGTATGGAGAAGAATGGGCAAGAAACTCCACCGTTACTCTTTTAAAATGTTTTACAATATTTTGTATATGTACATATAGGTATATCAGTTATATAAATTATATGTGAAGACGATGCATCTAAAAATTTAAATTAAAATTACTATACCACAATAGGTAAAAAGAAGTTTAAAAAGAAAGCAACAACAGATAAATTAATTACTTATGTGATAGATACATGGTTCTAACATATTTACAGACATTGTAAAAGTAGAGGATTTTCCAAAAAAGTTACAATTAATAAGTCAGTGTGTGAGGAAGTAAAAGTCCATAACCTTATATTTCTTGTAGCGCAGTCGGGTAAAAAGCTATACGATTAAAGATCGACAGACGTTTTTATCCTTTTAAAACGGAACCCTAAACTCATAGCATTAATACAAAGGCGAATGTAGGATAGTTTTGTATCGCGATGCAAGCTATTTCAATATATCGCGTCCAGTGGGGTTTACTGGCACCAACCCTCTTTGTTTGGGGCTGTAGAGCTAGCGGGTTTTTACAGGCGGGGGCGGGAGCGGGGAACGAAATAAGCTTCATTTTGTTTGTTGGAAATTGTGAAATGATTGAAAGCTAGATGAGAGAAAACGTTTGATGAGAGATTCTAAACGAATTGTATGACTAGCAGTCGAAGCTTTCGCGACGATCATAACAAGCACACAGTGCAGTACAGGGGGGTGAAACACGAACCTTCGTGTGAAAATTAATGAATTCTATAACGCCATTTCATTACCTTTAAACATTAGTGGACAAAGGTAGTCTTAAAAAGATTTTACAAAATAAGCAAACATTCAAAATTCAAAAGTCATTTATTCAAACTAGGCTGAGAATCAGCACTTTTCGAACGTCAAAATTACATAAGACAGTCCCCCAAAACGCCCACCCTTCACCACTTCCTAGTGCATTAGCTGAGAAGAAGAAGTGGCGCAACAAACTCCCCACCAGAGCCTTTAGGCCCTTTGAACACACACGTTTTTCTTGCCGTGAAAATCTACGTTTTATTCGCCGTGTGTAGGCACGGTCGTCAGTGTTTTACGGATCACTATGGAAACTAACTGACGGACACGTTTTTTTACGGCGCGGTTTATACGCCGTACCGTAGAGAAACCGTGCCGTATACAAAGGGCCTAAGACTTTTCAAAAGACTAATAAAACTAGTAGTCGAAAGCATTCATCGTTGTACAGAAGTAAATGAACTTCGGGTTTTATTTTTAAAGCACGCTCTCTCCATGGCCTAACAATGATAACTTGCCAGACACTATAGAAGAGTTAGGTTGGCTGGTTTTACACGGGATTCGCACCATCTTTTATTGTTTCATGTTTCATGTAGCGTGACGCGACGCAATGCCAAACTGTGGGTAACATTTGACTATACCCAATTTAAATAGGTCGCGATTTGTGTAAGTAAAATGATATTGTTTATTCTGTAAATTGGATCCCATCACATAACAACACCATCACATAACATGTAAAAAATGCAAGTCTCGCAACGCAGTCCTAAGGCTGCCTGTCCGAAGCGGAGCTGCCTGTCCATTGAAGCGGAGCGAGGCAGCGGAGAGGAGAATGGCAGCGGAGTGGAGCGGAGTTGCGGACAGTGTCTGTCCATTGATGCGGAGCGAGGTAGCGGAGCGGAGTTACGGACTGTGCGGAGCGAGGTAGCGGAGCGATGTTGCGGACTGCGCGGAGCTAGACCGAATTCACGTATTTTTCCGCATCGCCTCTCCGCTTCCCCGCTCCGTTTCCCCGCTCCGCTTCCCCTCTCCGCTTCACCGCTCCGTTTCCCCGCTTTTAAAGTCCAGACATAATCTTAGTCAGGCTAAATGAGGAACCTGCAGATTAGTGTCTGAAATGGTATTTAAGGAAAGAACCACACAGATTTGAGAGGACCTGTCCAGTGCAAGCATTTGCCAGTCAGAAGTACTGAGTCTGATCCATCGTCGCTAATCAAAAGTAACGTAATTCTTGATCAAAGCACTCCCAAGATACCGATATCTTGGGAGTGCTTTGATCAGGAATTACGTTACTTTTGTTTTTTTTTTGGATTCAGCCTAACCATAGCTTTTTCCAAGAAAAAAAACACGACTACAGTTCCACGTCTGACTCATCCTTGCGTGCATCCGATTACCTCACAAAAGCTGAGACAATCCAGCTCTCACCGATTGACACTGAGACACTGACTCTAAAAGCATGAAATTTTGCTCAAGCGTTCCTTTTTTATAGATGAGCTGTTAGAGAAATTAATTCCCTAAAGGGATTAAATAGAGTATGAAAGTTCATCAATGTTGCTGATGAGAAATCCCATCGGGCACACGGCCTGTAAAACAATAATATTCGCAGTAAATCCTTATTTACTGCGAATATATTTATACTTTTATGGTTTTTCACTTTGATTTGGTTTTTATCATTGATTTATATTTAATTTAAGTATATTTTATGCTCAGCTCCTTCACATTTACTGTATTACTAATTATGCTTACATTCCGCGTGGTGGGACCCTAGTGATCAGCTATACGGATACTCCTAGTGCAGACACCAGTCTCTCACAAACTTTGTCATGTAATTTTTAAGCTGGTTTTAAATAATTTATCATGTCATTGTTTTTAAAGAGAAAATAAATTATTTGTATGTGAATTCAAGGAACGCACTCTCAAGATATCGCATCTAGCCCATCGTTCTTTCCGTTTCCAAGAAAAAAATAAAACAAAACACGACTACAGTTCCACGTCTGCCCCATCCCTGCGTGCATCCGATTGCCTCACAAAGGCTGAGACAATCCAGCGCTTACCGCGAGGGGTACTTTGCACTCCAGCGTTTTGAGGGGAAATGGCTTGCTCTCCGTAGTATATGTATCGCTTTACAGCGGAATGGGGTCTTTGTGATGTTTACGCTTTACGGTGGTAAGCTGTGTGGCGATACTTTCTACGGTTTTTGAATTTTTCGTCAATCCTTCGACATTCGGTTTGATTCAAATTAAGCGTAATAAAGCTATTAGAGCCCACTCCCTCTCGAAGAGAGGATGCCTGTGGCCCAGCACTGGGAACATTATAGGCTGCTTATGCTAAGCTATTCATTATTTTACAAAGGTCTAAGTTTTTTCTAATTTTAATTACGTATTTACCCGAAATGATATATAAATTTATTATGACGTCCAATTTTGTTAATTAACTTTTTACTGTCTTCGTCTCTAGTTACAGTTATTTTCTTTGTTACTAAGGCTCGTTTAGTTTGATATATTTCATAACCACGTTTTTATGTAGAAATCTAGGTTTTAATGAAAATTTAATTACAAGCTAGCGAGCGGTTTTCAGGGAAAATAATATTCTTATATAAAAGAAAAAAAAACTAGGTACTAACTCATTATTTTAAAGCAAACCTATATATTTTCATACTTTGTCCTTCATAATATTCACCGTACACAATCAATCTGCCTAGCCTTTTCCCAACTATGTTGAGGTCGGCTTCCAGTCTAACCGGATGCAGCTGAATACCAGTATTTTACATGGAACGACTGCCTATCTGACCTCCACAACCCAGTAACTGGGTAATACGATACCCCTTGGTAAGACTGGTGTCAGACTTTCGGGCTTCTGACGACTCGTAACGACTGTCAAAGATCCACGAATGACAGCCGGCACCAACGGCTTAACGTGCTTTCCGAGGCACGGAGGATTCTCGGTATGTAAAGATGGTCACCCATCCACTGACCAACAACACGACAAATATTCACCGTACACACTAAAGTTAAAAAAAAAAACAGCACTGTGGCGGCATCTATATCGCCACATGCGAACTACGCATCAAAGACCTGGCTGGCGTCACATAAAAATCCTGACGTCACACAAATCCTGCATCGCGCAATTAGAGTTTCCCGCGGGAACGACTTACATGACTATCCGACATCAATCGTTGGGCAGTTGCCGGCCAGACACAACACCCGTCTGGTCGGAGGAACTTCCGTTTTCTAATGAGGATGAGAGAACTTTACACCCTGTTCCTCATACCTCTAAAGCACAAATCTTTTAACTTTTAAGTCACAAAGTCACAGACTACTAAAAAACTACTAAATGCAAAAAATAGGGTATTCGTATGCAGGGGTTGGCAACATTTTCGAGTTCATTTAGAATTTTAACATGTAACTCTTGCCCTATTTGAATGGCTAAAGGAAAATTACGAAATATTTTTTGAAGGTTCCGTCTAATATTAAATTGAATTTTCGTTTATCATAATACTTTTTTTTTAATAATAATTTATGACAGTTATCCTACAATCATATTTACTTTAAGCCTATGTATATCAATATTTTTTTAATTAACTTCCAAAAAACATGTTGTTTACCAAAAAATACAGTCATTGCTCAACCTTATTAAAGTTGAAAGTTAATTATAACCTAGTTAATTACTTTTATGAATACGTAATAACGTTCCGGTGAGGTCGGTTTTTGGATTAGCTTAGTATGAAGAGGGACTGAGAGAATTTCAAATGTTTGTAAAATTGTTAACCACGAAAAACATTTTTAGCTAGAACCGTTTTCATTTTATTCCAAAATTAAACCTTGACTTTTACTTATTTTTTATATACTTTTAACATTTAAGAATCATGAAGTTTTTAAACTAACACTGTTAATTTATTACTTTTCGTTTCAAATTAATATGATGTTCGTTTAAAATTAATTAATAATACCTTTTTTTACTAATAGGTAGGTGAGTTTCCGATGAGTTTTCTGTTTGAGAAAGGGGTTTACTTACCCGGTAATGAGAAAATATATATAATTGTCGATATTATTATCCAAACTAATATTATAAATGCGAAAGTGAGTACACTTATTATTATTTTTTATTTATTGCCAAAAGATTACTTCAACTTTTTCCAAATAAACGTTTTCTTTCTTTCTTAGTTTGTTTATTTGTTTGTTACGCTTTCACACTAAAACGGCTGACCGGATTTTGATGAAATTTGTCACATGGGTGGAACATTAGGTACCTGGAGAAGGTCATAGGAACAAACAACATCACACATAACATAACATCACACCTATAATTTCCGAAAAGTTGGGCAGAGGTGTACCTATTATAGAATACCCACATTACCATTATTAAAATTGTTACTTAAAATCAACCCAAACCCTATTTAACAGCGGAACCCTACTAAAAATCCCCGGACAAGCTTTCGTGTCCGCGGACCGAAGCGAACTGACTCTTTTTTTTTATTTCAACTTAATCGGATGTTAAATAGTCGAGTTTTTCGTTCTACCCGCTTTTCATGTTTTAAATGTTATCCGTTTATAGTTCTTACTCTATGCATGCTGAATTTTAAGCTGTATTAAACATGAGTGCAGTGAATTAAAGCTGTATGGGGTAATTATTTACGTTTCTCAAAAAAAATATGCACCGCCTGACCCTGCACGAGGGTTGAAAAGGCGATTGAGGGTTTTGATTAAGGGGTACAGCAGAATTCTGTGTACAAATAGTGATTACGTTTAGCATTTTTCTTGGATGACATGAGTTTATAGATATCATCAGTATCTTGATCTTATCCCAATTTATTTATTGTGGACGCAGCATGTCTTCTGTCGTGTCATGTCTTCTGCCGGGGTTGCGAGTTGTCCACAGGCAACGGAAGGAACACGGGTGGGTTTTAGACAGTAAAAGTCTGACACGCCCTCCCGCTCCGCCCAGAGCGGGAGAAGTTATTTGATAATTTCAGAACACCAAAAAAAAAAAGCATGTCTTCTGTATAGTTCTCTATTAGTCGTCATCTCAGTAGACACCCCCTTTCTGGACATCATCTTTCCTACAGACGACTTTATAGATATAGGTAGGTATTTAAGAATATAAGCAACTTCCTGCACCTCACGGTTTAACCCGCATAAGTCTCGATCCCGTGGGAATATCGGAATTAAATGTATCCTATGTCCATCTCCAGGTCATGTTCTACCCGTGTGCCAAATTTCATCCAAATCCGTTCTGCCGTTTTAGCGTGAAAGCGTAACAAACAAACAAACTTACTTTCGCATTTATAATATTACTAGCTTTCGCGCGCGGCTTCGCCCGCGTGGAAGTCAGGTATTATCCCACGGGAACATCCTACCGGGATAAAAAGTATCCTATGTGTTTATCCAGGTTATAAACTATCTGTGTGTCAAATTTTATCCAAATCCGTTTAGCCGTTTTTGCGTGATTGAGTAACAAACATCCAAACATACAAACTTTCACATTACCGATAACTAGCCGAGACCAAGGGTCAATAGCCAAAATCGACACACAATATCCTTTGAAAGCAAGGTGATGCCTCCTCTTAAAAAGTATTACAATTTATTTTTGTAAAAGATTTCTTTATAAAAACCAATTCACCGTTATGAATATTACATACATTTTTTGACCCCCACCTGACTAACAATATTATAAACCTGTATATAATTCTATACACCTTAAAAATATCCCATTAAGTGTCCCATAGACGAGGGGTGTCACAATAATGGAACGTTTAGCGGTCCATTGTGAACCCTATTATGTTGTGTACGGAACCAGGGATCGATTTTATAAGGGCCGAATTGTTAGGGCTGCCACGTGCCAGAAAGTTACAATAATGTTTTTTTTTGTATACTTTGTAAGGTATTGAGTCGATCTTTCATCAAAATGGTGTAGTCACGATTATCGTGTAGCCATTCAATTTTTTTCTTAACATATTTCGGTACCGCCATCTCATTCAACGTCTAATAAAAGCAGAATCTTGTGACCTTTTCCACATTTTTCCCGTAAATTGATTAAGTAAAAATTTTGCAAACTGCCGGTCCAAACCCCTGCAAGTCATTTTCAGTAGGAATTTCTCAGTAGCAGCCCGGAGTCTACATTTGTACCCAAAAATATGGCTAAAAGCTCGAACCTATCGAACCCTATAGATAGGATATAAATAGGACTTAGGGCCAGCTCCCACTGGCGGCACGGCACGGGAAGGGATTTTTTGCGACGAATAGGATAATATAATATAACTTAATATAATAGTAATTTATAACTTAAATAGAATAGTAATTTATAACTATATATATAGAATAGAATAAATAGTAATTTATAACTTAATATAATAATAATTCGTTCTTAAGTTCTGTTTACGTTTTTAGTTTTCATTTTCGCTTGGGTATAGTTTTCGATGCTTTTTGTTGCTAAATTGGCGTGTGCTAGCTGACATATTATAACAATATCAAATAATTTATTTTTATGTTTTGCGTTGCGAAATGTTAATTGTTTTATTTATTTAAATAAAGTAAATATATAAATAAAATTTATAACTTAACATAATAGTAACTTAGTTCTTAAGTTATGTTTACGTTTAAAGTTTTAATTTTCGCTTGACTATAGATTTCGATGTTTTTTGTTGGTGTATTGGCGTTTGCTAGCTGGCATATTATACTCGTATAAAATAATTTAATTTAATATGTTGTGTTGCGTAATGCTAATTATTTCGCATACTATTTTAATAAAGAATCAAGTTTTTCTAACTGAACATACAGCTGTGCTGCTGGGGAGTTTGTTGCGCCACTTTAACTTCCCAGCTAGAATGTGGTGGAGGGTCGGCGTTTTGGGGGACTGTCTTATGTAATTTTGACGTTCGAAAAGTGCTCATTTTCAGCTTTTCTTGAATAAATAGGACTTAGGGCCAGCTCCCACTGGCGGCACGGCACGGGAAGGGATTTTTTGCGACGAATAGGAATATAACTTAATATAATAGTAATTTATAACTTAAATAGAATAGTAATTTATAACTATATATATAGAATAGAATAAATAGTAATTTATAACTTAATATAATAATAATTCGTTCTTAAGTTCTGTTTACGTTTTTAGTTTTCATTTTCGCTTGGGTATAGTTTTCGATGCTTTTTGTTGCTAAATTGGCGTGTGCTAGCTGACATATTATAATAATATCAAATAATTTATTTTTATGTTTTGCGTTGCGAAATGTTAATTGTTTTATTTATTTAAATAAAGTAAATATATAAATAAAATTTCAAAAAATAATCCTTTCGATCAGTATGATAAAGCTACAGGGTGATAATTTTTCTCGTGTAACGGGTTCGATTTCCGGTACCTAACCCAACCATGTAATTATTTGAATATCTATGAATAAAGTGTAAATGTCTTCTTTCAGTAAAATGTTCCATCTACTATATTCAAGGTACTTTCCCTCCATGTGGCATATCCGTGGGAAGCCCTGTATACAACAATAACCCGACAGATTTTCGCCCTGGCAGCCCTACCACCGCACAGGAACGAGCTTCTTACACCGACTACTTGAAACACGAGAGCTTTTAGCGACTCGTTACAACAGGTTAGACGACGCGAAAGCTCGTGACTTAGCCCAGGTACGCACGGGCGATTTTTTTTCGTGTACCAGATTTTCGACGCTCTGCTTAGCGCCGAGAGATGAAAATCCAACAGAGTTTGTTTTTTCAACGTGCTGGGACGAGAGTGCGTCCTAGCGCATTGGATTCTCAACGCTCGGCTTAACACCGAGAGTTGAAAGTGCAGTGCGCTATAAAATCTCGCCGCGATATTTTTACGTCCGTCAGCGCTGATAGATCAATATATATGTACTCTTTTAAAGCGTTTTTGACTCACGCCGACCGCTCAGCGCTGATGACCGTCAACGCTGTGACGAGTGCTGCAGTGACGAGCTACGCGTCGACCGACAGCGCCGACGGTCAACGTGAGAGGAAGACCAGTCTTAGCCAACAGTATGATTTAAATGGTAGAAATCTGGATTAATGTGATTACAAGCCGTGTGGCCGATGGGTTTTCCCATCGACAACTATGTGTAACGAACTTCTATAAAAACTTTCGTCCCCTATTTAACCCTTTAGGGGATGAATTTATAAATACGTTCCTTAGTTCTCACCTACGTTATAAAAGGAACTCTCGCGCAAATTTTCCGTTCTAGAGCCAGCGGTGTAAGCTGTGTTGTTTAAAATGGAAGGATCGCGTGGATATACTATAGGTACACCTCTGCTTAACCCTTCTGAGATTACAGACGAGATATTTTATGTTATGATAAAAATTACTGAAATATGTTAATAAGCTCGTGCTCGAGGTAGGTTAGTAGGTACTGGACTTGACAATAATAGTCGAGCCGACACAAAAAACAAAGAAGATTAAATATTTTTACAGAACTCACAATTGTGTTGCAAAGCTCATTCCAACTTTAAAACCCGTAACCAATCGAATCCAACTCCTAATGTAACGAATACAAATCGAATTTTAAATGAAAATACAAAATTTTACGGAATGTTCCGATTCTTGCGATCATGACACACGTCCAAACAGCGCGACGGTTGTCAAGCAAATAGCTTGAATTCGAAATTCGAATTGCAACGACTTTTTTTATTGGATCGTCGGTCGCGGTTGCGTGTCGGTAAACTGCCGAGGTCTTAATTTTTCTGAATTTCTAAATAGGACTGGTGTGTGGTTCGTTGCAATACTGTTTCTAATGAAATGCGGTTTTAGATGTAGGAAGGAGCATTTAGGTGTGTGAATATTCTTGTCTTGTAAAATGAAATAGATATCTCCGTATCTTCGAAATAAACATGATTTTTTATAGAAGATTTTAATTAAACGTAAATAAAGATTACCTTTTTGAATTATGACAGTTTCCACGTTGAACAAGAACTACAGAATCTAAACGATATAAGGCTCAAAATAAATACTAACAATGAGAATGTAACTTCCAAAAACCCGCACATTTTACAACGAATTCATTACAATTTGTCAACAAACAATCGCCCCAAAAACTCACCCCCTAATTACAAGCCTAACTCAACGAAATTCTCAAAATCAACTGTAACTCACCCCTAACACAATTACCACTTCGACCATTGTCACAACCGAAAAACAGTGTGATTACAACGAATGTAAAAACTTCATCGGATCCTTCCTTCCTATGGAGAATGGAAATCGAATAAAAAGATGGGCTATTTCGAACAATGCTGTCAAATGAGGCTCCTGCCTAACGGTTTGGTAGGTTGACTATGAGGCTGAAGATTATAGGGATGGTCCGTTAGGTAGAGAAACGTTACATTTAATAACTAAAAAAATCTTTAATAGCCCTACCAATGAGGGTTTTTTCTGAAATGCAGTTTACCAGGTGGCAGCACTGAAACGTCAAGTCCGAGCAGCTGTCAAAAGTGTCAAAGCGCCTTTTTCTTTAGTCGTGACTGAATGATGAAGAAATGGATGAAACGAACGATGAGATGAACGTCATCATATATTTTATATTCATTGTCGAAATGGAAGACCTCTTGTCAACGTGGCGTCAACTGAAACACCTCATTAAGGCAACAGTCTGATATGGAAAGAGCGCTCAGCGCATTAAGATGCAATTTTATACAAAATATCTGCGAATACATTACGTATTGCATAAGTAAAATTTTGAAGTGGTAAAATTACTTCCTCTATTCTTGAAAGGGAGTGCATTTTGTACGGGGGGCGCACCCTGGGCGGTCAGCTCCACTACCAACTTGATGACTAGCTAGTATTTGCCTACGACACAAGCTGTTCCTACAGTTTATTTTAGTTTTTTTATTGCTTCGTGAGCATGTGGGGTATAACACACATAAATATTTCATTTTGTCAGTTCAGAAACGTTAATTGCGTTATTTACGTTGTCGTCCATTGCTTCATAGGTTTAAAAATTCGATTGCTCAACAATCGAATTTTTCAAACCTATGAAGCAATGGATTAGGTATTTCCTTCTAAACCCTTGAGATTGAAAGTGTATTACGCAAGAGTGCAGGTCTAGATCTCGATCTCGCCTGTTTAAAATCGTTGAATTGATGAAACGGGCATGTCCAGAAGATGCCTGTTAACTCATCCTTTGAAGGGTGACGTGTGGAAGGGAACACAATACACTTTTGAGAGGTTATCATTTCACCCTCACCACAGATCGGGACTATCCCGGTAAATGCCTGGTCACCCCAACTACCCTATCATACCGTTCCACCGCTACACGGACACGGGGCGTTTCAGGCGGCCATGCTTTTTTTATTTCGCGCGCAAAATTCCCGCTCGCCGAGAAAAGGGACGAGTAAGCAAAATTTGCAGGAACACCGTTACATTTGTGTGTCGTTCCTGCTTTGGACTGTTCGTTTCGATTGGTTTTGATTGTAATAGGAGACTAGTTAATTTTTTAGCGTTTTTTACGAAACCTTTTATCGTATCAACAGAGGGGGTCTTATAGTTAAAACGTGCACTTTATATGAAGAAACTTATTATGATCATAGAAATAATTTATGATAGATTTATAGGATACGTTATGAACTTATGACATTTGGCGCCGAAACGTAGACACTGACAGTCGGGCTGGTCCACAAATCCAAGGTCGCTCAGCGCGCTATGGAAGGGGCTGTGCTCGGAGTTTTTTTGAAGGATAAAATGAAATTATCCGGAAAAGAACCGGAGTTACCGAAATAGCTTGGGGAGTAAGCAAGCTGAAGTGGCAGTGAGCTGGTCACGTTTGTTGATGGACCGATGGCCGGTGGAGCAGACGATGCCTGGAGTGAAGGGACGTACATAGGAATGACTCGAGCAAGATGGACCGACGACCTTAAAAAGCTGGCTCGGATAGCCTGGGAGAGGCCTATGTTCAGCAGTGGTGCGACAGGCTGAGTTGATTGAGATTACCCCACTATCGCACTAGGTACAAGAAACCTGCGATGATAGTTGTAAAGGAGATTTTAATAAATAGGTACCTATTTATTAAAAACAAATGGGAAATACTTGTACCATCAAAGAAGTTCATATATCTAACCAGTTTCAAAACAAAATCCCGTGAACACGATGACCACATCTGTTACCGGCCCGGTTCTATAGTCGCCGAGCGCTGCAAGCAAGAATAGTCCTTACGGTGGTTAGATATGAACTTCTTCGATGGTAAGTACCTATTACTTGAGAATTCACTGGTTTACACTGTTTTTTTTAATAGAAAGAACAATGCCCAGTCATAGTTACTCACGACCTGATTAGATATTTTAAGCGCCCGAACAATTAAAAAAGTTGATTTACGTTTCAAATAGAATTCATTATGCAAATATTATTAATGCATTAAATAACCCGTCTATTTCAAAGAGGGGTGAAAATTTACAACCCCTAAAATTCACCCCCTTGCAAAAGCGCACCCACAATCATTGTCACCTATAAACGTCTACAGGGTAGGAGCACCAAAAACTCGTCATACCTTTAAGTGGTGGTAACTTTACACTAGTGTAAACGTTTTGTTCTTGACAGTTCACTTAGCGCCCCCTGGCGGATAGAGTTACTGACCGATGGACAAGAATTGTGTAGCTACCTCTATTATGTCTAGACGTGCGTGCTTTTGAAGGTGTCTTGGGGAATGTTATAAGAAAAGTTATCTTTATATTGCGATAACTTTTTATTTATTTGATGTGAGTATTGTAAGCTCCTTCATAAAAGCTTAATTAATACCTGATGTTGCTCATTATTTATGGGTTATGTTTTGTATATATCTTTTGTTGGAGACCCTAAATAAAATAAAACTATACACAAAAAAATAACAACCGACTTCTAAAAAAAACACTACTAAGTGAAAAATAACTTTAACTTACACTTAAACTTAAAACTCAAAACCAAAGACACCGACCGACTTCCGAAAGTAAAGTAATTTTTTGTTGTTAATTTTTATTTTTCACTTTTTAGTTGATGTGGTACCTACCCCACACAAATTCGAATACCACTACCTGCTATGTAAATAACAGTGACAGGAAGTTATCATCTATCATCATAATAAAATGTATATGGGACCAACTTGAGAGCATACCCTTTCATACAAAAAGGAATTTTCAAAATCGGTCCACAATTGACGGAGAAATAAGTGGACATACATACGAACATAGAACCTCCTCCTTTTTGAAAGTCGGTTAAAAATAATAAATTGCTCGTGTCAGAAGTAAACTCACGTCAGTAATACATCGAGTGGGGATCGAACTCAAGACCTCTTGCTCGCCATTTTATTTCTACGCCTACTACCTATACAATATCTACTAATAAGCACATGTTTCTATTTTTATTCTATTTCGTGAACGAGGCTTTCAAAACAAACGATTAAGCTATCGGTTTTTATTAACATCGAGACTTCAAAATAAAGTTTTTACCATGCAAGACAAAAACCCGGTTTCTGAAAATCAACTCAAAAACCTAACAGACAGAAATATTCAAGTTACCTGCTGTGATTGGCTGACCGGAATAACAAGAGCCCACCAAATCACTTGAAAACAAATTAAGGCCCATCGTCCGCAACGCTACTAAATGTGTGCTGTTTTGCCAACGTTCGCTCGTGTTTGCGCAAAACAGAAAGCATCTGTTTTCACTATACCCTACCGACCGAACATTTTGTTCAGAGCAAATGTTTACTGTTCTGCCGTGAATACAGAAAACATCTGTTTTCACTACAACGAGAAAACGAATGCTCGCTGAGCGTGATATCGTTTTCAGTGAAAGAATGAGCGAGCGAGCATTCGGTCGCCGAGTGCAAGTTTCATTTACCGCGTGAACAAAGCGCTTGCTCGCTCAGAACTATTCACAACTCTAAGTGAAAACGCAGCTTCACAAACTCAAGTTACCAATGAGTACGGACCGCCATTGAAACACCAGTGCTGTGACATTCTGGTTACTCATTGGGGATTTGAATTAAGAACAAGTTAATTTTTAGTAGCGTCATCGACGACGGGCCTAATGCGACGGTTTCCTAGAAGAATGATGGTCTAGACATAGCGCCTGCAATTTACCGACGGATGACGTCACAGTTTTTTTTTAAATTTATTTATATAAGTAAGTTGGTGTGTTTACCTAAAGAGGGTTTTTTGACACCGTAAAGTCAAACCACACCAAACCCAAACCAGCGCTGGGGATCTGTCTCTATTGCGTGATGTGACACATATTTTCCCCCTACTTGTTTTTTCCGTATTTGTGTTCTTTTTTTGCGTCACGTTTACCGCAAATAATCGTATTTTTATTTTCTTTTTGTTTTCTTTCAAACCCCGCTTCCATAAAGTTCATGACAGCCGTCACTCCGGTCGTTATGTGGCGGCCATTGCTCTTCTAGGAAACCGTAGCTTAAGACCGAGGGTTATTCCTTATATCTATAAAAATAAGTATTTCACACTAACCTTTGCGAACTCTATTTTGAGTGTGCAGCATCCGGAGTATATGTCGCAGCCGTGTAGCGCTTCTTTAGCTCTTGTTGCCGATTCTACGCTTTCAAACTTGTGGCCAGGAGTTAAGGAAATAGTTTGCATGACACATGGATAATATAAAAATACATAAACCACTTGTTAAGAAACTTTAAATAAAGGACAGTTATTGGGGCATCTACCTTTAATTTTAAATAAAGGACAGTTATTGGGCCATCTACCCTTAATTTTAAATAAAGGACAGTTATTGGGGCATCTACCCTTAATTTTAAATAAAGGACAGTTATTGGGGCATCTACCCTTTCGAGTATATGGCCAAATGACAAGACACCAGGAGAGTACTATCGAAGAAGTTCATATCTAACCACCGTAAGGACTATTCTTGCTTGCAGCGCTGAAACGAGCCGGTACTCGTAACAGATGTGATCATCGTGTTCACCGGACTTTGTTTTGAAACCGGTTAGATATGATCTTCTTTGCCGGTTCCTGCCAGTCTATTCTCTTAAATTCTCACCGTAAAAACTTAGATGAAGGGAGCTGTCAATGACAACTCACTTTAAGCTCAATTCACCTAAGTTTTCACGGTGAGATTACAGAATAGATCTGCTGTAGATTAAAGAAATAAACACACATCCTAAATAATTAATAATTCTATTAGAAAAATCATTCGGCAAAAACAAATAATTTATTTTTGTTACGGTTATTTAAACCGTTAAAACCAGCATCAATCATTACTTGAATTATAATATTTTCAACGACTGCTCATTGCACCAGCGAGAGCCTAAAATGTTCCTAATGCTGGGACATCTATGCTTTTTTCCCCACGACTTTTTCCGGACCACCACTAAGAACGAATTTTACCAATGAATCTGAACGCGATCAATATCTAAACCGCGTTCAAGAGCTGTCAGTGTCAATATGCTACCTCAATGATAACACTGACAGCTGTTGAACGCAGCTTAGCCGGTTGATTGTGTTTAGTTTCATTGGGGAAATTCGATCTGAATTTTATTTATTAATTGGGTCTGTACAGCATATTTAGACTCTATTAATAAATAAGATATAAAATATAATATTATAAATAAAATTAAATAGAGATAATAAAACATAACATCACGCATTGTTTCCCCGAAGGGCTGGTCAGAGATGTACCTATAGTACACCCACATTTCCCCAGTTATGTTTAAGTAAGTCTATTGCCCTAAACTAGGCACAAATCCACACTCCGGGCTGCTACTGACAAATTCCAGATAGAAAACCCAATAACACCTGCCCGAACTGAGAATCGAACCGAGGACCTCATTCTCAGCAATAGCACTTGCGACTGTGGCGGCATCTGCATTGCCACATCTGACGTCACGGGAAATCCTGCATCGCGCAAGCAGAGTTTACCGCGCGATCAGATTAAATATAACTTCCCGACATCAAACTGCCCACCAGACACGACACCCGTCTGGTCGGAGGATCCTTCCTTTTCTATGGAGGATGAGTGAACTTTACACCCCTTTCCTCATACCTCTAAACGACTAAATAAACGTAGACGTAATAAACTAGCTAGATTTTACTAGCATAGACTATGCTAGAAGAATCTCCAAGGTTATTATCCATGTAATTGTTCTGAGAGCCATTTGATTTCTGTCTATCCCATTCAAAGATAAAAGTTTGACGATACTAAGATCAGATTACGTTTCTCATGATGTTATTGAACGATTAAGTTGGGGAGACATCGGTATTATTCAAATATCTTTAGAACGAACGCCATTTTATGTAATAAAGATAAGGGTGAGCGCATTGTGATAAGCGGATGCGAGTTTTCTTGCCCGTTCTTCTCCAAAGGTACCTACTACGCTTTGGAATGGGCAACTAGCTTCATTGTTCTGACTGATCGACTCCTTGACAGTTCAAAAGTGCTTGTAAATGGTTTTGAGTTTGATCTTGTGTCACTGGCAGCAAACACAGCGATTATAGTAAAAATCAGCGGGAATATTGTTTTATTCACCTCAATTCGCAAAAAGAATGGTGATTGTCAATAGAGAGATGTTGTTGATAATCTCCATGACATAGGTACTATATACGTATATTTGTAATCACGATCTCAAAATTGGATCTAACGATTTCGATGAAAGTTGCATTATAGGGATTTACGGGGGCGAGAAATCGATCTAGCTAGGTCTCATATCTGGGTAAATTCATTTTCTCCGTATTTTCACCCGAGCAGAGCTCCGTCAACCAAAGTTTAGAACAAGATGGCTACCTACCTTAGAATAATGACATGACAGCATGGAATTAGTATGTACTATCTTATACTATTAAATGAGCATTCTCTATTTTCACGCGAGCAGCGCTTGGTCGAACAGGTACTGTTTCTTAAATCGCTTCGGCTCATTACTAAGACCACACCCTGGAATCACAGACGTCGCTACTTATATTTCAATTTAAGTGAAAACTTCGAACTCATTTGAATAAAAGTCTCTTTGGAAAAAATATGGAGGAAGTGTAATTAAACAAAGATTTTAGTACTAATACCACTCCACGGATTCGAATTCAAGTTGTTCGAATTCAAGATTAGGGGGAATTATATCTGTAAAGTTTTTTATTAAGAGATTTGCTTACTTTTTTATGATTATTAATGCAATTTGAAGTTTTAATTTATGGTTTACTGTTAGGAAAGAGTACTCTACTGGTACTTTTAAAAGCGCTTTAAAAAACAGAAAAAATCTCGCTCGTGATCGACGAACCGATTGCCAAAAGTGGTGATTTTGGCAATGTTCCAGTTCTAGCAAGCAGGTATTTGTGAAAAAAGAAACAATTCTTTAACTAAATAAAACCATTAGCCGCCGCCGTCTGGTAAAAAACAGCGAAAGAAATGATATTAGAACTCAAATATTAAAAAAACATTTAAAGAAAAACTACCAATAATCTATCACACAAACAGCAAAAAATAACTCATACCAAATTTTATTAATGGGGGCTATTTAAAAATACAATTTTATTGTAACCATATCGCGTGGGTCGATGCTCCATCGGCCTTGTGACAACTAATAATGTTCCTGGTATTACACTAATGCGTAACATGGCACGACACACGTAAACAACATTGCTATTAATGTTAACATTGCGTCATTAATCAAACTCACTACGAGGGGCTCGTGGGTAAATAATAACCGCCGCACGAGTCGATTTTCAAGGTTAAGCAACACTTGCCGAGGTCGGTCCGTGGGTGGGTAACCATCCATTACATACCGAGACCGTCATTCGGAAAGTACGTTAAGCCGGTAATCCCGGCTGTCATAGGTAGATCTATGATAGCCGTTACGGGTAACCCGAAAGTCTGACCACCAGTCCTGGCAAGGAGTATCTTGTTACCCAGTAACTCGGTTGTGGAGGTCAGATAAACAGTCGCTCCATGTGACATACTGATTATTCAGCTGAATGTAGTGAGACTGGAAGATGACCCCAACAAACTTGGGGAAAGGCTAGGCAGATATATTACACTAAAGGCTTGTGCAGACCAGCGCGACTTGTCGCGCGACGCGACAAGAACAATACAATTTCTGAGAAAACTTTACAGTATGACAATAACCGGTGTCGCGTCGCGCGACAAGTCGCGCTGGTCTGCACAAGCCTTAATGCGTAACATGTACACAAACGTTAACGACATTGCTATTAATGTTTACATGGATCATTAATCAAACGTTTAGAAACTAGTGTTTCATAACTTAGACATGGTTTACAGCTTATAATAGGCAATGGCACTTGTTTTTAGAAAAATACATGGTAATTATTATGAAAACAATATAAAGTTTAGTTTAGTAGTTTCTTGCTGTAATTTCTGGGAAAATGCTAAGCTTAGCTAGCAAATAGACTATCAACTTTAATGGAATGTACTAAATTCTTATCTCTTACAGTCGTAATATAGAATGGTTATAACACGGCAACGAGTGTCAATCTAGTAAACAATTAACTTTCCTGCTTGTACATACAATTTAGTTACATTTATAATTCGTTCAAGGATATATAGGACATAGTATTTTCATTGTACTCTTCTGTGATAAGATACTATAGACAATATTTCAAACGAAATCTTTGCCATTAATATTTCCATATTTCTACGGCCAAAGGTACAGACACCCTCTATCACTAAACTTTTCGTATTAATTTAAATACCTACTTTTTCTCAAGTCCTTTAGAGAGAACTTGAGCTTGAACTTGAGGATGAGTGGACTTTACACCCTGTTCCTCATGATGAACAGGGTGTAAAGTTCACTCATCCTCTATTGAAAAGGGAGGATCCTCCGACGCAACTGCTCAACGATTGATGTCGGATAGTTTTATACATATATGTCGTTCGCGCGGTAAACTCTAATTGCGCGATGCAGGATTTGTGTGACGTTAATTCTTTGATGCGTAGTTCGCATGTGGCGACGTAGATGCCACCACAATCCAAAAAACATAAATAGCATGACAATCTATTTGTTATCGTTACACTACGGTGTGATGCGCGCCCTGTCAGAAGCCCACGTGTTTCCAATAACTCACACAAATATTTTTTCATGAGCGTAACGATTTAAATCGTAAATCATATAGATTTCAGTCTTCCGTTTTTTTTATATTTACGAGTATATTATTAATAGCATTCAAATACTCGAGTGCCATTTTAAAATAGAGTTGCGTTTTTAATCTTTTGAATAAATGAATATGTGTTAATATTGGCAATATTTTGGTGATTTTGCTATTTTTGATTGTTCTTTTATTTCATTCTTAGTTCATATTGGTTGAAATATGACTTGGAGGCAATTTTTTTATTCTTTTAGCTTATTATAATGTATCAGTACTCAGGCGACCGAGCTCTGCTCTGGTGAAATTAGAGAATGCTCATGTAATAGTATAGGATAGTTCATACTAATTCCAAGCTGCCATGATAGTAGGTACTTACTAATTCCATGGCGCCATGTCATTATTCTAAGGTAGCCATCTTGTTCCAAACATTGGGCGACCGAGCTCTGCTCGGGTGAAAATACGGAGATAACGATTTTTCTTAGATAGATCGATTTTTGACCCCCGTAAACCCCTATATTGCCCACTTTCATTAAAATCGTTAGAGCCGTTTTCGAGATCGTGAATAAAAATATTGCTCATTTAATATAATGTATAATTACAGGTAACTATTTAGGGTGGGTACTTAACCTGTCAAGTCTTGGCTAATGAACTACAAGACACAATTAAGTAAATACTGTTACGTTACCCCCAGGGGGCACACGAGCAGCTTTCGATTGAACGTAAATATGGCTCATAGAGTTTTGCAGGATTGTATAACAGTGGCCTATTCTTTTAAACCTGTTCTAGTAACCAAGAGAGTAAAACAAACAATACAATTAGGAATTTAATAAATCCCAATACAGGCCAAAACCCTCTACTCATATTACACTATTGCTATTATAAAACACGCGTGTTAGAACAATACTATAGCGTGTGAAATGACGCATAAAATCACTCTCAATAATATTGCGGCATTACCAACTGTCAGTCTTCTTGAAATTCAACCCGTAATCAAAGATGCGCTAAGAAAAGTGCTCAGGCGCATCAAAGATATATTTATAACATTAAAATGTTCTGACAAACTAACATTAGTCATAGTTATAATAGATATCTTTGAAACGATGATATTTTCGTATTTTATCGGCGATGGACCGTAATATTGGCATAGTAAGATTTTATATATTTGATATGTTGCTGTCATATGGAAAAATTTGTGAGAAATAGAATATATCAAGCTTAGAATTTACGGATCAGGGTTGCGAATTTGTCCGAAAGGGATAACGCGGCCCCGGCACACAGGCAACGGAAGGAACACGGGTGGGTTTTAGTCAGTAAAAGTCTGACACGCCCTCCCGTTCTGCCCAGAGCGGGAGAAGTTATTTGATATTGTTCTCACATGTATACTTAAAACATGAATGATGTAACCAATATTTTGTAACAATATTCTGATTTAAAATAGTGTCCGTGGAGTTTCTTGCCCGTTCTTCTCCATAGGAACCTACTACGCGTTGGAATGGGCAACTAGCTTCATATTTCTGACTGACCGACCCCTTGACAATTCAAAAGTGCCTGTAATTGGTTTATTTGAAATAAATGCTTTGAGTTTGAGTTTTGAGTTTGATAATTTCCCACCAAAAAAATAAAAAAATAATAGGTAAGTACAGCAGATAGTATAATAATGCCATTACAAGGCAAATGCCTCATTTCAAGCAGAGAAGGAACAAGCATTTGAATTTCGCGGGCAAAAGTTGTAATTACAAATAAAAACACTTTTTACCGCGTAATGTGCCATAAAATGCCATGTCCGTACATAAAACATGTAATTACGTACGTCGTAAATGTTACATGATATATAATATTACTGAAATGTTATGAATGATTACAACTTCATTATAATTGGATTGAGTCGTAAGTAGTGATTATTATTTGATTAGTTTATTAATAATCAGTTTAGCACACTAGTACCTAGTATCGACCGAGCTCTGCTCTGATGAAAATAGTAGTACAGAATAGTTTATACTAATTCCATCTATAGTACGTACTAATTCCATGCTGCCATGATAATAATATAGAACACGTTACAGATTTTCTTTCAGTCGTAAAACTTCCTGAACTAAACATACATAAAGATTTTTATTAGTTAAACATCTTTGTATGTTTGTTTTGCTTTCAGTTGTAATGTCAGAAACTGCTGAGCTGTTTTCAATGAGGATTTGAGAGTGATTGAGTTGTCAAATAAAAATTGTGAATAGGTACATCCATACTACTTCAATATACATCAATCTGCCTAGCCTTTTCCCAACTATGTTGGGGTTGGCTTCCGGTCCAACCAAGTTCAGTTGAATACCAGTATTTTAAATGGAACGTATGCCTATCTGACCTCCTCAACCCAATTACTGGATAACACGATACCCCTTGGTAAGACTGGGATGTCAGAAAAGTGGAGAATAAAACCTGTAATGCTTTTCATTTAAATAATGGTGCGTTTGAAGTTGAGCAATAGATTAGCAAATTCCTCCGGATTGTGATGGAAATTGTGTTACGCAATGGAGGCTGGATTTAATGGTCCGAGATACCGATAAGCAAGGTATTCAGTAGTGTATTTAAGGCCTATCTAATGGTAACCATAAATAATAATATAATAATAATAAATTTATTCAAGTATAAAGTAAAATTATGATTTAGGTTAATTACAATCGAGGAAAATTAAATTCTAACTGTAATGTAGACCTGCCTGATCTAGGTTTATGAAAAACCTGTGTTTCAGGCCATCAATTTACATCAAACATTTAAAAAGAAGACAACAATAGGTTTTTTAATAAGCTAAATTAAAGAGAAGACATGATATTTTCAATATTAATTTGGGTATATTATTTTAAAACTATATATATATAATTTGGGTATATTATATAAATGACCAGTTCTACTTTCAGATACATCTGGTCTGACCAAAATCCTTACTGTCTGTGACTATTACGGCTATGTATATATTTTCTATCCTATGGAATTTCTCGGTAGCAGCCCGGAGTCTAGATTTGTGCCCGGTTGATGGCAATAGGCTCGCCCCCTATTACATGGGACTTAAACATAACTGGCGAAATGTAGAAGTAGCGCAAATCGCTTCACTCCATACTTTCATTTGAATAACCGTAAAATCTTGAAGCATGGCCAATATTAAACGAGTTCCGAGGTGGAATATATCACAACTATGTGTTTATTTATATGGAGTTTTTACGGTTTTCAGAATGGGAGCGCCGAGGCGCATCTCAAGATTGAGGGTGAGGTGCCTATGCGAGCGGAGAGCGGAGCGGAAGCGCCATAGATATACAACGTGTTGTTTTTGATATCCCATAAGTCTAGGGTTATATTATTTAAGTAAAAAGAACACAAAATCTCCTAGAATAGGTGGTCCAAAAATGCATAGTTTCGAAGATATAATCAATCATAATTAAATTAGGGCAGAAATTGTCACCAGTATGACGAATCTTTACTTTTGCGACGTTGCCAAACTTCGCAGTAGTGTAGTGAAGTAATTCATTTAGTGTAGTAAAGTAATTCATTTTTATTCAAACCAATCATTCATATTTAAAGCTAAGAAAATGCGACATTGTCATATTTCACGTAAGGGTGTTTTACATTAATAATCTTGACTTTGTCGAATTATTTTGTATGAAAAATGAAAACAAAAAAAATAAATGATTGAAGAATAATTCATATGCCAGTTGGTTCTTTGATATGGTCTCAATCACACCCTAGAGTTATGGGATAAAAAAAAAAACACATTGTATAACATAACTCCGCCCCTAAGACGACCTACTGACCGCGATTTGTTTCGAGTATACAGTTTTATGTTATGTTTTGGTTATTTTCTGTTATTGTGACACGATAGAAGGATGAACAGCAAACGAAGTTGGATTTTACTACCGAGATTAAAAGTGCCCTATGTGTTAATCCAATTTATAAACTATCTGTGTGCCAAATTTGATCCAAATCCGTTCAGCCGTTTGTACGCCAATCCGGAACATACATTCAGACAAACAGACAAACGGAAAAATCTTCTTCGTAAGTATTTTATTAACTTATTTATGTGTAGATTGAAAATACATGTCACCTCTCACTACAGAAACCAAGAAAAGTTTAGTAAAGCGGCGTTTAGCTATGACTATTATTTCAAAACACAACTGTCAGTCTTTGTCAGTCATATGATGTTATGGTTATTTTATTTTGCAGAATATGTTATAAGCCTTTTAGTCTGTGCTAAATAAATGTATTTTACTTCTTTCTTTCTATACACGGCATATTGACGTAGTGTGTCAATCTGTTCAAGTATCAATTTCCCCGACTGAATCTACATCAACAGTATGTAAACTACTTAAAAGTTGGATGATAATTTTTAGGTTTCAGACATGTCCAATTATTCATCGCTCCGCTTATGTTGCTCGCTTACACTGACACCTCCAATTGTTCCCCGCTCCGCTTATGTTCCCGCTCACACTAAAACCTCCATAAAAGTAACGAAAAATATACGAATCTTATTTTAATATGTTCGTTCCGTTTAACCGAAGAGATTGAAAATAAACACATTATTCTATATTGTAAGTAATAGGTACAAAGTGTACAACCACAAGCATTCTAGTTTTTATTTATAATGATTGACTTCGACCTGTTTCGATTGAATAAGAAGTGTCGTAATCTTCATCCTGTTGTTAGCATTCACTTTTTCCTAAAAGTGCTCTCCCTCACCGGGAGCATTCGCCTGTAATGTAACGATCAGAGTCGAGCATTACATCTGTGAACCGAGCATTACAGTGTGCAACCTGAATGATACAATTCAAGCATTACATCAGTGAGAATTATTCCACTAATCCCCATTGACAATCCCCATCGGTTTAAAAATAAAATACAACAATACCATTGATGGGGATTAGCGGACAAAAAATTCACAAATCCCCATTGATGGGGATTGTTAATGGGGATTAGTGGAATAACCCATCAGTGACGGAGGAGCATCGAGCATTACAGTGCGGAACCTGAATGATACAATTCGAGCATTACACATCAGTGATATTGACATTAATCAGTCGCATAGTGTCGCAGCATTATGCTGAGCGATGGCCGTCTTGCGTTGATGTGAAGCATATATTCCTACAAATTGTTATTTTCGTGTTTTTGTTCTTTCTTTGCCTAATGTTTGCCGCAAATAAACGTATTTTCTTTCTTTCCTTCATTTGTCTATAGGAGGTATTGTTAGTAATGATCGATGCTGAATTTTCACCGTTTAAAAAAAAAACAATTATGTGCTTAAAAATATTACTTACATATCCAAAGTGTAAAGTAAATACTTCTTGAAATTAATATATTTAAACGACCATCTGGTATCTTTACAGGAATTCGTTTCAAATAATACTTACTTTACTACTAAAACTTTTGGCAATTACTGAGAGTATAATATCAAAATACAAAAAATTTGCTGCGCCATGCGGTTTCACCCGCATAAGTCTCGATCCCATGGGAAACTCAAGATACAAGTATCCTATGTTCTAACCCAGGTCATGGTCTACCCCTGTGCCAAATTTCATCCAAATCCGTTCAGGCGTTTTAGCGTGAAAGCGTAACAAACAAACATAAAAAAAAAAAAATAGATACCAGAATGAATTCGAATTCAGAAAAAGTTCCTGCAAAAATTCCAAAGATTTCCGTCTTTGCCCGAAACTTACTATACCTACTAACTAACTTACATATTATTTAAGTACTATTGCAAAGGATATTCAACCATGGCTTGTACTCCGTTTTTCTTAAATACGACGATCCTCTGTACTTGTCCGTGTGGCGTGCTGATTGTATGTATGACGTCCTGTAACAAACAGACGAATAGGTTAGTTTATATATATATATATATTAATCTTACGAGGCTCGCGAGGTTGTCGACATGTGGGATGTGGATACAGCAATTTATGTGCCGATAGTCGTGGCGGCCAATGGCATAATAACCAAGAGCCTCGACCAACACCTGAGGAGGCTCTAGTTGGGCAGCTGTATCAAGGGCTTGATTGGACCCTGTTCCCGATACCGGTGGGCTACTATTTTTTATATTATTAAATGATTTTTTTAATGATTTTTATAAATATATTTATGTATTCAATAAGTTTATAGATGAACAAATGATAATAATAATCTTACGATAAACATAATTAAAGAAACTAGGTTTACAGTGCATGGCCGTAAAAATAGCACATCAAATTTTGATGTTAAAATGATAAATTATATTATTTCCGTAAATTGATTTGAAAACTCTTTTACACGTCGAGAAAACGTGATATAGGGTACAGGTATTTTCAGTAATAAACACTTTAAAATCGAGGTCAATAATAAATAATAGGACATCAGCAATACAGTCGTAAATTCGCGTCAATGGCGGACAGTAAAAAAATATAAAAAATGATTTAATGTTTAGACAAGAGTGAGTAATTAATTTAATTTACAACTTCTTGATTGCTACGTCTAATGAAAGTAATAAAATGAAATGCCAATCTATTCTAACTTTCGTTTCGAAAGGATATTGAGCGTGACAATTATTTATTGTCTTCGTCTATATGTCAGGCATGAGAATTAGATTATAATGCCAACAATAACGAGAGATGTGTTGCATCACTAGCATTACGAGGTGCATACATCACAATCACGAGGCAATAAGTTTATGTAATCTGCGTTCGCAATTTATTTGCCAAATATGTAGACAAACACGAGTTTTAAGAAAAACAACTGTAATGCCTACACATAAGGTTCAGTTTGCGCTATAACTTCATATTTTTTGTGACTTTTTTTAACAGTACTAGTCAGTCTAAAATCAACTTTATCTAACGTTTGTTTCGGCCTTTCTTCTCACAGTAGTCAGATAGGATACGCCGAACTCATCTAGCTATTTTTTTTTATGTGGCTTGTAAAAGAGACTCCAATAATTATCCTATATACAGAATAAACAATTTCATTTCATTTCATTAGGTTCGAAAAAAAAACAGCTCAACAACGTAAATAACGTAATGAATGTTGTTAAACTGTCAAAATGAAACAGATTAGTCTAAATCATTTACGAAAATGTGTAACGCAATAAGATAGCGCGTCGATCTGTTTTTCGGCCTGCCACTACCTATAGAAAATCATCATTCTTTTTCGGCTGAGAACAAAGTTCGGTCGGCCTCTAGTTAATGTGCATTTATGTTTAGTAGAGCGCCGTCACTGTGAGTCATGCCTGTATTATTTCTTCAAATAGATGTGACTACTAATTAACTAATAAATTCAATAAAGTAGGTACGCACGGCTACACATCAAGCTATACATTTCCAGTATAAGCTGACCTCACATTTGTACGGAAATCCTATACAATGCGAGATCAGCATAAACTGGAAATGTATAGCTTGATGAGTAGCCGTGTGTACCCGGGTATCTACTTTACTGAAATAATTAGCTGTCACATATTAGATCAGCTGGGACACTGGGTATTTCAGCTGTAGAATCAAATTGACAGTTTACCTCTTGACGCAAATCAAATACACTCAATCACTTTTGAAAACCAGCAACAAGAAAACAAATCAATTTATTTTCAACGACAACAAAAAAAAAGATAAACTATCCAGCAGAACCAATATAAAATCTATCACCACTTTACAATGCACGGCAGTGTACATACAGTGGGGGCGCAATATCGCTACCCACTTGTTGGAATTGAAATCGTCGTACACTGGCTGCAGTAATAACATTTTGCATTTGACATTAGACGGCGGTAGTTTTAATAAAAAAATATTCGTTGCGGGTATAAGTCGGGGTGTTCTTGTTGATATTATTGCTAGGGTTTATTTTTTACCCTTTTGTGGAAACACAAGTGGAGTGGATATATGGCGGAGATACGAGTATACAGACAACACAAAGTATTTACGCATATATGTATACAATACACATACATGCGTAAATAGACTGTGTTGTCTTTGGTATTGGTGTGAGCCATGGAATTAGTATGTACTTTATATATGACCATTAAATTGTGATGTATCCTGACATCAAGCCATGGATAACATTGTCAAATTTTGAACTTTTATTGGTTGAATACTGTATTTTTTTTTGTTATGTGCGTATTGTCCTTTCACGAATAATAAGTAGAAACGAATGGTGTTATAATATAAAATGAAATGCAATGCAATATATGAACTGCTTTTATTCTCGTGCAAATCGTAAAACTTGATTGAGAGAAGGGAGATTGCTATTTTGCTAGCAACGAGAATGGCCTCTCAAAATGCAGAGTAACTCTCTTAATACACATAAACATAACGCAGAGAAATAAAGATTATTGTTTAGTCTAAGTACAGGTCACAATAAATACAATTCGGATCAGGATCCTAATTGCGTAATACACGATCAATCACAATCTGAATCGTTTTGAAACAGATTGCTAATCCATTGCTTCGTAAGTTAGAAAAAATATCAGCTCAACAACGTAAATAACGCAATGAATGTTGTTGAACTGTCAAAATTAAACAGATTAATCTAGCAATTAAATAGCTGGTTTATTATTTTGGTTTCCTGGTTTCCTATTGTTGTGTGATTAAAGCCCAGTCCTCTAAGGCAGCCCGCGAAATTAAAATTTTCTTACGTTTTCTGCAATTTCCAGGTCAGAGTCAGGTTGTATGTTGATTAAAATACGAGTATGATTGTCGACCGACACTTTGGCACACGACATTTCAATATCCTTTTAAACATATTTTTTATGTTGTGCCAATAATTTTGGCCGAACCAACATCGGTAACCTTCCTAACTATTAACTTGCCAAAATTCAATCAATCTCTGTTGATTTGAGAGAAAAACTGAAGAGCTTTTAAAATATTTGCTGATGCAAAATAAATTATGTTTACAATTTAGGAATTTGGAAAAGGTGGATCTGTGATAAGTAGACCCTTGTACCCAAGGGCGGATCCAGGGGGGGAGAACAGGGGCAAGTGCCCCCCCAAACGGTTTAAGTAAAATAAAATCGAATCGTCTGAACGAACCGACCTGAATGCATTTGTGGCGGCATCTACATCGCCACATGCGAACTATGCATCAAAGACCTGACGTCACACAAATCCTGCATCGCGCAATTAGAGTTCTCCTGTACCGCGCGATGGACATATACAATTATATATGCAAGGTCCCGACTTCAACGATTAGGTAGTTGCAGACACAACACCCGTCCGGTCGGAGGATCCTCCTTTTTCTAACAAGGATAAGGGAACATTACACCCTGTTCCTCATACCTGATGAACGCTGAAGAAGTAGGCTACTATATCTTCATTGAAAAATAATGAATCCCATCCCCACCCCAGGATTATTATCATGGGTTGAAATTTGAACTGCAAATCTCTAAGCAGAGTTCGAAGTCAGGGCAGCCGAAGTCAAAGAAAACCTGCACCCTAAGTGCCACCTAACACTTTTAATCTTTCTAATCCATTGCTTCATGTTTGAAAACATCAACACTTACTCAAAAACGTGAATAACACTTGTTGATCTGTAAAAATTAAAGGCATTCCATTGTTAGTGTGTTACGGAATTACTCCGCTGCTCAGGTGAAGATTTTTAGCAGTAAGAGGAACAGGGTGTAAAATTCAGTCATCCACCATAGAAAAGGTGGCGATGTAGATGCCGCCACAGATTCAAATACGAATCGAAGCAAGAGAAAACAAAGAGGCTACTATATCTTCATTGAAAAATAATGAATCCCATCCCCACCCCAGGATTTTTATCATGGGTTGAAATTTGAACTGCAAATCTCTAAGCAGACTTCGAAGTCAAGACAGTTGAAGTCAAAGAAAACCTGCACCCAGTGCCACCTTAAACTTTTAATATTTGTAATCCATTGCTTCATGTTTGAAAACATCAACACTTACTCAAAAACGTGAATAACACTTCTTGTTGATCTGTAAAAATTAAAGGCATTCCATTGTTGGTGTGTTACGGAATTACTGCGCTGCTCAGTTGAAGATTTTTAGCAGTAAGAGGAACAGGGTGTAAAATTCAGTCATACACCATAGAAAAGGTGGCGATGTAGATGCCGCCACAGATTCAAATACGAATCGAAGCAAGAGAAAACAAAGAGCCTAAAAAAAAAACAAATTCAATTCAATTCTACTATCAATTCCCTAGGAAATTCGTGTAGATATTTTAAAAAGCATGCACGAAATCTTCGTTTTAACAAAAACATATTCACTCTTGAAGAGTCAAAAAGTTTTAAAAGACGCCAAACCGTCCGAATTTGTCCGAAACAATTTTGTCTGGATGCAGAGAGCAACAGAGCAAGATTTTTCGTATATACAAAATTGTCTGAATATGAATACATATTGTTGCCAAAACTCTGAAAACTAGACATATTCATGCCTTTTTTACGAGGCTAAGTTTTGAGTAGGTACAAGAATAGAGGATACGGTGGATGGATTGTGTGAAAGATGATTTTGAATATAGTCTTCTTCACCGTATCCGGGGATAGCAACCTGGACAAATTGTCTTTCCTTTCGTGAGTTCGCTGATGATTTGCAAAATAAAATTTGGTCACACAGAACAGAACAGAAGAACTGATCGGATATGAAGGCCAATTAAGTTAACGACAATCGGAGAGTTTATAAAATTAACTTTATTTAACTGACAGAGTAACAGTAAAGATAATAATGATCTTAATCCTATAGATACAATGTACTTATAGCTAAATTATGCTAACATGACAATTGTGGCGTGACGACAATGTCCTACATTATAATTACTTACTCACTAGATTTGGAAGAAGCTGTACTGCTGACAAAGCTAATTGTAGTAGCACACTTAACTCCTCCCTCCCTAAGAGAGAAATTATCTAAAGTATTGATTCGCTATATGTGGTCCGATAAACGACCTAGTGCTCAACAACATAAATCTCAATCTCTTCATCTCTATTGATTTTGAATAGAAAGGGGGTGAATACAGAGATAGATGGAGAGATAGAGCTAAGTGGAGGAGCAAAATGCTGCGCCAACCACTAATAAATTGATATAAGAGTAGGAGGCACAGTGGTAACTTACGAGTCGTAAGTCGAGGGTTTGAACCCAGCCAGGCGACTTACTTTGTGTAAAGGTCCACCACTGCTCTCAAAACGGTGAAGGAAAACATCGTGAGGAAACCGGCATGTTCTAGAACCAAAAGACATGTGACATCCACCAACCCGCACTGGGCCCGCGTGGTGGATTACGGCCCACTCCCTCTCACAGAGAGGAGGCCTGTGGCCCAGTAGTGGGAACATTGTATGCTGATAATGCTATGAGCATAAGGATGATGATGATGCCTGATGATAATGAAAAGTATAATGATACTGACTGAAATAGCTCTTAGGCCCAAGCTAACAACTCTTATATGAAAGTTGTTCCAGAAAAACTCCATTTAAATAATCTGATGACTTTTAACTACATACATTTCAAAATTCCTCTTTTATTTAGAAAAAGTATTTATTGAGACTCGCCACAGGAAATCATATTAAACATAAATATAAAACAACGTAACATTAAAATTTAAAGAAGGAAGTCCTGTACGAGGCCAAAAGGCTCCGATCTCAGCATGATGCCGCGACATTTAAAAATAAATAAAAATGTCGCAGCGCTGGTATTCTGATAGCCATTTCAACTTCCCGGCGATAGTTTTTTGACTGTTTTATTGAAGCTCTACGAAATTTAAATTAAAAAAAGACATTTCTTCAAATTAGGCTGAGAATTATTACTTTTCGAACGTCAAAATTACATAGGAGAGTGCCATAAAACGCCCGCTCTTCACTTCGTTGCTACCACCAACAACTACCCACCAAAAACACTACATAAATATCAAGATACCCTACCTAAAATAAACATATACATATAACAAAGCTCATTGTAATAATTAATTTTCGCCCCTAGTCTCAGGGGTTGTAATAATTGAAAGCCCCAACGGGAAACCCCGAACGTATTTTTTAGCTAGCAGAGGTATTCATTTTTAATTCGCTATCTCACACACAAAAATATTTATGGGAATTCGGAAGAATGAAATGGTTTTCGGGAATTCGGAATTTTTACACGTATTTTTAGGCCTACGTGGTTGGTTTTAATTTAATTAGACAGTTGCGAAGAATTTATTTTATTAAGGTACCATTCCGTACCCGACCGCAGGCTACGTGTCGCGGCGTCATGTCGCTGCAGTCATGATTCCGAACCTAACCGCACAGCAGGCTGCTGGCAGCAGCCCGTATTCCAGTCGGTAGATAGAAGATAGAAAAACATGTTATAGCTCGAGCGTTGGCGGCACTAAGAAGAAAGAAAGAAAGAAAAAGTATTTATTGAGACTCGCACAGGAAATCACAAATTAAACTAAAAACACACTAAACATAAATAAAAAACAATAAAAAAACAAAGTAAAATTAAAAAATTATGCAGTCCTGTATACGAGGCCAAAAGGCTCCTATCTCAGCATAATGCTACGACATTTAAAAAATAAATGTCGCAGCGCTGGTATTCTGATAGGGCCCGCAGTGATGTCACGGAAAGATAGATACAGATACAAAAATAAAATAAAATAAAGAAATTGGAGTGTGAAATACAATAAAAAGTAAAATATAATGTAGTCCGCGTGTCTGTATCCGACGTAACATCAATTACTTGTCTATGCCTTTAGTATCTGTGGTACTCTATGACATCATTGTGACAAGTAAAGAGGCACTACTGTTATGCGGTCGGGCTACATTTTTAATGACGGATGGATTTTAATATATGAGGTATCTATCGACTCGTCTAGGCCGAGCCATGTTTATAGGCTAGGCTTTGTTTTTATAAAATCAAAATGGCGGATTTTAGACATCAATATGTAATGTCTTGAAAATAATAATTTTAGTACCATGACCATGAGGAGTATCAAAATAAGGGGCTTAAACTTCTCCATACTATCAATTACCTGCACAGTTCAAACTACCGACAAGACTGTCTCAATTAACGACACGTTAGTAAACTCGCCGTCAATTACACAATGTATCGGGACTGAACCCGCACCTTTGAGGGTAACAATAAGTTTGAACTCGGGTGACTGTTGGGTAATTGTGTAACTAACTGACACCCGCCCGGGACTCGAACTGAAGATCGTATGGGACGGTGATCTTGTCAAATTCATGGTTCATGTAGTTAAGGGAGGACTAGTTCAAGTCCATACTAATATTATACAAGGACACTCTGTCCATCTGGCTATTCATTGGTGAATGGAGTTTGTAACACGATACTTTTGAGTAGCGTCGTATAAGGAAGATATAGGGCCATCCATGAAGTTGTCTTGCCTTAGACAACTTCATGGATGCCCTACATCATGCCGTACCTCCTCCTATTCAGACAGTTTTTGGTAAGGATCGACCGAGATAGGTTTTTCGTTCTCGGCCGAGACCGAGAATAAAAAAAAGACGTGTGGCACTCGGAGACTGCCGCGGTAAAGCTATTGCATAGCATTTTTTATCAACTTATGCAATGTGTGTCACAGTGATGCACGTGCATCTTAAATTTCACTCTCATCATTTTTTCATAACGCGCCTAAAGAAGTATAACTTCAAAAAAAGTATCACCGCTGTGCCGGTCGGAGTGGGGTGTGTTAGGTTATTTTCGTTACGGAATTTCTGGATTCGGTCTCCACGCTCAAGGCTATGCAATAGCTTAAAAATAAAACCTCGGCCGAGACCGAGAACAGAAAAATCGCATATAATTTAGCATATTATAATACGAGTACCTATATTTAAGAGGTAGTAGTTTTAATATTCAAAATTAAACAACATGATGTTTTAACACAAAAAAAAATACTTCATAAGGTAACGAATACCAGTAAGTACTCAAAAATATAAGATAAGGTACAATTTAACTAAACAAGATCATGGTTGGCGGCGCACGCAGCGTCAGCGGCTGCGTCCTGCAGAATAAACGGTTTTTGAAAACGTTCTCATTTCGTTTTCGTTCCGAATGAGAACTGTTAGAAACGTTTCAAATAACGTTTCCGAGCCCTGTTCCTACTAATCGTTTTACTTACTAATGGTATAATTTTTTATTGCCAAACTGGACATATAAATAGATTCGTAAGCAAATTTTACCTGTGATAGCTACTTCCATATATGAGGGTCTACTATGCAAAGCAATCAGGTCTTTGCTTCATTATTGGTAAAATTACAAGAGTCTTAATTTTTACCGATAACGGTCCGTAAATTATAGGAATCAGCCATAATTGGAATAGGCTATAAAAAAATGCCTACCTACCTTATTATCTTTTCCACCGGTATGTATTCACATACGTTGGTTTACAAAATCAATATATTTAATGCATATTTGCTTTCGCGCCCAAGTGGGTGCATGAAAAATGAGCAGACGCCGAAGAGACGTGCCGCCATACTTTTTTCACAGGTGGCTTGCTCGCTGGTAGGGTGACCATGATATTGGGAAAATGGTGGAAGCTGCCATATTTTTTTTTATAATAATGAGGACAGTTATGGTGTATAATTCATTAAAGTTTTGTGTAAATTGGGTGAAATATGACGATGATTGTTGAAGATGTCAGAAAAAAATATTCCGACTGGGACCTTTACTGGCGCGTTACGGTAGTACGTTTCCTTAGTATAATTTCCAACCTCCACGCGGGCGAAGCCGTGTGCAAAAGCTAGTTTAGTAAAAAGTTTTGACACCAGACTCTTCTGTACATACTTTTCCATCTCTTCGTAATGTTTGACCTAATAAATGGTCTAATAATTTATTGAAATTAATTATTTGACATGTCCAAGCAGTGAAAGAGTGAGTTAAATGTTGTTATTCGTAATACAAGAAATCTTATTTACTATTCTGAAATTAAAAAGAAAAATCCTTCTTCGTCACTCGTTAATTTGACTAAAAAAATACCCTTATCTATTTTGCACCCTAGCGTTTTCAATATTGACAATGCTTACTTTTCCAGGATTTTACTAGGTATTCTTTCATCGTTAGTCTCTGCGCCGTACGTCGAAAACAAAGAAATAAGTTTATTTACGCCTATTATGACGCATACATCTAAACTAATATTATAGAGAGAAAAGATTTGTTTTTTTTTGTATGTTTGTTTGTTTGTTTAATGAATAAACTCAAACTACTGGACCGATTTAAAAAAAATCACCAGTACAGCATTGTACTGTACGGTGATTTTTTATTTTATAATACTATCATTGAAAAACATAGACTATAATTTATAAAGATATCACGCGGGCCAAGCCGCTGGCGGAAAGCAAGTTAAAAATAAAGTACAAAAAAGAAACATAAAACAAATGGGGTAATGGGGTTTTGCATCACATCCGCGTAAAAGTTTTCAGAATTCGACATAATAATTAAAAGTTTTTACAGAAACAATTTCGAACTTTTGCAACTT
Source organism: Agrochola macilenta (assembly GCA_916701695.1). Classification (NCBI taxonomy): domain Eukaryota; kingdom Metazoa; phylum Arthropoda; class Insecta; order Lepidoptera; family Noctuidae; genus Agrochola; species Agrochola macilenta. The sequence goes on along the minus strand of OU753578.1, from coordinate 13,826,320 downwards.
TCCTACGATACAGACTCAAAACATGTACATGAACCTAGAATAAAAAAATATGTATCCTACATTTCTCCCCCTCATGGTCACCCTACACATCTCAAGTAATATTGACGTAGTGCAAGGAGGAGAAATGATACCATTTCACTAAGGGGGATGAAACTGCGGAGTTTGCACTATCGTATAGATGGCGCTGTGAGTCTCGTGATTCTTGGCATTAGCTTTTTGATAGCAAAACTTTTTTATTTGTTACAGAAGTTTTAGTAAATGGTATTTCTAGTTTTATAACAGTTGAATGGTCTCAAATACGTTTGAGGTATTCCACTCAGAGCACTGATTCCAACGGAATTTGACCAAACCGCACCTTGGCAATTCTACGAACCGCACTGTAACTAAATTTTGATAAGTGCGGTATATTATTTTCAGTCCATAAACGGCACCTAATCGACCAGCCTCAAGTTTTTGAGTACGGCTAGGATGCTGATTTTGAGAACGTATTTTAAAAAGGCAAAAAAAAACTACGATAATCCGGTAGGTATTTCATAAAATTATGCTCACCATTCTGATACAATAAAGACTTGGTGTTTTTTTCAAATATTATTAAGTTACTTCAAAATCACTTCAAAAGCGTAAATTTTACCAATAAAAGAAAAAAAGTGGTGGGAGAGCCAGCGCTTGGCGGAGTTTGAAAATACTAAATATTGAGATCAAATAAATATACAGTGCGGCTTACGTACGTTTGTGGTACCGACAGCAGAAAAAATAAGATTACCAAAAAAATAACTGAAATCGTAGCACTTTTTTTTTTCTTTTAACCTATTTTGTCCCACTGATGGGCAAAGGTCTCCCAATTTTTTTCTAATTTTCTTTATGCTGTGCCTTCTCCGTCCAATCAAACTGGGCGGGTCACATCTACGAGTATAGTATGCATCCAGACAGATGGGCCAGGATCATCACACAGTGGGTGCCTGAACACAGGCGACGTCGGCGTCGTCACCGAGGCAGGTCTAAAAACGCTGGCGGCATGCGTGACGATTTGACCCCGTTCCTGACCGATCTTCCGATCCCGTCTTTAATATTTTTATTTATAAATTAATTAATCATTTATTTCAGGAAATTATTCCCTTATTAAGCACTACAAATTACATAGAAATATACAAAAGGATTCAATATACATCATCATCATCAAACATTACACATTAAAACCATTGCATTAAAAATAAATTTAAGTTAAATTACAATTATAGTTCAGTTAGTGATTTCAGATCATTATTAAAATGCAAAAAAAAACATGCAAGTCATTTTCCATATTATTTTTTTCGTTACACCAAATTGAAAATGGTTTTTTTTTTCGTTCTACCAAATTGAAAAGGCTGGACAGCAGTAACGTTGCCAATCGTCATTCTCCTTTTGTCAATCAATAACATTGTTTTATTTCTGTATAATTTCATGTTAACTCTTTTTAAAATAACCGTGTATTTTCGGAGCAAAAACATGAATTTAATTCTGTATCACATTTTTAAAACGACCTAGCAATCAGAAAAGATTATAATCCTGTTATCACATTCAAAACAATCCTTTCAGCTTCCCAGTATAAAACAATAAACTTTTGTTTAAAAACCACTGAAACCCGTTATAAAAACACAAAGGAAAACAATAAAAAGGTGATACACTCACTGGCCATTTTTTCAGTAAAAATATGAAACTGCTTTTTAGGGTTCCGTACCCAAAGGCTCTAAGGTATGCAACGCTGTCTGTCCGTCCGTCTGTCACAGGGCTGCATCAATTGAATCGTAATGGGTAGACACTTGAAATTTTCACAGAGTGTACTACTATGGCCGCTATAACAACAAATAATAAAAATAAAATATAGTTAAAAATTTAATAAATATACAAGAAACGTTTTTTTTTTTTAAACTAAATTATTTAAATAAATATGAAGTGTTAAATATTGTACGGTGGTACAGAACCCTTCGTGTGTGAGTCCGACTCACACTTGGCCGCTTTTTTACGTATCGTAGGTACTTTCCACCATATTCTACTGACAAACCACACGTATAACAATTTGATATTGACAGCGGCTTTATGTTGTAGCAGTAAGGTTGCTTTTCGTTATTCGAGGATGTTAGTACAATCAGCAAATAAAATTCAATTGGTGTGGCAGTTAAGTTAATTTGCTGTCGGTACACAGGCTCCACAGGTTACCTACGTCTGTGCCAAATTGATTCACTTGTATGAAACTAAGTATTTTTTGTTTTTATTTTTTGTATAACATCGCAATATAGTTCTGGAAAGTATTTTTATTTTATTGGAGTTTCTTAATTGTAGTTTGTTTGTTATTTTATGTCGGAATAAATATTTAGAAAAAGGTTTCTCTATCTGCGGCGTTCTCAAACTATAGTGTTATTGAAAAATTATCCGTAACAAATACACTATTTGTGGTATCTATTTCTTTTACGATATTAATGCAGGGCTGACATTTAAAAAATCGTGCGATTTTTTTATGTGATAGAATTGTATATAAGTCTAAATAAAAATCATGAAGCTATTGGTTCATAAATTATAATATTATTATAATCATCAGCATAAAGGCTTGTGCAGACCAGCGCGACTTGTCGCGCGACGCGACACCGGTTATTGTTATACTGTGAAGTTTTCTTAGAAATTGTATTGTTCGTGTCCCGTCGCGCGACAAGTCGCGCTGGTCTGCACAAGCCTTAAAGCATGGTCCTGATACGACAATATAAACAAAAAACGTATCCGCATTAACGTATTTTAACAGAAAAACATTCCAATTACATACAGAACCCATTTCCGTATCAATTAATTAAATTTTAAAAAGTCCATTACTAGCAACCCTAAGCCGTCAGGGCTGGCACGGGGGAGTCGTAACTAATTGATGATTTGTTAACCCTACCGGGGTATACAACTGGCACAGCTTCAAAATTACAAAAATACATACAAATTCGCGATGATGTGGCAAGGGTATTTGAGCATGTTAAAGCTAAGTTTATGCATATTCTGTATTTTGCACTTTGCAAACGTGTCTTGCATATTCAGCTTCACATTATATGTACGAACCGCTGGGACGCTGGCCTCGTCTCTTTGTGAGGGAGTGGGCTGTGATGTACCACGCGGGCCCAGGGCGGGTTAGTAGATTTCACATGTCTTTAAAATGTTTGCCTCTCTGGGTTCAAAAACACGACCTACGACTAAGTAGACTGGTAGACTATGTCCTGTAGAGCCCCCTGTACCTACCAGGAGTCGGGCCCAGAAACCCATTTCTATATGCAATCACTCTTAAGATGTAGCTAGCACACAATACAGACAGAACGTCCAATTTCTCTTTGCAATTTCAGTTTCGTGGAAATAAATAAATAAATAGCCACAAATTACCTCATTTTGTACCTCAACCAACTTTTACATTCGCGGTAAAAGCACCACAAAACTTGATTACCGCGAATTACCACCCCTGATGTTAGGTTCATCGCCTGGCATTTAAACACGAGTCCTAATTTATGTTTTAATTATTAACATGTTTTGTAACTCGCGTTCGTGTTTTCAGACAGACGTGAAAAATGTATGAGGATTTTTCTTTGCCTTTTTTTTAGGGTTGTACATATTTTATTATTATTGGAATCATATTAATGGAATCGTGTTATTTTCTTATAATTTACTGCGTTAATGTTTTATTGATTGACATGCGCGGTCTTCGAAGATATTTAGGACAAAAAAATATGGGAATTTTGTTTTTTTTTTAATATTCACTCTAATATAATAAATTTTCTATATTTTGATACTCTAATATTTCCAATAACGGTGTCTTAAAATACTAAGTAACTGCGACCAACTTGGATTTCCCAAAGAAAATTGACATTTAATTCTACCCCAGGCTGTCAAAAAGAAAAGATTTAAAGTATGATTTAATTAATATCGCATGCTTAGGTATTTAAAGGATCTTGCATATGCTCGTAAAATGCCAAAAAAAAAACTAGTAAAAAATCTTATAATAAATAGGTACTTACACACAGTCAGCAATAAAAAAATATTTAAAAGATATCCATCCTCAGAACATAAATACCTATTCTATCTTAGCGAAGGGAAGGTAAAGTTACCTAAGATATCTTTTAGGTATTTCTTAAATTAACTAAGATATATCTCGGGTAATCTGTGATGTTACTCAAGATAACGACGCCATTTTATACCTTTGAAGTGGGTTTTATGTTTTATGTCATATTTTAACCTTCCATTTATCAAGCCTGGTGTTAAGAAAAAAAAATAGGCTTTCATAAAGTAAAAGATGTCGTATATTATTTACATTTACTTTCAAATAAAACTGTTTAGTAAGTGTGTAACAAATATAGCTAGTATACTTACATTGAAAACTGAACTTGTGTTAGAAAATTTTTATTTTTATTATAATTATTTTTCTCAATAAAATACTCAATACTTTATTGCATTCCATATGTATTACATAGTTGGTATGGACCCTGTCGGGCACTACAAAATTAGGAGAGAGGAAGAGGGCTAAGTATCAATTCTTTTTAATTATTATATTAATACGTGAAGCAAAAACTTTGTAATCCTTTTTACGAAAATTACGCGGACGGAGGAGTATGAAATTTGGCACAGTTAAAGTTTATAACGAGAAGGAGTGCAGAAAGCTAATATTTTTATATAATATACATTAGAAATAAATTAAATCAATAAAAAAAACTTTACACATCCTACCATGCGTTTGACACAAGATGGCTACCTTAGTAGAATCATGACATTTACGAGTAAATGAATTATGGTCGAATTTCGACCTCTGGGCGACCACTAGTATTATTAATTTGTTTCATGATTCTAAATGCTTCGTAGATCTTCGACAGTCGTTACGGGAGTCAGAAGCCCAAAACTCTGACAACCAGTCTTACCAAGGGGTATCGTGTTTCCTAGTGGCTGGGTTGTGGTCAGATAGGCAGTCGCTCCATGTAAAATACTGGTATTTAGCTGTATCCGGTTAGAATGGAAGCCGACCTCAACTTGTTGGGAAAAGGCTAGACAGATGGAAATTCTTCAGTAGCTAACCATTTTGATTAGTTTAAACCAAAAAAAAATACTCCCATTTTACTAACATTTAAAGAAATAAAGTCCAGTCGAAAACAAAACACAAAACGCAATCACATTATACTATTCCTTTGCAATCAGAGATAGAACAATTTCAGCATCGGTGGTTGCTTATGAATTTTTCACACATTTTCGGGGGCCCAGCCAGTTTCGTTCTCACAGTACCATTGTTCCATTTCGTCGCGATTAAAAAATTCACGCACTACGCCCGTCCGGAGCCCGATAAAGTGTGATAAATAAATAAAATATTGCGTTTAAAAATTTATTTGGTGATTGTACTTTTCGGGAGAATTGGATTGGTGGTAGGATTAGGTTTTAGTACATACTTATTTTGGGAATAGTCTTTTTGTTATTTTTAAGGGCTTTTCCACAGATTATATCTTTTTGAGGGGTTAAATTAAACAGTTTCGTAATCCCACATCTCTTTCTAGAAGAACCTTTCAGTCTACTCTGCAAAACAAAAAACTTCTTGAAAGAGGTTCGGAAGTTTGTAGTGTCTAATTATCACTTATTTTTCATACTTATTGTACAGACTCCAATATTTATTTTAAACACGGCCAATAAACACTTCCCATCAAATGGTAAAGATTCCGCAAACCTCATATTTCTGTATGATATTTACCAAATTCCCACTACTCTACTCCCCCCTAGAGTACGTAGCTATGGATTTCAGCATATTTCGGAACGTCTAATGTACTGGTAAATTGTGTCTTTATGATTGAAACTGTTCTACCTTCATCGAAACTAACTTGGGTTGAATATGGAAAGGGTAACTTAAAAAAAAATACAACAGACTTCCGAAAACAAACAATACAAAGTGAAAAAAAAAATCATTTCGGAAGTTGGTGTCTTTGCCACCGACTTCCGAAATTAAAGTTATTTTTCACTTTGTAGTGTTTTTTTTCGGAAGTCGGTTGTTTTTTTTTGGAAAAAGTTTTTATTTTCCACTTTTTAGTTGTGGTACCTACCCCACACAAATTCGAATACCAGTTATACAATATACAACACCTGCTATGTAAATAACAATCACAGGAAGTTATGATGATATCATCCACATATACTAAGTGGGAAAAATACGTATTATGGAAGCCTACTTAAAAACAAAGGAAAATTTCATTAAAAAAAATATGGGACCAATCCGGGAGCATAATCATTCATAAAAAAATTGAATTTTCAAAATCGGTTCACAATTGACGGAGAAATCGGCGGACAAAAAAAAACATACATACGCGTCGAACATATAACCTCCTCCTTTTTGGAAGTCGGTTAAAATATAGCATCAAGTTTACAAATTCTTATTATTTTTTATGAGCTTTTTAAACCTTTGTTATTCACACATTCCATTGTTGAAAAGCATTTGAAGCCTTTTCTAATAAAAAAATAAAAAATCTATATCTCGACTGCAAAATCACATAACTGAAAAAAGAAAAACGAGCATTATAATCTATAGAAATTGATGGTATTGCAGGCTGCCACAAACAAAAGCGACATCATATTTTCAGGTTATTAGTTAAAACTTATATATTTTTTTGTAATCCCCTTTTAAGTTTTTTTTTTTCAAACACGTTTCTAATGACACTTGGGGTTTTAAGACGAATATAAACCTTATGAATATAATACCTTAACTATCGAAATCCATCCAGCCGTTTGGAAGATACGAGGTAATAAAGAAATTTACAAATATACATACACAAGATACCCGCGAAAAATAAAACCCTTCCATGGTAGTCGGGTAAAAATACTGAAATTCTTTTTCATTACTTCAATAAAGAAAAAGTTACTTTTAGTTAATTTTATGATATGATGCTGAAACTGTTCTACCTCAGTTGAAAAAAAATTGGGTCGAATATGGCAAGGATCACTTTAAAAAAACCGCCCAAGTGCGTGTCGGACCACGCACAGTAAAGGGTTCCGTAGCTGGGATGAATTTATCCCAAAACAAACTTAACATTGTTGTTGAAAATATGTTCTCCCATACATCGATATACGTCACGGTCAATCCTCCAACTGCAAATGTAAGTTTATAAACGCAAAAAAAAAGTTATTTTTGTATGATTAAACTACTTTTCGGACTTTTTTTCTTTTACATGTGCTGTGAGACCTTGTTTTCCGCCAAATTTCATGATTCTACGTCATCGGGCAGTAACCTATATGTTTTGCTTTATGTGAGTATCAAAATATGTCGTATAAATAACCGTATTTTTTATTGCGTTAACTTAGAAGCTTGATTTTTTTACAGCTCCAAGGCCATAGATAGACCTTAGTATTTGATATTAATTTCTTGATACCTCCACGCGTTTCTGAGAAAAAGGGTATTGACAGACTGACAGACAGACGGACGGACAACGACGTGATCCGATACGGGTTCCGTTTTTTCTTTTGAGGTACGGAACCCTAAAAATAACGCTTTTAGGTACTTATTATTTTTTTATGAGATTAAGTCTTCTTATCCAGTTCCACATTCCTTTAAATTGAAAAGCTTTTGAAGCCTTTTCTAAAAATACTGAAGTTCTTTATTGCGAAATGTCGGTGTACTGAAATAAAATGAAATGAAACGAAATGAAATTGTTTATTCTGCAAATAGGATATCGGAATCGCTTATTACACGTAGTATTAAAATAAAATAAATAAGCTAGTTGAGGTCGGCGTTTCCTATCTGACTACTCTGAGAAGAAAGGTCTCAAACTCAGAGGTCGCAGTCTCTTTTAAAGTCCAGACATAATCTTGGTCCAGCCATAAGAGGACCATGCAGATTAGTGTCAGAAATGGTCTTTTGAGAAAAGCACTACACAGATTTGAGTGGACTTGTCCAGTCAGTCCACGCATTTGTCACTAATCGTGGAGCTCAACTCAGTGCTATAGCGACACCTCTGCCCAACCTTTCGGGGTATAAGGCGTCATGATATGTTATGTGTGTCTTTATTATCATTGCATTAGCCTCATAAAAAAAAGTTACTTTATGAAACAATCCCATTTTTCAAACAGGGCAAGGAAGCTCCGATTCTGCATATTTCTGAACGTCTAATGTACCGGCAAATTGTGTCTACTCTATATGATATGATGCTGAAACTGCTCTACCTTCGTCGAAACTAATTTAGGTCGAATATGGAAAGGGTATGGTGAAAATAACTGTGAAATGGAGAACAGTTTTCGTGATGGTTTATGAAGATGAAGATAGAGCACGCTTGTGTGAAGTATGCCTTATGTACGGTTGGCAAAGAAAATTCGAATGTGTGTGATTCTTTGACAACAATCTATAGCAAAACGTAAATATTGCAAAAGTTTTTTAAATCTATGAAAACGAATTTAAGATAGCCCTGTTTTTGCTGACTATATCACTAGAAGAGTAGAGTTGCGCATAGCCCTTAGTTTATTTTTAGACCAAATTAAAAATTGCTGTTTTATTTTGGAAATACATTGAATTTCATCGTATCGTGACTATAAAGGTTGGGTTAGGTTAGATATATTCATTTCGTACAAATATAAGTAAATGAAACAATAAAATAATTAGACAGCACTGAAAATAAATTAAATTGTTGTTAAACATCCTTGAAAATGATCCCAATTATGTCAAAATTGCATTCGTGCTAACAGCGTTGCACGATTGCGTAAAAGCAATTATTTTAAGATCTTGCCTACTAGTCGTTATGAGCAAAATTGGCTCAATTTTCAGAAACCACAACCGTGACAATTTGGTTCATTTGACTAATGACAAAACTCCAAATAAGAGTAACATTTTTACAAGCAAAAAAAAAAACATTTCGTGTAACATTTTATTAAAATATTTCCATTGTAACAGTTGGTATGCTACTCCCAAAAAAATCTTGTTAACCCATATTTCACAAGGAAGGCGGAGATTAAGGAATTCAGGCTTATCACGTCTATTAGGACTTATGACTACTTAACTTTTGGCAAAGGACCCATTTATCTTTCTTACTTATTACAAAAAATCCTTCAACACGGTAACAAAAAAAAAATGTTACAAGTTTAATTTTTCATACCTAAAAATCTTACAGTCGAAGGAATACGGCTCACCATCCTTTGGCACGAAGATATATGAATTTGTAATCGTAAATCACAATCGGCTGACGCATAGCTAACTCCGCAAACGTCAAAACATAGGTCACAGATGTGTAAATCAAAAGATTCCTCGAAATGTGACAATTTTAACTGCAACACCTACTCAAATCCAATTCCCACCTTATTTCCACGTACTAAAGACTTATTTTCAATCAATTTTCGATTTTAAAGCTACATGTTTAAGCTTGTAGTTGCAACATCTGTTGACGGGATAATTATTAAACGCGTTTACGAAGCAAGTGTTGCGTGGATTTGTGTGACATAATATTACATGTGTTTTTGTCGCGTGCCGTGTCTGTCTGTATGTTTGTGTCTTCATTTGTAGTGATTAGGAAGCGCGGGTGTGGTTTTAATTTGTATTTGAGTACTTAAACTATTTCGGAATTTGGTATTTAGAAAATGAGGGTGTTTTTTGTATGGGTTAGGAAAAATAAACTTATTGGGTATTTAGATAGGTCGCTAGAGGGATATTTCTCGTAAATAAACCATTTTAGAAGTAGTAAAATATTTACACAGTATTAATAAAAACAACGAACTTGAAATTTTATTTCGAATAAAATGTTCAGCGTTATTATTTATTTATTTATTTATTTATTATTTGATTGATTGATTATTTGATTGATTTATTTGATTTTGATTATAGCTAGTTATTGATTAGATTACGTATTATCAATACCTAGTGATTTACGTCTCTATCTGAAGTAATGCATTTTGGTATAACATATTAAAAATTGTTAATTTGATTTGAAAATATTAATTTTATTTTATACTTTTTTGCTGTGCCCTACAGGGTCCGTAATCGTAACTTAACTTTAAAACATTGTAAGATCTTTAAACATAATGGAATGCAAATAAAATATGAACACGGTTATGTACCAGTATATTCCATCTATTTACTACCCGGTACCCGGGCGACCGAGCTCTGCTCTGGTGAAAATAAAGAATGCTCATTAATAGTATAGATAAGATCATACTAATTCCATGCTGTCATGATAGTAGGTACTTACTAATTCCATGCTGTCATGATAGTAGGTACTTACTAATTCCATGCTGCCATGATAGTAGGTACTTACTAATTCCATGCTGTCATGATAGTAGGTACTTACTAATTCCATGCTGTCATGATAGTAGGTACTTACTAATTCCATGCTGTCATGATAGTAGGTACTTACTAATTCCATGCTGTCATGATAGTAGGTACTTACTCATTCCATGCTGTCATGATAGTAGGTACTTACTCATTCCATGCTGCCATGATAGTAGGTACTTACTAATTCCATGCTGTCATGATAGTAGGTACTTACTCATTCCATGCTGCCATGATAGTAGGTACTTACTAATTCCATGCTGTTAAGATAGTAGGTACTTACTCATTCCATGCTGCCATGTCATTATTCTAAGGTAGCCATCTTGTTCTAAACTTTGGGCGACCGAGCTCTGTTCTCGTGAAAATAGTGAAAACGATTTTTCCCAGATATGAGATCTAGCTAGAACGATTTTTCGCCCCCGTAAACCCCCATATTGCAACTTTCATCGAAATCGTTAGAGCCGTTTTCGAGAACGTGATTACAAATATACAGGGTGGATGTTTGAGATGGGGCGGTAAGGGCAGCTACCCTAACCGTTGTAGCTACAGCAAAACGGTCTTAAGAGACTGTCTTTAACTTTTTGAAACATTTTGATCTGCATTTACAGATTTCAAGTCATGGTCTATCCTTATGCCAAATTTCATCCAAATCTGTTCAGTCGTTTTAGTTACAAGGCGTAATAAACAAACAAACTCATTTGCGCATTTATAAGTCTTCTTGTTTTCGTGTGGTTAGTGACTAACCTGGTGAGTTTTAAAGCCGCCCATGGGCCTCTGACTTGTCTTCACATGCCGTCGAGAAATATCTTTCAGGCATGCCGGTTTCCTCACGATGTTTTCCTTCACCGTTTTTGAAGCGAATGATAATTAATAATACGCACATGAATCCGAAAAGTCAGAGGTGCGTGCTTAATAATAATAATATTAGTTAGAATTAAGATTACAGACATGTAACTAAGTAGTATCTACCTCCTACCTACTTATTTTTAGGGGAAAAAATACGTGCAGTCTAGCTCATAAAAAGCTACTCAGACAGTTCTGATGGTTGGTCTAATATACATCATCGCATAATACAACGTCATCTGCAGCATTACTTCAATTAAGAATGCATAATTAGAACAGCGTCCCTCTTTTGCATTTAAATTAATTACTAAACTGAATCGTTAAGAAAACCCTCGCTGAACTGTAGTTGTCTTTCTCGTAAATTTTATTTTGGACCTCGCTTGTGTTCATTAGGCTAAAGTATTAAAAAACTCGTAACGGGTAAACTGGTTAACAGGTTTTCAAAACTTGAACAAACATCGAGATTTTTTATTATTATATGTTTAAACGTTCCTCAAGAATTGGACTATCCAATGCAAAAAGAATTTTACAAATCAAACTGGTAGTTCCGGAGTGGCCCCCTAAATACAAACTTACAAAAAAACAAACTAATATTAGTATAGTGTAAGTTATATGTTATGTTATTATGTAGAAAATAATATACTTGTAGATATAAAAGATAGATATATTCTTAGTATTCTCCTACAATAGGTATGATGCCTGGGTAAAAAAAAAAGCGTTTTAAGTTGGGGAGTGGGGGTCGCTACGTCTCTAAGTATGTATAAAATCTACATACTCGCGACGTCATGGCACATTTTACCTCAATGTATCGCCGTATTCTTTAGATTATGTAAAAAAAGAAAAAATAGGTGTGTCCAATATTTTTTTTAAATCACAAAGACGGACTAAAAAAATGTTTTTGTCATCATCCCTATTACATCCATTTAGCGGGCATCATTACAAATTCTAGGCAACTGTATTTTGCTGAGAATTTCTTGGTAATAGGACCCTTATGCAAAGTAGCCCGACTAGGGAACTGAACCTAGTATCACATACGGTACCATAAATTTAATAACTAGACAAGGTGGTTCACAGGTTTAATATTGTAATTGCTAAAACGTTTTAAATTGGTGAAGTTTATTTTTGTTTGAGTTGGCTCTAAGTTCAAAATATATTTAAGAAAGTTAATTAATCTACTTAACAATTTAAAAGCTCAATAAACAAAAACGCCTTAACAAACTCGACTTTTAATACTTTAGATTTTAGAAATAGCTTTACCACCATTCAAAAATCAAACTTAACTTAATATCCTAAAGTCTAAAACCTCTAAAACAAGGTCCAGAGCTGGACACTTACTACCATACCTAACTACACCATTCGAATATCAACTTTAACTTAATAGGCTAAGGTCTAAATCCTGTAAATGAAAGCTAAGGGTTGGTTAAGAAAACAATATCAAATCGTAATCCCTTTAGCATTTTGTCTCGAAGCCAAGTGCTGTTAACGACGGCTCTTAAATCGTCAAAGGGCGTCGGAGCCAAGTTCCGAAGTTACAGATAACTTTACACCCTTAATCTTTCATTATAACTCCTTGATTTCAAAATAAAAGGGATATTTTAAGGGAATTAGAAAATTATGCAAGTCCAATTCGTCTCCCTGAGGAATCGAATATGGAATGAGGAGGTGATTAGACAGAACCAGATTGGTCGTCAGAAGTCACAGAATCCAAGGGCCTGCCAGCCGTATCACCAAAGTCCATTGGGGTAAAGTAAAAGTCAAATCATTTATTTCAAATAGCCCCTTGCAAGGCACTTCTGAACGTCAAAAATTACAAAAAATTTAATTGATTCTAGTCGCCCCTTCCAAAAGGTAGTTTTCGTATGGAGAAGAATGGGCAAGAAACTCCACCGTTACTCTTTTAGTAGATGTGTCCTTGACCGGAGAGGACGTAGGTAGAACGCCCTCAGGCTCGGAAAGCAAGTTGAGCCGTTGGTCCTAGCTGTCAATGCTACATCTTTGACAATCATTACGGGTAGACAGCAGCCCAAAAGTAAGAATTGGTCTTCAATTAGCCCAAGGGGTATCGTGTTACCCAGTAACTGGGTTGTGGAGGTCAGATGGGCAGTCGCTCCATGTAAAATACTGGTATTCAGCTGCATCCGGTTTGACTGGAAGCCGATCCCAACATAGTTGGGAAAAGGCTAGGCAGATGGATGAGTCGGCGAGAAAATGATAAACATGAATGAGTCTCACGAAATGTTACTTTGAGCGTGAAAATACGTCATAAAGACGAATCATACAAACGAAATACTCAATTCCCTTGCAGTTTCCAACATATTGAATACTCGGACGTCAGAGAACGTCCGGATTCGTCCGAGTATAAACGATAAAACCCGAACTGTTATAAAAATCCCGTGGCTTCTGAAATCGTCCAGCCGTTTAGTAGATATTTGATGGTCGGTTGTATATGAAACTTTTAACGTTCTCAGTGGGATCTAATTCTGGATTCAGCCCTTACTATACAGGGTGGGTTTGAGAAGAATTATTTGTGCAAATCGAATCTGTGAGAAAATAATCATGAGATATTTGAACTCCGTGGGTAATAATTTTATGCAAAAAATACTTGCCCGCAACTTATGCAAAAAAGCAATATAAACTCAAACTCAAAGCATTTATTTCAATTAAATCATTTACAGGCACTTTTTAACTGTCAACTGTCAAGGAATCGGTCAGTCAGAAATATGAAGCTAGTAGTTCCCCATTCCAAAGCGTAGTAGGTACCTATGGAGAAGAACGGGCAAGAAACTCCACGGACACTCTTTTAAATAAAATAAATTGTTACAAAATATTGGTTACATCATTCATGTTGAAATTATACATGTGAGAACAATGTAGAAAGACGTGCACGATTCTTTTTTCAGCACTTAAAAAAATATGTTGCTGATTTAAAGGATGAATAATGAAAAATGCTTCACAACATCGAGCTTTGACTGTGAACGGCCAGTTTATGTCCTTTTTCATCAATCAATTCCATCTCAAATATTCGCTCTGTACATTTCCGTAGAAAAATACTCCAATATTCATATTGCTGTAATAACTAATATTTTATACAGTTTGCATTTTTAACGATTCGTATGGTTTTATTCGTTTAAAAACTGTTGTAAATATTGTTTAGAGAAAAAGTGCTATAATCCGCTGTTGTTTACGGTAATGGGGATTTCTTGTTTCTAGTCTATTTTTTTATTTGATTTCTAGCAAAATTGGCTGCGTAATACTTCCTTTAAATCCCAGCAACTGGTAATTATTGTGCTATAGCCGAGTTACCGTCACTATTGCAACGGACAGGGTTCGAACTCGAAGACCTTACTGAAATTGTGTTCCATGCGCGCCACAAACAGATGTCAGCACTACTGACGTGGTCCGCTAGGGCCGATGTCTGCTGAGGTCGCGGGAAAGTCCGAAAGGGATACCGTGGCCCCTGGCAACGTACAGGCAACTGAAGGAACACGGGTGGGTTTTAGTCAGTAAGAGTCTGACACGCCCTCCCGCTTCGCCCAGAGCGGGAGAAGTTATTTGATAATTTCCCAAACTCAAATAAAAAAGAAATAACTTATTTCATAATTTCAAGACCTTATTGAAATGGGCTGACTTTGACTGTAGATAGAGGGATGGTCGTTGCAGCAGACCAGTCCTTTAACGTATCATTCTGTAGCCGACCGCAGGCGGCAACTGCAGGCGGCGGTCGCCGCGACACGACTGATTTCTATGTATTTCTATGAACGCGACGCAACAACAAACATGATTACACCACAGACAATTGGAAACTGTCTGCATTGTGATCGGCTCCGAAAGACAATGTTTTAACAAAAACGACTGCAATACAGCTTATAACTGCTCGCTCTATCTACACTGCAGGTATCAAACTTGCTTGCGACGTAAATCACCTGGCATTAATACTAAATAGCCTGTCTAGCTGCGAGCAACTTGGAAGTGGCGCTCGCTTTGCTCACGCGAGGTTGGCCACAGATGTAACCTAACCTAACCCAGTTCACAATTTTTCGACAATTTATAATCTAACGGAAATGATACTATGGGTGTCTGCGTTGAATCCGCCTTTTCATTGCCACAAACAAACAAATTAAGCCATTTGCGAGATAATGCAGCACAGACTAAGGTTGTCTGTTTTGCATCCACCTTTGTATTTACGCAACCGGGTGTTATGGTGCAAGCTGGGTTGATTGACCAGAAAACTACGATCACGGAGCACAACAACCCGATAACGATAAAGTCGCATTTTTTTCTTCACCATCTTCCTCTTATTTATCGACTGCTGCCCGGCTTATTTGTGGTGGGTGCAGCTTATCTTTTCCTAGTTGTACATCTCAGTGTTAACCTTTCTCGTGAGGAAACCGGCATGCCTGAGAGATATTTCTCAATGGGATGTGAAGCCAAGTCAGAGGCCCATGGGCGGCTTTAAAACTCTGACACAAGGTTAGTCACTAACCACACGAAAAGAAGAAGAAGACCCCTTCCTAGCCATATTTCTTTTCACATTCCATCAATTGTTTCTTCCGTCTTTCCTCATACTCAAAACTAACGTTTACCCTTTCCTCTGTCATTAAAACCAACAAGTTATCACAAGTCATATTCATACTTTCCAACACCATAAAAACATACTTACATCCACCATCTGTGGCCAAGCGACCATGAACAAATAAACAAACATAATAACTTCTAGTAAACACATAAAACCCCATGCATTGTCTTTGGTATGGAACTATAAACTAGTGTGGAACTACGGCTGGAGTTGCGGATGCCACGTCCGGAGTTCGGAGTCCGCACTCGTTTCCCGGCAAACGTGGTTAGTGGAAAATGATAGTTTGCGAGGTTATACAGCTGTATTGGTAAGCCAACAAAGGAGTGGAATACCAGGTTTTTTGTTGGCCTATGAAAACCCTGACTGCATTTAGGATTTATTATGCGAAGCAAATGGCGACGTAAAAATATATCTTCTCATAATAAGAACTATTGGTCTATTGGTCGCCCAGAGGTCGAAATTCGACCATAATTTATTAAAATGTCATGATTCTATGTACTTAGTGTATGCTTCGATCAATAATGCACTATTGATCGAAGAGTGTATGTAATGTTTTTTTATTCATTTAATTTATTTCTAATGTATATTATATAAAAATTTAATTAGCTTTCTGCACTCCTTCTCCATATAAACGTTAACTGTGCCAAATTTCATACTCCTCCGTCCGCGTAATTTTCGTAAAAAGGGGTACAAAGTTTTTGCTTCGCGAATTAATATAATATTAATATTAAATTCATTTATTCAGTGACAGACAAAACACAGCCTAAACCACTGAGTCTAGATGCATGCAATTAAGTACAAGAGGTCCTTTTATAACTAAGGCACTGTATTATAAAGTAACAGTATTATGTCTTCATAGACAACGGCCGAAACGACGCGCTTCGAAATCTCAGTGCATATCAGTATATACGCAACAGTATCCAGTGCGCGGCAGTTACGCACGGACGTGGAAGGTTTATCTACCGACCGACACTGCCGGTACATAATACTGTTACTTATTTATACTGTGACAAAGGTGAGCCCTAAGAAAGGATTTTTGAAAATGTATCCCTTTCCTGTCAATGGATTAAAGTTAGCGATTGCAAGTACACTTGCTGAGCGCGGGATACAGGCTCTGGTCGCGCGGGCTCTGGTCGGGTGAAAAAACGGAGAAATCGATCTAGCTAGGTCTCATATCTGGGAAAATTCGTTTTCTCCGTATTTTCACCCGAGCAGAGCTCGGTCGACCAATGTTTAGAAAAGATGGCTACCTTAGAATAATGACATGGCAGCATGGAATTAGTAAGTACCTACTATCATGGAAGCATGGAATAAGTATGTACTATATATATGGAATTAGTATGAACTATCCTATACTATTAAATTAGCATTCTGTATTTTCACCCGAGCAAAGCTCGGTCGACCAGGTTCTATACGATAAACTGTGGTGTTGACATGACTAGAACTTATGTATAGGATATCGGAAGCAGGGCCCACGTCCGGCCACACTTCCCCTCAAACTTATTCATTGGAAAATTATAGTTTGTGCTTGTGGTTACGGCGCGAAGGCTGTATCAACAACTGCTGGGGTCGCGGGTTTGTCTGAAAGGGATATCGCGGCCCCAGCACATTATCAACAAGAACATGTGTAATAAGTTTGAACCCTGCATATTTAACAAAAGGTTACGAACGGTTAGGAACTTTCCTATTTTGAGAATAGATCCTGTTCACTTGTGGATGCCTCTTTCTTGTTGAATTTTTAATGTGTAAGTAAAGATTTTGAGGTTTTCTTCAGTCTTTTGGTCTCCAATTGCCAATCAAAAAGTTATTCTTTCGTCTTAAATCCTACTATATAATATTATAAACTCGAAAGTTTGTGAGTATGGATGGATGTATGGATGTTTGTTACTCTTTCACGCAAAAACAACTGAACGGATTTGGATGAAATTTGGCAAACAGATAGTTTATAACCTGGATTAACACATAGGATACTTTTTATCCCGATATTCCCACGGGAGCGAGACTTATGCGGGTGAAACCGCGGGGCGTTGCTAGTTATAAATATTTGTAAAATCCAAAAGTGCACGCCTCATAACGCGCATTCAAAAATTTTACCCGTCAGTATGGGTAAAATTTCTCACCTTCAGCAAAGACTATTCCGATGTCTCAGATATCACCAATACTCATTGGTGATTTCAGTTAATAGCTGATTAGTTGACAGCACTAGTATTTCAATGAATTAAATACTTAGTAAAGTAGACAAATCCTCACATATACCCAAAGTTCCGCCACCAAGCATAATCACTTACACTCACTCACACACACACACACACTTACACACTCATAAACATAAACATACACAAAAACACAACAAACAAACACGCACACAAAACACTCAAGAGCATGCATGCACTAATTTGGATTCCTACATTTTATTTTTGATTTTATTGCATAAATAGTTGTTTGTTTAAAAAACGGGTGAAGACACTGATTCCTGTAACACAGGGTACTACCTAGCTCAGGAGTCAGGTCGTCAAATGAAATGTCACAACTTTTTTATGTCAATAAAACATTTTATTATTTATTAATGGCGCGACAGTAACTATAGTGCTCTTGTTATGAACTGAGTCGTCAGGCTATAATAAATGTCAGTAGCAATGAGAATGTGCAATGTGCAACGCCTTCGCGTCTTATCGCTAGTTGTCTACCTGCTCTATAAGCTCCATAAGTGCGAGCGAGACAGACTAATAACAATGGTTTATGGCCCGACAACTCAGTTCTTAACGCGACGACGTTTTGTGATTGGTTGAAATGCTATTGATGTGACATTCTGGCTACTCATTGGTGATTAAAGCTTGTAACTTTTGAGTAGCGGCGTGGACGACGGGGTCGCGGGCCATATACCGCGCGCGACGGCTAGTCACCGCCTGAGGTATGTGAGCGGTGAGACGGGGGAGGGCGCCATTGACAAAATTGGCAGACTGAGTTAACTTGGCTTTTTTCTACCTTCTCCGTGTACCGCTCACATGCATTTTTTTTTTGCGTGGTTAATTAACAAATAACTTCTCCCGCTCAGGGCGGAGCGGGAAGGCGTGTCAGACTCTTACTGACTAAAACCCACCCGTGTTCCTTCAGTTGCCTGTACGTTGCCAGGGGCCACGGTATCCCTTTCGGACTTTCCCGCGACAGGCATCGGTCCTAGCGGACCCCGTCAGTTGTGCTGACATCTCTTTGAGGCGCGCGTGGAACACAACGCACCGTTGACCGCAAGCCCGCGCCTACGGTGGCCGGGAATCGGCCTGCGATTCGCGACGCCCAGGGCGTCTCCTGCGGCAGCTAGGGGCGTGAGGGCGCGAAATTTGCCTCTCCCTCACGCGTTCCGCCTCCTTCGCGAACATTATTACTGCTTCGCAGAAGGAGTGAATGCCCTCTCGCTCCGTACCATAGCCTGGACCAGGACCGCTCACATGCATCACACGGTGACTACCACTCGCGTGCGGACTTGAGCTTATACCGATCATCAACCTCACTTTCACCAACATATGAATCAGCTTCACATTGTTGCCCACACGTAAGCACAAAACTTTCCAAGTCAGGCCACCGGCTCTCAATCTTCCTGTTAAATTACTTACCGCTTCTCAAAGTTGCAAGTAAAGTGTCCAGGATGATGTATCGTTGGGAGCTAAATATTAATCTGTTGGTAACTTGGCCCGTGGGAAAGTGAGGGAATAATCTAAGGTAAGTTAAGTTTAAGTGAGCTTTTATCAAGTGTTTCACTTGACTTTTAAAGTGAAATCAGATTGTAAAATTATTTTGCCTTAATTAATAAGTATCACGTTGGGAAAACTAGTGGAACCTTCGGCTTGAACAGTTTCAAAGAATCGTCAGTTCATACAGGGTCAAATCAAATTAGCTAGCGAAACTTGAGGGATATGATGGATACATATATCTACTGTACTACTATCTTTCCATTTTGGTTTATCATGTTTAGTTATTGGTACCCACCATGGCCGCGAAGTTTCGCTAGCTAATTTGACCCTGAATGTTCGATTTCCGCACAGTACAAAATCAATATCTATAACATAGCCTATAGTTTCTGGTCTAATTATTTGTGCATCTGAACGTTTTAGAAACTGGCAATGCAATTAGTTCTTGATAACTGATTTAGAAATACAGAAAAATAACATTTTCAATGAAGCTTGCAATGCAATGCACGCACCTCTGATTTTTCGGATTCATGTGCGTATTGTATCACTTGCTTCAAAAACGGCGAAGGAAAGCATCGTGAAGAAACCGGCATGCCTGAGAGATATTTCTCGACGGCATGTGAAGCCAAGTCAGAGGCTCATGGGCGGCATAAAAACTCCGACACCAGGGTGCCTACTCCCTAAGCGAAATCCGTAGTACCGGCCGTAGTTGCGGGCGTTTCGGAGAACGACGCACCCGTAACTACGGATATCGCTTAGAGAGTAGGCCTCAGGTTAGTCACTAACCACCCGAAAAAGAGAACAATAAGATCGCTTTTAGCGATAAGACCGCCCATTGTGTCACCCTATGTAACATTTCTAAATTTATTTCTGTAATTTGTATGGTGTGCATAATAAAGAATATTCTATCTATCTATCTATCTAACAATGTAATGCAATGAATTGCAATTTTAGTTTGTTAGGCATTCTCCTACCTATTATAATATCTTCCAGTATTTTATGAAAAGTTAACAGTACTATTTACCGTTGAAAACTCTACCAATATAATTTGGTAAAAACGATACGCTTACAATTATAGGGATGATCCCTGGGTAGAAAAAAAAGAAATTCTAATTAGTCCGTCAGTCAGATAATAAAAAAATATTAGACACGTATTTTTTGCTTTATCATATTAATAAAAAATTACTTAGATAAAACGCATTTTAGGTTGGGGAGTGGGGGTCGCTACGTCACTAGTATGTATAAAATCTACATACTCGTGACGTCATGGCACATTTTACCGTAATGTATCGCCGTAATCTTTACATTACGTAAAAAAAGAAAAAAATACGTGTCCAATATATTTTTATAATCTCAAAGATGGACTAAAAAAATTGTTTTGTCATCATCCCTTTTGCAAGACTTTTATGGCATCTTAACAAAGTCTTTCCCAAAAAATAAAGTTCAGAAACAACAGAACACTAAAAATGCAAGCACCTTTTATACTCTTACCTTTTGTTACTAAAGTTAAGAAAACCGCTTTGTCTAACCCAGCTTTACTTACTTACTGCGCTGTGACAGTCACAGTGTAGAAAATAACACAGAAGTACAACTTAGTAACTATACCACAAAAGAAAGTAGCAAGATCATTTTAAAAGTGATAGTGAATATGCCTGATTGCCCGTTCCTGGAGCACTGGACTCGTATGCACAGTTGCAGGTCTGGGGCACTGGACCCATATGCACAGCTGCAGGTCTGGGGCACTGGACCCGTATGCACAGCTGCAGGTCTGGTGCAGCAGGAAGCGGACTTAGTTATAGGTTCTTCAATTAGTTTCATTTTTATTTTATTTTATTTTTGTTTTAGTTTCATTTTGTTTTATTTATTTTAATGTGAAATGTTACTAACATAGTTTTATAAGTATTACTAACAACAATATCAATAATTTGTGTCGGATTTAAATAAATAATAAAATAAAAATATTCTTCAACTAGTCTTTTTTTGTAGTTTCTTAAGACCAGTGCCAGCTGTAGCCAGCGCAATTTAAATTTTCTTATTTAAAAAAAAAAAATTGTGTTGATCGAAATGTGATTCGCGACCGAATCAATAAAATCATCAATGCAACTCTCTAATTTCAGATTGCCCTATTGAATGACTATTTCATGAAATCATGAGATTTAAGGCCACTTCGCGGGCTACCTTAGCGTCCCCCTTAAAAGCTGATCATTAAAAGTCGCTTATTGTAGCCTTAATAGTTTTAATACGGAGGACATCCATGAGGATTTTCCAATTAAAAAAAAAAAAAGAAAAAAGTTAGGTTAGGTTCACCCACAGCTCTTGAACGCGATTTAGAATGTGCCAATTTATAAGTCATTTATTTCATTAAAAATACGGTGATATAAGGTGTATATAAAGTGATAGAATAGAATATTCTTTATTATGTACACCATAAAAAATACAGATAAAAATGTAGTCAGTGAACGTGATGATATTATAGAAGCTTAACAAATAAAAAAACATTATATTAATATTTAAAATTCATTACGCATTTTAAGTATATAATTTTATGTAAATAATTCAGTACCAATAAATTAAATGACTAGACCTTTTGTCCTTCCTAAATGCATCGTTGTATACAAACTTAGCAATTCAAAGATGTTAGTTAACGTCTCAAGTTTGGATGGTCCTTCGAAAATTTCTCGCGGATGACCATTTCAATGAGAGCGGTGTTGAAAATTTATGATTGACCTACTTTTCGGGTAGCTACGTTTCTGTTACTGTACTTTCATTATCCTGGAATTGTTATAGGGAACGCCATCTGGGCGTTTTGAGGGTGAATAAAAGAGAATTTCATTTGAAAGCTTTTGCATATTTTCTTTGGTTACAATGTGGCATGGGCATTGACGCTTCCACCAGTGGCTGGGCAACCCCGCTGCCACCTTGCTGAGTGGTTAATATTTCAATAATGCATTCGGAGCTATTATTCACTGATATCGGTGAAGGTTTTTTTTATTAGAGGGGTACTTCCTCCAAAAAGGGGTGAAAATGGGGTTATTGGATATCTCCGCCTCATGAGATCCGATTTCGACGGTTCTATTTTTATTTGAAAATTATTTAAAACGAGTTTTAAATAACTTTAGTGGTATATTAATTGGTGCAAAAAAGTTTCGTGCCCGCGAGTTCTACTGTTCGCAGAACTACTAGTAGTTCATGCCAATGCGAAGAAAGTAGCTACTTGCCAGGTTGCCAGATTCGAAAGCACAACCTGGTACTTAAATAGCATTAACAGTCAATAAACCTCAGACACAGAGTAACAAAAACACAAACATTAAAACTTATTTATACCAGTAACACAATAATTTAAAAAGCGAACTTTTGAACTGCACTCGTGACCCACACAGTGAATGAGGCGTGAAGTCTAGACGTACCATTTTAGCTGCAATCGATACTAGCAGACTACCCGTTCTATATTTGTTTTTATAAAAGGGAGGGTAACGGAGAGGTCAGCCATTTTTGTTGTGCTAAGGCCCGCTTGCACCACTAATTGCGTTTAGAGCTAAACCAGTTTCAAAAATTGGCCAAATGCAGTCTCGCACACGAGGGGTTCCGTACCACCGTACAAAATTTAACACTATTTTTTATAATTTAGTAAAATAATTGCGTTTCTTGTAAATAAAGTAACAATTAATTGTTTTCTTGTAAATAAAGTAACAATTAATTGTTTTCGTGTAAATAAAGTAACAATTAATTGTTTTCGTGTAAATAAAGTAACAATTAACCCTTTAATTGTTACTTTATTTTTATTATTTATTTATTTTTATTTGTATATATATACTTCATTGTACACCACAACAATACATAATACAATGGGCCGCCTTATCGCTTTCCGCGGGCAACCTTGGAATGGACAGTGATTTGCCTGGACTTAAAGTGGGGCTGTCGTTGGTGCAAATAATAAGTAAACAAAATACTAGAATAGATACACACATAAATACATATCCTAAATAATAGATACATAAATACATACTAAATATATAAAGCAACGACAAAATAAGTGAAGACTATAGATAATTACAGTTACGTGAGCAAGATCACACAAGATATTGTAAAACATTTTCAAAGAGTACAGTAGAGTTGCGAGCGGCTTTAACAGTGGAGTTTCTTTCCCCATTTTTGTCCATACGAAAACTACCTTTTGGAAAGGGTGACTAGAATCAATTCAATTTTTTTTTGTAAATTGTTACGTTAAAAAGTGCCTTTTATGTGCCTAACTGAAATAAATGCTTTGACTTTGACTTTGAACTCAGTAAGTAGTTCTTGTTTTGTTATGTGTTATTTATAATTATAGTATAAAAATTAAGTATAGCTCCTCCTAAGATGAGATACCTAAGACGTATTTTCATATGATAGATATCAAGTTCCCTTCATAAAAACCATAGCGTATTTAATAGAATCAATTTACGAACTACCGTACCAAAAATTAAAGCTCCATTTTTACCGCAACCCGAAACTGTCAGATTAAGTAAAAGTACAAAATACAAGACCATCATAAAATACATGAAAATATGTCACTATTAAAGTACATTAATTTTATAGCGTCAAGAATACGCGTAGAAAAATTAAAAATACACAAAATTAGTAGAATTCCGCGCGAGACTGCGTGTCCAACGTTTGAAGTTGATATTCTATGAATGTGTATGTGTGTGAGAGCTCCTGGGTTGCCAGAGTCATAATTAAAAAATCGTACACTTTATTTTATAAGGCTACAATTGGCTAGTTTTTTTTGTGAAGAAACTACTTATCGCCTGCATTGTCAATTCTCCGTATTTCATTAAGTGTTGATAGTTAATCTGTCAACTTAAAAATCACAAAATCCGTTTTAAAAAAGGATCTTTTCTTACCACTAATTAAGTACACTGCCTATGAAATCCATTAATTTAAGAACAACATAATATTATAAATTAAAGTTGCTATTTGCGTCTGTCTGTGTGACCGCGTTGTTTTTTTATACTGCGCAACAAGTTTTAAATGCGGTTTTCAGTCGTACAAACAGTGAGGAGCACGGGTGCTATAAATAAAACAAAGTTCCTACAAACTATTAAGCATGTGAATAAAGGAGGTGGTAAACATAATGTTTACACCCTCCTGTGGCCATTACGGCACCGTATAACAAGAAATCAAACGCACTTCACACGCATACTAGATCTTTTATGGTCAATTAACATTAATATTTGAGAAGCCTGTAGTTCGTACACGGATTGAATAACGTAGCATTAAAAGTTTGTAATCGCCTAACCATGGCAGTAAATAAAAGGTAAGCTCAAATAAAATGTTATTGTGAATAATTAAACAGAGCTAAAAAAAACTTTACGAAAATCCATAAAATTTGTGTCTAGTTGTAATTTTAATATAACAGCTTTTTTCTAAATGCATATGTATGAAAGTATATGTTTTGTGTAATAAGTTTACTCACAATAAAAAAACTTTGTTTTGAAATTTTTGTCGGTTTGACTGTTTGTTCCGGCTAATCTCCGAAACGCCTGGACCGATTTTGATGGGACTTTCACTGGCAGATAGCTGATGTTATAAAGAGTAACTTTATTTTAGAAAAATAATTAGGGTCCACGCGGGCGAAGCTGCGGGCAGCAACTAGTTATTCATAAGTTTATTATACCGATTCTTTGCTGAAGTTGTCATATACTACAAACATTATTTTAATATAACGTAATTGAAATATTCAATCCTGAAAAGTTACCTACAAAACTACGATGTTTAGAATCCGTACAAAAAACCAAAGCTCCCTTTTCCCTGGCAGCCCCGATGACTCACAGCCCGCCTGTCGCGTGCGACA
The DNA here is from genome assembly GCA_916701695.1 of Agrochola macilenta. Lineage (NCBI taxonomy): Eukaryota > Metazoa > Arthropoda > Insecta > Lepidoptera > Noctuidae > Agrochola > Agrochola macilenta. The sequence continues at coordinate 13,801,115 of OU753578.1, read as the reverse complement.
AGTCACAACGCCTCGCGACAAATGACACGTGTTCAACTATTTCTGTCGCGTCATCGTTGGGCTATTTCGGCCACTCGCCGACCGTTGACGGACAGGGATGCGTAGACGCATCTTATTTTAGTACCGTTTCCATTGCAATAAATACTTCTGCTGTGTATTTTGGCAGGTCAGACGGTTGCAATTTGTCATTTCGGTTTTATTTATATTTTCTCTCGCATATTTGTAGTTGAGATGTTAGTTTTTTTTACGCAGGATGTTAAAAAGTCGAATAGTGATGACAGAAGATTGTTATATTTATGATATTTTTATTTTCTCTCAATGCTCACGACATATTTATAGCCGGGAAAGCGTTACTTACAAAGAACAGCTTTTCTTACGATTGGTAACAGGATACATACCTGAAAAAAATAAGAAAAAAATATATAAATACAACAATATTTTAAGCGTCTCTTTCATAATATAATAAAGAAAAGCCTATATCTTATGAGTACTGAAAGATGAAAAATCGCGCAAGAACTACTTCAAGTTTTCCAATACTTTTATGTCAATCCACTTATTCCCGAATCAGCTAACACAAAAACCATACCATCTTCCGCTCGATTGCTCTAAAACTTAATCACATTCACATCGTATCTAGGCAAAAAACTAGACAGACTGAAAGGAGTCTAAGCTGCGATTTATTCCAGTCTCAGTGAGGATTAACCTGGCGTTTAGCTGCGATACGAGGAAAAAAACGCAAAAAAGACGGTAGGTAAGGCTATCAAGCCAGTAAGCCGGAGGAGTGGGGGAAATGCAACGCTTTTGTTTTATTTTTAGGATTGAAGTCGTACGGAACGGACGTGTGGGTGGTAAAAGATTTACGATGTTAAAATAAGTAGCGTCACCTGTTACGTCGGTTATTTCGTTTTGTTTATTTATTTATGTTTACAGTGCCAGGTTTTATAGGGATATTTCAAATTTTATAACTTTATTATACTAGAGTAGTACTTGAATAAATTATACATTAGATGCGTATGTTTACAGAACCAAGTTATATAAGTGGGTAGATAAAAATATAGTTTAAAAGCAGGCTTTTTTAACCGATCTTTTTACGAAATATACAATAAACTTTTTACGCAAAAAGTACTGAAAAACTTTCCCCAACTGAACCGAATCATCTAAAAACCCAGACTTACAACTTTCATCTCTAAAAAAGCTCCGTACCTAGGAAGACAGCTTTAAATTTTCAAGCACATCCGAGGCTGTCCCTACATTTGGGGTTGCATTTTTGATACCACCCTCCAGATAGGGCTTAAGGGGGGAGGGGGGAGCAGTAAGTTCCTTTGTACAGGTAGATAACAAGAAGTGAACACAACAAAGAGATTTCGTTAGAGTTTTCTTGTAGAGATTTAGGAGAACGCATTTGTTTTTTACAGAACATAGAAGACACATTTTATTTAAAATATGCTTATGTTTTTTTACGTATTTATGTGATCTTCCTGGAGGAGCTCGTGGCTAAGTAATAACAGCCGCTCGGGTCCATCCATCAGGTTAAGCTACGCTTGCCGGGGTTGGTTCGTGGATGGGTGACCATCTTTACATACCGAGACTCCTCTGTGCCTCAGAAAGCACGCTAAGCCGTTGGTCCCGGCTGTCATTCGTGGGTCTTTGACAGGCGTTACGGATCGTCAGAAGCCCGAAAATCTGACAACCAGTCTCACCAAGGGGTATCGTATTACCCAGTTACTGGGTTGTAGAGGTCAGATAGGCAGTCGCTCCATGTAAAATACTGGTATTCAGCTGCATTCGGTTAGACTGGAAGCCGACCCCAACATAGTTGGGAAAAGGCTAGGCAGATAGATTGATGTGATCTTCCTGTGCGAGTAATATCTATATCTATATATATATTTCCAACTTCGACTTCCGTTGCCTAGCAGCCAACAAAGCAAACCTAAATAGTCTTTGACAGTACGTTAAGATTGCGACGTGAGAAATTTGGTAACATTTTTGAATAAGTGTTATGATTTTTGGATTTTCAATATTATTAAAAATATATGCTTTTGTTTTTTTACTTATTTATGTGATCTTCCTGTGCGAGTCTCAATATTCATTCAGTTCGTCAGTCATAGTCATTTTCTTTCAATTGTTTTCTTTGTAAGTAGAATAGATTTAAAGAGTCAGAAATTGAATAAAGCAGCATGGTAGCTATGTATATTGAAGGTGGCAATTAGAGTACCTGGGTTTTCTGATCCTAAAATGAGGAAACCCAGCATTAGATGCATAGAGGTATGAGGTACAGGACGTATACTTCACTCATCTTCCATAGAAAAGGAAGGATCCTCCGACCAGATGGGTGTCTTGTCTTGTGGGCTACTGCCCGACGATTAATGTCGGGGCGTTGTATATATGCTAGTCGGGCGGTAACCTCTGCTTGCACGATTCAGGATTTAACGTGACGTCAGTGAGATGCGTAGTTCGCGTGTGGCGTTGTAGATGCCGCCGCCACAGACGCAATATAGTACTCCATCTGGAGATTATTTGAAGATAGCAGTTAACGTGAGAACCAACTGTTCATGTTCAAAAGTTCATGTAACATTCATTGGTGAATTAATTCAATAAATAAAAATGCCTCGTCTGCAATTTCACCGTCACTCTCAGAATGAGGTAGTAATGCTTTTCCAGTTGAAATATTTCTCTAAAAGCTCTATTACGATTAAAATCAAAAGTCACAAAACGTTCAAATAAGGCTGAGAGTTGATCAGCACTTTTTGAACGTCAAAATTACATAAAACAGACCCCAAACGCGCCCTTCACCACTTCCTAGTGCTTTAGCTGGGAAGAAGAAGCGGCGCAACAAACTCCCCAGCAGCACAGCTGTCTGTTCACTTAGAAGAACTTGATTTTACGAATGTATTACGTCTTGAAACTTGCTCACTTTTCGAACTTCATTTCTATCTCATTTTCTCACAGTTACCTAGATATAACTGTCTCTGATGTTGATACTAATTAATTACCACTCTCTTCCAATTTGTTTCTAAAACATTTTAGCATGATTACAAGTCTGCTTAATTTAATATAAGCTGAATGTTAGCTATGATTTTCATTTCTATTTCAATCTTAGTTTGATTAAATATCTTAATGTAATAGATTTCGTTAATAATCTTCTTCTTTTCGTGTGGTTACTGACTAACTTGGTGTCAGAGTTTTAAAGCCGCCCATGGGCCTCTGACTTGGCTGCACGTGACATCGAGAAAAATCTCTCAGGCATGCCGGTTTCCTCACGATGTTATAAAAAAAAGGCACGCACCTCTGACTTTTCGGATTCATCTGCGTATTGTATAATTATCACTTGCCAATTATAACGGTGAAGGAAAAACATCGTGAGGAAACCGGCGTGCCTGAGAGATTTTTCTCGATACCCACAATGCAGAAAGAGAAAAAACTTAACAAAGAAGAAAAAACACAACTCCCTTATTACTAAAGATAAAGAAGCCACAAGAAACATCTAAAACTCAACATAAATCTTGCTTCAAACGCAGCACGTATAGTAAAAACTTGTAAAAACTACTATAAACATACAAACACGAGTAGTTTCTGTTGGTTGTTAACTTGAAGACTCGGAGCCCTGCATAATAAAACGCACACGCAATCTCGTACAGAACCACGCGGTTGTGTTAAGGGACGTCCCTAGAGGTATTGGGTGTGGTGCCACTGACGGCGCGTAGCGATAAGAACTTCAGACGGCCCATACAGGATTCTCAAGGAAAAATTTTCTAACAGATTTTGTCAAAATGTTTTTTATTATACCAACATAGATTGGCAACGACGCAGGTGTGGTATACGTATATACATGTGAGAAACTTGTTTCAAGTACTAAGTCCACTTCTTCTTGGGGCTAAATTCACAGATCGTACTTTGACTTTGCTAAGTAAAGTAAGCGTTACTTGGCAACGACGCAGTGTGGTCTACATGTGACAAACTTGTTTCAAGTACCAAGTCCACTTCTTCTTGGGGCTAAATTCACAGACCGTACTTTAACTTTACTTTGCTAAGTAAGCGTTGCAAACGATTGTGAACCTTTTTCTGTTTTTTATATTATCATACTTATTCGTAGAAGCGAATGCGAAAGCGATTACGGTCGTATTAATCATTTGAATTACGCGGGCTACCGTGACGGTTTCGCCTTAAGAGCGTTTATTCTGAAGGTGGGCAACGTCGCAAATAGATGTCAAATATTTCACTGTTTTGATTAATTTTGCAATATTACTGTGTGGAAATAAAAAATGTGGCTAACTAACGAACTAGAATATTGATTATGAAATGCAATAATTAATATGGTAACACCGAATGTTTAGTTTAAAATGTAATAAAACTGTTTGGAAACTTTCCAAATGCGTTTTTTACACCTAAAAAGGCTACAACATCAAATTCAATGTTATAATTGCAATTCATTATTAATATTCTAGTTCGCTAGTTAGCCACATTTCTTATTTCTATTCAGTAATATTGCTATAAGAATCAAAACAGATAAATATTTGACAGTTATTTGCACCGTTGCCAACTTTTAGGATAAACCCTCTTAAAGTTATAAAAATCATTAGTATGAGACGCCTACCTACTTAGCAAAGACAAAGTGCAGTCTCTGAATCTTGCCCTTAGTGCGTCGATGGCAAATATACCTAGTTATAATTCTTGAAGTAATTTTGTGATCCACTTACAGTCCTTTCTTTACAGCACCAGGGTTCTTGCCGATGCCTTGCTAACAACGTGTATATTGCTGTATTTTATAAACCAATAACTTAACAAAAGTATTATAATTATCAAATCAACAGTGAAAAGTAACCCTTAATGTCGACTTTGGTCAATAAAAAAAAATCTTATACTATAGAGGTGAGGAACAGTGAGTAAAGTTCACTCATCCTCTATAAAAAAGTGAGGATCCTTCGTTCGATGTTGTGTCTGGTGGGCAACTGCCCCACGATTGATGACTGGACGTTGTATTCGTCGCTAGGTAAACCATGCTTGCGCGATGCAGGATTTTACGTGACCTCACTGTGATGCGTAGTTCGCAAGTGGCGATGTAGATGATGCCGCCACAATACTGGTAAACAATTTTATAATAAAATAGACCTAAATAGCAGAACCTAAAACTATCATTCATTTAAAGCTAATTCTGTGGCTACAGCTGTCAGTCAGTACCTTCAAACAAGAATAGCAGTAAAACAACAGCCTTTAATTTATTTACAGCAAACCCTTAAAATTTATTCACTTTGCATAACGTATTACCTATCGAGCTTGTGGTTTGAAGGTCTTCAGGGTAACGGGTGCTGTTAGTCGTTACGGTTTTCAGTTCATTAAAATTGTATGGTACAAGAATGTTGGGATTTTGCTTTACCTAAGTAGCAACGGTAAATGTTTTCATAGGCAGTGAAAGCCTAAGTGCTCGGCGACACGACGCCGCCGTCACCGCGCCGCCACCGCGCCACCGCTACGCCTCTAAGCTGTGTATATACAACGTTGCCGCGCCGCCAACGCGCCGTTAGGATTGTTTAAACTGTTTGTTTTATTCCATCACAGGCCTCTTGCAAAAATGTACGCGCTTTATAAGTGATATGGCAAAATCAAGCGGAGACGGCATGGCGACGGAGCGGCGACGGCACGGGGCGTGGCGGCGGCGGCGGCGCGGCTGCGGTGCCGTGTATACGCGCCCTTATTGTGTTCACAATATGAATAGATCTACGCGGAACGTTATGCCAAGAAACTTGATTGTTGTGCAGATTGACAACCAAGCCGTCAATTTGCCGTGTATTTGAATATTAATATTATATTTTTTTTTTATTATAATATTAGTATTTGCTATATTTGAATGACCAAAAATTTTATTTACATTAATTATCACATTAAATATAAGATTTTTCTTAAGTGAAATATTGCCGTCCTATCAGGCTTACGTGCAAGGGAACTGCGAAACCGATTGCCAAACCGATCTTAAAATTTTGAATAAATTTCTTAATTCCTCCGTATCTATCAACCCACCCGACCTCACCTACTGTAGCAATTTCAAACAAACTCGCTAACACTTAGACCCAACCCAACTCATCTTTACAATCCCAGAGGCTCTAGCATTAATGTTTGACGAGGGCGCCAGATCTTTAAGTCACGTAATTAATTCCAGATTCAAATTATGCGTAAAATAAGGGTGTGTTTCGGTTGTGTATCGATTAAAAGAGAAAATTTGAGTTTGATGAGAAGTAGTAGGTATGTTCACGGAATTAAAAAGATTATTTGCACAGAGCTAAAAAGTTAGTATTTTCCGACTGAAAATAACAGATTATATTTTGCGAAAGGTAACATGGTTTTAGCCCGCGATACGAGTCGGGAACTTTTCTTTTACCCTAATTACGTAATACACGATCAATCAGAATCTGAATCGTTTTGGAACAGATTGCTCCATTGCTTTATAAGTATGAAAAACAAATCTGCTCAACAACGTTAATAACGCAATGAATGTTGTTGAACTGTCAAAATGAAACAGATTAGTCGTAATCTTTAACGAAAATGTGTTACGTTATTAGATAGCTGTTCCTATTTCAATTTTTAATTCATCGTGGTTATGCAGTACGGGAGAGACCAGAAATAGCTTTCATGTTGACAGTTATCAATATATTGACTGCATCGAATGTTTCAGACTTGTCTTCTCAATAACTGTCAAAGCAACACTATTCAACAATACCTATATAAAAATCAATTGCCGTGCATTGGTCTCGCAAAAACTCGAAAATGCCTCGACCGATATGAATTTTTTTTTGCCGGAATCCTGGGCTGGTTTAGGAAAAATAAAATTATGAAAAACCACAACAGCCAAAAAATCGAAATCGACATTTTGACAGGATAATGTGTGACGAGAATTATGATAAATGATATTTCTTTTGTAAATTGGTTAGTAAATATTTTATGGTTTTCGATTTTAACAATAACAACATTGTTGCATAGATTTACAGTAGTAGCACCTATCCTCGTGCAGTTATCGCACCCCCAGTGCGATAAACGCGTAAGTAAGAATACGTCACTTTTTTTTAATTGCAGTTTCGTATAGTGCAGATAAAGATACACAATGCTCAAATTTGTCCGTTAAGATCTGAGGAAAAATGAAGCCATTATACTAAAAAAGACATTTTACACCGCTAAAATATATTTTACCTGGAGGCTTAACATTACTTACAAATAAAGATTTATTCGAAGATATTATATTTATTTATTCGAGAGAAAGGCGTAAGTAGTGTTTACCCTCTGAATTTTATCATGGTCCATAACCACGAGCAGTTACAGTGTACAAATAAACTGAGAACAAAAATAAATTGAGAATTTGTCCTAATTAAATAAGGAAAACGTGTGTAAAACTTAAAATATGAATTATTCTATAAACACGAAAATTTGAGGTATCTGAAATATTGTTGAAAAAAAGCTTGATTTTTTTACTGTTTAATGGTATATAACAAAATATCATAAGATGAAATGCTAAATAGATATACCAGACCAAACAGTTTTTTTGCTCTCCTGTAAAGTTAGTATATTCTTCTAACGCCTTTGTCGCACTGGGGGTGCGTTATATTTTTTCGGTAGGTTCCTACGGGCATCCCTACCTCTCCATAGGTACTCAATCACACCCTACATAATAGTAAAACAAAGCAAGATTCCGATTTATTATCTTACCCAACACCTTATCGGCTCGGGAAGCCTACTAAATATTGATACAGTCATAAATACAGAATAGATCTATGCTAGACTACAAAATGTATAATAATGCTGTATGTATGTACTATCGAAGAACTTCATATCTAAGCAGTTTGAAAACAAAATCCCGTGAACGCAATGAACACATCTGTTACCGCCCCGGTTCTATGGCGGCTGAGCGCTGCAAGCAGAAATAGTCCTTACGGTGTATAGATATTTCTTCTATGGTACATAACATCTCATCACACCTTGATTCCCCGAGGGGTTGGGCAGAGGTGTACCTATAGTACAGACCTACATTTCACCAGTTGTGTTTAAGAGGACTACAGGACCTAAACGTGCCTAAACGCAAGTTTCATAATGCCTAAAAGTATATGATCCGCTGCAGTAAAAAAAAATCAGAAAAAAATATGATACTCTTCAGGATATATGCTAGTAAGATAGTAAGTTGAAAACATACAATACAACTAATTTGTTACGATGGAAATAAATCACGAAAATTTCTTTTAACGATTAAAAATTATATTAATATCCATGCAATCATTCTGCTTTTTTTGTCAGATTATTTTACAAACAACATATTACCATTATAGATTTTTTGTAATTTGCTGCTTTAAATTTTGTAATTGCTTCATATTTTGCAATAAATTACCAGCGTTGTGTCATCGCGCTTCTCTTTCTTTTCTATGCAGTCCGACAGTGACCGCGCTTTAGCGGTTGTCAGCCTCTTAAGTCTCATGTAATAGAGAGCGAGTCTATTGCCATACATACAAGTCGGGAAATAAAAAGGTTACAGAGCACCTTTAGTTAAATTTTTATTTCCACCGTGGAAAAGACCTCATTTTCTGACATTATAAATTAAAAAGACAGGTCGAAAAGGAGAACTAAGTACTTGAATATTATATCACGTTTAGAAAGAGAGGTAAGTTAGATCAAATATATTTTGGTTTCTTTCTATATGAGTCCTTGTTCACTATGGGAGGGCGTGCGGTCGTGGGATCGGCCGCACTCGGTGATGGGGCCCACTAAGCATGGCGGCTGATACAGTCGGGGGTGCGACGAATGTACTATCGAAGAAATTCATATCTAACCACAGTAAGAACTATTCTTGCTTGCAGCGTTCGGCGACTATAGATCCGGACTGGTAAAAGATGTGGTCATCGTGTTCACGGGATTTTGTTTTTGAAACTCGTTCGATATGAATTTCTTTGATGGTACAAGTATCTCCCGTTCCCCCGACTCATGGTAGTAGTACGAAGAGTGGGGTTTTAGTCCTCATAACCCTCCGTTCTCCCAAGACAGAGAGTATCCGTGAGGATTTCCACACAGAAAAAAAAGGTCCTTGTTCGCAACAAAGGAAAGAAAACCTACTAAATATTAGCCCCCACATAAATACTGTATAGCGGCTGTTACAAATAGTTCATGCTGTATTATTCGCTGGTCTCTAGCGCGGCCGGCTAACGAATCGGAATAAAGCATCCTTTTATATTATTTAGGGGTAGTCCGCGGTCTGGAGGAATGAGGGAGTTTAGAGGGTACGATACGTCTTGGATACGATGTGCGTAGTCGTAAATCCACGTCGTTTTATTTTTAACTTGCTGTTGCCCGTCTGCGTCGACTTCTTCTGCGATCCAGGATGAAAAGTAGCCTATTTCATTCTCCAGGTCATTGTCTACCCATATGCCAAATTTCATCCAAATCCGTTGAGCCGTTTTAGCGTGAATTTGTAACAAGAAGAAAAACTCACGCATTTATAATATTAGTTAGGATAATTAGGATTCACGTGCACACAGAAACCTCTGAATAAAGAGCATACAGGGAGGAAAAACACTAAGGAATTACTTAATATTTTAAAGAAATATTTTCCAGCAAATTTTTCTTTATAAGTTGTTGGTTTGCCTTGCTTAATATACAGGGTGTCCAGTAAATAGCACGACATACTGCAGGGGGTGATAGCTTGGGTCACTACCTATCAATACAACACAATATATGTTCAGCAAAATCTTACGGATTTACAGTTTTACAAAATTTTCCGAAATATCGAAAAATCTCTACCTTGAAACAGATTTTTAAGTATCTCTATATATCTGTTTCAAGGTAGAGATTTTTCGGTATTTCGGAAAATTGTAAAACTGTAAATCCGTAAGATTTTGCTGAACATATATTGTGTTGTATTGATAGGTAGTGACCCTAGCTATCACCCCCTGCAGTATGTCGTGCTATTTACTGGACACCCTGTATAAATACATTATTCTCAAGGAATGGTGTAAAAGTGACCATAACCGTTCCGACTGGCTTTAAAACAACCTAATTAAGCATGAGCGTGTACTACGAAATCGTAAAAATATGAATACAGGTGTAGCATAGTGCTTTAACGAATGCTGCTTCACGGTATTTTATAAAATTCCCAGAACTAATGGCCATCTGCCCAGTCGTATGCCATAAAGCGGCCAGTTCAAACCGCACGACTGAACAAATTATTATTAAACACACAATACACACTTTTCTCGGGCGCGGGCGGTCGTTAAATAAATTAGACACCACCCTGTAGGGTAGCTACCGGCACACCGGTGGGTGCTTCTGCATTTTTTAGTACTAAAAATGGTATAGGAAGGAAGTGTTCTGGTAGTAAACACAAGGGAATTTATGTGTAAAACTGTTAATGGAGTAGACACCTATAAAAGCGACAAAAACAGTTTCAATTTCTGGTGGAAAGTAAGGGAACTTAATACAGAAAATTTATTACCTACCTAGTGAGAGCCTAGTCGGACTGCCAAGTCATAGGTCTCGAGTTCAAACCCGAGGCACGCACCTCTGACTTTTCAGATTCAATATTTATGCTCAGTAGTTTCGGAAATAAGGGGGAGGTAATGGTCAATTTTCATCTATTTTCTAGTATCTAAAGTATTTATATTAAAATTATAAAAACAAAACATAACAAGCCCTTTCATTTGATAGGTCACTCGGTAGTTCGTAAAACTTTTTTATTAAATTTTCCAATTTGCCCCCGAAAACTGACCCCCATCAAAAATCATTTATCTACGTTACACGTCCGTGTTTGGGTCACAGAAATTCATGTGTACCAAATTGCAACTACAGTGGTCCAATAATGTGTACCAAATTGCAACTAAATTGGTCCAATAATGTGTACCAAATTGCAACTAAATTGGTCGAATAGATTCGGAGTAAATTGGCTGTGACAGACGGATAGACACCCAGCCAGACACACGAGTGATCCTATCATGGTTCCGTTTTTTCCTTTTGAGGTACGGAACCCTAAAAAAACCAGCTCAGTATTAAATCCCTCATTTCTTCGTGAAAATGTAGGTAAAGCTGAATTTATACAGAACAGATCAGCAAAGTCTTTCACACATCAGTAATCAGTCCCAAAAAATTTCTTCTCCAAATTAATTACAGTCTTGATCAATGGATCTTGGACTGACTGTTCGGGAAACTTTAGTCCTATTGTCAGTCGCCCCTTTATGCCATCCTGTAATATATTACACGTTAATGCCCGCTAATGGGCACACGGCTCAATGGGCTGGATGGATATATCATACATATGTATTGGGGTATCCTTGTAAGATTTGTATTCGGACAGCTAAAGACTTGGTACACAAAATGAGATACTCGGGGGATTTTCGTAGGTACTATCAAAGAGTTTCATATCTATACACTGTAAGGACTATTTCTACTTGCAGCGCTCGGCCGCTATAGAAATCTCTTCAACCAATAATATCGCAGCATCAGATTTTTGATGAGTCCCAATTTGGGACTTTTAATTTGGGAATTAAAAGCTTTCTAATATTTGTTTCTTTTGTTCTATTCCTAGTGGTCGAAAAAGGGTCAGACATCTGTGATCATTGTGTGAAACAGATGTGGTCATCGTGTTCACGGGATTTTGCTTAGATATGAAATTCTTCGATAGTACACCGCAAAATCTTCCTAAACCGAAACCCACGTACCAAAAAAAAACTCGTAAGTTCAATTCGATGAACTAAGAATGGTAACGCGTGTGATGGACACCAGGAAACGAGTTCGTTTTACTAGTGATTGATTGTTGGCGAGACTCGGCGTTTGTCTCGGGCATCCAATGAACGCAATCAGTTTGGGTGAAGTGCAAGTTAAAGGAGAGAGCGGGAATGGTTTTTTTCGAAGAGTTTTTAGAGAAGAACGGGCTAGGAAGCAGTGAAGACAAGGCAGCTTTGGGGTCAGGGTTAACAAAACCCTGACCCCAAAGCTGCCTTGTCTTCCATGACGGCAAAAAACTATATTTTTTTTAAGTGTTGATTTTTTTAAAGAACATCGTATCACTATCGGCTATTGGTTGCTCTAGCTGCTACATAGTAGCAGTGAGGGCCTAGTGGTGTGACCGTCGAACTGCCAAGTCATAGCTTTAGTTCGAACCCAAGGCACGCACCTCTGACTTTTCGGATTCATGTGCGTATTGTATAATTATCACTTGCTTCAAAAACGGTGAAGGAAAACATTGTGAGGAAACCGGCATGCCTGAGAGATATTTCTCGACGACCTGTGAAGCCAAGTCAGAAGCCCATGGGGGCGGCTTTAAAAAAATGTCTGACACCAGGTTAGTCACTAACCGCACGAAAAGCAGAATAAGTTGCTACATAGTACTTAGACTTACTATGTGCATAATTTTACTAACAATGACAATATTGAGTTAGATTTTGGACGTATTTAATGATGATGTTGGGCCCATCTAACACAAAGGCTCAAAAACTCAATATTTCGAGTTGTGCCCTTATATTACTAAGGGTGCGATATATTTGTGATCACGTTCTCGAAAACGGCTCTAACGATTTCGATGAAAGTTGCAATTTAGGGGTTAACGAGGGCGAAAAATCGCAGAGCTCGGTCGCCCAAAGTTTAGAACAAGATGGCTACATATCTTAGAATAATGACACGGCAGCATGGAATTAGAAAGTACCTGCTATCATGGCAGCATGGAATTACTATGTACTTTAGGTACATGGAATTAGTATGAACTATCCTATACTATTAAAATGAGCATTCTCTATTTTCACCAGAGCAGAGCTCGCTCGCCCAGGTACTTCAATTAAATCATCATCAATCCTATCGCCCATAACTTGCACCTCACATACCAATGGGCTGTTTCTCGTCGTTGTCAAAAATAGTAGCTGGTTTAATTGTGAACTATTTTCGTCCGAGCCCGTTTGATACGCACTCGATACACAATTACACTTAACGAACGCTCTCACTTTTATCGACGCACGATTTACTGCCTGATTTCTGTTGTATTATTGTGATTATATTTTGTTTTTTAACATGTTGTGTTTAATTATAACTATGTTGTTTTATGTTACCGAGGGGTAATCAAGCTTACCCCACTTGAACGCCACTTGAGGTATAGCATGTGTGCGAGGGAGAGGCAAGATTCGCGCCCTCGCGCCCCTAATCGCCGCAGGAGACGTCCCGGGCGTCGAGAGTCGCGCGCCGACTTCCGGCCACCGTAGGCGCGGGCTTGCGGACGGTGAGCAATGGGTATAGCTCGCTGTCCGATTAGAACCAGGCCCGGGTCAACGGCGCGTTGTGTGCCACGCGCCCCTCAAAGAGATGTCAGCACCAACTGACGGGGTCCGTAAGGGCCACTGCCTGCCGGGGTTGCGAGTTTGTCCGAAAAGGATATCGCGGCCTTTGAGTGTGAAAAGTTTAAATAAATAAATAAATCAATGCCTGGATGCCAAGGCTTGTATAGTACGTTTCTCAAATAATACGCGGAAATTAAAACTAAGTAAATTGATTATAAATTCCAGAATCAATGAAGAACAATGATAATTTTTCGAGCGCCAATATGTTCATTTGTTTCTTTTGCAAGCCCAATCGAAATAATGTTGAAGTGAAACTTCTGTAGGTATGTGTAAATGTCACTGAACTCCTTCTAAACGCCGGACCTATTTTGATGACATGGATGGTTTAGATTCACAATTGGATCAGATAGCTGCAATCGAGTTCTAGGGCAGGACGTCTGTCCGGAATAAAAACATCCATAACTTCCGTAATTTTACTGATTATTCGATACTGTGACGACTGAATTTTAAAACGATGGCTAAGCAAGAATCTAGATAGCCCTATTTATATATTAATAAAAATAAACAAACCCGTAGGTACACAAACATTTCCTCATTTCTCTTTCCTACTCCATCACCAAACCCTGTTCATCATCTATCTATAACCTATTCATTGGAATGGTCTCAGAGTAGGAAAGAGAAATGAGGAAATGTGTGTGTACCTACGGGTTTGTTTATTTTTATTAATATACCAGGAATTGACTGCCTGATTACCTGGAATTTGCAGGATACCGTTATTCTGCAAATTCCAGGTGATGCTGCAGCATCAGTTCAAGGTAACTATCTTCTTCTAATATCATTGAAGTAACAGAATACCAAATTTCAAATCGATCAGACCTGTGGAAGACGCTCACATCCATTCATCAACTAGAAACGAGCTGATAATATTCAAACGGCTGAACCGATTTTGATAACACATGTCTAAGAACCATCGCTAGAAGCCCTGTTTTCAAATAAAGAAAACCGCATTTAAATCGGTTCACCCGTTTAAGAACTACGGTGCTGCAGACAGACACACACAGCGGTCAAACTTATAACCCCTATTTTTGCGTCGGGGGTTAAAAATACGAGCGGTGCTAGTTGTACCACCTTCTCAGTAATAAAGTTCCAATTTGTGCAAAATGTAAGTCAATTTATAAAAGCATCAACTGGCTCCGACGTTGTAAAAAGATGCCCATCCATAGATAATTAACATCCGTCTCTCCACTATTGCAATGCTTACTCTAGGATGCATATCCGGTATGGCTCTCAAATCCTTCCTTATCCTAAGGGCACCTTTCATCCTTACCATTACCCGCGCCTCCCGGTCTACGCCTCGATATGCAATAGCCTTTGTAGTCCCATGAAACATGAGGCTTCATGGGCTAGTGCAAATCTTGGGGTTCATTCGATTTATCGAGTCTGGTTAAACCACGCTGGGATCGGTGCATTTCATTCATTCAGCATTTCTTTTCCTTGTAAACGTAACAGCTAACAGCTGTTACCACATCAATACCACAACCAGCTTAAAAATACCGCAACACCATTTGTCGTGTCGACTTTATAACGAATAGCACTACAACAAATTTTTCTTTATTTTCTTTCTTTACTACAATAGCACGTAGAGGACGACAAATATAAATGTCTTTTTAAACGTACGCTGGCATTTTGTGCACAGAATTGTTACAGAAGGTTGACTCCATACAACTGCGAAACCGCACACATACATAGACACGTTTCACGCACTGCGAGTGCAAGTGCACTCGCGACCGGCATTTGTTTGAGATCGCCGTGCGTACGCGTCTGTGTGCGTACACCTATTTTCGCTCCGTTGTATGGAGCTGAGCTACTGTAGTATACTGTCTCGCGGATTGATTTAGTGGCGAGGAGACACGGTTTAGGTTTTTGTTATTACAAGATTTTCGTGTGACGCGTGTTCTTAATTATGTTATTGTGGAAGTGTGAGTGCGGTCAGGATTGGAATGTGATGTGTTAACGTGTAACGCCGTGGGTTAGGTTCGGTTTGTGTATTTCAGAGCTGCTGAAATATTAACTCACTGTTGTGTCGGATATTATAAAATACTTTGAGCTGTTGCAGTTTATTTTATTTTATTATTATAACAACACCTTCAATGTATCTTTACAGGTTGCCCTAATGCGATAGTTGAGTCTACATATGTACAATAATGGTTCACGATTCAATCGTAACATAACATATTATCTCGCCTTGTTTCCCCGATGGGTGAGTACAGGTGTACCTGTAGCAGGTACCCCCACATTTCGCCAGTTATGTTTAAGTCACATGTAACAGGGGGCGAGCCTATTGCCACCAACTGGGCACAAATCCAGACTCCAGGCTGTTACTGAGAAATTTCAGATAGAAAAAACCAAATAACCCGTTGCCCGACCCGGGAATCGAACCCAGGTCCTCATGCTCAGAAGCGCTTGACCGTCGTGTTAGAGTCGCTCCAGGTAAAATACTGGTATTCAGCTGTATCCGGTAAGACTGGAAGCCGACCCATGATTTTTTCACTATTGCCTGTGTGCGTTAATAAAAAAAATGGACTTTTAATAAATCTTCAGTTGAATTACAGAAGTCAAGTTTTTTATTTTTTATTAGTAGTTACGCAACGGTTATATCTATAACAAACTTAAGCCCGTAGAGTTTTCATTTAAATAATCCCGAAGCACTAGGAAAGTTCCAGAACCGTAAAATTATACTAAAACCGTAGCTAACACTACAATACATATCACACAACACACGAACTTGTCCGAAGCCACGCGAGCGTCGCTCCGTGACATTAGCGGACGCTCTTGTGAGGTCAAGTCACAGACGGAGGCGGCAGCGGATGAATAGTAAATCAACTTGAACTGTCAAGCCTTTTCCCAACTATGTTGGAGTCGGCTTCCAATCTAACCAGATTCAGCTGAATACCACTGTTTTACATGACGCGACTGCCCATCTGACCTCCACCACCCAGTTACTGGGTAACGCGATACCCCTTTGGAAAGACTGGTTTTCAGACTTTCGGGCTTCTGACTACCCGTAACTACTGTTATAGATATGTGTATGACTGTCAATTTTATTTATTACGGCGTTTTCTGCTAATTATTATAGCTTCGGTGTCTTAAGGAAGCAGTCACACAGTAACTGCTGTCCAAATACAGAGGGTTTTTTGACACCTAGATGTCAAATACTGGCGAAAATGACAGATTTTCATGACGGCCGTTGAAACAGCTTTCCTAGGTACTCAAATTTAAGGATGGCATGTAGGAATATATTAATGACGCTTCACTAGTCTCGCGGAATCAAAGCGAAAATTTACTAATGCTTTCGCAGACACTGAACGAGACACGATATAAATTTTATTGTTATGACGTCTATTAGCGTTTACCGTCCGCGGAAGCGTAAAGGTGCCAGACAAGCGCGACGCGACTTTGGTGGAACAATGTGAAAACTTCACGGAAATTATTCTACCGGTGTCGCGTCGCGCCTGTCTGTACGAGCCTTCAAGTCGCTATCTCCTATACTTTAAACCAGCTCAACGATAAGCTGCACGTTTATTGTGCTTCAAGACAGGGTTCGGATGGGATTTCAAGATTCACGCTGCATTGCCTCCTTTTATAAAAACATATACTGTGCACTCGAGTCACACTGCATCGCCTTCGCTAAAGCTCCGCTTACACGGGCAATTTTTGTAGTATTTATTGCCCGGCAACAGTTGCTATTGCTTTTTTTTGTCTGGTCTTAATGTTTCGTTCAAATAAATTTTGAGTTGTGTTTAAATTAAGCTGGGCAAAAGCCGGTTTAATTCAAATTTTTTTTAAATTGTTTTTAGTATTATTACCTTTAATTGCTAATACAATCTAATCTAATTGGTAACAGTATACCCCTGATCGTGTTACTCAGTAACTAGGTTGTGTAGGTCTGATAGGTAGTCGCTCCATGTAAAATACTGGTATTCAGCTGCATCCAGTTAGACTGGAAGCCGACTACAACATAGTTGGAGAAAGGCTAGATTGATGACATACCTCTCATTGCTGCATACTATTCTGTTCCAGATGATCCTTATAGTGTGGCGGTATCTCTATTGCAACAATTTTATTGCTGCAGCATCGCTAACCGTACGAAAGGCTGATGTGTCGATTTTTTCTTATTTATTGTTATCTGCATGATTTGCCGTCCTCCCGACAGCAAATAGTTGTTGAAAGAAAACCGGTGGTCTATTTGGTTTAAAACTGTAAAAATGTTCGGGTTTCGGTTTTATGAAACGCCTTTAGAGGACTTCTTCGAAAACATTGATGGATGTTCGATTCGGCACGGAAGCATATCAAATGGTTGTGAACAGCTATATAGATTGGCGTCGTAGTTACTTGCTTCGTATATTCTAGTTGCCCAGAATCGAGCAATTTAAGTTGCCCGTGTAAATGCACCTTAATATATAGTATATATACTGGTTCTATAGCATACTGATGTTGAAATATGTTATATCAGTTTCCTTTGGGGAGTGTTATTCTGAGTTTATATTTGTTAAGTTATAATTTTATTTCTTTAGGTTTTCTCGAGAAAAGTTAGATCCTGTCAGATGAAGCTTTTCTAAGATTGGATTTTCTATTGCCTTATTTTATTTTGGCTGTACTTATTCGTAGTGAAGTTTTTTTTATTAACTTGGTATGCAGTTTGAGATAACTTTAAAAAAAAATAACAAAAACAGTAATATGCTTAAAGAAAACTAGCTTCCGACAACGGCTTCGTGATCTTGAAAGATTTTTTTAAATCGGTTCAGTAATTTTCGAGTTTAATCATTACAAACAAAAATACGCAATATCTTTTCGTCCCACATACCGCAGTGTCTCAAGACGAAAGTCTTTGACCAGTGCGTGTTGCCAGTGATGACTTATGGCACAGAAACGTAGTCGCTCTCAATGGGCCTTATTAGAAGGCTAAAAGTCACCCAAAGGAAAATGGAGAGGGCTATGCTTGGAGTTCCGTAGGAGAACCACGGTAACCGACATAGCCCGAAGAATTGCCAAACTTAAGTGGCAATGGGCAGGGCACATTGCTCGTAGAACAGATGGCCGATGGAGCCGAAAGGTTCTAGAGTGGCGACCGCGTACCGGAAGACGAAGCGTTGGAAGGCCTCCCACAAGATGGACCGATGACCTTGTGAAGGCCGCAGGAATCCGCTGGATGCGGGAAGCACAGAATCGGTCGAAGTGGCGGTGCTTGGGGGAGGCCTATGTTCAGCAGTGGACGTCTTTTGGCTGAAATGATGATGATGAAACAAAAATACAAATCTTGTGTCATTATAATACTAGTGTAGATGATATTATTATTACAGTGCTCAAAACCAGTGCCATTCGCCAATTTTAATTTTACATGTGAGGCATCCAAGAGTAAAGACAGACTCTTCTGAATTAGTCACATATTTAAGTTCCATTAAACACGATTTATTTCTGTATACGTGTCCAAAATTACCTACAATACAATAAAATGGCAAACCGAAGTCTTTAAAACGCAAAATAATACGCAAATAACAATGATCGTAACCGTAACGTATCGTTAATCTGAATTACGGCGTATCATTACAGTCGAATTAATTCGAGCGTTTTATACCATGGAGAAGCTAATAAATGGAGTGCTAGCAATTCCATTTTAGCAAAGAAATGACTGTCATTGAGGGAATTCCGACGTCAAGTGCAACATAGTCAAGAAAAGACACGATATAAATCATACTCCATCAACGCATTAAAATGTGCCTCGCTGTTTATTGGCAGCGTTTAAAAATACAGCAGCAATGTTTGGAGACGGGAATCTCTAATCAATTCCGCGGTGGCAATAAACGATCATAATATTGTCATAATCTCCATCACCACCCTTGCCAAACGCATTAAAAACCACAGAATATTTTGTTACTAGCAAAAAATTGGTTACTACTGGTTTTTACTACTACTACTACCTATTTTCGTAGCCTTTCACCCACTTTGCCAGCACAATGATTACTCCATTGGCACTACTCTGTGTTTTCACCCAACATATCGTAAAAGCAATTGAGTCATATTGGCAACTTTCCGAATACGCGGCCGAAGTGATAATTTTGTCGTTTGTTCCATATAAATTACATTTTACAAACGAGTGTACAACTGCAGGAGCAAGTAGTAAATACGTGAAAAGAAAGAAAGAAAGAAAAGAAAGAAAAATTGTTTATTCTGCACAAACAAAACGCACATTAAAGACAAAAAGACATAAAGTACACACATATAAAAGTAGCCAAAGGCCTCGTATTCAACCAATAAATAAAACTAAAAAAAATAAAAACAATGTTTTTCATTGGTTGATGATGTCAAGGCCATGGCTCAAAGACAATATTGCGTAATTTACTCTATAGTTATTTACGTGCTTATTGTTTGAAAGATAATGCAATACTGAATGAAAAGTTTTGGCGTCAGTGTGTTTTAATTTTTTTCGTGATTCGGCAAGCACGAGTCCCGGCTGTCAATCGTAGATATTGGCAGTTGATACGGGAGCCAGAAGCCCAGAAGTCTGGCAACCAGACCTACCAAGGGGTATCGTGTTACGAAAACTATTTACAAACAAAAAACAACCGACTTCCAAAAAAACACTACAAAGTGGTTTTGAATTTTCGTTTTTGCCACCGACTTCCGAAATTAATGTTATTTTTCACTTTGTACTGTTTTTTTGGAAGTCGGTTGTTTTTTTTGTAGTAGTAGTAGTAATAGTTTTTATTTTTCATTTTTTGGTTGTGATAGATACCTACCCCACACAAATTCGAATATCACTACCTGCTATGTAACTATCAGTGACAGGAACTTATCATATCATCCATAAAGACTAAGTGGGAAAAATACTTATTATTGAACTCAAAAACTATCAAAGCAAAGTAAATAAAATTTATACGCGACCACCTCGAGAGTAGGTACTAACTAAGTAAACAAAATGAAAAGCCCTCTTCCTCTCTCCTACTTTTGCTGTGCCCGACAGGGTCCACAATGATCATATTATTTTGTTAAACCTACCAACTAAGTTCACATGTGGAAGCAATTAATATATTGAATATTCAGTACACCGTTTCAAACAAAAAAAAAAATTTCAAAATCGGAATCGGAGGACATACAAAAAAAAAAACACGCTTCGAACCTCCTCCTTTTTGGAAGTCGATTAAAAATGAAAATCAGAGAATTCGCAATGATAGTCAATGTTTTAGACGAGGAAGAAAACAATGACATGAGACGATCACGACGTTACTGGGTACACACCGCTTTAAAAACTGGCTTATGAACGTCAGAAGCAGTCGCTCCATGTAAAATACTGGTATTCAAATACAATGTCGCCCATGGGCATGTGACAGCCTGTATTTTTCTGAATATTCGTGAAAAATTCTTTAATATTTTTCATGATATGAAATTTTTAATTTTTTGAGTATCGTTTGCCATATCTCCGATGTTCTTGGCTCGATGGATTCTGTTTATTATTTCTAAAAACATATGAGTTATTTTATCCAGTTAACTAACATTTTTTATTAAAATTTGTCGACTATGAAAAAAAAACGTAGGTGAAGAATTAAAAAAAAAAAAAAAACGGCATTTATTTAAAAAACACAAGTGTAAGTCCGTATAAACATATATTTAATATAATATATATAGTTAATTATTTATATAATTTTCTGTAAATTTTCAAGAATATTCAGAAAAATCCGGGCGGCCACATGTCCATGGGCGGCATTTTATATAAAAAATACTACAAAGACATGAGTTCTGCGTTCCATTAATTAATAGCAGTTCGAAAAAAACAAAAACGCAGAACTAACAACGTGACGTTTTACTCTCTCACCAAAAAAAACAAAAACGCAGAACTACCAACGTGACGTTTTACTCTCTCACCAAAAAAACAAAAACGCAGAACTACCAACGTGACGTTTTACTCTCTCACCAAAAAAACAAAAACGCAGAACTACCAGCGTGACTTTTTACTCTCTCACCAAAAAAACTGCACATAGTCCCCCAAATACTCTTAATTATTGAAAGCAATCCCTCTCAACATTAACGCCAGTCAATCGAACTGATTGATTGAACTCAATCAATCACAATTGAGCTGAGAAAGCCATTTTGAAGGAACTAGTGTAAAAAGTTCTGACATTCATTCCAGTCGCGGTGACGAGATGAGTCGACGTTTTCTGACAACTGTGACAAATACTTTAAGGCTAAGCTGTCCTACTTGTCTAAACGACTCAAGTCCTGGATTCTGAGTTCTTTCGATAAATTGTCAATAGCAATCGATTAGACAAAGGTAAGTATTTAATCGAACCTTAAAGATTGAGTTTCCTAAAAAGTGGTATCATCATAAAGCGGCCGTAAAATTACAGGTGTCATGAAAATACATCATTTTTGTTTTAACGTTACGCGCGGTGTTCAAAAACCCTCCTCTATTTTGATTGCCGTCATTATACTGCACCGCTTTCTTGGGAGACCCACGCGTTCATAAACTGTGTCAGACAATGTGTCAATATGGATCTATACCGTTATCGAATAGATAGAAACTCTGGTTAAGGAAATAGCAAATACAGGAAATCGCTATCAGCTGTTTTAATTCCAGAAAATATGACGCCATTTTCAAACCTAAAATTGCCAAAAATGATCTTCAAAATAAATCGCCAATTTTTACTCATTACCATTCCTAATAAGGTTATTTCAGATAAAATATTCCGTAAAAGAAATCTAATAAGAGGAAAGAATTATTAGAATATTAGAAACGTAGCGTTTGGAATCAGCGTGATAAATACGTTTTAATATTCTGAATATATTAGCACCATCGACGAGGAAATTAGATTGCGATGGCTTTTTTATTTTAAATGTATGAGCCTGTGGTTCTCAAAGTGGGACATAAATTTTTGAGATATTGGAAGTTATACCATTAGTTCGGTTTTTCGTTTGGTAAGTTAATAGGATAGATCTTTTATTTTTTAATCTCATTTGGACTCGATCTATTAATGTCTATGGAGCACGAACGTGGGAAGTGGAAATGCATGAAAAAAATAACAAATTTAAACACAAAAACAAACAAACAATTTTTCTTTCTTTTATCTTTTTTTTTCTTTCATGCTATTATGAATGATGTACCTATCTGTAGAATTCTATTGATCCCGTATTTAAGTTGCTAATATCACTAGACTGGCCTCATTACCACACCAAACCTTGCGTGCAGGGACCGTTCAACCTTCAACCTTTTCCCGCCATTCGTGGTGACAAATGGCGGGAAAGGGGTGAACTTGACAGATGACAGTAATAAAAGCAGCTACCTCACTACATCTGTAAATAAAATAGTCTTTACATATCTATTAAATAGATACACTACACTGTCGAATTCTGCAATGCAATAAACGCGAAGAATTGTTAATTGTACCTTCCAAATTGTAAAATGAAACCTAAACCTACTTAATTATGTAAATAAATAATTAGGTTGTGGCACCGAGCTGCTGGAGACGAGTGTTATTTCATAAAATATACGAGTATATATTATATTATTATAAAAACGATTAAAAAATGAACCTCGTGAATAGTAGCGTTCTTTTGTCAACTTTTAACAGCACATTGATTTATACTGGAACATATGAATGGAAATTGCCATTTTTGCATTCAAATATAGCTGTCATTGAGAGGACTATGTTAGGAAGTACTTTTACGAGGACTTATGTGTGTTGCCGTCTAGTGTCTACCTAATATTTATCCTAGAATGTTCTGCCGAAAATCCTAGAATTTGTCCTGGTTTCGATTCCCGGGTCAGGCAAAGGGTTATTGGGTTTTTCCATTCGGAACTTCTCAGTAGCATCCCGGAATCTGGATTTGTGGCCGGTTGATGACAATAGGCTCACCCTTTACACATGGGACTTAAACATAACTGGCAAAATGTGGGTGTAATATAGGTACACTTCTACCTACCTACCTAGAATTTTCAAAAAGAAAAAAGGTAGGTTACAAATACTCAATGAATAAGCCATTTTTACGTAGCAATCCTTTGGAGGTCACCATGAATAATTCGCCCGCAGAAAAGGTGAATCCAAACAAAACATCACCACCACACCAAAACACATTCTGTCTCCAAATCACATACAAAATGCCCCTTATCATACGCACGGCCAATTTAACATCAAATTGGTGACAATAAATATTAAATGGCGGCGCGAGCTCTCGTGACGTCATAGGGGACGCGTGTGACGTCATCTCGGGGGTCATGCGTCTAAAGTTTGAGAACGACTGGAAATACAATGTTGTGATTAAACATGGAGTGGAACGGGGAGCAGGTGCAAAATTAATTGTGAATGAATTTCTTTTTTGTGGGAATTTTAATTGTTAGATTTGTCGGTGGCGATGTTCTGTGTAAATTAGATAATTTAGCCTGAGCTGCTTTTTAACCCCCGATGCAAAAAGAGGGGTATTACTAGGTTTGACCGCTGTGTGTGTGTCTGTCTTTTGTGTCCGTGGCACCGTAACTCTTAAACGGGTAAAGCGATTTGAATGCAGGTTTTCTAGCAATGGTTCTTAGACATGTTTTGACAAAATTCAGGTTAATGGTTCAGCCATTTGAAGATTATCAGTTCTTTTCTAGTTGATGAATGGATGTGAGCGTCTTCCACAGGTCTGATCCATTTGAATATTAGAAGAACATAACAACCTTGAATTGATACTGCACCGTCACCTAGAATTTGCAGGATACCCAACTCCCTTATCAACTTACAGCTCAGGTATCGTGTTTGGGCTCATTGGAATGGTCTCACTGAATAGGTGATAGATGATGAAGAGGGTCTGGTGATGGAGTAGGAAAGAGAAATGAGGAAATGTTGATGTCGGGGGTTTTTTAAATTTTAATGTAATTTCACTTGCGTTTTGGTGATAAAGTGTTCTTGTGTTTCAATGACTTCAAAGAACTAGTATTTTCCTGTCTCAATTGTCGAATTCTTAGTTTTTAAACCAACTGCATTCTGAACTAAGTTTCTATTTAATTTATACTAGAGATAACCTACTAACTCGATAACTATCTTACTGTAAAGGCGTCTTTGTTCTACGTTAAGATAATTACAAGTTAATACAGACACTGACAGCAACAAAGTGCAACAATCAAAGCTATTCTCCACAAATCTCATTATAACACCACACCGACGGCACTAGAGAAGTACCTAATGCCACTTCAACAGTGCCATAAACCAACACAGTCGTTCAAAGACATTTAGTGCCCAGTTAGTGCCAGTGAGACATTGTTGCGTTAATATACAGACATGACTGACATTTAAACTGTTGAGTTTAGAGGTAGGATTATTTAGTAAGGAAGGGAAGGATCTACTTGTACATTTTGACATTCTTATGTGCCTTTTAATGGTCTAAGTACTTGAAATAAATGATTTTAGTTACGACTTTAAAGCTTAAAAGTGGTGCAAATGAGAATCGAGAAGCTGTGAAGAAATCGGTTACTGTTGAGGTATAGGAACAGCTCTGTGTTTTAATTTGGCTGTAAGAATAGACGAAGACCATAAAATAAAGTATAGCTTTTCTGAAAGATGATATGTCTACTATGGCTAGAAAGGCTTAAATACTAATATAACGACTGATAGTGATGCTTGGAAAAAGAATACCTAAGTATGTAACATCAAAGAAGTTCATAACTAACCACTGTAAGGACTATTCTTGTTTGCAGCGCTCGGCGGCTATAGAAACGGGCCGGTAACTGATGTGGCCATCATGTTCACGGGATTTTGTTTTCAAATAGGTTATTTATGAACTTCTTTGATGGTACCTACTATCTTTCAATAATAATCTTTTCTAATAAGTCACAATCAAGAAATGTTATCAACTCATACTCAAACACAAACCATTTATTTCAATTAAACCATAAGGCAATTTTGAATTGTCAAGGAGTCAGTCAGTCAAAGATGAAGCTAGTTGTCCATTCCAAAGCGTAGTAGATACCTATGGAGAAGAACGGGCAAGAAACTCCACGGACACTCTTTTAAATCAAAAATTTGTTACAAAATATTGATTACATCATTCATGTTGATACTATACATGTGAGAGCAATGTAGAAAGACGTTCACGTTAAAAGAGTCTTGCGCCAGGTCCACCAGGTCTTACAACTTAGCACCAGGTGCCATATTTGACAAAACCCAAAGTAAACTAAAACATCAGCCATTTCCATAGCATATTATCTTCCTCAATTGTATATTGTGACACACAGTTAGACTGACATCTAGTCTAATAGCTCTGCTAACAGAGAGCTGCATTAATAAACGATTCATCGGCAATGAGACAGGAACATTAAAATAGGACTTTGATTAGTTCTATAATCTAGAACGGTGTCTATTTGTGTATTTCCATTTGCAGCTTCGAAGTGCAAAACATTTCGATTCCCATGATGATCTTTGCTCGTAATAACTGCTGCACGGGTCGATTCGTCAGGTTAAGTTACGCTTGCCGGGGTTGGTCTGTGGATGGGTGACCATCTTTACATACCGAAACTCCTGCGTGCCTCGGAAAGCACGTTAAGCCGTTGGTCCCGGCTGTCATTCTTGGATCTTTGACAGACGTTACGGGTCGTCAGAAGCCCGAAAGTTTGACAACCAGTCTTACCAAGGGGTATCGTATTACCCAATAGCTGGGTTGTGAAGGTCAGATAGGCAGTCGCTCCATGTAAAATACTGGTTTTCAGCTGAATCCGGTTAGACTGGAAGCCGACCCCAATAAAAATAGGAAAAGGCTAGGCAGATTGATAATGGTCTTTTTCACGAAATTTCTGTGATAGCTGAGGCACTGTCTCCACTACCATCATAATCCTAGCCTTCTAAAACAGCAGTGATAGCCTAGTGATGTGACCCTCAGACTGCCAAGTCATAGGTCTCGAGTTCGGACCCAAGTAACACACCTCTGACTTTACGGATTCATCAGTGCGTATTGTATAATTATCACTTGCTTCAAAAACGGTGAAGGAAAACATCGTGAGGAAACCGGCATGCCTGAGAGATATTTCTCGACGGTATGTGTGTGCCAAGTCAGAGGCCCATGGGCGGTTTAAGAACGCTGACACCAGGTAAGTCACTAACCACACGAAAAGAAGAAGATCCTAACCTTTTCCCAACTATGTTGTGATTGACCCGGGTTAACCAGATGCAGATCAAAACCAGTATTTTACAAGGAACGACTGGCTATGTGACGTCAGCAAGCCAGTTTATAGGTTCATCGTTCTATCTAGCTATTCCTACGTACTTGGTTGTGATACTGCGAAGAATGACAATAACTGCCTCCTTGGTTAAGTGGTCGCAAGCGCATCTGAGGTCCTGGGTGTTATTGGGTTTCACCTTCTGAAATTTCTCAGTAACATCCCGGAGTCTGGATTTGTGCCCGTTTGATGACCTTGTGAAGGCCGCAGGAAACCGCTGGATGGGAAAGCATTGAATCGGTCGAAGTGGCGGTGCTTGGGGGAGGCCTATGTGCAGTAGTGGACGTCTTTCGGCTGAAATGATGATGGCAGAAGGCTCACACCCTATTACATGGGACTTAAACATAACTGGCGAAATGTGGGTGGACTATGAGTACACCTCTGCCCAACCCCTCGAGTAAAAAGACGTGATGTTATGTTATCTTGTGACAACACACGCCGTAAAATGTGTAAAGTCGACAGTTAATCGTGTCGCAAATCTCAAAGTTACATAAGCACATTACACGTTTTCATTTCCTATCGTTACATAATCTGCTATCACTTTTCAGGTAAAATAATCTCCCCAATTTCTTCAGGAAAACCTCTAACCAATTTCTACAAATTTTTTCCTTTACAAATCGGCACGTCATCGCGAAATGTTATACTTTCAGGCAAGTCATGCAGGGGATCGCTTGACCTCCCCACCATGTAATATTCGTATTGCAGGTTGTGATTCTATATTGCCAGAATTATACGCTACGTCATTCTTTACGTGTGAGAGGTTTTGAAGTACGGAGGAATACTTTTCGAGAAATGGTATATTATGTAAACCGTAGATTACACCAGCACGCGTAGTATGACAGCCATAGAAACGGGTATTCTACGGGTTATGTCGACGGAAGAATAGAAAAAATAACAGATTGTGATTGTTTATGTAATTTTGTCTATTCTTCCGTCGACAAAACCCGTTTCTATTGTGGTCATGCTAAGTGTGCTGGATTTTGTGTTGTGCAGAGGGAAAATTATTCGATGGTATCTTTTCAAGTTTTAGATGTCCACTAACACTATATAATTATATTAATAATTAATTAATAAATACACCAAGTCGAGCCTTTCTAAAAATCGCTTAGCATGACGGACAGATGTTGCAAAATTTC
Organism: Agrochola macilenta; assembly: GCA_916701695.1. Taxonomy (NCBI): domain Eukaryota; kingdom Metazoa; phylum Arthropoda; class Insecta; order Lepidoptera; family Noctuidae; genus Agrochola; species Agrochola macilenta. The sequence goes on along the minus strand of OU753578.1, from coordinate 13,773,456 downwards.
TAGGGATCTTAGTCGACAGCGGTCTCACATGGAAACCTCATGCTGAAGACGTTTGTAATAAACTGAGCAAGTCAGCTTACGTGCTGTATAAACTATCCCATAAAGTAAACTATAAGATACTCCTGACAGCTTACCACAGACTTGTTGCACCAATATTAAGGTTCGGGGTAATATTTTGGGGCAACTGTAGTGACAGGGAGCAGATTTTTAAGGCCCAAAAACGTTGCATAAGATCTATGTAAAATCTGAAAACTACAGATACATGTGAGGCTATGTTTAGGTCACTGAAAATACTGACCTTCCCATCGTTGTATATTTTAGAAGTTGCAATTTTTGTTAAAATGAATTTAAATTTATTTCCGTCACTAGCCGATATTAGGACTCGTTCAGGTCCTATGAGAACACAATATACAAAATTATTACATACAGGCAATTACAAAACAGCACTACTTAGGAAAAATATTATGTAAATGGGGCCTTTAATATACAATAAAATTCCGCACTATTTTAAAGAACATCCCATACGAATATTTAAATCTAAGCTGACTGCATTATTATTAGAAAAATGTTATTATTGTATAAAACACTTTTTAAATGATACAAATATATAACAATAAAGAAATATAAATGACATACTCGTATATGAGAATTTATACTATAACAAAATTACTTAATTATTAATTGTTAGTGTGGATGAAAATTGTATCGTTAGTTTTTACGACTGCATGATTTTTATGAAAATTGTATACTTTAAAGTCAAAGTCAAACAATTTATTTCAATTAGGCACATAAAAGGCACTTATGAACGTCAAATTTACAAAAAAATAGAATTGATTCTAGTCGCCCCTTCCAACAGGTAGTTTTCGTATTATATTCTCTTTTAAAATGTTTTTACAATATTTTGTATACATTAATTATATAATTATATGTGAAGACGATGCATCTAGAATAAAATTACTATACCAAGACAGGTAACAAAAAATGAAAAAAAATAAAGCAATTGCAGATAAATTAATTATGATAGATAGATACATGGTGCTCACATATTTACAAACATTGCAAAATTATACGATATTCCTAACATTTTAACAAGTAATACTAATAAGTAATATTAATAAGTCAGTGTGTGAGTTCAAGAAATCACAGAATGTAAAATCAGAGTTATAAAAAATAACAAACTATATAATTAAATAAGCAACCAGTTTGATTTTGTCTAGACTCTAAATTGTCCTATGGAGCAGGACCAGCATGTTTCCAAGCATTCTTATCTTGGATATAATCCTCTAATTTGTAATATGCTTGTTTACAGAGTGTACTTTTAATATGAGTTTTAAATTTTCTTTCATTTAATTGTAATATATCACAAGGTATTTTATTGTAACATTTAACACAGTACCCCATAAAAGATGTATGTACTTTAGTTAGTTTTTAAGACTGCATGCCGTAACGCAGAATGTAGCGGAAACACTTAGTGATGTACCCCATCTTCCTCGTATATACCTGTTCCTACATTGTTGGCAAATAAATGAATATGAATATGAGAATATGAGATGATAATGTTCATAAGAATAGACAAAATGACAGATTGTGATTGTTTATGTAATTTTGTCTATTCTTCAGTCGACAAAACCCGTTTCTATGTTTTACATGCTTCGCGTGCAGATGGTAAAACTTAAACTAACCTATAAATCCGAGCATAAACCTAATCGATATGGAACGAATATCATGCGCATCTGCCGATAAATTTACGCTATAATGACCATTATAACTATCATAATAAAGATGGTTTTATTATGACAGGGTCGTAAAAAGATTGCTATCTCGAGAAAACTAAATCGTGATCTGATATTATGGAGGTCATAAATATTTATACCTTTTGTAATATGCAGTTTCTTGTGAAAACTGTTTTTCTTTTTCTTGACGTCGGTAAAGACTCCTGAACATCAAAAACATTTGCCTGTAATTGCGTAATACACGATCAATCTGAATCGTTTTGAAACAGATTGCTAATCCATTGATTCATAAGTTTGAAAAAAAATCTGCTCAACAAAGTAAATAACGCAATGAATGTTGTTGAACTGTCAAAATGAAACAGATCAGTCGTAATCGTTTACGAAAATATGTTACGTAATTAGATAGCTGGTCTTTTCCAATGTTGGGGCCGTCTTCCAGTATAACCAGATGCAGCTGAATATCAGTATTTTACAAGGAGCAACTCCTTACTGACCTCCACAACTCAGTTACTGGTGACCCTTGGTAAGACTGGTGGTCTGACTCTTGGTCTTCTGACTACCCGTAACGACTGTCAACGATCTAAGAATGACAGCCGGGGTCAACGGCTTAACCTGCTTTCTGTATATAAAAATAATGATCAAAAATATTAAACCCTTAACTGCGACAGCGAAAAATACGACGGCATCAAAAATAAAGTTTTTAATAAAAGTCGTAGATTTCATGAATGTTGGAGGCAGATGTGATTAATTATCTGATTTTGGAGGGAAAAGGGGATATTTAAATAAATATTATTTTAAACTGACGTTGAGTTTTTTAATAGAGTAGCTATTACATAGAGCATTGTTTATGTTAATATCTGTGTCTAGGTCAGCTTTGTTTTAACATGATATGTTTGGCTTTGGGTCTTATAAAAAGATGAGGTTTGTTAAATAAAGTTAGGGAAATTAATTGTTAAGCAAATTGACAGTTTAAATTGTCCGTATATTCAAATCACAACTGTCATTCTTTGACAGTTACATGAAATGACCTAACTATTAATTTTCCTGACTTTATTTAGTACAAGGTACACAGGTACACCTACACCTACAGGTACTACAGAATAAAATATTAAGTGAGTTTTCGTAATGTAACAAGTACGGATGTCCAACTTTTTAGATTTTAAGTTTAATAAAAAGTCTTCATTATGAGTTCATAATACCTCCGCTCAAATTCACTCTTTATCTCGCTCGCACACCACTGCTCGTGGTATGAATGAGAGCGAGGCTGAGCGGCCGCGGCGGGGAGAAGGCTCCAAGGCGCCGATAGTTTAGGTAATTTCTTTTTACGGCGAAAATAATATGTAGTATAATAAAAAAGTAAAAAACATAGTACTTATTTACTTTATATGTTATTATTTTTAGTATGCAAAGTTTCATGATCTAATTTGAAGTAGTTTTTTAATACTAGCGGTTTATTGTTCGGTTTGGAGGTAACTTTGTAAAAAAAAATCTGTCGAGAAAATTTTATGGAATATTTTTTTCGTCAAACAAAGTAAGTAGGTACTTAACATTAATCCTGAACTTCACCATGATATATTCAATTTGACGACTCTTAATTATCATTCATTACACATGCACAGATAACCTGTACAAAACCAATATCATCCCTATTTTCAATCGTTTTGGACGTTTCCGAAACTGAATCATAAGTGCAAGCATGAACAAGACCACCATTATGAAGCACAGCAAATTTTAAAAGCCAGAGGTTTTTGAAAAGTGCAACCAGAATACAACAGAACATTTGACATCACTCCTTGTAATCTATACAATAAACTACTGTTGTATTTCTGCTCTTCCTGGTCACAGGATGTTATTTTAGGTCTTACTTTAATAACATTGTAGGTATTAGTTACATAAGTTCAGACTACAGTCTACTACGAGTACTGTTATGGCAGAACTGTTATAAGACATCTTGATATAATATTGTCATTAGAGAATAGCAAGGCATCGCAGAAAGAGTGTGAGGGAAAGGAATTTGTTTTAAAAAGGTTTTAGATGTTTTTAATTACAAAACACTGGCCAAGGGTTCCGTGCCGTATTCTTCTTATTTTCGTGTGGTCAGTGACTAACCTGGTGTCAGAGTTTTAAAGCTGCCATGGGCCTCTGGCATAGCTTCACATGCCGTCGAGAAATATCTCCTAGACATTCGGTTATGTCACCATTTTTCCTTCACGGTTTTTGAAGCAAATGATAATTATACAATACGCACATGAATCCGAAAAGTCAGAGGTGCGTGCCTTGGGTTCGAAGTCGAAACCTATGACTTAGCAATCCGACGCAAAAAACGCCAAAAAAAAACTCGTTTCTTGTATCCCCAGACCCCCTTAAATTATTAACTTAATTTAATTTTTATTATTTGTTCTTATAGCGGCAATAGAAGTACACAATCTGTGAAAATTTCAACTGTCTACCTATTACGGTTCATGAGATACAGCCCGCTGACAGACAGACGGACGGACGGACAGCGGAGGCTTAGTAATAGGGTTCCGTTTGGCAAACTTCGGGCACGGAACCCTAATAACTGGGGCAATATGAGCCTACTATACACTATACACCTCTGGTAGCCCCGTCAGAATTACAGGCGTGAAGTTATAATCATAATCATAATAATTTTTTTGTCAGAATATCGTACATTATGGGGTCTTAAGATTAGTCAATGGTATCATAACATTCTGCCAAGTGTGGCGTACAAATAATAGGTACATACATTTATTACAGGATGGAGATTATTAGTTTAGTATTAACATGATTGATTGCATACTCACGAATTAAAATTACAATTTATTTTAGTTATGTCAGTTAAAAATAATATCATAAACACTCACAATTTATTCAGGATGTCAAAGTATAAAACATTAACAATTCAATTAGGATGTCAAAGTATCATTCAAGTAGTCGTTTAAATTATAATAGCAAGTCTTTCAGTATCTTTAAATCCATAAAAATTTAACTCTTTTATATTACAAATTTACAACTTCGTAAGTAGGTACGGTCAAGCCACGATAATGTTAAGAAATTTTTAAAGAAATTAATTCAAAATGTTGCCAATGACGTAGTCGGAAAAATAATAAGGAAGAGTCATTTACATCGCCACTTGCGAACTACGCATCGAAGACCTGACGTCACACAAACCCTGCATCGCGCAATTAGAGTTTACCGCGCGAAAACCATATACATAACTTCCCCAACATCAATCGTCGGGCAGTTGCCCGCCAGACACGACACCCGTCTGGTCGGAGGATCCTCCCTTTTCTATAGAGGATGAGTGAACTTTACACCCTGATCCTCATACTTCTTAAGTAAAAATTAACCTTGCTTAACATATACTTAGAGAGCAGTGGAGACCCAGTGGTAACGGTCCAGACTTACAAGTTGTAGGCCGTGGGTTCGAACCCAAGCAGGCGCTTTACTTTGAGTAAATCATTTCATCACCACTGCTCTCAAAATGGTGAAGGAAAACATCGTGAGAAAACCGGCATGTTCTAGAACCAAAAATTCGAAGACATGTGACTTCTACCAACCCGCACTGGGCCCGCGTGGTAGATTACAGCATTTACAGCCCACTCCCTCTCGAAGAGAAGAGGCCTGGGTACCAGCAGTGGGAACAGTATGGGCTGATTATGCTGTTATGCTATACTTAATAAGACGCAGATATACGGGGTGTCAGGGACATCGACGCGAAGCCGGTTACCATGGATTCAGTACATGATTCTGAACCCCCCTGCGTTGAAATATTTCGTGGGTCATTAAAAAAAAAACAGCTGCTCCATACATTTGACCGCGTAGGTATTGCACTTTTCTATGAAACAGCAGATTTTTTTTTAATAACCGTCGAAAAATTTCAACTCAGTGGGGTTTAGAATCATGTACTGAATCCATGGTAACCGGCTTCGCGTCGATGTCCCTGCCACCCTGTATGCCAGTGACCTTGAGTGGTTAGCTTGCGTGTTCTGTACTGAGCTCACGCAACGCGGCGTACGTCCAGCCAGTAAATGGACTCGCCCGTCAAGGAGCGCTGTCCCAAATTAGATGCATTATTAGTTTATTATACATAAAACAAAAGCTATTTTAAATAAAACATGTATACTAAAAGATCAATAATTAAATTATCTTTAAAATGGTCAAGGTTTCTGAAAAATATGCTTGATGGATTTTGCGTGATTCTCAGTTTTTTATCCGCGTTAGACATAACTTTACGAATTGATTTCACTATGTAATATAAAAATAATCTAAAATATTCCTATATTAAGTTATTAAGAAAATGCTCTAATTTAACATATTTTTTTTCCAAATCATTAACACTACTCGTTTAGACGTGATCTTCAGTATAAAATCATAAAAAGTTGGTTATCGTCGCCTTAACATATTTATTCCTTGAAAGTACCAACCTATGCTGACCACTACCAGCGTGGCTTTACATGCAAAATAATGATACTAGATATTAAAATCTTAAAAGGTAAGTCCAGCTTGCTAAACTTCCAGGCTCTGTCCATTAATCGAACCAATAAACTAAGCCCTCTGTGGCGGGATGCGACCGCCGCTGTAGGTATCATCTGATATTACACCAGTACAGTGACCAGGCTTTCCGGAGTTTCCGGAGAAATACATGTCACGTTGTAATATTCGGAATTCATGCGATAGTTTTTGAGAAATAATAAATTTATAGGACGTATCAGTCCTTTGACAGTCGATAGGCTTTCAGGAAAAAAAAAAACTGGAAACGCGGCTCTTTGCTAAATGTTAAAGGAATTTTATGAGCTTTGATTTGTTTGTTACCACGACATTCATTCAAAATAAAAATCAAAAAGTACTATCAATGGTCTGTTTTGAATGAATGATTATTTGGTTTACAATGATACAAGGATATTTTGGCGCGTTGCCAAAATCGGAACTAAAACCGCCATCTTGTTTTTTCGATACAATTTATGAAAATTAAAAAAAAAATACCATCTAAATTCCGGTCGCGAAGCAGAAAGAATCTCGTACAATGACCCTTCATTACTTATCTCTATCGCTCGCGCACAAATGTATTGCCGTCGCGCTCGTGCATTTGAAGGTCCTTCTACGGGGTCATTGAACGAAATTCTTTCTGCTTCGCGACCGGACTTTACTCGTGTTAAGTCTATGTCATTCAGGCGCAAAAAGGTCCTTGTAGCACTCTAAGTGTGAATACCTCTAATCAGTGTCACAGATTTAAGTCTATTATGAGCTAGGCTTTAGTTTCCACATGGTAAAAAAAAAAAACAGCTTCGTATGAAACTATCTACCAAATAATTTAACAAGAACTTATCCAGGGTTTCTAAAACGGGTCATAAGGGTGTTAAAAATCTCGACAAATTAGATACCTAAATCTTTCCACTATTTCTAAACTCATGGTATCCATAAAAGCCGGGTTAGATAAGACCGCATACTAAACTTGGTAGCGCAGAACCATTTGTTTTAATTTGGTCGTCGCAAACACCCGCGCACCCGCTGTGTCCCGACGGACGCTTCAAACTGGACGGAACGACAACGGGCTGATACATTATGTACTAGTTTTATTTAGGCAGGCGTTGAGATAGGCAAAGTTTCCTTTTTTTGTTAGGGACCTTGCGGTTTTAGTTTGTAGGAGTAGGTACGCCATACATAACCCTCCGTTCTCTCTAGATGAAGCGAATCCATGAGGATTTCCCCTCGAGAAAAAAGGTACTATCCCCCAAGCACTAAGCCATTTCGAGGGTTTATTTTTACCAAGGACTTAAAAAGTTGTTTATTTATAGCTGATTAGCTGATAAGTAAACTTTTATTATAATTCAAAAAACCCCCGACACAATCATTTCCTCATTTCTCTTTCCTACTCCATCACTAGACCCTGTTCACCATCTATCTATAACCTACTCATTGAGACCATTCCAATGAGCCCAAACACGATACCTGTGCTGTAAGTTGATAAGGGAGTTAAGTATCCTGCAAATTCCAGGTGATGCTGCAGCATCAGTTCAAGGTGTCCTTCTTATATCATTGAACTAACAGAATACCAAATTTCAAATAGATCAGACCTGTGGAAGACGCTTACAACCATTCATCAACTAGAAAAGAGCTGATAATCTTCAAACGGCTAAACCGATATTGATAAAACATGTCTAAGAACCATCGCTAGAAAACCTGCTTTCAAATAAAAAAGACCGCATTCAAATCGGTTCGCGAGTTACGTTACCACAGACAGACACACACACATAGCGGACAAACTTATAACAGCCCCCTTTTTGCGTCAGGGGTTACTAAAAAAAAGGTTCAGTGTGTAAACCATCTCACACACTTAATATGTCTATTTTATGAAGATTCTTCTCCAAATTAAAAGCTATATCAGTGCAGCACCCACCATCATCTAATATGGAGAGCCCTCGTATAGGTAACCTTCGTGAACTAATCAAGTATAAGTTTCCCTCCTCCGGTGGTTGTCAAATCCTAGGAGTGAATCCAAGGACCTCAAAGTTCGAGACTACATTCAGGCTCGCAGCAGTCAGACCAATGAACCCGTCCATTCTAATCTTCACCACAAATATAAAGACAATACACCGAGTACATAGTGACCGCAACCCGTCCAAATTAGGGAGGGTAGTAGTGTTCGGCAGTAGCAATGAAATACAATGCGGATACACTGTACGTTACAATTTGGTAGCATTGGAAGTTGTGGCCGAGATGCGGCGAGCATCTTGAGTCCATTTAGTAAACGTTATGGTCTATTTAAACTCTAAATACTAACTGGCTATTTTAAGATGCCAAGTAGCGGTAAAGTCGTGCCGTTGTAGGATATACTCTTATTCCTCTTCACAAAGAGAAGAATTGAAAGAAGATATTGCCTGCGCTTGTTCAGTTTATGCTAACTGTTCGAGATTATTAAGCCAAGATTTATTCACTATGGTTTCTTTTGCTGGCAAGCAATGGTGAAGCTACACTGTTCTCTAGGCAAACAATTCTAGGAAACTCTAATTGGACCTAGGAAAGACAGTGTACTTGTAATTACTTTATCTTGTACATCGCCTAAGTCTACACGCGCGTCTAAATCCTCAATCAACTCAAGATCTAATCTAAGCACTCACAAACAAACAAAATTAATTATAAGCAGAAATACACATGCAACATAAATTTCCATCTCAACACGTTTGTTCCGAAATTCGCTTTAATGAAGAACGCTGTTGAATAATTTCACGACTACCCTCAAATAGTTCTCAAATGTGCAACTAAACAAATGCAGAGTACTCCCTTGTCATCTCTCTAGTGACGACTCGAAACTTAAATCAAGTAAAATAAACTACTAAAACTAAGTTAGATCCGCTATCTTTGATAAGGTCTGGTCACAGTATGAGCGGAAACGGGAAAAAAAAATAAAGTTTTGTTTATGTGCACACCACACATTCTCAATCAACCAGGATCTTCAATTACAAATGACCTGAAAACTACCGAGACAATGAAGCTTTGGACAATATTTTATAACTTTGTATCATTGAACATTCATAATACATATGTGGTTGGAAAGCCTCCCACCAGGTGGACCGAAGACCTTGTGAAGGCAGCAGGAATCCGCTGGATGCGAGATGCACAGAACCGGTCGAAGTGGCGGTGCTTGGGGACGCCTATGTCCTGCAGTGGACGTCTTTGGGCTAAAATGATGATGATAAATATGTGGTTGTGACCGAGGCTGTTGGCTAGGATACTATATTTTATCTCATGATTAGTAAAATCAGATGTTTTAATGCAAAAATTATCTTAACTTCCTTTTGGAAGGTCTAAAAGGTATGCATAATGTGGTAAGGATAACGCACTGTGAAATTACGAAAACGCGGTACGAAATTTTACCATTTTAAATATTATATTTTATAAGAATATTTAGGACTAAGTATTTGTTTTTATTCATTTTATTTTTTGTTATTTCACTATATGCTGCACCGGTTGACGTCATAACGTCAACGCCGGCTGTCGCTGAAAACCATCGCTGGGGCTCTGTCTTGCATAGGGTCACCGCTTTATGCTGAGCGATGGCCGTTTTGCGTGGATGTGACGCATATTTTCCCCCAAATTGTTTATTTTCGTGTTTTGTTCTTACCTTGCGTCATGTGTACCGCAAATAAACGTATTTTCTTTCTTTCTTTCTTTAAATTATCTTAAGAATATCGTCGTCATGAACTATAACATTATGGCTGACCCAACAAAACCATAGTCACATTGTAGCACAAAAATAACCATTAAGTCATCCAGATTTCCTCTAATTATCCCACCCAAGAAAACCCACCACAAAAATTAACCCCATAACTCAAAATCATAATCCACTAAAATATTAATAAATTAATTCCCGCCGAAGCACAAAACGACCCCACCCTTACATCACCTACTCGAAACCAGCTAAAGGTAGCAAAACAATCGGAAAAGAGCTCTATTGTGCACGAAATAAGATCCAACGCGACTGCATCAGATATGCACTGAGATAACAGGGTGATGTAAATTTAATTAGAAACTTAAGACACTACAGATAGAGTGTCTTATCTGTTTCAGTTTTCTCCTAAAACTGGTGGATCTGGTTGTTCGTTACGGGAAATTGCTTTCATGAAAATTTCATACGGAGTTCTTGAATTGGGGAGCGTCGGGTTGGAATGGGAAGCGAGGATTTTGGCATAGTTGTGCATTTGTTTTTTACCCCTCTACGGCGGAGCTTTATGATTTTGACCAGTATGTATGAGGAAACAGATGGACATACATACCTACATTTATACAGGGTGGCAGGGACATCGACGGGAAAACTGATACCATGGATTCAGTACATGATTCTGAACCCCCCTGCGTTGAAATTTTTCGTCAGTTATTTTTTTTATAAATATCTGTTCCATACATTTTGACCGCGTAGGTAGGCACTTATCCATGAAACAGCAGATAAAAAAAAAATACCGACGAAAAATTTCAACGCAGGGGGTCCAGAATCATGTAGGTACTGAATCCATGGTATCAGTTTTCGCGTCGATGTCCCTGCCATCCTGTATATATGTACATATGTATGTCCATCTGTTTCCTCATAACTTCTAAGCTGAGTAGCTTAGAAGTTATGAGGAAATAGATGGAGATCATAATTTGACAAATGAGGTATCGATGGAAACGTCTTGATCATCCGCTGGTTATAGGCTATGTGACGTCACATTAAATTGAACACGGCGCCCTCTAGAGGACACAATGTCATAAACAGTTAGGGTATAAATCGAACAGATTACGTGTGACTCCGGATTTTTTATTTGTCTGTCTGTGATGTCTTTTTTATACCTTTTGAGTTGGCTTTTTTGTCGTAGTTGAGTTTTAGTTTATATAACTTTTTTTTTTTGCAGACAGCGTCAGTCTTTCTTAGGAAAGTAACGAATTAGTCTTCGGTTTCTTGAATTAACTCTTTCACCTCAATTCTAAGTAAATTTGCTCACAAAATGTAAAGTAAACCATCTAGTTCCCATGATACGAGTATTAGGTGCTCGAATAACTGAGCTTGCAATATTTTTTCGATTTTTTACTCACAACCGCAGATTTTCCGTTCAAGCCAGATTCAACATACCTGAAAAGATACAAATACAAATTAGTACAGTACAAACTAGCATTTAAGTTTAAAATAAAAGAAGGTAAAAACATAACAATCAAACAAGATATTTATGTCAAATTACTAACTCCAGCAAAGTAAAATAAACATATAAAAGACTGAGAACGAAATAAGATACAGAAAGCAGAAATCAATGCTAATTACGTCTCTTACCGAGATACCTATAATAATTTATAGCATATGTGCAGTCGCAAAACAAGGCTAATGCGATTTAGTCTGAGAGAACGGCCGATGTGAGCTATATAGTATATGTTTCATATTATACTTGAGGCTTTCTTTTTAATATCTTTCTTATACATATAATTCTTTAGATATGAAAAGATTTTGCATATATTGGAACAACATAGGGATGTTTTTCGCGATTTCAGGCTTGATCACATCGTAAAAGTTGTTCATAATAATTATGAGTAAAATTAATCCTGTTCAGATCCATCAGTATATAAGTTACACCTTGTATAAAATTTTACAGATCTAAGACGCTTACTATTACAGACACAGCTCGCCCTTTATGCCTGGAGGCTTTTTTATTTAGATATTACATTCTGTTTACGTTTAGTTTTTTTTATTTCGGCCTGAGTATCGATGATTGATTGGTTGAGTTCTCGATGATTTTGTTTGGTATATTGGCGTGTGCTAGCTAACATATGGCTAATAATTTGAATAATGTTTTGTGTTGCGTAATGTAAATTATTTTGAATACTATTATATAGAATCTTTTTTTTTGTTCTTCTAACTGAACAGACAGCTGTGCTGCTGGGGAGTTTGTTGCGCCACTTCTTCTTCCCAGCTAATGCACTAGGAAGTGGTGAAGGGTGGGCGTTTTGGGGGACTGTCTTATGTAATTTTGACGTTCGAAAAGTGCTGATTCTCAGCCTAGTTTGAATAAATGACTTTTGAATTTTGAATTTTGAATTTTGAGCTATTCCAAAACAATACACTTTTGAGTATTTTCTTACAATTGTGTTTATCCTCAAATGTCTCACTCGATATATGAATCTCAAACATGCTAGTGTTACCAACTTTAAAACTGAAACGAACGTTAGAATTAATGACCCCACTTTTTCAAACTACCCTCTAAAACATTAAGAGGCAGAATAAATAAGTTCACTTTCAAAAGGATCAAAAGTAGCTAAATCCAACCAATATCAAGCAAAAGGAATAGGAAATAAACAATCAATGCCACTAGCTTGGCCCCGATACGAGAGCCGCAAAATGTGGGTAGTCGCTAATCGGATTTAAAGTCTCAGGCAGAACGTCCGTCTCTCACATGTATTATGTATGCTAGCCTTGTTTGAGTAGGGAGTACTCTTTTACTTTTATTTTTAGAAGTTTAACATGTGGCCAGCTTTTAATGCTAACCGCTTAAAAAGTGGTGCAACTTTTTTGAGAATATTATAATGTCAAGTGCACTTATGTCTTTACAGTGGTTACAGGTAGTCTAAAGCCCGAAATTCTGTTACCTAGTAACTGGATTGTAGAGAACAGATCCTAGTCGCTCCATGTAGACTGGAAGCAGACCCCAACATGGTTGGAAAAAGGTTTGGCAGATGATGATGATGATAATTTCAAGTGCACGAAAACGTATAAAATAAAATAAAGTAAAGTTCTTGTTTATAATCAAGTGGTAGAGGTATAAACAATGATTTGACTAAAACTTTTTGTGTTAGTTAATTGACTCAGGCGTGAACTTGCGGTAATCCATTATAAAAAACAATAGATCTCTCAACGAGGCAGCCTTAGGATGTCGGGTCCGGGTTCGCAAAAAGTCAATCGTCATCCTGAGGATTGTTGAGAGGTGAAACACGTGTCGATTTCTTACAGGGTTCTTTATGACTCTTTAAGAACAGTTAAGCGGATTAGGATACTAAATATGCGTCATAAATTGTTTTTTTTTTTTTTTGTGTTAGTCTACACTAGAAGACAAAATAAGTTTTTAAAAGACGGAACTTGGAAAGGCACTGTTGCTTAGTATATAGAAACACGAGTGTCAACAACAGGCATAATTTGTCATCCAATAACTTTACTTTTGAATTAGTACATTTCGTAGATTTCGTAGGATAAGCAAAAAATGTTGGTCATGAATAAAACAATCATGCACTTGAAGTTACTGGTTTCTTAGCAAGACAAACTTCAGACAATTCCAGGAATGTTTCCAGAGTAAAGAAGATTACAATTGCTAAGACAGATTTATCCACAAGATTCAGCAGTGAGTGCATTCCTAACCTAAATATAAGTGGCACACAAAGTGAGTAGTCGAACTTACAGTAAATTGAATTTAAATCCCCTCGTATCTGGATATGTTTTATGTATATCCGTTCGCGTTGTTTTAACTGGGAATCTCTGGTTTAGTAAAGGATTTTCAGTTACATTATGTGGAAGCAAATGTTTGTGAACGTGTATTGTGTGTTTGTTTATGGAAATAAGCAGTTAATCAGATCGTTTTAACAAAGTTTAGCATAGTGGAAATAACGTTCTCTGCAAGCAGGCTCGGATAACATTAGAGTCCTATCTAATTGTGCCAGAAGAAATACCAATGCAGTTTTTTTCAAATTCAATTCATCAAATTCCACGGATCCAACTACATACATACATATACTCTCGCCGTCATCCCATGGGGCTAAGCAGAAACTACTGATCGCCAGCTGCTACGATCCTTACATTATACGTTCATACATCCAATTAAATGGATTTTTCGATTTTGTTTCGAACACTTCTCGTTGAAAGTTTTGTCATCATCAACATCCACAGTTCGACTTTGCACACTGCCGGGCAAGTCTCTCTTTGTATTGAAAATTTTAACCAGCCTTGATTTCGATCAATTTATCTCATTGGCTTACGGTTTATCCTAGCTGTACAAGCTATCTAGGTACAAGTAATAAATACCTCTCAAATCGATGTTACAAGTTTAGTGACATTGCTACAACAACAAACAATGGATATCGGTTACATCAAAAGCTTTGTTTTAATCGGATTTTGAGCTTCCTATCTTGTGCCGGCATTGTTTCCGATAGGATATCCTGTTTTACTTAAGATTTACTCGTTTTTATTGATGGTATTTGCAGAAAGGTTTTTATTATTATTTACGTTTTGGGTACTAATAAATTGTGCAAGTTTAGAATAGCGAATATTTTCGTAACACACTTACAATGGTAATGCCATTCATTTTGACAACTCAACAACATTCATTGCGTTATTCACGTTGTCGAGAAGAGGAATTTTTCAAACTTATGAAGCAATGGATTAGAAGTTTCCTTCAATAAAACGTGATTGAAAGCGTGTTACGCAATTGATGTCGCAATCTTTGCTCTTTGTGAAAGCCGATATGAAAAATAAATATCATCAGTTGTTGAAGCATATAAATCCAACACCCAATCATAGAGATTGTCGTTATATTTTTGCGAATGACAAACTATTTCGAAACAACAATATTACAATTCTACTCCCACCGAAACATTGCCAGGGGCGTTGGGCGCCAATTCATCTTGCGTGTTGCAATAATTAAACGTCAAACTGGTAAGAAAATACGAATCGACATAAAATTGATTCTCTATTTGATGGCTTATCCGATTCTATTATAAACGGTTGATTTAACAGGGCTCACACTCCGTGAAATACTAAGCTTGACTCGGCTTTTGTGATTAGTTAGGGTATAAATCGAAACGCGTAGAATGGCCAAAATACTAGTCGTTTCACACACATTTTATTGATTAATCCGTCTACCATATTTATTATCTCGTTAATGGCGGCCGAAGACAACATTAGTAACTGAAAGAAATGCACTTAACGATCAGATGTATGAAGGTAATTCAAGCAAAAAAGACTCCAATCAGAACCCAATTACAAACAAATATTACTTTCACCATTAATAACATCGAAACAAACCAAAAAAGAATTACTCGCCATTTTTCCGGTCCCGTGTTGGGCGCCAATACATTTTACCCGTTGCAATAGTTGAATTTCAAACTTAAACTAACCTATGTGGAAAAGGTGTAAGTTTTTCGCGTATGTCAAGAAACGCAAACAGAACCTAATTAGCGAAGAATAATTACTCTCACACACAACACACATGATACAGCGTCAACTCAAAACAAACAAACAAAAAAGAATTACTCGCCATTTTGCCGGTCCCGCGTTGGGCGCCAATTCATCTTACCCGTTGCAATAATTAAATGTCAAACCGGCACGCATCGACGGGCAAATTGTTTCGCCTTCACAACTGCACGTTGGCTTTTGACATCGTTTTTCCTATATTAATTACCTGCCACATTTTGTTATTGAGTGTGAAAACTATCCTCTTTCACGAGACTTTTCGTTAATTAACTTTTAATTTATTGGCTCACGATACGGATGTGGTGCGTCGACACTTATGTGGAAAGCTGTTTTAAAGATTTTTCATAGAGTCGTAAAATTCTCGATGATTTATTTTGTGGCAAGCTCGTTACGTCAGTCATATTGATTATAGTAATACATACACAAAAATTTTGAGTATGCTGTCATAGAAATACTAAAACTTTGGTTTCCAGAGAAAGCGGTAAACGGTCACAATATAACGGCTTTCCGATAAAACAACCGTTTTTTTTTTACCTTTATGTCAAGTAGTGGTTATGAAAATCTGTCATACTTGTCTTAGATTTTTATGATAGCCGGCATAATATGACGGAACCGTTTTTCTAGGAAACGAAAGCTTAAAATAAACGTTCGTAGTTAGAATACATAAAAAATATAGAATTTTATTTTTTGTTTGGGTGTCATGTATGACCTAAGTTTTATGAAACGAACCAAAACCTATGTCATACGGTTTAAAAAATCGAACTTCTATTTTTAACACGACTATCCTTTCTGGCACAAAGTGCTACAACAATTTTATGTTTAATAACGGAAAAATGATACCGTTCTATTTTCAAATATACTTTATTTGAAAATAGAACGGTATCATTTCTATCGGTTTCGACAAAGGTGGGTAGTGCAGTACTACATATTTCATAAATGTATTCTATTTCTGCAATAGAGTGGGCGTTGATTGATCAGATTACAGCACGTGGAGCTTCAGGTTTATTTATTGATGAACTATATTGTTTATAGACTAGGAACTGCTTTGCTCCAGAAATTATAGAAACGCGAATCATATAATAAGTATCGTTATACCCGGGCTTTCGCTTTCGCCTTAATTATCATTGTTAATTATTTTCTGATAGATTTCAACAATAGAATTGGCGCATTTCTGTTTGAGAAAGTCTTTTGGCAGCACAGCATTACCTATAATTGTGAATGTTATAAGTTTCACCGCTATGTATGTGTGTCTGTGGCACCGTAGCTCTTAAACGGGTGAACCGATTTGAATACGGTTTTGATAAATTTGAAAGCAGGTTTTCTAGCGCTGGTTCTTAGACATGTTTTATTAAAATCGCTTCAGCCGTTTGAAGATTATCAGCTCTTTTCTAGTTGATGAATGGATGTGAGCGTCTTCCACAGGTCTGATCGATTTGACCTTGAACTGATGCTGCAGTATCACCTAGAATTTGCTGGTTACCCAACTCCCTTAGAATTTGCTGGTTACCCAACTCCCTTACCAGCACAGCTATCGTGTTTGGGCTCATTGGAATGGTCTCAATGAATAGGTTATAGATAGATGATGAACAAGTGACGGAGTAGGAAAGAGAAATGAGGAAATGTTTGTGACGGGAGTTTTTTTTAAATTCTAATATAATTTCACTTGTTTCATAATTAGTGCCAACATGGCAGAAGTCTGCTAAAACAAAACACTAGTCGCTACATTTCTCTTAGTGACATTTACAAACTAATATATACTCCCGAAGGCCCCAGTTCGTAATCGGCACATGTCAAAACGTCAATCCCTATAATGCTTCCTTTAAAACCAACAAACCGTCGCGACGTTATTTAGAATGCATTAGGGTTAATGCATGCGCTATCGGATGGCGATGCATTATGTTCACGAGGGACATCCGGGTATAGATCATTTTGAATATATTACGTTAGTCTCGTTACTATGTTTTATATGAAGATACTTTTATTGGGTAGGTATTTGAAAATCGTTACAGAGACTCCTTTTCAGGGTATGACAGTATCCTCTTGACAAATGACGATCTCCAACCATGACCACCTGACTTTAAGTGATCACCGTCGCCTATGATCAGCAATACCAGAGGTGTCCCAGATGCCTTCCTATCCCAAAGGCTGAAATGTCTCCTGTGCCCTGGCCTGCATACCCTTGAAACCGTAACACAGCAACACTGCTTGGCAGCAGAACAAGGTATGATAGTATGAAGTCTATTAAGCCCATGCCAGAAAAGGCGCCGAATAGGGCTGATAATGAGGACGGTTTCGTGACGGTGCAAAGGAGGAAGCGCCGATCGCGAACGAACAAGAACCGCTGCGGCAAAGCTCCTACGGACCCCGAAGTGAGCCTGCGTGCCGCAAAGCCGAACACACCGGTGTACATCTCCCGCCTGCATTACACCACTAAGGCGGAGGACATCGTGGAGTACGTGCGCCAAAAGACGAGGTACATGCCGAGGGTGCAGATACTAGAATCGCAACGGAACGTCAACTTCAAGGCGTTCGTCGTGCGTGTACCGAACCGTTATCTGCCCCTCGTCATGGAAGAAGACTTTTGGCCGCAGGACGGGGTGTTCCGTCGCTTCCACGGACAAGTTCCACGCGATAGCACCAATTCAACATAGTGCCAAGTGAAGTGCTACTAACATAGTCGAAGCCTTATTTATTAACACAAGTTTTTTGCTTATATTAAAATATGTATGTTTAGGTTAAGGTATCAAGTTCCACGCGATAGCACCAATTCAACATAGTGCCAAGTGAAGTGCTACTAACATAGTCGAAGCCTTATTTATTAACACAAGTTTTTTGCTTATATTAAAATATGTATGTTTAGGTTAAGGTATTTTTCTATGGGCCTGTGTCGCCTGAAATAAATGGTACTATTATTATTATAGTACCTATTTCCCCAGATAAACTTCTTCGGTAAAATCTCTATTACTAATTCATTATTGTATATTCCATCTATCTATCTAATGAAACACAACAAAAGGTATTTACAAGGCAGAAGTGAGTGGAAACGGCGCCCGCGGACATATAGTGACCTTATTGATGATGTTCTTCAGAAAGGTCAGGTGCGTAGTACTCGCAACGGGCGTGTATGACCAGATGTATGAACGGAAACGAGGCAAAAGGAGCATTGGCGGACGGCAGGGGAGAGCATCGAAGAGGATTCCTCTATCAGCGCCAGCGCACACTGACAAGAAAAATCCTCTGCGATACCGCGAGCGTCCGCCAGCTTACCGGAACATCCGCCGGTATTAGGCGTGTGTAACTCTCTACGGAACCGACTCACTGATCCGGATCATTGAAGTGTTCCAAAAGATAGGTTCAGTAACAACGTTTCGAACGCATCATTTGAATACTTTGTTTCTGTGCTCTTTCCGCGCGACTGTCGCTTGCGAGGCGACCAGTGAGCGAGAGAGAAACACTGAGACGCTGAGTTACGTTACTTTAGTCAGTACTACAGAACAAACTCGCGAGTCGCGAGTGAGCGGGTGACACATTAATCTATTTAAGTCAGAAAGAGATACCAAATGAGATGTGTATCACTCATACTATCACAGTTTTTCGTTGTCGTTATGCATTTTTATATCCTTTGAGTCGATGATCCAAATGATCCAAATGAAACATATCAATGATTCGGATCATTTCAGTGATCCAGATGCAAATGTTCCAATCGAAAAATGATACACTTTGCCCACCTCTAGCCGGTATGCCGCGGCATCCGCCGAGTAGCCACCGCTCGCCGGGATTTGATTATACCACTAGTGACTACGCATTCGAAAAATTGGTTTCGAAAGAGTGTGGCAGACTGGCAGACTCCAGCGCATACCGGCGCATACCGCCGCCCCCCGCGGTATCCTTCAGCGTGCTCTTCGATGCTCCAGAGAAAACTACCCTGCAATGCTCCAAGGTCGATCACCGAGCATTGAAACATATAGGTAAGTACCTTATTTCGGTTGGATAAGTATTAAATACAATTGATAAATTCCCATCCGCCAGTCCGCGCAGTCCATAAGGATCGTAGAAGGTGGCGTTGTGGCGTTCTCTAGTTTCTGCCTACTCATACGGGAGCTGGAGTGAGTCTATACATATATAATGTATGCTATCTGATCACTCAGTCACTGCGCCAAAACGGTTCGCTCAATTAGCTATGAATAATACCCATCTGTTAGCTCTAGCCTTGTTTCACAATATATTACCAATATGTCAGCCCTTTCATACGTAAATAACTCGAAACATGACAATCCATTTAAACGTCACAATTCTAACACGTTTTATGAAAAGTATAAAATATCAAACGATTACATTTACAATCAGAAAGCAGTTACTGTCAGTCAAAACAGACGGGAACATCAAACGGATCGGTACTAAAACATAATAGATTTGCTTGACAATCCCAACTATTAATATTACAAATGCGAAATGTTTATTTGTTACACTTTCACGCTAAAACGGCTGAACGGATTTAGATGAAATTTGGCACATGGATAAACTATGTCCTAGGTTAGGACATAAGATACATTTTATCCCGATATTCTCACGGGATCGAGACTTATGCGGGTGAAACTGCGGGACGCAGCTAGTAAGCTTTGAAACAAGGTTGGTGAACCTTTAGCTATGATTCTCAAACTCAAAGCATTTATTTCAATTAAACCATTTACAGGCACTTTTGAATTGTCAAGGAATCGGTCAGTCAGAAATATGAAGCTAGTTGCCCATTCCAAAGCGTAGTAGATACCTATGGAGAAGAACGGGCAAGAAACTCCACGGACACTCTTTTAAATAAATTGTTACAAAATATCGGTTACATCTTTCCATGTTGAAATTAAACATGTGAGAACAATGTAGAAAGACGTGCACGTTAGAAGCGTCCGTAATAAAAAGATAAAACAAATAACAATTCAAAAATTTAAATCAGCTAAGAGTTGGCCAGTCCCAACTGACGGCGCCCGTTCACGAACATGACGCATGGATTAGCACCATTCAGCTCAACCATTTTGAAGGGAGCTAAATGATCCAACACACGCGCCACCATCAGCGACACATCTGAGTGAGCATGACATACTCACAGCCGCCACATTCAAGTCAATAAAAGACGTATTTGACAGATTGATTGTATCTGACAGAGATATTTCAGCTTTTGTCTCTGGAATGGCAACGTATCTGCTATTGCAGAATGTCTCATCGCACTATGAAAATAAAGGAACAGAGAGTGTACTTTTGTCTGCGCACACACTTGTGCGGACACAAAATCTTCCTGGTCTTTCCTTTCTGACGACTGCCTCGTTGATCTAGTGGTCAAAAGTGCGGCTGCTATGCGTAAGGTCCTGGACTCGATCCCCAGGTCAAGCAAAGTATGATCGGGTTTTGCAATAAGAAATTTTTCAGTAGCAGCCTAGTCTGGATCTGCGTCCGGTTACTGGCAATAGGCCTATAAAATTGAACTTAACCGTAACTGGCGAAATGTGGGCGTACTATAGACCTTTGCCTACACCTTCGAGAAATAGAAGCGTGATGTTATGTATAAAAATAGCTATAGTTAAAACAGGGTTGCTGAACCTACGGTGCGGTTGCTATGATAGGCCCGTGATTCGTGACAGAATATTTTTGGCACGGCACTGAATTGATTGAGGTTTTAAATCAACATATTTTGGCACAGTGTATTTTGTTTAAATGTCGTGAGTAAAAAAATATGCTTTTTGTGTACTAACTCGAGCCTAAATAATAAATCACTGCTGTAAGAAATATATTTTTGTGAATGTTGGTAAAACTGTTTTATTGTTATAAAGCTTTTCTCCTTTTGTTGGTTTTGTTCAGACGCAACGGTTTATCTATATAAATACTATTAAACGAGCAATATTTGTATACACATATATATATATATATATATATATATATGCATTACCTGAGAATAATGACCTGGCAGCATGGAATTAGTAAGTACCTACTATCACGGCAGCGTGGAATTAGTAAGTACCTACTATCATGGCAACATGGAATTAGTAAGTACCTACTATCATGGCAGCATGGAATTAGTAAGTACCTACTATCATGGCAACATGGAATTAGTAAGTACCTACTATCGTGGCAGTATGGAATTGGTATGTACTGTCATAGCAGCATGGAATTAGTAGAACTTTCCTATACTATTAAATGAGCATTCTCTATTTTCACCAGAGCAGAGCTCGCTCGCCCAGAGGCCTAGACAAAATCAAAGCGTTTTCTGCTCACGCTTTTTCCTTTCACGTTAAGGAATTAACGGCACCCGTCTTACCAAGGGGTTTCGTATTACCCAGTTACTGGGTTGTGGAGGTCAGATAGGCAGTCGCTCCATGTACAATATTGATATTCAGCTGCATCCGGTTAGACCGGAAGTCGACCCCAACAGAGCTGGGAAAAGGCTGGGCAGATTGATTGATCTAACTACCTACGGATTGACGGCCATTTTGAAGATTTTGTAACTATTATTATGATGATTTGTGGCGTGTTTATGGAATAGAGTATAAGAGAGTCTTTTGAGTTTAGTAATTGCAAGCCACCGAGTACTGTGTTAATATTCTTGGTTCGATTCCCGAATGCTCGAATAGTTCTGTTAGGTTTTGTGTAGCAAAAGCTAAAAATCAAAGATATAATGAAATAATGTCTACGAGTGGTAGACGGTCAAAGCCGTGAACTCGTAAAAAAAAATAGCGTCCAACTGTTGGCCGTTAAATGCACGCACAATAGAAAAGCACAAAGACGTGGCACGAGTGTAAGACGTAACTGTCACGCGCACCAGCATAACAAAGTTAGCTTGTTTGTTTTAGTTATTTTCAACCTAAATAGTAGAACCGTTATTACTTTTCAGCACATGTCATATCGAAATAAAGGCGAGAGAAACTTTAACACCATTTTCAGATACAAAAGAACGTAACAAAATAAACGTTCCAACTTCGAAAAATACCGTTAAACCTAAGCCTTTGTAACATCGCACACATGCAGCCTAGCTACGCGATTGGTCGTCCATAATCCAATAGGGTGTCCCGATTTGAATTTCGATCGGATTCGTGTTCTAAATTTAAATCTCGTTCGGATCACGTACGGTACGTGAGGGCGCAACAGTCTTTCTGGTGTAAGTTTGTGGGTACTTGTTTGTTTACTCGGTTTTCCGGAGCATAGGCAGAGATTTTATCCGAAACAATGTTTTGTTTGAAACTTGTTGCTAAATATTATAACGGAAGAAGCAAACAAGACGGCTATCAAGATGGCACAAGATTTTGTCACGTTTTGGGTTATTCAACTAATAACAATAAAGTTTGAGGGTCGAACGAAACAATTCTTGTCGCTGCTGTCAAAATTATATTTTTGGCAAAGTTTATAATAAGAGTTAATGGTACCTCAAAGTTTTAAAGGAGTTTGTGTTGTGCACAAATTAGTTGCAAAACGTCCAGAATATGTACGATTTCTTTCTTACTCATAAATCGTGGTGACTGACCCATAAAATACATATAAACAGCCAGCTTAAGGCTATGGTCTCCTGTAAACGCCGTCGGCTGCTTACAGCGTCACGCCGTATGCTCCGTGCTGCGTCACGCCATATGCTGCGTGCTGTGTCACGCCGTATGCTGCGTGCTGCGTCACGATGCTTACTATAGAAATGCACTGTTGTGGTGTCCTACACACGTCGACGTACGCGGCATTCAAACGCTTTGTGTCGCGTCTCTAGTTATATCGAACCATTGCAGCGTCAGGTCGTGTCAAGTGCCACATGACCACTAGAGCACCGACTGACGCGTCGTCATCCACTGCTGACGTATTGACCGCGAACGCTGTGCGTAGCGTTCAGACGTCGATCGGAACGTTGACGGTGAAGTCAGACGTGGCATATACCATAAAATAGAAAACCAAAGCCTAACAATCAGAATTAAGATAAATCAATGAAATATCAATCCATTGAATGCACCATGATTAAATTTTATTTATTTATTTATAGATAATTAAAACGGTACAACACTAATTACATTAGTTAACATAGAAATATAAAAAGATTAATATTGTCAATTTTGTTGTATATGTATAATTTAATTAAACTAACATGGAACAGTGGACTCCCTTGCATACTTTCTCTCACAGAACACCAGACATATACGCATAATTTTATTCCATTCATCCGCAAACACATCGCATTCAGGGTTGGCAGTCAGAAGGGCGTTGAGCATCTTCAAAGTACGACACACTGGATATTCAGCTCTGGCAACAGTTTTGGATGACGGTTGCGCAAATAGATTGCGCCAGCGGTTGGGACGGTGTCCGATGTGTTTGCCGGGCACAAATAGTCGGCAGAAAAGGCCAGGAGGTCTGGGCAAAAATGATATATGATATAAACAACGGACGTTAACAAGATGTATTTTTTGTTGGAAACACCAAAACATACTTATTTCTGCAACAAAAACCTGCCCAATCCATCAAAAACAACCGTCCACTACGCAAATCCTTTAAAAATCAAAATAAACCCTATTTAACACACTACGTAACTGGAAGTCGGTGTATTACCGAGCTTAAAACAACTTAACGTAGACTTAAAAGTTCGCGCCGGCGCCGCCTGCCGACTTTGGCCGAATGCCCAGTTAAAAACTTTTTGGAACGTTTGAATTAACTTTTTAAATTGAGATAATGAGTTGGTGGAAAGGTTGTGATGTGAATTAGAAGTTGGTTGTGTTGAAAAATAGTCATTTTAGTCTGCCACTTCTCTGTTTTACCCGACTACGGCGAAGCAAAAAGGAGGGTTATGATTTTGACCGGTATGTATGTATGTACCTACATATGTTCATCTGTTACCTCAAAACTTCTAAACTTCAAACGGCGCGGCGGCGGTTGGCGACGGTTGTCGGTTTTTGGTCACAAAGGATTGTGAATATACCGAAAGTGCATTTACCGCCCCACATGGCTTGCTCAGTAGAGTGCGATGTTTTATGTACGCATAACATGTATTGGTAATTAACACAGAGGAAATAATAAGTCGCTGCTGCCGTCAACACCTCCATCTTTACGTTCAGATTTGCAAAAAGGTAGCAAAATTTATATTCTTGAATGTTCGGCATATTCGCTGTTCATGACGATGTGTGGACGGTGTGTTCGAGTTATTCGGACTTCTACACTAATAGCCTAATAAAAACCCAGTCAATCTGCCTGGCCTTTTCCCAACTATATTGGGGTCGTCTTCCAGTCTAACCGGATGCAGCTGAATACCAATATTTTACATGGAGCGACTGCCTATCTGACCTCCACAACCCAGTAACTGCGTAATACGATACCCCTTGGTAAGACTGGTTGTCAGACTTTCGGGCTTCTGACGACCCGTAACGACTGTCAAGATCCACGAATGACAGCCGGGACCAACAGCTTAACGTGCTTTCCGAGGCACGGAGGAGTCTCTGTATGTAAAGATGGCCACCCATCCACAGACCAACCCCGGCAAGCGTAGCTTAACCTGATGGATCGACCCGTGCGGCAGTTATTACTTAGCCACGAGCTCCTCCAATGCTGGGTTTTTTCGAATAAAAACCCAGTAAAAACGCGAATACCGAATAGCGATGTGAAGTGCCACCATAAGAAAATTTGAATTTCGCGGGCTGCAACTGCGGATTCACCTTAAGGACAAGAGACGGGGAGTACATACAGTTTCAACATACCTAGGTAGTATGTCCAGTGGAATAAATTCTGACGTCCACGCGGGCGAAGCCGTGGGAAAAAGCTAGTATTTTATAATCAACCAATTTCGGTTTCAGAGTGGTTCATACCACACAGAGTGGAGCGGCGATATTCAACATTAAGTAGTTTAAATCCCCCAGCACTTAACGGATATATTTAATCCTGCTTATTTAACTGGTGTATGGTTGCAGTTAACCGATACTTTGGTATTTCGGTAACTTAAGTTGATCCGGTTTAGGGATTTCATTCTTACTTCCTGAAAAACATTAGTTTTAACCGACTATTAGGACTTAAAGCAGAAGATTGGTTTTAATATGATTGCCTTGACCCCTGACATACAGGATGTCCTTGTTCAGGGGTATAGACCTCATGCACAGAAGGTTGTTTTTTTTTTTTACAAAATTAATGAAAACTTACAGTTTTCTGTCTAAAGCCGTTTCCTCTTTGGTCGGTGCGGTATCGTTTCGGTATTGTATGCTGTATGTACCGAAATGATACCGCACTGCTAAAATGTCGTCTTCGAGTGATGAAGATGTTGTGGTGTGTACTTCGTTCCTATCTATCTCCGTTTCCGTAAATTGTAAACAATATTATATGTGTTACGTCTAGTAGTGACATCAACGACTGTTAAGCGTGGGGTCCTGGGTACGATCCTTGGACCACGCAGTGTTATTAAGTTTTTCCATTAGGAATATGTCAGTAACAGCCCGAAGTTTGGATCTGTGTCTGATTAATTGCAATGCTAAAGGATTTGGCCCTTAGTACACGGTATGATTTCTATGGTACGGCATAATCAACATCAAACAATTTATTTAAATTAGGCACATAAAAGGCACTTATGAACGACAATTTTACAAAAAATAGAATTGATTCTAGTCGCCCCTTCCAAAAGGTAGTTTTCGTATGGAGAAGAATGGGCAAGAAACTCCACCGTTACTCTTTTAAAATGTTTTTACAATATTTTGTATACATTAATTATATAATTATAATTATATGTGAAGACGATGCATCTAGAATAAGACTGCTATACCACGATGGGGTAAAAAAGAATGAAAAAAATAAAGCAATTACAGATAAATTAATTATGAGATTAAAAATGTGAGCACCGTGTATCTATCATGGTGCTCACATTTTTATTTTATATATATTTTGCATATAAACCGCGCCGTAGAAAAAAATGAGTTTGTCAACAAGCTTCCATATTGATCCATACAACACTGACGACCGTGCCTACACACGGCGTATAAACCGCGCCGTAGAAAAAACGTGTCTTTCAACAAGCTCCTCCTAGATAGTGATCCATACAATACTGAACACCGTCCCTAGACACGGAGTATAAACTGCGCCGTAAACATTTTTGTTAGAGTCACGTCGCGCTATCGCGTCGCGCCTGTTTGCATGAAGCTTAAACCGTAGTTTTTCACAGCAAGAAAAACGGGCTTTGTGAACAAAGGGCTTTATGGGTGATCTATGCATGATTATAGGAGTGATGTTATGTTATCACCAGTACCTAGGATTATCCTAAAATTAATTCATCGAACTCACAGCTCAACTTTTTCCTCTACTTGGCACAAGACAAATCCCTTAAACCCGTCGTTTCACTTGCAAACCCACGCAAGACCAACAGGTATGTACTAGTGCCAAGACAATGCCGTCAGTCTGGTTGTCAGGGCGCCGAAAGACGGGGGCCTGCCAAATGTCCAGAGTAACTAGTACCTAATTATGTTATGTGTGGTTGTATTGTTATATCTATGTGGGTAGAAACTTCCAAAACTTCCAATACTATTCAAATGCTCTCCGCATTTGAATAGTATTGGAAGTTTTAGATGTTTTAATTGTATTATTTTTTGGGCTTGAAACCAGAATTAAGATAAATGAAATCAGATCAAAAAGGAAAAAGTCAGAAAATGGATCACTGGCTTCAAGTTATTTGTGATTACAAATGCTTCTCTCTTCTACTACACGTGACTAATTCCTGTCATAGAAATACGAAACAGTTTATAATTCGTATCATTCATTTCACCAATACAATAAAGCTCAACTACTAAATCAATAAAATTCAAACAATTCCTCACAGTTCAACCCTTCCATTGCTACAAGTCTCGCGATCCGTGCACCATTAGAAATATTCGTCCGGTGAGGGACAGACCGAAAGTTTAACTAGTCCGGATGTTTCTCAAACTTATTATAAATACAGTTTCTGTTCAGTTTTACTTTGGGATAATGTAGGTAAATAGTGAAAGTATTATTTATTTCTATCTTCGTCCTTTTATTTGACATCTGACTTCAGCAAAAAAAAATTTACACACTTCTTGTTACAATATGAGATATGTTGCTTACTACAGCAGCATATGTATAGATAGAGAGACCTTATGGTTAGCAGTTGATGTTTACGGATTTGTGTGCCGCGATTAGCCACACTACTGCTAACTTCTGATACAAATTATGATTTTCGTCTGTACGTAACATAGCACACCTACTCCTAGCATTCCATTTCCAAAGAGCTGAATCACTTATTTTATCCAAATTCATACCAAACACTTCCACATCCAATAATCCTTCCACTGCTACTATAGTCTCGTGATCCGTGCTTCACGACTCCGTGAGATCCGTACCATAAAATAGGTAGAAACAGAAGATCGGCTCCGTACAACGAGCGAAAACGCACGCACACATAGACACGGTTCAAGTACAGCGAGTGCAAGCGCACTCGCGACTGGCATTTGTTTGACATCGCCATACGTACGCATCTACATATAATCTGTTCCAAAAGTATCTGATGAAAATATAAACAAATGGATCAGAAATCGTACCAGTATAGCAATTTGTAGTGCAACTCACAAATTCAGTGTTTGATTTGATTATTTGAGTACTTAAAGCCACATATGTGTGTGCGTTGTCGCTTGTTTGTACGGAGCTGGCCTTCTGTATCTAACTACTTTTGTGTCCGTACCGTCCCAATTGTGAGCCATGGACCGAAACTTGAGGGCAGATCAAAGTTTTAGTTACACTTCACGGAGTTTCGGTGTGGCTAGTGGCTACAGTTTCGATTTAGTTTGATTTGGGGATTACTGAGACTTGTTTCTGTTGAGAGAAAAAACTTTTTGGTTTCTGGCATCTAGACGAGTTTTTTCAATCTTACGTTTTAAGGTATCCCGCTGGGCAGCGCCTTAAAATCTATTTAACATTAATATTTAACTCTCGCATCTCTTATACATGATATCCGTTTAATTAAAAGCAACAATGTTACAGTAACAGCTTGTTAGCCGTACACACTACCTTAATGAACATACCTCCTTTATTTATGTGGTCGTAAAGGCTATAAGACTATAATAATAGTCTACAATATACAATGCTGCCCTGGATAAAGGAAATCGGAGATAGAGTGCCCTCTGTGTTCTAAGAGAAAATCTCCACTGAAAATCAGCGCTGTGCTGTGGGTCTCCATAGCACAGCATCATGCTGAGTGGAAGCCTTCTTGTCACAGTCATGACGTGTCAGCAGCCGCCGACTATTTCTGTTTTGTGCTCAATAATTGTATTGTTATCATTTTGGTATCGTTTTGTTGTCGTTATCTACTCGAGTGTATTAAGTATCTTTTATTTTATGCACGTATTTCTGTGACAAATAAACTTATTTTTCTTTTTTTCCTTTTTTTCTATCTTTCTTATTTAGGGTAAGTAGTTACATAACAGCTAAGAAAGCAGTGGTGGCCCCGAGGTAACGAACTCGACTTACCGAGTTGTAGGTCGAACTCAGGCAGGCGTTTTACTTTGTGTAAATAATTACATCACCACTGCTCTCAAAACGGTGAAGAAAAACATCGTGCGGAAACCGTCATGTCATAGAACCAAAAATTCGGAGACATGTGACATCTACCAACCCGCACTGGGCCCGCGTGGTAGATTACGGCCCACTCCCTCTCACAGAGAGGAGGCCGGTGTCCCACCAGCGGGGAATATGAGGCTGATTATACACCTAACATATTAAGAGCGTTTATTCTGAAAGTGGGCAACGTCGCAAATAGATGTCAAATATTTACCTGTTTTGAATATTTGATATTTGAGGAGCTCGTGGCTAAGTAACAACAGCCGCACTGGTCGATCCATCAGGTAAAGCTACGCTTGCCGGGGTAGTCCGTGGATGGGTGACCATCTTTACATACCGAGAATCCTCCGTGCCTCGGAAAGCACGTTAAGCCGTTGGTCCAGGCTGTCATTCATGGATCTTTGACAGTCGTTACGAGTCGTCGGAAGCCCAAAAGTCTGACACCAGTCTTACCAAGGGGTATCGTATTACCCAGTTACTGGGTTGTGGAGGTCAGATAGGCAGTCGCTCCATGTAAAATACTGGTATTCAGCTGGCAAAAGGCTAGGCAGATTGATTGATTGAATATTTGCCAATATTACTGTATGGAAATAAGAAATGTGGCTAACTAGCGAACTAGAATATTGATTATGAAACGCAATAATTCATATCGTAACACCGAATATTTTGTTTTAGATGTAAAAAAAGGATTTGGATACTTTCCAAATGCCTTTTTTACACCTAAAACGGGTACAACATCAAATTCAATGTTATACCTAATTGCAATTCATTATTAATATTCTAATTCCCTAGTTAGCCACAAATTTTTATTTCCATACAGTAATAATGGCAAATTAATCAAAACAGGTAAAGTTTTTGACAGCTATTTGCAACATTGCCAACTTTCAGAATAAACGCTCTTAACACTTGTTTTTTACTATTCGGGATTTTTGAAAGGAGTTTAAACGAAAGAAGTAGGAAAAGTACGTTTTTAAGAGAATATTTGTTATAATTATGATCTTGCATATTGTCGTACTTATAATAAAATTTTACTCACCATCTAATTATAACCCCTGTACTCTTATTTATAGATTACGAGTAGAAAGACCACTCAGCACTTACCTGAAACAAAAACAAAGCATAAGTAAATTAAAAATTAAATTAAAAATATCTTTATTTAAAAAAAAGTGACAACATTGTTACCATTACAACATACAGAAGGTCTTAAACATAGGTCCCCTGGCTCCCAAACTAGGTTAATACCTGTGACTTCGGAGTCAGTGTTCCTCCTATAAAAAGTCGTTTTGTATGTCGTTGGTTATTTAAAAAAATAATAACAGTAAAGAAAACAAAAGGCACTTTTTTTTTTTTTTTGACAATATATAAAACTAAACTTGAAATTATTAAATAAATAATGAACTATTCACAAAAACTTCAAATTTTAAAACTACCGTCAAAAAACAAACCCATGACAAATTACCCTACCACACAAAAGTTCTCATTCACTCCACTCCCATTGGTCATCTATCAATTCATACGCGTTCTAAATTCAAAACAAAAAGGCGTGTGCGCCACCTAGCGGCAGGAAATTGCAACATCGATCTGTCACCGACACTGTATGGAGGCGTGATGAATTGCCACCGGTCTACGTCATAGAGGAAATGTATTGCATTGTGGGGTGGCCAGAGAACGTGCTTTTGTTGGCAGTTGGTAGGTGTAGGTGATATTGAGGTATCGAGTTTTGTGTGAAAGGTTCTATCTAGACCTCCCGTTGGTGAATGATTTGGTAACTAATGTTGGCCGTATTAATACCAAATCGCAGTAAACAGAGACACGAATATCAATCTCGTTTTTCGCTCTGAGCATAAAGTAATTTCTCTATCACTTCAAAGATAAATTGAGCTGCTATTACATAAAACGTACCTACTTACTAGCTAACTTACGGCTTCAGAGCGTTTATTCTGAAGATACTATAATAATATTACTGAATATTAGCGACGTTGCCAACTTTTAGGATAAAACCTCTTAAGAGCGTTTATCCTAAAAGTTGGCAACGTCGCAAATAACTGTCAAATATTGACCTGTTTTGATTCTTATAGCAATATTACTGAATAGAAATAAGAAATGTGGCTAACTAGCAAACTAGAATATTAATAATGAATTGCAACTATAACCTTGAATTTGATGTTGTACCCGTTTTAGGTGTAAAAAAGGCATTTGAAAAGTTTCTAAATACTTTTATTATATCTAAAACTAAATATTCGGTGTTACGATATTAATTATTGCATTTCATCATCAATATTCTAGTTCGCTAGTTATGCACATTTCTTATTTTCATACAGTAATATTGCCAAATTAATCAAAACAGTGAAATATTTGACATCTATTTACGACGTTGCCCACTTTCAGAATAAACGCTCATATCTTAAACACAGTATGGATGATGACTAAAAAATTTGTTTTTGTCTGTCTTTGAGATTATAAAAAAAATATTGGACACGTACGTATTTTTTTATTTTTTTACGTAAGTAATCTAAAGATTACGGCGATACATTGAGTTAAAATGTGCCATGACGTCACGAGTATGTAGATTTTACACATACTAGTGACGAAGCGACCCCCACTCCCCAACCTAAAATGCGTTTTATCTAAGTCATTTTTTATTCCTATGATAAAGCAAAAAATATGTGTCTATTATTTTTTTATTATCTGACTGACGGACTAATTAGAATTTAATTTTTTTACCCAGGCATCATCCCTATTGGCGAAATGTGGGTGTATTATAGGTACACCTCTGCCTAGCCCTTCAAGGAAGGCAAGCGTGATATTATGTTGTTTTACTAATAAATATTCAGAAGACGACGTTTAGTAGCTGCTAAGTCTTATTCCAGATTTTTTTTAAACAATAATTGAAATCTCTTACAAAACTTAAACACGCTCAAAGCAGTACCTAAAGATTTCTCTCAAACTCCTAGAACAACGAAAGCTTCTCCCATCCGTAACAAGTTAGAGGGTAGTTAGCTAAAAATTCAGCTCAACAACGCAGTCACGTACAAAGTTAGGTAGTACTCAAACAGTACAATCACATTATCTATTCTGTAAGGCTCTGTTTAGACTGCCCTTACTACGAACAAAACACTCTTGCGCTGCTTGGTCGCATTCAGTAAGCTTGAGATAATCAATTTTACTTCCTGCTTGACATCACACATAATATAACATCACGCCGGTAATCCCCGGGGGTTAGGCAACGATATACCTATAGTACACCCACATTTCGCCAGTTATGTTTAAGTCCCATGTAATAGGGGGCAAGCCTATTGCCATCAACCGGGCACAAATCCAGACTCCGGGCTGCAAATGAGAAATTCTTTTGAATTTGTCTTCTTTTCTTTTTATCGGAATATAGATATCTAATTTATACGGCCCATGTTCTAGACGTAATCTGCTAGTTAAGAGACACCCACGAGGTGGGTTATTCATTGGGTGTATTCATTTAATAAAATAGTTGTCTAAATAAATTTACTAAATACTGCATTCCCATTGATGGGCGTTGAATGGAAATCAAGACTAAGTTGTATGATGTTGTCCGCGACTTCGTCTGCGATCCAGGATGAAAAGTAGCCTATGTCCTTCTCCAATTATCTAATTACGCAACACATTTTAGTAAACGATTAGGATTAATATGTTTCATTTTGACAGTTCAACAACATTCATTGCGTTACTTACGTTGTCGAGCAGATTTTTTTATTCGCACTTATGAAGCAATGGATTAGCAATCTGTTTCAAAACGATTCAGATTCTGCCTGATCGTGTAGTATATCATTAGGGTACAGGTCCCAGGCTAGCTATCTGTAAAATTTCATCCAAATCCGTTCAGCCGTTTTACCGTAAAAGCGTAACAAACAAACTCACTTTTGCATTTATAACATTAGATATTATGATGAATTAGCCATCTAGTATCGTTTTAGTTAGTTGGCTACAGACCCAATATGATTTCCATAAGAAAAGTTGCCTCACCTCAATAACAAAATATTTCGACACTGTTGTTGCTCTCCTATCTAAACCCACCTTAAAACTCCCCCACTCTTCCATTAACAAGATTAAAACAACATTTTAAAGGATTTCTCTTTGAACAAACATCTTCGTAACATGTGCGATGAAATATTGGAGCATTCTGTCAGAATATGTTACTCAAGATATATCGTATGAACGTTTCAAACGGCTGCTGTTGTATTAAAACTTTACAAAATGCAAAATGAGGGAAATGGACTGGTTTTCAAGAAGATGGTTATCTTGCTGATTTTACATTCTGTGATTACTTGAACTCACACACTGACTTTTTAGTATTAAGTACTTGTTAAAATGTTAGGAATATCGTATAATTTTACAATGTTTGTAAATATGTGATCACCATGTATCTATCACATAATTAATTTATTTGTCATTGCTTAATTTTTCATTCTGTTTACCTATCGTGGTGTAGTAATCTTATTCTAGATGCATCGTCTTCACATATAATTCATGTATGCAAAGTCTTGTAAAAAAAACATTATAAAACAGTAACGGTGGAGTTTCTTGCCCATTCTTCTCCATACGAAAACTACCTTTTGGAAGGGGCGACTAGAATCAATTCAATTTTTTGTAAATTTTGACGTTCCAATGTGCCTTTTATAATTGAAGTAAATTGTTTGACTTTGACTATTTTATGTTTTAAACCGACTTCAAATAAAGGAAAATGGTATACATTGGACGAGTTACACCTATTTCTCCATGGTTTTTGGGCCGATTTGCATGATAATTTTGTTAACTTTGCTCTTGTAGTTTATGAGTTTGTTTCAATAATGTTATTAATCCAGTTCCTCTATATTGATGATGTTGTTATCTTCACATAGTAAGTAGTAGGTAGCCTCGTGTAAATTAACTCTGTAAACAACACCAAGGGTTTCTTTCGGAATCGTTGCGGACACATTCTACCAAAATGTGATAAACATCTTCAATAAGATCACATTCTGTACAAGTATACAGTTCTTATGCTAGCCACACACGTAACGATTTACTTGCGCAAGCCTAAATTGGCGCGAGTAAATCGTTCCGTGTGTGGTTAACATAAGATGCTTCTTTAGGTGCACCCCCATACGAAACTATTCAATCTTATATGACCGGAACAAAGCCCCATTATATATATATATATTATCCATTATATTTCTATGCTTATAGCCGTCACGAGGGTGTTTCTTCATTTTGATAGATATGTCTTAACAAACAATGGAGAACGAGATAGGATGACCTTTATGTCACAGCGTCTAAATGAGCAATTTTCATTAAATTCTTGTTACAAAACAATTCAATTCATATATTTCAGATAAATTACAATCGTTAGTAGTTATTATAATCATTCAAACATGTTTTATTTTTAAATAATATAATATGAATACAAGAAATATTAACATTGGATCTGGACCGACCTAATCATACATGTAGTTTTGTCCAATGCTCCATCATGAGGTTAAGTTTTGTTAAACTTTTTTTAAATGTAGGTAATAATGATGAATGATGTGAATCTAACACAAAAACATTTACTTACCTACTAGGTAAGTAAATGTTTTACATCAAAAATGCATGCTAGATTTACATCTAGTAGTGTGTTGTAACTTTTTTATTGCATTTGTGATTGTTCCTACATCAGGTTTGTGAATTATATATATATATTTTTTTTAAATTAGTGAGCAATCCATTTCCATTCTGATACAATAAGCTGCAGGAAGTTGTTGGGGCCCCGTATGTGGCGCGTCAGACGCTACTCTGTTGCGACGTATCGCTTAAAACCCATCCACTTGAGCGTCTGCAAACATACGTGTGGTTATTGACGTAATACACGATCAATCAGAATCTGAATCGTTTTGAAACTGATTGCTAATCCAAAAAAAATTACTGCGCAACAACGTACATAACGCAATGAATGTTGTTGAACTGTCAAAATTAAACAGATTAGTTGCAGTAGTTTACGAAAATGTGTTGCGTAATTAGATAGCTGATGCGGGACAAAAGCGTGGCAACCCATCAACATCCTGAACGCGTTATTGTATTGGACACGCAGGGCACTGTAAGTCTTCAGCGTATGCTTCACCCATAGACTGCACGTACAAAAAGACTGACAGTACGTCTTAAATAAAGTTATTTTAACATGTGCAGTACAGCGTTACAAAGCGGATAAAAAAAAATAACTACAATTCTAACAAAAAAAATACATAATCACAGTCGCACAGATTCCATTTGTATACCAAAAAAGTCGCACAAAAACTCTAATCACGTTGTAAAGCACTTGCCACGCTAATTATACAACCACAACATATAATTAAGCCGGCAAATCGCGTGTGACTCGTAAATTATCCGCGGGACATACATTAGCCGGGCATCCGTCTATCCGTTGCGGAAACGCCGTGACGCGCGACAAACGCATAAATTTCGCGCGGTCTGAACACGCACTTAGGTTTTGCGTATAATGACGTCATTTTAAGGGTGTGCTTTTTAATATTTTATGGTGTAAAATCTTTGTATAAGTAACTTACAGGCTGAAACCCTGATCAATTCCTTCGTTAGTAAATTTTCTGTCAAATCGTATGATAAGTTGACCAAAACAACACAACAACTTATATTTTAAGATCGTAGAATAGGAGTTTATAAAATACTAGCGAGCCGCCCCGGCTTCGCACGGGTATGTATTAAACGTACATATAAACCTTCCTCTTGAATCACTCTATCTATTGTTGAAAACTGCATTTAAATCCGTTGAGAAGTTTAAAATATCTAAGCGAACAGACAGCGGAAGAGACTTCATTTATATGTAAAGTTGGTTAACATTTAAGATATAAACTATTTATATATTGGTATAAATGAGATTTACTGATTTGAGACTTCACTAGCTTATATATATACTAATAATGATGGTACAGCGAGTCACACAGAGGAAACCGGCATGCCTGAGAGATATGTCTCGAGGGCATGTGAAGCCAACTCCGAGATCCTTGGGTGGCCAAAAAATTTTTGACACCAGGTTAGTCACTAACCCCACGAAAAAGAAGAAGTAGTTAGTCACATTTCCAAATATACGGTAACAGTGAAGGCAGTTTTCGCAATTTAAGTCTTACTACTGACATGGGGTAGACCGTACTTTGATCATAGCAAAAGCTGTTAACAAAACCTAGTATAGTTTTGAACTACTCGTAAAACCAAAACACAACCTGCGGCCATGATTGTGACCACAAGGCCATTGATGCGGTTCAAACACAATCACAATTTGTTATTACACACAACACAGAACGGTAGTTACTAATTCGAAATACCGCAACGGTAACCACTGACCAATGACATATTAGAAAATTATATACGAAATATTTATCACAGTTACAATACGGGACAAAACTATGGATGTTTTAGTGGGAACTACTGAAAAAAAAAAGTGTGAGTAGTTACTTCTCACGTATTATTTAAAACACAAAAAAAAATCGCAGCCGCCATCTTGGATTTCTATAATCGGCTTTAGCACCCTCGAAAACCATGAAAACGATACACATGATGAAACATTTGAAAATTTCTCAGCAGCCCATTTTCATTTTCATTTTGACTTTAATGAATTCCTACCGCAAGCCCTGTTAAAGAATTTCGATAAAAAAAAGTCAGTACAAGGTAGGTTAGGTATACGCCAACGTACAATGCCCTGCGTGTGCAGTATATCAACGCATTTAGCTTGCTGGCGGGGGCTGCCGCGTTTTAGTAGCGCTTCGGGCATGTCTGCTAAGGCGACAATTGATGGTTTTCATGCCTTCATTCGGAAGTATAGTGCGTCGATCCTCCACAGAAATCATGCCAGTTCCCGCAGCATCCTAAGCACGTTGTACTACGTAGTTGGGATTGTCCTATGTTGCGTCACTGGGTCGGACTATTTTGGGCTTTCCTGTTGACAGCGATGCGGACGAACTGTTTGATACCTTATTATGTTAATGTTATTATTATTATTTTAAGACCGTTAGCTTATATATTATGTAATATTATCTTGTTTGAAAATAAATACCTGCTAAAGCATAAACCCCTCTGCCCACCTATCCAACAAACAATTAGCCATTAATCCCGCGCACATTTTTAATCTCTCGGCTGGAGATAATCTAATAAATTATCAACGGTTACGAGTGCGCCTTTACCGTTCCCGCACATGCTTACTGAGGAGATTTATTACTACACTAATCTATGTTACAATGGTTTATGTTAAAATTGCTATATTACATAAATGCTTAAGAGGTTTTGGTGTAGGTTAAATGGTTATTTTAGCATGTTTTAATGTTATCGGTATTATAATAACTCCCGGTTTTTAAAACCGCGAGGGGTTACCATAAGTCTCTGAACAATAAATTGGATATCATTGTAGGGTATTGTCGTGGTTTGACGGAATTAGTAACGACCAATATTTCATTTGAAACTTAAATACTAAAATTTAAACCGACCTCTTTTAAGGAATATTCTAAATTCTAAATTGTCCATGATTAGATTCACGTACCCTATATATAGCTTTCTGTAAATCGCGCGTTTCATGTTATTTATGGAGATCTTTATTGCTTTATAATTAAAATAAAATCTGTCGGATTTTGTAAAGGACTTTTCCCAACTTTTACCAACCTTTAAGTTCGAGTTCTCGTTTCGGTAAAATCCTCCACTTTCGTGAGTACTCTTAACATGAATAGTTTGTTAATTGCCTCTTATATCATTTTTTTCATAGACCATTAACTGGCTCTCGTAACTACCTACGAGTCTTCACAACAGGTACTTTACTGATAATAATAATGACTGCCTTTACTGTAGTAGTCGCAAAGTAATTGCGTCCAGTTTCCAAGTTTATTTATTAGTCAGATATAAAAAATCTACGCAAGTCACAGACCGGAGTTTTGAATTAGTGACCGATAAATGGCAATAGTCTCGCTCCTAATTACCTCTGACTTAAATAGTTGAAAATCCTGAGTGTGATCTTCAATTTTTTGGTGTCCCAGTGACAATCAACAAAAAATGCAATATCGATCGTCTGTTGCTTCCACATTGATCATCAAAAATCGAACAAACTTTTAACACTCCTTCAGTTTCTGTCTCTCTACAGAATATCATCAAAATTGGTTCAGTATTTTACCGTTAAAAAGTCACAAACAGAATTTCTCCTATCAGTTTTAACACACTGACCTCATTTAGACAGAGACACCCCACCTTCTATACCCACCCTCGTTTTTCGCGAGATTGCACTAACTATTCCCAAAGAGTCCTCGGTACCACAAAGTGCCAAAAAGTATAGCAAAAGTGGTGTTGCGTGAGTTATCAAAGAGTGTGCAAAAACGTGCTCGGAGCGAAACGAGACCCAAATGTTTTGCACCGAGTGCCATAGTGACACCAGCTCGTTTGTAAAGAAATGTGGACACTGGAGATGTTGGCTTAAAAATGTAGTAGGGTTTTCAAGGTTTGTGTAAATAAACATGGTCAAGTAAAGTGTCTTTATTTGGAGACCATATTTTTAGCCTATTTTTTTAGGAGACAGTTCAAGCAAGACTACATCATGCAACCCTACTTCTCCGATGGTCGTAGCTTTTATTTTTTATCAAAAATATTATGAATATGATCGTTTCTGAAGATGTTTGTTACTCAATCACTCATAAACGGCAGAATGGATTCGGATGAACTATAACATACTTTTTTACTTTTTAATCGGATACATGAAGCCAGTTGACAGTTTAGCAGTAAAACCACTGGAAATTCTGAATTATAAATACGTCTCAAGGAATTCTCTATAAAGCAGTCAATGTTTCGATTACCTTCGATTCTAGTATTTATCCAATCAAGTCAAGACATCTCGAAATAGGAACGGCAGATG
The DNA here is from genome assembly GCA_916701695.1 of Agrochola macilenta. Taxonomy (NCBI): domain Eukaryota; kingdom Metazoa; phylum Arthropoda; class Insecta; order Lepidoptera; family Noctuidae; genus Agrochola; species Agrochola macilenta. The sequence continues at coordinate 13,734,593 of OU753578.1, read as the reverse complement.
AAATATATTGGGTATAAACAAAAGGAATTGTAATTGATTCCTTCAGCTCTTGGAACCCTTTCACGTTTTCATCAGCACTTAACTTGAGTGGGAGATTTTACGTCAATTCAGACTTAAATATTTAATTTTGAAAGGGAATAACAATTCAGTCTGTTATCAGGTCAAGTCCCTAATTTCGGCTGCTCAAGATTTTTGGTGAATATTTTACAATGAACAAAATTCTAAATTTAAATCTATATTACACACTTTATTGACCCTGAGGACAGTATCAAGGAAATTAGGAATAGTACTAGGATTTTTTTGTACGGTAGCCGGTTCCGATTTTTTTTTAATAATTTTTAATTAGCCTATATAGAATATTATGATGCGTGATATTCCAAAAGCCCAATTTTTTTTAATGTCTTTTTGTCAAACTTATTTTTGTTTTACAGAAAAGCATGAAGAATCTCATAGGTAAAGAAAGGGCCTTATTAACAGGTGCCAGCCACTATTAAGAGGGTTTATCCTAAAAGTTGGCAACGTCGCAAATAACTGTCAAATATTTACCTGTTTTGATTCTTAGAGCAATATTAGTGAATAGAAATAAGAAATGTGGCTAACTAGCGAACTAGAATATTAATAATGAATTGCAATTATAACATTTAAATTGATGTTGTACCTATTTTAAGTGTAAAAAAGGCATTTGGAAAGTTTCCAAATGGTTTTTTTACATCTAAAACTAAACATTCGGTGTTACGATAACAATGATTTCATTTCATAGTCAATATTCTAGTTCGCTAGTTAGCCACATTTTTTATTTTCACACAGTAATATTGCTAAATTAATCAAAACAGTGGAATGTTTGACATCTATTTGCGACGTTGCCAACCTTCAGAGTAAACGCTCTTAAATAACTTCTTAATTTCCTATCGACGGAAGTATTAAGCACCAATGGGATTGTCCCAACCGCCATCTTTTAGTTGTTACCTCGCCTCTTTTGATCTCAGAAGCGCTAAATCGCAGCCGCTTCCCATGTTTGCCGTGGAACCTCAGCGAAAGAGCTGAATATGCAAGATTTTAGTTTGTTTAGCCAACAGCTGAATGAAGCGGTGATTTTAAAGCATTCAAGCTGCTTGACGCTTGAATAGATGCTTGTGTAAGCTTGGATTATGGTTTTAGGATTTGAAGATGCAGTGGAGTTTGTGGGTTCGTTTCTTGAAGGTCAATTCTGGTACAAAATAAAATACTATAAGCGACATTGCGACTAGATTTTGTTTTTTTATATTTTTAAGTAAAGCATTTGACCTCTGTTTCATGTTTAACTTAGGTAGATATTTGGACTAAGTAAGTATAAAAATGTTTAATTTGAAATGTTCTCAAACTTCGATCTGCCGAACTCGATTGACCCAATTAAACAAACATTATTAATAGGTAAGTAAGTAGGTACACAAAAACAATTTTTGGAAGCGTTGACCTAAATTCCAACAATTCATAATTGCCTATAATATCATTATTTATATGAAAACTTCATGGAAATTCAGAATCTTAATCACCCAAAAATATTCCCATTAACAATTTGGTAGTCAACAAAACAACAATATCTGAAATTCTGACGGCGGTACAATAACAACCTTGTGGGTACCCTCAATAAATATCAAACAAATATAAATTACTGGCTTGACTGTAATTAGTTGTAAAACGTACTCAAATTCCTTCTATTGTTCGGTCCCGTATAAATCACTCGTCGCTAGAGCTGGGACATACCGACTAATTGGAAATAGACTAATGAATTTTGAATAGTTTGTTTTTGTCGTTTTTTTTTAAATAGGGTAGTATTGCTTGCTAGGAAGGCTTTAGACCAGCGTTTTTCAACCTGTGGCCTTGCCTCATCTATAGCTGCATTTAAAAACGTAATTACTCTACTGGGTAATCCCTCGTAGCCATGATCCTCATAAATCCATCAATAATTAGGATGCGAGTGGGATATGTCTGTTAATTATGTAATTAGCCGATACGTCATTATAAAAAACAATAAAAAATTGTACGTATTTGATATTTGTATAATAATAAAATACAGATTATAAGCAGTGGAGGAAAGGGGTCGCGAAATTTTTTTTCGTGCTATGGTGGTCGCGTCATAAAAAAGGTTGAAAAACACTGCTTTAGACTATTTAACATCACGCTAAGTTTTTAGGAGCCGAGCAAAAAGAAAAAAAGAACGCTAAGCAAAAACGAAATAATAGAACGGACGGGCAATGCGATGTGACGGGGTGGGTCCGGGGAGCAAGAAATTTCACGCAGAAGAAGTTGTGGCCAGAAACTCATAGGTAATATAAGTCTGAAATCACCAACCCGTCTTGAGCAAGCGTGGTTCAATGCTCGTGCCTTCTCTGTATGAGAAGAGGCCTTTGGCTTGATGTCATGTTGAGAGTATGAATGAAAGGCGACTAACAAAATGTATTTACAAGGCAGATGTGAGTGGAAACGCCGGGAGGGGACGCTGTAGGAGGACATATACTGACCTTATTGGTCATGTTCTTCAGAAAGGACAGGTGCGTAGTACTAGCAACCGGCGTGCGTGTATGACCAGATGTGTGGACGGAAACGAGGCATAAGGAGTATGTGAGGATCATAGCACGTGGTGTTCTATAGTTTCTACCTACCCCCATAGGAAGAAGTCGTGAGTTTATGTATGTATGTACGTACGAGTCGGGCCATAAGTTCTGTCACATAGGTAAAATTTCGAGGAAAATATTATGGGCATTCGAAATTTGAATATTTAAAGAAAATAAAAACAAAGGGTTTCTGGAATTTTGTTCATTTTCTAAAATGGAGTGGACGCGCAAAGAAGACAGAGTCGCAGGCATTGCATCGTTGCGGTCACGCGCCAACTGAGATTTTCAAACTGCTGAAAAATTAGAAAATTCCACTGAGATTTATCTATCGTAGTATCAAACGATTCAGGGAAGATTCAAGATTAGAAGATAAACAAAGGAGCGGTCGACCTCGTACTGTTCGGACTCCAGCGGTCATCAAAGCAATGAAGGCGTGAATCCAACGAAATCCTGTCCGCAAGCAAAAAATGTTGGCTCTGCAGATGGGACTAAGCAGAACTACTGTTAAAAGGTTGTTAAATGAAGACCTAGGACTGTGTGCTTATAGAAAAAAACACAGCATATCTTCTTAACGCACGGCTGAAGAAAATCAGACTCGAAAGAAGCCGGGTTTTGTTAAGGCGGTACGCGGGAAAAAAATACCGCGAAATACTTTTTTCGGACGAAAACATTTTTAATGTTGAGGAGAGTTTCAATAAACAAAATGATAAAGTGTATGCACACTCTACTGAAGAAGCAAACAAACGTGTGCCACGTGTTCAGCGTGGTCATCACCCTTCGGCATTCATGGTTTGGCTTGGGGTGTCCTATTTGGGTCCAACGGAGGTGTTTTTTTGTGAAAAAGGAGTGAAAACCAGTGCCCTCGTATATCAAATCACAGTCCTAACAAACATTGTGGAACCTCTTTCACAAACAATGTTCGAAAACAGGCACTGGGTATTCCAGCAGGATTCTGCGCCGGCTCATAAGGCGAAAAGTACCCAAAACTGGCTCACGACCCGTGGAATCGACTTTATCAGGCATGAGGATTGGCCCTCATCCAGTCCAGACTTGAATCCCTTGGATTAAAAAATATGGCAGCACTTAGAGGAGAAGGTCTGCGCTAAACCCCATCGCAACAACGACACTTAAAGCATCCCTGATTGAAGCAGTCGCCGATAGCGAATTGACATGAATGTCGTGCGTGCTTCGATTGATGACTGGCCTTGCAGATTGAAGGCTTGTATCGAAGCAAGAGGAGGACATTTCAAATAATTTTAATGTGGTTTAAATCTGTATTTTATACCCTTTTATTTGATATATAAATGTTGGTTAATAATGGTTGTAGTGCGTAACTAATTGTGTCATTTATTTAACTTTCCATATGTGACAAAACTTATGACCAGACTACGTATGTATTATACCGGCTGAATTTTTTTACCATCTCGAGAATAATAAGGTGTGTTGTGTAAGTGGAACAGAAGCCATACCCGGGAATATTTGCTTAGTAGCATTGACCACGCGGGCGGGCGGGGATGCGCGAGCGGCTTGTGCGCCTGCGAAAGGATATCAAAGAGGCAGACGGCAAGTGCGGCGACTACCTATCGGTCGCTAAGGAAAGCTACGAATTAATTGATAAATTCCGCGCATTTAGTAAGGGTGCGTATGATTTGAATTTCGATATTTTTTTATAGTTTAAAAAAAAACATCTGTGCCATAGGCTTCTACTCCGTTCACCTATTTTATATTACACCTATACCCTGTTTTTTTCGAGACGGTAAAAGAAATCACGCGGTATAGTATCTGCAACAATACTGAACTATATTTACACTAGTACTATAAAACTTGTAAAAGTCTCATCTCTAGTCGCCACACGTCCTTGCCACAAGTGGCTTTTACTAGCCTTAATAACGAGATTTTTAGTATGCTCTTGAATGCTGCTCACCAATACGAGATTACGAGCTGAAGATAACTGAGTCTACGTTTATATCATGTCTTGGTTGAATAACAATGGGATACAAAACAAGCATAGATAAAAAAAAACTAAAAACCCCTTCACAAACATTCCTTATTTCTCTATCCTACTCCATCACCAGCCCCAGTTCATCATCAATCTATAACCTAGTCATTGAGACCATTCCAATGAGCCCAAACACGAAACCTGTGCTGTAAGTTGGTAAGGGAGTTGGGGTACCATGCAAATTCAAGGTTACTATGTACTTCCAATATCATTGAAGTAACAGAATACAAAATTTCAAATCGATCAGATCTGTGAAAGACGCTCTCATCCATTCATCAACTAGAAAAGAGCTGATAATCTTCAAACGGCTGAACCGATTTTCTTGAATCATAGCTAAGAACACTCTCGATCAAGTCACCTTTCAAACAAAAAAACAAAAACAGAGCTACGATGACGCAGACAGACACACAGATACACACGTTTAAACTTATTTAGAACACAACCTATTTTTCCGTTGGGGTTAAAAAATAGTAATGAAGTCAAAACTGTAGATTGAATATTTTCGAAAAAGGGTAATTGCTACGAGATGTGGGAACGAGTCTGCCGAAAATATAGTTTTATTTTATTTTTATGTTCGTCTGTTTCTCTGGATGTATGTTTCGGATTAGTGCAAAAACAGCTGAACGGATTTGGATAAAATTTCGCACGCAGATACTTTCAATCCCCGTAGTTTGTTCCCATGGGTTTCTTTCCGATATCCACGCGGCCGATGCTGCGAGCATAAGCTAGTGAGATATAAAATAAAGAAAAGCAAGTGAGACTGTGTTATAATTATTTCCTAGCAGTTTATGTTTACCTAGTAGGTATGACTACAAAAGCCGTTATAATAATTATGTCTAAAGCAAGAGGTACAAATTACAATGAAGAAAAGGGTGTATCTATGTAGAACACTCAACATTGGTAAAGGAAAATCTGCGCGAACCGTCGCAGATAAGCACCGACAAGTTCCTATTATGATTAGTCGGCGCGGTTTCGCGCTAATTTGGCAAAAAAGTATGAAAACTGCCTGCGTCGATCAGCGTTGACAACCAGCGCTTGTCCGTGCCAACAAGCCCGCCGATATCGGCGCCCGTTACCAGCGTTCTACGTGAATGGGGCCTTATGCACCATTAAATCACTCCTGTATTCAACGAAGGGTTCGGCAGGGCTGTATAGTAAGACCCACTTTTCGCAGGCAGAAAGGTGCAATAATATTGCACCTTTTTGTCACCTACCCATTAGATTTCAAGCCCAGCCAGTGAGATGTCATTCCACCTGATTCCAGGGACTCACACTACTGACAGCTCAATTCACCTAAGTTTTCACAGTATATCGGTTGATCGTACGAAACATTTCGGCATAATACCTTACAATATGGAAATATGAAGAAATTGATAGAATATTTATAGCAGTGAAGAAAGCTCTTAACAGAAGAATATGTAACAAAACTTCAGATTTAGGAGGCAAAAAGTTACAAATAGGGCCATGTCTCAAACCCTTCTTGACCCTAGATTCCTAGCCTTGTTTCAAGTTTTCCAAAGCCGGCTTACTGAAGAAATTCTTATGATTTATGCCCCACTGATAATAGGAAAAGTGAGTTTACAGTGTGTTTGTTACCCAATCTCGCTTTAACAGCTGAGCGGAATTGTATGAATTTTAGCCCACGAATGGACCTTGCCCTGAATTAAAACATAGGATACCATGGCGTCATTTAAGTTGACATCAGACGCTACACTTGAGTGCATGTTCATTTTTGTTTTTTCATTTCACGTTCACACGACACCGACATAATTGCATAGAAATGAACGTTCATCTGCTCATTTCATAAAAAAAATCGATTATTCCAAGCACGAGTGACAGATGCTGTAAGCCGAAATTCCAGCCAGCGACATCGCCATGGCTACGTAGCCAGCGACATCGCCATGGCGTCCCAGTGTGTTAGCGCTCTTAGTGCTAAATAAAGACGTAAATACATGGTCTTAAGAACCTCCATATCTTGCTCAATTAAACAACTACCCTATGAGAGCTAAGCATGATAATCACAGGGGCAATTTCACGTGCCCTCAAAGAGTTGGAACGGTTAACTTTTTGCCCTGCCTCGCAACTAAATTGCCCTGTTTAAGAATAGGGCTCGTAAACTACACGTTAGGCCAGAAATAAAAGTTTCTATACAACTGTTGTCTGAATGTTTTTATTTTGTATACAGAGTGTATCAGAAATGTGTGGTTATTTTGAAGGGTAGGGTGTGGTACATAATATCAAACTGAACAATTTTCTTTATGGGACCAACATTCCAATCGCAAAAAAATTATCAGCTGTCCCATAAAAAACTTAAATCCCTACTCGTCTCAAATGCATGAATGAGACGGTTGAAATTTTTTTAATGGTGGCCCCATAGAAGAAGTTTTTAAGTTTGATAGTCTGTATCACATCCTTAATTTTGACCACACGTGTCTGATACACCCTGTATAGGCATCATTGATATTTTTCCAAAGAATTAAATTTAAAAAATTGACAAGAAAATAAGAGAAGATGGCTCATCAATATTCATCATCATCAAACGATTTATTCCCTTTATGTCGATACCCGTTAACCCATTGAAACGATCTATGCTGTCGAGTAATATATAAAAAAGCCACTCACTTAGCATAAAATATTTCCGAAACCATGCAAAATAGATTCTTGAAGTAAAAAGCTAAATTCAAGTGTATTTAATAATGCATATACTAGACACCGAAAACTGACACATAAAACTGTTTTCAAGATTTTTTTGGCACTTTGCAAGTGGCTTTTTTATAATGCTCGTCAGTGTATTTTTAAAGACATCGATTTTTGCGGTTAACAACTCAAATATAATCAAATCGAGAATCGAATCAAAGCTACAAGATTTATTCCGTAAATAAACTGGAGTTTATTACATTATTTAACGGAGAGTAATAGACAATCAACATGAATAACAAAATTAAGAAGTTTTGTCAACCGAGTTTTGCATACAAATTGTGAAGTTTAATTTATTTGTGAACTCCGTCACAAAATAATAATGTTTTAAACAATTTAACATGGCGACGGCGGGGTGTTAAGAAAATTGCTATTAGTTAAATTACCTTTTGACCTACATTTCGGATTCAAGTTATTAGAGAATTAGCACTGCTACAGCTACACAGATATTTAAGACAAAATGTTGCCCGTGGTAAAACTAGACGATATTTTTTTACATTTCAGTACTCAAATTCAAAATATTTTATTTCACATAAACCTACATGAGCCACTTATGAAACGTCAGAAGCTAGGTTCACGGTTCCAATTGGTCGTTTCCTATGGAGAAGAGCGGGCCAGAAACTTCACGGATACTCTCTTAAAAATAATTGGCTTTTACTATATTTTCAAATAACAGGTATGGGAGGACAGTGTAGGTCTTTCAACAAGTACCAGGTTCTTAACAAAATAGAACATTGTCAACCAATCTACAGTCCACTAAGCCTACAGCGTTCTCATGAATGAATGAATGAAATGCACCGATCCCAGCGTCGTTTAACCAGACTCGATAAATTGAATGAACCCCAAGATTTGCACTAGCCCATGAAGCCTCATGTTTCATGGGACTACAAAGGCTATTACATATCGAGGAGTAGACCAGGAGGCGCGGGTAATGGTAAGGAAGACGTGCCCTTAGGATAAGGAAGGATTTGAGAGCCATACCGGATATGCATCCTAGAGTAAGCATTGGAATAGTGGAGAGACGGATGTTAATTATCTATGGATGGCCACTAAGCCTACAGCGTTCTCATATAACAAAATAGAAAAGAATCTATAAAAAGAAAAATAAACTCTCCTGCCCTATCCCAATTAATTTGTTGTCAGAGCAACATGTCTTTTTCTGCCACACTTCTCTATTACTCGTCACCTCGGTAGTCACCCCCTTTCTATCCATATCATCTTCCACACAGTCCATCCATCGTTTCTTTGGTCTTCCCCTACTCTTATAGCCATCGACATTCATACTCGAAAACTTTCCTCACGACATTTTCCTCATTCCTCCGCATCACATGCCCATACCATGACAACTGATTTCCACGACTTCTTCACCGATTTTTCACACGATTTTTTTTATCATTTTGGTGTTTATTTCCTTGTCCAAACTGTTTATTTGCCAAGAAAAGATATCTATTAATAATAATATCTAAATAGACTGTTGTTGGAAATCAATAAATAAGTTGATGTGAATTCTTTGCTTATGACCAAGAAAGTACAGTGCAATGTTGCAATAAATATTTTATTTATTAATCAAAACTAAACTATGACATTTGGCATAAGTGTAAGCAAATATAATTGTATGTGAATGAATGAATGAAATGCACCGATCCCAGCGTGCTTTAACCAGACTCGATAAATCGAATGAACCCCAAGATTTGCACTAGCCCATGAAGCCTCATGTTTCATGGGACTACAAAGGCTATTACATATCGAGGAGTAGACCAGGAGGCGCGGGTAATGGTAAGGAATGTAAGCAAATATAATGGTAAATAAATTAAAGCAAATAATTTCCAAATCCTCCAAAAGCACTCAACATAACCCTTACCTACCCTTTCGTTTAAATAATTCCATTCCCATTTAAAACTTAATAACAAAAACAATAAGTCGAATTTAGTCGACTATTTGAACGCTCTTCTCATCCCTACCAGGGACAAAATTAAGTGCCCTCGGGGTAACAACTCAAAACAATTAATACGTAATGGGGGTAAAATTAAATATTCGGGCCGTTTGTCCGGACTCAAATATGTAGGAAAGAGCTATTTTGGGGATGAAAGAATTTGGGAGTTAATAAATCGATTAAGTGAAGTTTTAGAGGGGGTGAAAATTAGTTGATTGTGTTGAAGAATCCGAATGAAATGAATTGCTGTAAGATAAATTTTCATTTGATATTATTTAATATTAATGGAATATAGAGGTTTGGAAGGTGAGGTCTTTGCCCAGCAGTGGGACAAAGCGAGGCTAAAGAACAACGGTATTAATCTAATAAAATCTGAAATAATAACAATATAATGTATTTTGTAACCATATTTTAGAATGTAAAAATACTGAGTTACGAAAAAAACAAGTTGATACCTAATAAAAAAAATGCCAAGTAGCAAAAAATATGCATTTCAAAAAATCTAAATGTTTTTGAAACATAGGTACTTACCTACTATATTTTTTCGCCTTCTACTATATTTTTACAGGCAATGGCTTCGAAAATACTATATTTGATATGAAAAAAGTTGGCAACCCTAGTGATAAGTATAAATTAACGTCCGACGCACACTGCGTATTCAGCCCCGCTACCTGTAAATTGCTAATATTTGTAAAATGGACGTGAGCTATTTTTAACCGACTTCCAAAAAGGAAGAGGTTATAATGTTCATCGCGTTGGTTTTTTTAAATCCCAATACTATTTTGCCAGCCCTGGGAATCGAGCCCATGACCTCACGCTCAGCAGTCGCGCTTGCAACTGCTACACCAACGAGGCAGTCAATAACAACGGCAACGACGAATAAAATGAATCCACCATAATAATGTAAAGAGTGGTCGATAAGTTAGGAAATCAAGCAACCAAAAAAAAAGATAAAAAGAATTGCCTTTTCGAGCACCATAAATTACAGTTAAGTCGCAAAGAAAAAAGGTTTTAACTTTTCGACAATGAAACTTCACCGTCAACTCTTTGTAGCTAACTAAACGCGGGAAAATGAGAGAAACACAAAATGGCCGCCAGTCCCGTAATTCTGTCGTTCGCTTGATGAATTTTGATTATGAGCACGTAGTGTTACAGATCGTGGGGGAAATACTGAAAAAGTCTTAGGTTTAATAGGAGAGGTAAGGAATAGTTTTTTGAACAGGTCGTTATGAACGTCAGGTTATTATGTTTAGGTGTAGGAGATATGAAGCCGTATTTTTCTAACCAAGTTTTTGTGAACCAAAGTTGCCGAAATAGCTTACAGAATAAGGAAGCTGAAGTGGCAACGGGCCGGCCATATTAGCCGTAGAACCGATGACCGTTGGAGTAGACGTGTTCTTGAGTGGAGACCGCGAATCGGCAAACGTAAGGTAGGACGCCCTCAGACTAGGTGGAGCGACGATGTTTGCAGAGAGGCTAGCAGAACCCGGATGAGAGTTGCTGAGAATTTGGTTGAATGGCGTGCGATTGGAGAAGCCTATGTCCAGCAATAGAATGGCCAATGATGATGATGAAGCCTAATGTTGCCTAGAAGAGATCGCGGAAAGCGATAAGGCCGCCCATTGTATTATATTGTAGTTTTTTTTGTCTTGTACAATAAAGTATATATAAATTATTATATTAATATCTTTGACTTTGACTTAGTACGTGAAGCAAAAACTGCGTACCCCTTTTTACGAAAATTACGCGGACGGAGGAGTATGAAATGTGGCACAGTTAAAGTTTATATGGAGAAGGAGTGCAGAAAGCTAATATTTTTATATAATATGCAGTAGAAATAAATTAAATGAATAAAAAAAACATTAAACACACTACCATGCGTTTGACACAAGATGGCTAGCTTAGAATCATGACATTTAAATGAATTATGATCGAATTTCGACATCTGGGCGACCACTAGTATAAAAAAATAAATGAAGGTGAAAATAAAGCTTGGGTTTCCTAAGAAGTCGGTGCCGTCATATAGCGGCCGGAAAATTACAGTCGTCCTTAAAAGCCAGCGTTTTTTGACAGCTTCAACTCTATGAACCGTCATTTTCTTGACGGCCGTCTTCATATAGTTTCCATTGTGTGATTCCTTTTTCATATAATTCCTTTGGATGTTTTTCGGGTGACCACTGAAAGTCAGCGCTGTGCTGTGGGTCTCCATAGCACAGCATCATGCTGAGTGGAAGCCTTCTTGTCACAGTCATGACGTGCCAGCAGCTGCCGACTATTTCTATTTTGTGCTCGTTATTGTATTGTTATTATTTTGTTATCTACTCGAGTTTTATATATATATTTATGCACGTGTTTCTGTGGCAAATAAACTTATTTTTCTTTCTTTCTTGTAGGAAACGAAAGAAACACGTCATAATGAGAATTGGAGAAGTGTGTTTGTAAACAATTGATTTACGTCAGCATCAACACAATTGGAAAATCTGAAATACCTATTAACTTGAAAGTGTGAATAAAAATCCTTCAGATATCAATAATGGCAATGTTTTTTTAACACTTTCGACTTCACCCATTTTTCATAGAGCTCATACGCCATGCCGCTATACATATTGCAAGTTGACTCCAGGACACGGTGGAGCATACGGTGGAGGTCTGCCCGGCTTGGGCGGAGCACCACCGTGTCCTCACGGAGGCGATCGGCGGCGGCGATCTCTCGCGTCCGGCCCTGGTTCAGGCCATGGTCCGGAGCGAGAGTGCATGGGAGGCCTTCTGGTACTTCGCAGAAGGAGGTGACCCTCCTTCTGCGAAGTAGAGACGCCCCGGGCGTCAGGAGTCACAAGCTGACTTCCGGCCACCGTAGGCGTGGGCCTGCGGACGGTGAGCGATGGGCAGCTCGCCGTCCGATAAGGACCAGGCCCGGGTCGACCGCGACGGCGCGTTGTGTTCCACGCGCGCCTCAAAGGGATGTCAGCACCAACTGACGGGGTCCGGAAGGACCAATGCCTGCTGGGGTTGCGGGTTTGTCTGAAAGGGATATCGCGGCCCCAGCACACAGGCAACGGAAGGAACACGGGTGGGTTTTAGTCAGTAAAAGTCTGACACTCCCTCTCGCTCCGCCCAGAGCGGGAGGAGTCATATGACGACTTCTCACCAAAAAAAAAAGGAGTGTCACCGGAATTACGTTTGCGCTAAAGTTAACCCTCGAGGAGTGTCACCGACATTAGGTTTCAAATCTTGTTAAAATATACAACTGATTTTATTTTCACAGTTTATAATGCCAAATTCGCAAAGAAATATCGTGTTAACAAAATATAACTTGTTATATAACGGTCGTTTTTTGTAGGAACGTAATTTAATATATAGCCGAGTAATTAATGAAGCTAATTAACATAATTGCAGCAGCTGTGACAAGCAATATGGCGACCGTTTTTAAATTCCTGCTTCCAAAAATCTTTTAACAATTTTCGTTTACGTAATTTCGGTAAAAAAACATGTTTAATTTCCTGTTTTTTTATTAGTCAATCTGCCTAGCCTTTTCCCAACTATGTTGGGGTCGGCTTGCAGTCTAACTGGATGCAGCTGAATACCAGTATTTTACATGGAGCGACTGCCTATCTGACCTCCACAACCCAGTAACTGTGTAATACGATACCCCTTGGTAAGACTGGTGTCAGACTTTCGGGCTTCTGACGACTCATAACGACTGCCAAAGATCCACGAATGACAGCCGGGGCCAACGGCTTAACGTGCTTTCCGAGGCACGGAGGATTCTCGGTATGTAAAGATGGTCACCCATCCACTGACCAACCCCGGCAATCGTAGCTTAACCTGATGGATCGACCAGTGCGGCCGTTATTACTTAGCCACGAGCTCCTCCCAAACCTATCCAAATCATACCAAAAATAGCCCGAAATGACTATAATTATTTAACTAGTGTACACACGGCTACACATCAAGCTATACATTTCCAGTTTATGCTGATCTCGCATTGTATAGGATTTCCGTACAAATGTGAGGTCAGCTTATACTGGAAATGTATAGCTTGATGTGTAGCCGTGCGTACTATGACGCCACTTTTAAAAAAAACTTGAGAGGTGTCAAAGGACACCCGGATGGAACGAAGTTCCTCTTTCTATGAGAGAGAGAGAGAGAGAGAGACAGACAGAGAAACAGAAACACGCGCGCGCCGCACGGCTTACAACTATAGCAAAAAGTGTCGTTACAACTTTTGGTCTTAATTTTTTCCGTCTAGCCCCCTTTCGCAACGCGCGATATGGAACTTTGTTCCAAAAACAACCAGAATTTAACAAAATTCAAAATTCAAAAGTCATTTATTCAAACTAGGCTGAGAATCAGCACTTTTCGAACGCCAAAATTACATAAGACAGTCCCCCAAAACGCCCACCCTTCACCACTTCCTAGTGCATTAGCTGGGAAGAAGTGGCGCAACAAACTCCCCAACAGCACAGCTGTCTGTTCAGTTAGAAGAACAAAAAAAAAGATTCTATATAATAGTATTCAAAATAATTTACATTACGCAACACAAAACATAATTCAAATTATTAGCCATATGTTAGCTAGCACACGCCAATATACCAAACAAAATCATCGAAAACTCAACCAATCAATCATCGATACTCAGGCCGAAATAAAAACTCAACGTAAACAGAATTTAATATCTAAATAAAAAAGCCTCCAGGCATAAAGGGCGTGCCCGCTTACATATAGTTGTAACTGGAAGTTATAAATGATAAACTAGGACCATCGATGTAAAATAAGTAAACAAAGAGTTAATTACTAATAACAGTAAATAATATGATCAATTGTCGAGGTCACTAGCTAACCACATATTGCAATACAACTCATAAAAAAACAGTGTGATGAGTAGATTTTGTCAAACTAACATAACATCACGTCTGTATTCCCCAATGGGTTGGGCAGAGGTGTACCTATAGTACACCCACATTTCGCCAGTTAGGGGGCGAGCCTATTGCCATCAACCGGGAACAAATCCAGACTCCAGGCTGCCATTGATATTGCCATCAGCTCGCCGTCCGATAAGGACCAGGCCCGGGTCGACGGCGCGTTGTGTTTCACGCGCGCCTCAAAGAGATGTCAGCACCAACTGACGGGGTCCGTAAGGACCAATGCCTGCCGGGGTTGCGGGTTTGTCCGAAAGGGATATCGCGGCCCCGGCACACAGGCAACGGAAGGAACACGGGTGGGTTTTAGTCAGTAAAAGTCTGACACGCCCTCTCGCTCTGCCCAGAGTGGGAGAAGTCATTTGATGATTTCCCACCCAAAAAAAAAAAAAAAAGGCTGCCATTGATAAATTCCAGATGGCAAAACACAATAACACTGCCCGACCCGCGAATCGAACTCAGGACCTCATGCTCAGCAGTAGCGCTTACGGCAACGAGACCATCGATGCAGTCCAGAATTTAAAACAAGCTATTTCAAATAAAACTTAAATTCTCATCTCCACATAGAGAACCCACAGGAACTACAGCGTTATGTTCGCACAAAAATAGACTCTAAACATTAAGCCTCGGTTGCCCCTAATGACCGAATTTCAGCCTCACATCGACTTCGCGCAACAACGGCGCAAGTGCGGTTTCTGGCCACAAGTGGGGACGGATGTGATTCGGGAATGTCGCTTACAGTTCTGTGATGGTTGTTGTTGGGACTTTTGTTTGGCCAATGTTTGCATGGCATGTTGTTATTATTTTAGGGGGCAGTTTTCGAGTAACAGCTGTAATATTAAAGGAAAAAAGAAAGAAAGAAAGAAAAAGTATTTATTGAGACTCGCACAGGAAATCACATTAAACTACACACACATTAAACAAAAATAAAAAACAAAGTTACATTAAAATTTAAAGAAGGAAGTCCTGTACGAGGCCAAAAGGCGATATTATGCGATGAAAGACATAGTGGAACCTGTGTTTGCTACCAAGTTCACTTTGTGCAATATCACATCACCTCAGAGGTCAAAACAGTACGGAAAAATATCGTGGGGGAATTCTGCTTTTTCTAAAACCAAAAATTTGGAGCTAATAATTAGGTGTGTCGTTATTTCACTAAAAAGTAGGCACCTATGTCAGGGACAACTATTTCGGTAAATACATATTTTGCTTAAAACCTATCGTTAATAGTACATAATGTGAGTTCTGTGCTAGATCCAACACTTACTCGTATTGAAATTAACATAAAATTCATTCATCAAAAGAAGCTGTATGGATAATTGGAACAGACAATTATTTCCAATTTTCCATACGAATGAATTTCAACCCCAAACGAATACAGTAAAACCAAAACAACCCGTCAATACTGGAGCTATAAATTCCCGATAGGTTTAGTTTAGAGAGTGTATTACGTCACAATACGCGCGCTCAGCAATATATACTGATTTATGACTGTTCGACTGCTGTTGGTAGATAAAATACTGGAACTGTAGTTCTAGGATTTAATTTAGAATACATTGGATTCCTATAGTCTGAATTGTGGACATAGTTTTGTTAAAAAATACAAACATTTTCTGCCTTTTCCGAGACAATTCGAAAAATGTTTGTTAGTTAAAGCTGATCAATTTTAAATCTATTCTAAGCATTCGTTTCGGATGCATATTGGATTGCTTTCGCTTGATAGTTAAGAATACATTTGAATATTGAATTAGTTTGACGTACATAACTGAATTATTGAGAGACTGTGGGTTATTTCATCATCATCATTTCAGCCGAAAGACGTCCACTACTGGACATGGGCTTCCCCAAGTACCGCCACTTCGACCGGTTCTGTACCTCTCACATCCAGCTGATTCCTTCACCAGGTCATATTTTGGCATAACTGAAACCAATTTAGAATTCGAAATCTTCACGTATTTGGCGATACCAGAAAACCCATCCAGAAACTAGAAAATTTGGCCATTTCGGGGTTAAATCATTCCGGATTCATTCTGGGAATTGGGAATTCAAAAGGGTTTTGTACATTT
This sequence comes from Agrochola macilenta, assembly GCA_916701695.1. Taxonomy (NCBI): domain Eukaryota; kingdom Metazoa; phylum Arthropoda; class Insecta; order Lepidoptera; family Noctuidae; genus Agrochola; species Agrochola macilenta. The sequence continues at coordinate 13,718,385 of OU753578.1, read as the reverse complement.
TCACCCTGAAAGACATTTAAGGTATTGGATATTCTGATAAACTTGATTGAAATAAACATCCTCTTCCCTTCCTGTCGCATTAGCTCGGGATGAAAGAACATTCGGCTGTTGATGAAACATATTTATCAGTCCCGGAAATTCCGCTAATATCACCTAATTTGCACGAAAGGGAATCCCAAATCGAATTTGAACTTCGGATATCGGAAGAACTATGAGTATTCTATTGACGTCACAAAACTAAACTGTAGTACAAAGTCGAAATCAACGAAAAAAGCCTAATCATAGTATCAAAGCATAACCCAATTATGTCACAAAAAACTTTCCACATGTTTATAAGGAAAACGGAGTCAGAATTGAACTTGGGTTGAAAAGAATCTACAGAGTAAATTCCAATCATGACTATCAGGGTCGAAACTCCAATAATACGACTGAATAGAATTCTATGCGAATGTATTGTCTCATAAGCCTATGATCCTCAATGTTTTACAAAGCCATAGTCACAAAAAGGAAGATCCTTCAAATGATTTGTGAGGAGCGACAAGGGAGTCAGAGAAATGGCATCAACATCTTGAGACAATATTAGGATTTATTTGAGCCATCATTGTCGATGGAGATGGAGCTATACAGGTTGTATAGCGCCATCCTTTTTTCACAACGGAACAATTATGACTTTACCACTTCATAATACGGCACCTGATCTGTAATTCATAAAAAAAGGGTTTTTTTTTTTTAAATACGTTTATTTTTGGTAAAAATGACGAAAAGAAAGAACACAAACACAAAAAAGAACAAGTTGGGGAGAAATATGCGTCACATCCACGCAAAACGGCCATCGCTCAGCATAATGCTGCGACCCAAGCAATCAAGAAAAAGAAAGCAAGAGAAAGATGAAACAAGTATGACGTGATTATGACAGTATAAGTGAAGAAGCTAGAATATACGACGTTTTTAACGATTAAAGCTCAAGACACAAGTTCATGCAGAATAGATCGGTACGGGAACTGTTGGGATGAAGCACTCTCTCGCACGATTTGAAATCTAAAATAAGGATTAAATTACCAATTGTAGTTCCCACAAGACAATAAGGAAAACAGAACCTGTTTTTAAATAATCTTTCGATCCACAGGGTTCAAAATGCTATATTTGGATAATTCTGAATGTAGACATAATCAACATGACTGGCAGGCTGTTGTGTTATAAACTCAGTCCGAGTTGAAGGACGTTGCTACGTCACTAATATGGATTCAGAGCTCAGGTGTTGTGTAATGGAGCTGCGGTTGTCAAAGTTTTGAATAAAGCAGAGTATAAGAGAAAAAAGACAATTGAAACCACATCAACGTGTTTCTTTTCATTACTGAAACAAATAGATGGATGGTGGATTATGCCCACTCTCTCTCACAATAGAGAGAGGAGGCCCGAGTCCCAGCAGTGGGAACAATAAAGGCTGAGTATGCTTACGCTTATACTTATACTAACTGCAACAAATGATGACAAAGGAGTCAGGAAAATGGATAAAAACATCCTCGTTTTTGCTACTGGCAATTTAGTATATAATGTAACTAGCATTTGCCCGCGGCTTCGCTCGCGTGGATGTCGGAAACTATCTCCAGTACTAATGGGATACTAAAAACTATCATAACCCAGTTATAAACTATCTATCTGCCTCATCCAAATCCTATTAGTAGCTTTAATGATTGAATACTATCGTGAATTCATGCAAGCCTAGTACTTTTTGTTAGGTTACTGCTCAGAAATTGTGCACAACGTCAAATGATTGAAATACTATCTTGAATTCATGCAAGCCTAGTACTTTTTGTACCAAGTTTCAAGTTAATTAACAAATTATGATTATCCCCCCCCACCCCTTTCTTATATACTTGTACATATTATTACGTATTATTATTATTATTTTAAGTCTGTTAGTTTTTTAATTGTTTCATAGTTAAATAATAATAATAAACAAAGTTAATTAACTCAAGGAATCACGTTGTCCCATACAAACTTTGCCCCCCTTTTTCACCACCTTAGGGCTAGAATTTCGGAAAATCCTTTCTTATCGGATGCCTACGTCATACAAAGAACACACCCTCCAAGTTTCAGGTCTCTACGTTAAGCGGTTTAGGCTGTGCGTTGATCCGTCAGTCAGACAGTCATTCAGGATAAAGCATTTTATATGTATAGAAGACGATCATTATGTGCATTAAAAGTAGTGATTATGGCAATATCAGTATATAGAAGAAGTATGCGAGTCTTTTTGTCCGACTGCAAAAAAAGGTTATTAGCTATTAAGTTGAAACCCCGATCAACAATGGGCATTATTAATGATGCAGATGACATTATAAGCTTGGAGGTTAGGGCACAAGCTTTTGACCACTCAAAAGGGAAGGACTGGCATGAAAACAACGGATTCTACATTCCACACCAGCTGTTATTTCACATGCAGTGTTACGCATTTCAGTGTATTTAACGTTGTACGTTTCCCTAGCTTTCAGAAACTTTCCTGAACTCGTGTCCGTTCCTAAAAGTTGGAAAACACTAACTATGTCGAAACTGTGGAAAGCTATATGGAGAGTTTTAAACCGGGTAATGGTATTTCAAACTAGGATTTTTTTGGAAAAGCTATGATGGAAACTACAGGAGATTGATTTGAAAGGAGTGAATTTAATGGTTACACAATGCTCGTTCTTTCTATGAATGAAAAGGGAGTGAATGACGGAGAGAATGGAAGAGAGAATACCCCAAGTGACATAGAACAAGGGAAACAAGAAGAAGAATGCTCGTCCTTCTTTGTATGAGAACCTTCTCTCCCCCTCTACCTCTGCTGAACCACCTATTTCAAATCGAAGTAGAATACCATATCTATATATGTATTTTTTACGTCATATTAAAATGATGAACGCGTGTAGCTGATATATATATTTACGAGTTAATGTTAGTAATTCATGACGTATTGCAAAAAAGAACCGAATTTTCTCAACCATTTCGAAAAAGTTCTGTGTATTGAAATTAAATATGTAGATTTTCTGAACCCTTTATTTAAATGTTAATTTCCCTGGGTTTAAGCCTTTTGCATTTCAATTGACTGTGTTCACGAATCGTATTAATCCGAAAACAAAATGGTTTCATGTAAAAACTTGTTCTCATGAGAAATTCCTTGAATAATAAATCCTTATTTACGATGGCTCAGTAAAAGAACTCAATAATTTACGAACTTGTGGAAGTAAAAAAAACTGATGAAGAATAATAAAACTTTGAGAAATCGAAACTATATCAACAGCTGAAACCAGTTTGCTAATATTCGAAGCCTGAGCGACTCACATCGACAGTCACACAGCGGCCACCATTACAAACGGTCCCGCGGAATGGATTTTACCGGCAAAATCGTTATCGTAACCGGCGCCAGTTCCGGTATCGGAGCAGCTACAGCCAAACTGTTTTCACAACACGGCGCGACACTTGCACTAGTTGGACGAAATGAAACAAGATTACATACCGTTGCGAGTCAGTGCGAAGCCGCAAAAGGAATACGACCCTTATGTCTCCTCTACGACTTGACAATCGACGGAAATTGCGATGAAGTCGTCAGAAAAACAGTGCAGACGTTCAAAAGGATAGATATACTTGTGAATTGTGCTGGAAAAGCTAGTGTTACTTCGCTCTTTGATACGACAATGGATGTTTTCGATGATCTAGTTGCTTTAAATCTTCGGGTGCCTTACAAATTGACTCAGTTGTGTACTCCGCATTTGAGGAGGACTAAAGGGAATATCGTGAATGTTTTTGGTGCACCTGGTAGAGTCAGGCCTGGTTTCCTACATTTCGCGATGGTGAGAGATGCATTGCAGAGATTCACGAAGGCTGGTGCTTTAGAATTAGTGGTCGAAGGTATTAGAATGAATGCTGTTCGTCCAGGATTGACCAGAACGAATATTTTGTCGAATTTAAATGTGCTAGAAGATGATATGCCTCACGCGTATGAGAAGCTTGCTCAGACAGTACCAAATAATGTGATAATAGAGCCTGAAGAGGTAGCTAGAATGATTTTATTTGTTGCCAGTGATACTAGCCCAAACCTAACCGGTGCTAATTTAGTTGTTGACGGAGCAGCTTCTGGTGGTGTTTAGTGACGTGACAAAAATAACAACAAACATGATGTAGTGACAATCTCAAGAACAAATATTATTGATAACATTCTTATGTGTTATAGGTATAGTGTTTATGTAATATGGGTTTGGTATTTGGAAATTATTAAAGTTAAGATTAAATGAAATTATGAAGCAGTCGTATATGATGTAAACAACACTGTTTTTTATCAAAAACATAAATTTTACAGATCGGTAAGCAACCAAATGATATTACGATAAAACTTAATGGAGTAAAAATTCGTATTTTGAAACTAACTTCGTTTTAATTGGTGTCCATTGAATTGTACCCAAATTGAGATAATTGCTTTTTGGCATTCACATCAAAATAGCTGATTTTGTACACAATGCTTAAATTCTTTGGGATGTGGACGATTAAGTACATAACTTGATTGAAATAGCTCAGCGCTGTATTGTAATTTTTGTCAAAATAACAAATACTGTCATGTGTACCTTTCGTGTTTACATTTTCATATTCATAATATGTTAAGTTAAATTTAAATTGGATGTCCCACAAATACTACAAATATAAAGATTTCAAATCACAAAACATTTACCTCAGACATTATGTAAGAGGCTAAGAGCACAACCACATGATTCACATCAACACATATTTAAAACAGGTATATAAATATAGATCTCAAACAGGTTAAGTAAGTAAGTACCTATGAATGAGGAAACCTGTGCAATTATATTGTGATATCGGAAACTCGTTGTGACGTAACAACTACAGAATAATACAGAAGTTCAGCTCCATACAACGGGCGGAAACAGGCGCACGCTCACATAGATGCGTATGTACGGCGCGGCGATCACAAACAAAAACCGGTCGCGAGTGCGCTTGCACTCGCTGTGTCTATGTGTGCGTGCGTATTCACTGTTTGTATGGACCCGACCTTCTGAATTATTCTGTGTATTGAACGGAGAGTTAAGGCTTGTGCAGACCAGCGCGACTTGTCGCGCGACGCGACACCGGTTATTGTTATACTGTGAAGTTTTCTTAGAAATTGTATTGTTCGTGTCGCGTCGCGCGACAAGTCGCGCTGGTCTGCACAAGCCTTTAATTGTGTAAGTAGCAACACATGTACTTGGGTATGTTGTTGTTATTTGATAGTTCGTTCATAAACATGTGATTTTTATAGCAACTACGTTATGTTTTGGTGTGGTCATTATGTTTGAAGGTTATACAAACATGATTATCTCATCGCCACACTTGAATTTGGAAATGCCATAAGTACAGCCATTGGTTACAGCGCAATACCATATTTTACACCCAAACTCCAAACAGACGAGGCAATGACATCGTAAACATTTAGAAAGCATGATTTACCACAACTTATACACAAAACTATCTATAATTCTTTTATCAGACCCTATTAAAAATTTTAGAGCCTTTTACACAATGCCCGAATAGGCACTATTTATAAGATCTATTATTTATGTGGAACAGAATTTGCCTGAAACCATCAAATATATTATGTAATTAGTTAAGGGATCTCGCGCACTAGACGACGTATTGTATGGTGAGCGGCTAGGTGTGTGCGATTAGTATCGGTTTCTATAACCTGGTCACGGTCGTGGCCGTGGCCTTGGCCGTCTAGTGCGCGAGTTCCCTTAGCTTCGGTAAAAACAGGCCATAACAAATGCAAGTCTCCAACAAGTATGTAACAGACAATTAAGTATTATGAATTAAAAATCCTTCCTACAATTCCTGCAACATTCAATATGAAACCACCTAATTTCCCAAACAATACACACCCTATATTTACTTGTGAAAGCAAAAAAAAATGTTCATGTGTGCCGCTGATGAGAACTTCAGCATTGTTTGTAAGCCCCGCTGTTCGCGGTCGTGTAGTTTCAGGTTATTTTCAGGCAAAAAATCTTGGCCTTCACAAATGTTGGAATCATACCTCACATTTTGTATGATGCGAAATGGGGCTTTCAATTTCCTTATATGAAGAAGGTCATGGAAAGGTTAGTGTGTCTCTTTAGAGAATTTTTGGGGTAATATTGAATGATTTGGAAGTGAAATCTTTGTCATTGATAAAGATATCAACATGGCTAAGTAAATAAACTTATCATAGAATGCAAACAAATGCAAAAAGCTTGCCTATTTGCAAACGAAATGTATTTTTAACGTCTTGTCTTGAAATATGGTTATGATTGGATATAAATCGTGACCTTTCACGATTTCGTTAGTGGATTAAAATTAAAATGACTATGTATTATCTACAACAACCGCGTGATCACACATGTGAGATAGCAAATACAAAATTACATACCTAAAAGGTTATGAAATACATCAAATGTAATAACTCGCTCACAAGAAAACAAAGTAAGACAGCAACAGACTGATAAACGCTGATAAGGTTATCAGTATTTATCCTACCACCGTCATATACAGACGTGTTTCCGATTATAAATAAAATATAAACCGCGATAAATATAATAAAACAGCAGTTCGCGAAAGGACTTTAAATCCAGAAAGAAAAGTTAACAAGTTTGAAGAAAGAGTTACCAAAATGGATAATATAGACTTAACAGGAAAAGTGGCAATAGTAACAGGAGCCAGTTCTGGTATTGGTGCAGAAACAGCCATAGCATTTGCCAGATTCGGAGCTACACTATCAGTCATTGGACGAGATGAAGTCAGACTTTTGGAAACGGTAAACAAATGCGCGGCAGTAAACAACATAGTTCCTTTATTCATACAAATAGACTTAGCGCATGAAGGAGCTTGCGAAGCAGTAGTAACCAGAACAGTGGAAACATATGGAAGAATAGATATACTAGTGAACAGTGCCGGCGCAATGGCAGTATCGTTTCTGTCCGACAACACTATGGAAAAATTGGACTACCTGATGAATGTAAACTTTCGAGTACCATACCATTTGTCGCAACTTGTGTTACCGTACTTAGTGAAAACAAAAGGGAATATAATAAACATAGGATCTTCGATGTCGAAACGATCTACACCTGGAGTTTTGGGGTACACTATTTCAAAAGCAGCTTTACAAATGTTTTCAAGACAAGCTGCATTTGAATTAGCTCCTAAAGGCGTAAGAATCAACTGCATCAGTCCAGGACCCTCAAAGACGAATATATTAACGAAATTAATCGTTCATCATCCAGAACTGAGGGATCAAATTAATGGTATCTTAAAAGAATCTGCGTTTGATGATAAAATGTTAGATCCCAAAGAAGTAGCACTGTTGGTATGTTTGACAGCTAGTGATATTTTCCCAAGTTTAAATGGTTCGGATATGTTATTCGATGGTGCGGCCTGTAATGCGTGATTTAGTGCAAAAAAGTGGTGATATAAAGTGATTTTGGAAAAAAAAAAACGGTTGTTTGTCATACATTTTGGTATGATCATAAAGGTATGTTATTATGTCATTGATAAATAATGAATCAACATTGTACTTGTCGAGTTTTTTATTACTAAATTTATATCTATCTATCTAATCTAATCTAACTAGGCTATATTGTTTCCCTTTTCCACATATCATTAAATCTATATAAATACGAGTATTATAAATTAAAGTTGATTTTCGTGTCTGACCGCGTTGAGCCGCTTCTGAAGTAAGCAACAGATTTTGATGCGGTTTTCACCATAATTTTTATAACTAATTCCGGAAAGGTTATGTGTATAATATATTAAACTTGTATATATTAAGTAAATCTCGATGTTTTGACAAGCCGTAAACCGAAACAGGGGCAAGTCGCTAGTAAATTAATAAATCTATATTTCTTCATTGTTTGAAGACAAACAGACACGTCTTAAACTCAAAACATTTTCACTTAATGTTAGAAAAGTATAAAGTTCCTTCATTCGAACATTTTTCTTTTCTTCTCTATTAATATTGTACGGGAGATTGTATATACAAACAATATTAGCACAGACCGTACTCTGAACTGTTTACAGCAAATATTTATCAACAATCAATGAAACAGAATTGAAAAAAACCTAATCTCTTTCAGCTTTAATAAAAATAACCCAGTTTTTATATCCAACTTGCTGATCCGACAGACCTATCAAAAGAAAAAAGGACTTGTAAGTTTTTTCCGTATTTAAAGAAAAACCGGGAAACATTTCCAATTTTTTTTTTCCATAAAAACCTAATTCTGACTATTACGAACATTTTAAAACAAAAAAGAGTCAAATCAGGTCTGAAGTGATGCGCTTATCAACGAACAGTATTTCATTTTTATTATAAAAGCCATATCTTAAACACAGTCTGTTTTCATAACTCTCGATTTTATTATACATAAAGTAGAATTTATTTACGAAACAGAATTGATCGGTATTCCGAAGGCGATAAAGACCATAATCGTACATTAAACTCACAGATTTGAAGCTTGCTACTTTGTAGGCAAGGCCAGTAGTTTGAACTACATTAGATTATTAATTAACTTCTAACATTTTAGCCTTAATTTAGATGACAGTGTTTTTGTTCGTAACCTTGGAGTAAATATAGCTAAAGGTATGTTTAATGTAGTTTGCAAAATATGGGAGTTGGCTGTTGGCTATCTTGTCTGATTTAGTTCAATCAGCCTAGCCTTTCCCAACTATGTTGGGGTCGGCTTCCAGTCTAACCGGATGCAGCTAAATTTGTATTCACATTATACTGGTGTATTTTACACGGAGCGACTGCTTATCTGACCTCCACAACCCAGTAACTGGGTAATACGATACCCCTTGGTAAGACTGGTTGTCAGACTTTCGGGCTTCTGACGACCCGTAACGACTGTAAAAGATCCACGAATGACAGCCGGGACCAGTGGCTTAACGTGCTTTAGGCACGGAGGAGTCTCAGTATGTAAAGATGGTCACCCATCCATAGACTGACCCCGGCAAGCGTAGCTTAACCAGCCAGTCAATGGGCCAGCTTCACCAAAAAATCGCTAGATGTCTTACGCATCCAATACAAAAATGTTTTTAGGATGCTGTTGAAACTGCCCCGTTTCTGTAGCGCATCGGAGATGTTTGCTCAGAACTGAACTGACGGCTTCCATGCTGTAATTCGCTAAAAAATCGCATCACTGATGCGTAGAGCGCGGGTCTGTGACAATAGCATCCTGAAAACAGTGGTGGAGAGCCCTTACCCCCCTTTTCTGAGGCACTATGTGGGGATAATGGTCAGGTAGCATATTCCTTGCTTTATCGTTCTCTGCACATCCTGCCGCAGTCACCAGCTATTGTTATACTTTTTATGTACTACTAACACTAGTGATAAGGTATTTTACTAACAAATTGGACCATATTGTTGTCCGAAATAAATAAATTAACCTGATAGATCGACCCGTGCGGCAGTTATTGCTTAGCCACGAGCTCCTCTGTTGTCTGATTTAGTTACAGTGTATTAAAAAGCCTCGCTCAGCCTCGACTGCGTCGTTGGTGGTCGCAAACGCTACTGCTGAGCATGAGGTCCTGGGTTCGATTCCCGGGTCGCGCAAAGTGTTATTGGGTTTTTCCATTTGGAGTTTCTCGAGTCTGGATTTGTGCCCGGTTGATGGCAATAGACTCGCCCCCTATTGCATGGGACTCAAACATAACTGGCGAAATGTGGGTGTGCTGTAGGTACACCTCTGCCTTACCCTTCAGGGAATACAGTCGTTATGTTATGTTTATTAAGATCCTAACGAGACTTGTAATGGCAGATATTTATTGATAATGGAACACTAATCTCTCCTTTATTTGTCAAAAATTAAAACCTTGAAATAGAACTTCAAAGGCCGGTTTACACAGTGCGACCTGCTAACTAGACAGCTGCTCGCACTGTGTACTCGCATGTCAATAGCTCGGCTCGCCTTGGCTGTTTTCATTATGAGAGTAGCTGCCTAGTCTCTTGCGAGTTGTGTGCTGGAGTAGTACTGCGTACGAGCAATATCGAGTCAACTGTCAACAAGATTTTATAAAAAACAAAACTGGGGTAAGGTATATGAACACAATACTAATCTTTGTATTAGCAAATACTTCTAAAAAAAATAGAGACAACAAAAAAGGATTTGGATTAGAAATTGGATGGCAAGAACATATTCCGGGGCAGCATAGTACCATTTTTAACGAGCTGTGTCAAGAAGACCCCCATGATAAAAACCATGTGAGTGATGGGGGAAGGAGAGAAGGAGAGTGAAAAAAAAAAATGAAGTTACTCGGCTGCGAGCTACTGTCCAACTCACAAGTGCGAGTAACTCGTATCATACGTCCGCACAGTGGGAGTTGCTGCACTGCAGCTACGCGGAAGGCCGACTCGCACGCTAGCTCGCACTGTGTAAACTAGCCATAACTCTACGCGTCACCTCAGTTACTTTTCAAGATCGTTTATTTTATTGAGTTTAAATTCATTAACCGGTAATTGACAAACGAGAACTAACAGAATCGTTACTTACAGACAGGGAATCAATCAGGGCTCAATTATCTGATAACCTGGAACCATTTTAAGAAATTTGTTTTCCAATTAACATAATTATTTATTTTTACATACACACGATTAAATAACTAATCAATGATGATAAAATATTTTACTTTCGTGCCTTTATTTATTTTCTTTCTTTCTTTCTCTTTCTTTTCTTTCTTTCTTTTCTTTCTTTCTTTTCTTTCTTTCTTTTCTTTCTTTCTTTTCTTTCTTTCAAATTAAAGTGAAGCCGATGCCCCAGTGAAAGTTGCTATAGTCCACTGAAAGGAGGCAGCACAGGAACGGAAGTTGTTACAATGCTTAGGGAAGACCTATGTCCAGCTGTGGACGTTTTCAGCAGATAATTTTCACAATGATAATTTAATCCGATATTCAAAAAAGGGGTCTAACACGGAACTTGAATGTGGAGCAGGTTGACACAATACATCTATTTGCCGTATTACATTTCCTAATGAAACATTATGTGAATTGTGACTTAAAACGGTTTAATTAACCTGATAGTCAATATGGTCAACAACCAGGTTCCTTGACTTAACATTAGCTCTGGTCCGAAAGAACTGGAAATCATGGGAGAAGGCCTTTTCCGGCAGTAACAGAACAATACTTCACACAAACATTCCAAAAATGGCTTTTACACTCAAACTATCTTATTATTATTACCAGGCAAACAGACAAAGAAGTAAGTAAGTAAGTAATACCAAGACACTTTTTGTACATAGATAATGTTAGTGTATGTCTGTCACAGGCAGATTGTATAATTCGAAATTTTACAAACGGCGCCGTCCGTTTACAAACGCTCGCGGTTATGCAAAATGCCTAAGACAAAATGTAAATTGCCTAGTCACTATAAAAATGCCGCAACTTTTGATGGACAATTCAAAGGCCATTTACAAAATACCGCGGCAAATTGAAGAATTTAGTTCTATTTTTTACCACGCCCGTCGCTGTTTAGTTCTATTTTTTACCACGCGCGTCGCTGCTAATCAAAACAAGAAAAATGGCGTCGAGTAGTGGTTTTGTGACAAAGAAAAATAATGGAAGCAGTGCAAATTCTACGTGTGCAAAGGACTTTCCACAAAAAAAACTGTAAATTTACTCTTATTTTAAGTCTTCATAAGTACCTGATTGCTCGAATAAAGTCTGATTTGTCCAACCTGTGTTTTATTATACCCTACATTATCAATCAATGTTGAAATTATAACAATTGAACGAGTTGCCAATTTGCCTTAGGCATAACCGCGAGCGTTTGTAAACGGTATGTATACGGTGTCATTTTACAAACGTCGCCACGTTTGTAAAATGACAAATCATACAATCTGCCTGCGACACGTCCAAATTTATCATGGCGGCTCTGCTGTGAATGCAGCGTCAGCATGAAACGCTATGATTCACAGCGAAGACGACGGGCGTCTCGGAGGGAAGTGAGCGTTAAGGAAGAATGGTAGAAAGTAAGGTAACTATGATTTTTGAGTTCCTTTAGTATATTTGAATAGTTTGGTATGTATGTTGTTTGCGTACAGCTTAAAGTCAAACAAACAGACAAACACGTAAGCAATAACAAGTCAAAATTAACACCACAGTAATGTCATTGTGTACCAGAATGTATCATGGCGGCTCTGCTGTGAATGCAGCGTCATGATGAAACGCTATGATTTACAGCGACGACTCGCGTCGCGGAGGAAAGTGAGCGGTATGGAAGATATGGTAGGTAGAAGGTAAGGTAAGATACGTCTTGAAGAATTCAATTTTATTTAGAAATTCAAAATTCAAATTCAAAAGTCATTTATTCAAACAAGGCTGAGAATCAGCACTTTTCGAACGACAAAACAACATAAGACAGTCCCCCAAAACGCCCACCCTTCACCACTTCCTAGTGCATTAGCTGGGAAGAAGAAGTGGCGCAACAAACTTCCCAGCAGCACAGCTGTCTGTTCAGTTAGAAGAACAAAAAAAAAAGATTCTAGATAATAGTATTCAAAATAATTTACATTACGCAACACAAAACAAAATTTAAATTATTTGCTATGGCAAATAATTTAAATTTTGTTTTGTGTTGTGATAGCCAGCAGACGCCACTATACTCGTACCAAACAAAATCATCGAGAACTATACTCAGGCCGAAATAAAACACTAAACGTAAACAGAACTTAATATCTAAATAAAAAGCCTCCAGGCATAAAGGGCGTGCCCGCTTACATATAGTTGTAACTGGAAGTTATAAATGATAAACTAGGAAATGTAGATGACCCATGCCTTGGTTCGAAACAAGGTAGACAATCGGGCAGGTCGCAAAACCTGCTCTAAAAACCGTAGGTAAACAAAGACATGTAACGAACCGGAGTCGTGAGTTAGAATACAGCCTATTCCCTCACAGAGAGGAGGCTCATTGATTTCCGAAAGTTCTCGAAGGTTTCAATCATAACTTTACAACCACAAATACAGATGATGCCATCTTTTTTTTTTCCGTTCCGATAGATTATTCGAGGAGCTCGTGGCTAAGTAATAACAGCCGCACGGGTTCCGGATCCAACAGATTCAGCTATGCTTACCGGGGTTGGTCCGTGGATGGGTGACCATCTTTACATACCGAAACTCCTCCGTGCCTCGGAAAGCACGTTAAGCCGTTGGTCCCGGCTGTCATTCGTGGATCTTTGACAGTCGTCAGTAGAGGGTCGTCTAAACCTCGAAAGTCTGACAACCAGTCTTACCAAGGGGTATCGTATTACCCAGTAACTGGGTTATGGAGGTCAAATAGGCAGTCGCTCCATGTAAAATACTGGTTTACAGCAGCATCCGGTTAGACTGGAAGCCGACCCCACATAGTTGGGAAAAGGCAGATTGATTGATAGATTATTAAAAAATATAAGACACGTATGTTTTCTTTTTTTACGTAATCAAAAGATTACGGCAATACATTGAGTTAAAATGTGGCATGACGTCACTCTTCGGTAGATTTTATACTGACTTGTAACGTAGCAAGCCCCCACAACTTTAACGCGTTTTATCAAAATATTTTTTTATAAATATGGAAAAGCAAAAAATACGTGTCTAATATTTTTTTATTATCTGTCTGACGGACTCAATAGATTTTTTTTTACCCTGGCAACATCCCTCGGAACACGTGAGACGAATCGACAAAATGTTCATACATATAACTTTTGGACCAATGAATAGTGCATGTGAATCAACAGAATCATCGATTTTACCACTGTAAGCTATTACAGTGGTAAAATCGATGGGTAATATCGCCCTGATTCTGTTGATTCACATTCCGTGTCACCCTATTAGACAATTTGTGTCATAATCGTGAAAAAAAAAGAAACTTTATAATCTAGTATAATTAATATTAAAACTAAACCTTCTGCTACCCGCCGCTTATCACGAAGCTGAAAACAGGCCAACTTGCATATTTCCTTACCTGTAACAAAGAGATACACCGTTATTTTCATAAAAACTCCATTTATCAAGCGAGATGTAAGCGCTCATAAAAATATACTGTAATTTAATAACTGCTGAAGTTTTCATCGTTTCGTTTTTGTTAGAGGAAATTCGTCGTGATTTTTTCGGGAATTTGAGTGTGGATTTTTTTGCGTATAGTGAATTTGGGAGCAATTACCCGTTTGTAACAGCTTAGACGTAAAACTAGGCTTTGACGCTGGAGAAGTGAGGAATTCTAAGGATTACAAGATCGTTTTTATCAGAGTTATTAAGGCTTTTTGTCCAGTGGCTATTTATGATGAACATTAGGATATTATTGTAACAGAAAATCAATTTTCACGCCTCCCCCTTAATTAAGGACAAATATATTTTTTTATATTCGGATAACTCATGCATGACCTAAAGAGGTGCCATAAAGAATATAAAAAAATATAAAAAACGCAGCCATCTGGTTAAATTTGCCAGCTAATTGGACGCCTAGGCACGTTCATTAAACACCTGCATCCAATTAAATAGCTGAAGGTCCAAGGGCCAAGTCATTGATCGCAATGTTTAACCAGATGGCTGAATGTCGTGTAGTCGTTTAGTTAAACTGGGTGAAATATATACTAGGTTAGGTTAGAATTGTTTTCGCGGGTATTCTGTTTATGAACCATGTAGTAGTAGTAATATGGTGGTCACAAGCATTACAGGTGAGCTCGAGGGTTGTCCTGGGTTCGATTCCCAAGCCGGGCAAATTGTTGTTTGGAATTTTCCATCAGGAATTTCTCAGTTGTAGCCCGGAGCCGGATTTGTGCCTGGTTGATGGCAATAACCTCACCCCCTATTTCATTGGGCTTAAAACGTAAATGATGGCTACTGGTACCTAACCCGCCTCTGCCTAACCCTTCGGGATTACACGCGTGATGTTGTGTATGTGTACATTACCTTACCTTTTCAATTATTCAAGCAATTAACCTGTCTGACTGCAGTAATTGAGTCAACAGATACCTACCTAATTGCGATGCGTCATCATCACATTTAAAATAATGTATGTCTGCAAAGTTCGTCCAACATGTCATGTGCAGTGGAGACAATGACATGTGATTAAATAAAACTACCTAAATGTTTTGATTGGGAGTGGTCTAAGTTATAGGCGCACGCGATTTGTGCGACATTTTTTAAACACATTAAACATAATAGGTACTGGCTGAAACTATAAGTACAACAGTATACTAGTGGAGGAGCGGAATTACCTAACACAAGTATATTACTTACTTAAATGGAAATTTCCCTAAAGACCTCATGTAAACGTATTTTTAAGTTATTGAAATAAATATTTTTATTTATTTTATTTTTATATTATGGATAGATAGCAGTCCTATCAAAAATGGCTAGCAGACCATATAGTCAGGAACATAATATGAGAACTTCGCCGTAAGTCAGTGGTGTTTCAGATAAACTACTGTATATAATACACATCTATATATATAAAAGAAAGTCGTGTTAGTTACACTATTTATAACTCAAGAACGGCAGAACCGATTTAGCTGAAAATTGGTGGAGAGGTAGCTTAGAACCAGGAGTCTAACATACTAGGATACTACTACTGGATTTTTATTCCAGAAACCACCCTCTAAAGGGGTGAAATGGGGGGGGGTGGGGGTTTGTATGGGAAATTAAAAACTGATGACTGGATTTGGATGAAAATTTTCAAATAGATAGGTGAGATACTGAGATAAAGGATAGGATACTTTTTATTAACAGGGGGATGAAAAGGGGTGGGATAGGGATAAAAAATTAGTATTGATATTGGTATCATTTCCAAGGTTTTTGGGTCGGTTATTTTAAAAATGATATCTATTTTAAATGTTAGAAGTAAAATATTATCACCCCTTAATGGGGCGGAAAGGGGTCTAAATGTCTAAAAATCAACATTGATGTCGTTTTCATGGTTTTTCCCATACATTGTGTAAGTTCTCAAAAAACTAAATAAATGAATAGGTATATGTTTCCTGCTTTCTAAAAGATTACCCTCAGGGGGATGAAAAAGGGGTGTGCTAGGGATAAAAATGTAAAAATTCGATATGGGTATCATTTTCGAGGAATTATGGGTCGTTGATTTAAAAAATGACATCTATTTTAAAGAGGGTTGAAAAATGGATGTGATAGGGGTAATAAAGGACGACCCCAGCCGATATTGTATACTTGCTATAGTCAAAACATCAGTCTAGCCGTTTATTTGCCTCTCGACTGTCATCTCATCTGAACCAGATGAATGTCAAACGTCACCAGAAGTCATCTCATCTGGTTCAGATAAGTAAATTTTTGACACATATTGCTACAGATTAATAAATTAAATTCATGCTTAAAGTTGTACAAAAGTATAGAGTATTAAAACAAGGATGCCATATAATATCACATGTCAAACATCCGACAATAGCTAGTAACCGTTATGTTTATTTCATTGCGGTCAGTGCCGATTCCGCTGACAAAGATGGCGGACGCGAATATTTTTATTTAGTTAAAAATGGTAAAACAAAACGTAAGGTAGGTAGGTAGGTAGGTAGGTAGGTAGGTAGGTAGATAGGTAGGTAGGTAGGTAGGGTAGGTAGGTAGGTAGGTAGGGTAAGTAGGGTAGGTAGGGTAAGTAGGGTAGGCAGGTAGGGTAAGTAGGTTAGGTAGGGTAAGTAGGGTGGGTAGGGTAAGTAGGGTGGGTAGGGTAAGTAGGTAGGTAGGGTAGTTAGGGTAGGTAGGGTTTTTTATATTTGATTGATTGCGGAACAAAGTTCGCCAGGTCAGGAAGTTATAAATAAAAAACAATTTTCGCCTCAGTTTGTGTGACCGCGTCGTCGTTCTTCCAAACTATGAAACGGATATTGATGCGGTTTTCACTATTATTTAGAGAATAGTTAAATAGAACCGAAACTCAATAAATATATGTATTTAAAAAAAAAATGGATTAAAATTAAACTTGCAAATAATAAAGTAATATCGATGTTTAGTCAAGTTATATAAACCATGCGAAGGATAGGCGGGTCACTAGCAACAATTAAATTTAAAATAACGCGTTGGTGAATACATACATGAGCTTGGAAACGTATTAGTAAGTGATCAGTTAGTTACTAACTGAAATATACATATTTACATACGTATTTAATTAATTCAACCAAAATTATTATACAATGTATCAAACCTATGACAACGAAACTACTATGAACAATTATCAACATTCCCCTATATCTTTCACTTCCTCGCTCCAAATACTAGTTTGGCAGTGGATGCAACATTATATCAGTGACAGAACATTATAATCAAAATAATGTGACACAGACAATGTAATTAAACAAAACAATGAGCCTATACATCGTGGTGACTGACATAAGAGAATGCGTGTCTAATCACAAGTAGCATGTAGGTATGGAGAACAGAGATGTATTAAAAATAGTTTTATTGAATGTTGTTCTGAGATAAATGAGACAAAGGCTGAAGAGATTGGAACGAGAAATGACAGAAAGCACCTTCTGCTTTCTTTCATGTCTTCAAGGATGGGCACAAATATGAGCTTAAATATTATTCAAACTCGTCTGTTCGCTAGACGGAAATTTTGTAGTCGAGTGATGTTTCTTAAAAAAAAAAAAAAACTTGAACAAATTAAGAATCTCCTCCTTTTTTGAAGTCGATTAAAATAGCAGGCTTGCGACGACAGACTTGCAACGATTCAATATATAAAAGATTTTTTTTTAAATTTTGTATCTAAAGAAAGCTTTGACATACCTCGTAAATAAAAAAAGGAAGATTCATACTACATTTTAGCAATCACATTCTCAACATCTAATTTCCAGATTTATCATCAGATACCATAGTTATTTTCACTTCCTTCCAAATTACCCAAAACACATCCTCAAATCGCTCATCACTTAACCCGCTCCCGCTCACCCCTTGCCCCCCCACGCACTTCTCGAAGACTAACATTCCGCTCCACTTAGTTTGGCACACTCTAAATATCGCCACTAAATAAAACCAGCGCCATTGTCTCGTCACATGCCAACTAATCAACGCGCTTTCATATCCTGTACTTTGATTTATCAGATTATATTTAGATGGTCTTATTGGCAGGAGGCAATCTTGGTTTTTGGATTGGCAGAAAGCGAAAGGGATCATGGCTAAGTAATAACAGCCGCATGGGTATATCGAAGGTTAAGCTATTCTTGCCGCGCTCGGTTCGTGGATGGGTGACCATCCATTACATATCGAGCATACATATACATACATATTTCGCTGTTTTGATTAATTTGGCAATATTACTGTATGAAAATAAGAAAATGGTAAAAGAAGTGAACTAAAATATTGATTATGAAATGCAATAATTAATATCGTAACACCGAATACTTCGTTTTAGATGTAAAAAAAGTATTTGGAAGCTTTCCAAATGCCTTTTTACGCCTAAAACGGTTACAACATCAAATTCAGTATCAAAATTGCAATTAATTATTAAATTTAGTATGGCCTTTAATTTTTAATTTAATTTATTTTTTATTGTGTTATAGCGACAATAGAAATTCACAGACCTGAAATTTTCAACTGTCTACCTATTACGGTTCATGAGATACAGCTCTCTGACAGACAGACGGACAGCGGAGGCTTAGTAATAGGGTTCCGTTTGGCACCCTTCGGGTACGGAATCCTAAAAAGAAAATATAATGCGTATCAAAAACCATCAGTATAATTTTGTGCAAAAACAATTTTTTTTACTGAAGAAAAACTAGACCAATAAGAGACGAAAAAAAAAGTCAAGTAGAAATTATGTTATGAATCTTACAATAAATGTACTTAAGTAATTAATGTCAATTAGCTTTGGCACTAGCCTAAACTCACTTAGGTACAAAATATTGATAAAGCAAGAAGGAACTTCCAAAGTTAATAATCACTTGCGATAAAAAATTTAAAGCCTAAAAAGAAGATAAACTTACCACCTCCTTTAATTTTCAATTCAGGCCACAATTAACAGCCCATTACATAAAAGATTTAACCGGCTTCCGCGAACCAATCATAAACGTTGTCCTAATTAAGAATTATTACCGCCTGTAATTATTATCTTACAGCGCTAATACATTTCGTAATTCAAATTCAACCTAGCGACATCTAGTTATTAATAGGCAAATCTAAAATAGCCCTTCGACGTTTGAAAACAAAAGACGTTAGCGCACACTGGCGGCCATTTATCGGGAATTGAATGCTGCCCCCTAATCATAGCTTGGAGACATTAATAAAAATTATTAAAAAATAAAATCGTCTTGAAGAGTTCGCGTTTGACTTTATTTAACCTTCAGCTGTGACGTATATTTAGGTTTTGAATTATGGCTGTGGAAAATTTGTAGTCGACGATGGAATTTTTTTGGCGAAAAACTAATCTTTAAGTAAACAAAACTCTACCTAATTAAAAATGGTGATGTGTGAAGTGCTTTTTGACCTTATTATCTCAAATTGTATTAGCACAGTTAACCGCAAATCCGTGGTAAACAGTGTCCTATTGACAGCGCTTGTATGTCATGGCAATAAGAACGGTTTTCGTAGTTCAAGTGTCAACTGTCGTACGGTTGACGGTACTATAATCAGACGTAGTCGTTAGCTTATCTTGTTATCTTGGTGTTCTAATTCAAAATAAGAAATAATGAAGACCAAAGGTTATTTATCTAGTCAAACTAAATGCTTCATAGAAGTACAGCTAGTGTTACAAAAATCTCTGCACAGTACACAGTTACTTAAACAAGTTATAAAAATGGGTTTTAAATTAGTAGTGATAATCTTTTTGGTAAAAATAGTGGTGGCCAAAATAACAATCGATGTGAATGTAGACAATGATCAGAAAGTGAACATAACGTACACAGGAACAGAATCACGTAACCTAACAGAGGCCGACATGAATTCATTTCAACTCGGAAAAGAGAATTTCGACAGAGCGCTTACAGCATACAATGAATCGCTTAGTCCTTTCGCTCGAATGACTACTCAGTTCGTAGTTTCGAGGTTTAGTAACTGTGAAGATGTATACAAGGTTAGTGGACGAGCCATGAGATATTTATCGATAAAATCAGCAAGCGTTAAGGGCCTAACGAAACAATCAGTCGTATCGGTGTCAAAAGACTTCGAGAACTCATCAAACCGTACTATAAAAGTGAACACAGGTATATCACACAACATAAAAAACATTTTTACAACGAGTTGGACGAAACAACAACAGTTAATAGTTGCCCAAGATGCAGAATACGACATCAATTTTGTAATCGGAGGTGTTGGAGGTAAAACCGGCTTTTCTTTCACAACTTTTGGAGGTGTCAGTGAAGAGAAATCAAAAACCGAAACTATTGGTACGACTAACGGCATAGAGGTAGAATTGAAGCCAGGAGAAGCTGTGACAGCCGTTTTGTCGGCAAACGCCGGTTATTTAGAAATAGAAGTAGTGCATAATGCTTCTTTACATGGACCTCAATGCTATAACCAGGATCACTTATCGTATGTATGGATGGATCAGCTTATGACTGCTGCAGGGATCGAGAATGAAATTACAACTACAGAGACGATTAAATTCAACTTCTATGTTGAACCGCAGTTGAGAGTTCTTGAAAAGAAGAGCGGGCTTGATATTTTGAAGAACTGCTATTGACGTCGTTCTATTTTCATTCATGTATGAATATAAGTGTATCTAGGTGTATAACATCGTGTTTTAGGGGGTATATTTGATTTTTTATCTGCTGCATATTATATTGTGTGCCTTTTAGTCAGTGCTAAGTAAATGTATTTTCTTTCTTTCTTTCTTTCAATAAAAGTGTTGTGGACTCCTACTCCATTAACACACATCAGGGACTAATAGCGACATCTCGAGGCAAGAAATGATACCATACGCTACGTCATACCTATCACTTGACTCTGATTGGGCTTCATTTAAAATATTGTTCCCACGCCCCTCTCCTTGAATTTTGTAAAAACCAAAATGGCTAATATATAGAATTGTTCGTTAAAAGCATAGCATCGTTTTTCATTGAAAATCCTCAAAACATTAAAAAAACCACCTTAAGTTTTCACAAACCGCTACAAAAAGTTTAAACCATAGTGAAATTTAAATTTACTGGAAATTTCAAAAAGTTGTCAAAAGTGTAAAAGCAGTTTCATGGCTATGTTTTTTATTTTCGTTGCTCCTATATTTAGTATTTATGTATCTATTATGTAGGATATGTATTTATCTGTGTATCTATTCTACTAAATTGTATACTTATTATTTTCCCCAACGACAGGCCCACTTTATGTCCAGGCAAATCACTGTCCATTCTAAGGTTGCCCGTGGAAAGCGATAAGGCCGCTCATTGTATATTTTGTAGTTTTTTTTTTTTTTTTGTTATGCATTTTTGTGGTGTACAATAAAGTATTGCCCGCTTTGCTAAACTACCCCTGTAATCTGACATATTTCTTTCTGCTCAATCGCACTCCGACCTCCAAGACCCTGCTTAGTTAGGGGGTCACCTGTCAAATCAGAACATTGTGATGTATAAACATAATTGTATCTATGTAAGATCACTATCAACTTTTCCATTGCTAATAAAACTTATTGTTTTTTTGTACATACAGGGTGTCAGGGACGCGAATACTGATACCATTTTTTTTTTTTTTTTTTGGGTGGGAAATCATCAATGATACCATGGATTTGGTACATGATTCTGAACGCCCCTGAATTGAAAATTCCTGATAGAAAAAACTAACTAAACAAAAAAAATATTTTCTCCGTCTTGTAGATTATTAAAAAATATTGGACACGATTTTTTTCTTTTTTTTCCTAATCAAAAGATTACGGCAATACATTGAGTAGGCAATACGATAAAATGTGGCATGACGTCACTCCCCCGTAGATTCTATACCGACTTGTAACGTAGCGAGCCGGGATCCCCATTTTAATGCGTTTTATCTAAGTAAACCATTTTTATTAATATGATAAAGCAAAAAATACGTGGCTAATATTTTTTTATTGTCTGACTGACAGACTAAATAGTTTAATTTTTTTTTCCCCAGTCATCCCTATAGGAGGCGAGCCTATTGCCGACCCTGAAACTAATTGGTATGAAATGAGGAAGAACATTCATTGTGTCGATACCAGCACTCCAATAGCGTAACACACGATCAATCACAATCCGAACCTTTTGAAGGAACTAATCATTCGAAACATTTGTCTGCTCAACAATGTAACTAACGCAATGTATGTTGTTGAAAAGTCAAAATGAAAGCTATCAGCTATGGAAGTTTTATAACAAGATAAAGATTTCGCTTTCTCTACTCAGTGACTATGATATCAGTAACTTAGCAAATTTACATAACTCCCGACTTAATCGCTCTGCTAATTAAAAAAATAAAAGTTATAAATATTTAAATAAAAATATTAGTTATAAAAACTATAACACAACTTGGCTTTTTTTTCGTTTATCGTAGTTGCAGCGGACGATTAAGACGCTTCCAATGATACCTCATTTGTCAAATTATGATGAGTAGTTTTGAAGTTACGAGGGAATAGATGAAAACATACATACATACCCGGTCAAAATCATAACCCTCCGCCGTAGTCGGGTAAAAACACAGTGTCTTTGCTTTCTGAGTTAAACTGAGAATTATCAGATTGCAATTTCTGCTGCTGAAAACAAGCCATTTAATAAGCAACATCAATAATAACTAATAATGATATTGTAATAGGTTTTGCTGGCCATACGAACGGTATTAAGATACGGGCCTAAAGTGAATTTTGCAACCAACCGTCAATGATAAATTGGATTTATTAATACTTTAATCAAACTGCTGCATAACATGATTCAGAATTTATCAGAAAATTTATGTTTGTTAATTCTACATGTTGTTCGACATTACATCAATGTTAATGTTATAGATAAAAGTGACATTGTTACCACACAGCAGTAAAGTTCGGTTCTCCGTGTGAAGAGTGCCTGGTTCGATCCCCACAACGAGACAGATTTAGGTACTGAATGTCCACACTGCCGCAGTTATTTATCCTGTGATCGGGTTTCTGTGTGAATCATATTCTCAAACTCAAACTCAAAGCATTTATTTCAATTAAACCATTTACAGGCACTTTTGAATTGTCAAGGAATCGGTCAGTCAGAAATATGAATAAGCTAGTAGTTGCCCACTCCAAAGCGTAGTAGGTACCTATGGAGAAGAACGGGCAAGAAACTCCACGGACACTCTTTTAAATTAAATAAACTGTTACAAAATATTGGTTACATCATTCATGTTGAAATTATACATGTGAGAACATTGCAGAAAGACGTGTACGTTAGAAGCGTCCATAATAAAAAGATAAAACAAAGAACAATTACAATCAGCCAAGGCAGCTAAGAGTTGACCAGTCCTAACTGACGACGCTCGTTCACGAACATGACGCATGGATCAGCACCATTCAGCTCAACCATTTTGAAGGAAGCTAAATATTATTATATTATTTATGAACTAGTATTTCAAGAGTGAAAGAAATAAACCAGAAATTGAAAACAATTTGTCTCGATTCCTAGTAGCAGAAAACAACAAACATTTCTACAAAATTATAAATGACAAAACCAAAGAAACTTTTCACTCTTCTTTTATTCATCTTACTTTTAAAATATTCATTAAATCAATAGCCCAGAAACGTATTTTCAGTACAACGTCAAAGTTAAAACGAAACACTAGAAATGATAAAGCGGAATTTTAAGATTTTTTGTAAAAAAGGAAAAACTGGAAACCTTTAGAGAAGTTTAATGGAGCTTCTCCTTTATTTCGCCGTCGCTGAGGCGGGAGCATTTTTCTTTAAAAAAATAGAGATTCTTTAGAGATGTCAAGGTGAAAAGTATTTGAAATGGTATGAAAAGGTCTTATTTGGAGGCTCATTAGTTCTGTTTCTTTCGGTAAAATGTTGTTTTGTTATAAATGACGTAATGTATCAAAATACAATAGACGACGTTTTTAAAGAGTCATAAAGAACCCTGTAAGAAATCGACACGTTTTTCACCTCTCAACGAGGCATCCTCAGGATGACGATTGACTTGTTAAACCCGTCGACGACGTGTTGCCACGTCAAGCGCCGAACGCAGTGCGCAATGTCGCGTCTATTGTATTTTATAACAGAATTCCTCAAAGTCACTGAGTCAATTAACTATTTGTAATGTAACAAATTATAGGTGAAATATTAGCTAACAACAGAGATCTATAAAAATAGGGAAGAAGGTTTGTTTCCTTACCTTGATTATTAGCTATTATTTACGTAAACCTACACGCCTACTTCCTTACATGAAAACAAATGAACCTATAAAAACCAATAAACTTATTAAGTTTTTAAAACAGCAACAAACATTATTGAAAAATCATAAAGCCGAGAAAATTACGCTCATACTTATTTGTACCTACCTATAAACAAATGAACTTTTTCAAGCTTTTAAAACAACAACAAACAATATCGAAAAAACGTTAAGCCGAGATGTTATGAAAGTCTGTTTAGCAGCCAAAAACCAAACATTGATAGTACACAACCGAGTGAAATGGCGAAGACTTAATCGAGACCGAATCCTGGCACAATGCCGGAACATAGCTAAATTATTTCAATGCTGAACATCATTTTGGCTTGAATCATTCCATCTGCAATAAATTTGCAACTAAGAAACGATTCGCTCGTCCATCGGCGTACACTGCAATTACAACATTAATTAATTTGCGAGTTATGTGACATTTTTGAACAAATAATTCTGCTCTGATTTGTATACTGTCGAGAGTGTTCAATTTATGTTTGGTTGCAAAAATAATGACGAAAAATGCGTTAGTTTTTCTGTCAGAATTCAGAATAGTCAATTCGTATTAATTTATTGGGGAAAACATAGTATTTTAATAGTAAATTATGTGTTTATATGTCTTGATCAAACTTTCTCCGAGTATTGGCAGAGAGCCAGAAAGTAGGCAACACATAGCTACAAACAAAATTGGTGTTTGATTGAGCGATTCAGTCAATCCTAAAGTTGTACTATATCTCATTTGGGAAAGAAACAATGTAAACAAACTATAGCCCGGCCACCGAGAGAATGCATTCCTGACATCTGTCAGTTGGACACGATGTTGAACGAATAAAGTTTACATTCGTGAAACAATTTCTTTTCTACTTATCGTTTCTCCTTTCATAGTTATTATACCTCTGATTTTGCATCACAGGTCCTGCTAAGTAAATAACAGTCGCACGGGTCCATCCGTCAGGTTAAGCTACACTTGCCAGGGTTGGTCCGTGGATGGGTGATCATCTTTACTTAAAGGGACTCCTCCATGCCTCGGAAAGCACGTTAAGCCGTTGGTCCCGGCTGTTATTCGGGGATCTGTGGCAGTCTTTACAACTCGTCAGAAGCCCGAAAGTCTGACAATCAGTCTTACGAAGGGGTACCGTATTCCTGCTGGGGTCGCGGGTTTGTCTGAAAGGGATATCGCGGCCCCAGCACATAGGCAACGGAAGGAACACGGGTGGGTTTTAGTCAGTAAAAGTCTGACACTCCCTCTCGCTCTGCCCAGAGCGGGAGGAGTCACTTGATGATTTCCCAGCCAAAAAAATAAAAAAATAAATAGGCCGTCGCTCCATGTAAGATACTGGTATTCAGCTGCATCCGGTTAGACTGGAAGCCGACACGTTGGGAAAAGGCTAGGCAGATTAATTGAATTTGCATCACAATGATCTTTATTGTCGTTAGTATAAGGTTGATGTCAGATGAGAAAGGACTTGTACATATAACTGGCAGGTGTCAGGAACGCATTCTCTAGCTTATACGTTTTATGCCCTGGCTGGAAGGCTTTAATTTATTGAAGCACTCACAGGAAAGTAACCGCCTCTGTGGTCTAGTCGAGTCGCAAAATTTTCTGCTCGGTTTCATTGGTGTTAGGGCTTGTTCTAAGTCCGCCTCGCTAGCTACCACCATTCGCCATAACAATAATGTTAGCAGCATTGTTGTGTTTCGGCAGTTAGAAGTAAGATAGCCAGTTCCTCTGTGGTTGAGGATTCCAGATGAGGCTCGCTTCCACCTACCATGAGGTGAGATCTTCAAAAAAAACCAGTTCATCTAAGTAGTCGACAACCTCCTAGGTTGGACCTGGGAGATGACATAATGTAAAAAAGAACGCATTTTCTCATTTTAAGTTGTTTACTGATGCATGTCAGAAACGCCTCAGCCTACCTCTTTATGGAATAGAAGCGTAATCTCTTTTTTTTTTTTTAATTAAAAATCTGTATTAGCAATAACATATATAAAGTCTGCCAAACTGTATAACAGTTTGTCGGCAGTTGTTCTCGTCTAACAATGAATTACAAATGTTGAAAAATTTGTGCTAAAACTTAATTAAGCTAAGTAAACTATAAAATAACATACCTATAGTTGAGATAAGAAATCTCACATTGTACAAAAAGACATTATAGCAGACGTGATGTTTGTTACAGATATAGCTATGGACACAACGATAGTTAATGTTCTTGATGATAGAGTTAACAGAATGCCAAACAAAAAATTAAATATTAAAGAGTTATCATCACTATGTTTTCAAATACGTTTCACACAACTACGATACAAAATACCTCCAAAACGTTAATTTCAAATAAAATAAAAGTGAAATAGAGTTATCTGTCTTGTTCACCGTAATTACATAGATTACAGAGCTGTCAGAATGATAATACCGGTGTAACGGGTATTAACAACGCTAATTTATTATCGTTAGATAAATAAGAAACGTTCAACGAGTGGATTTTGTGCGAATGTTCACACTGAGTTGAATTATAAAGTGCATTCCGTTATAAATTCTAAAGAGAAACTAGTTTATACAGATTTAAATAAAATAAAAAATCGTTTATTCAAACTAGGCTGAGAATCAGCACTTTTTTAACGTCAACATTACATACGAGAATCCCCCAAAACGCCCACCCTTCACCACTTCCTAGTGCTTTAGCTGGGAAGACGTGGCGCAACAAACTCCCCAGCAGCACAGCTATCTGGTCAGTTAGAAGAACTTGATTCTATATAATTGTATGCATAATACCACTTGTTTCTGCCAGCGGCTTCGCCCGCGTGATATCTTTATAATTTATAGTCTATGTTACTCAGTGATAATATAGCATTCTACTGGTGATAGATTTTTTTTAAATCGGTGCAGTAGTTTTAAAGTTTACTCCTTACAAACAAAAATTCAAATCTTTTCTCTTTATAATATTAGTGTAGGTAGATATGTCAACTAGCACACGCCAATATACCAGCAAAAACATTGAAAACTAATCAAGTAGAAATAAAAACGTAAACAGAACTTAATTCCTAAATAAAAGCATAAGGCTTATAGCGTCCTATAAGCCTTATGCTTTTATTTAGCCTGCTTATATTTCATTAAAACATCTCATCGATAGCCTTGTTGGTCCAGTGGTCGCGAGCGTGACTGCCGAGCCTCGAGGGTTCGATTTGAAGTCGGACAAAATGTTATTGATATTTGAAGTAGATGATATTTAACTTTTACTCTGAAGCCCACTTATATAGGTAAAGATCTGCACTTTCGAACGATTTTGTCCTACGTATATAATGCGCCCCACATTCTCGAAATGCATCATAATATGCCTAGCCCTTTCCCAACTATTTTGAGGTCGGTTTCTAGTCTAACCGGATGCAGCTGAATACCAGTATTTTACATGGAGTGACTGCCTATCTGACCTCCACAACCCAGTAACTGGGTAACACCCCTAGGTAAGACTGGTTGTCAGACTTTCGGTCTTCTGACGACCCGTAACAACTGTGATCTACAAATGACAGCCGAGACCATCGGCTTAACGTCCTTTTCGGGGCACGGAGGGGTCTTGGTGAGGAAAGATGGTCACCCATCCACGGACCAACCGCGGCAAGCGTCGCTTAACCTGATAGATCGACCCGTGTGGCTGTTATTCCTTAGCCCTTGAAATAGTTACACTCAATAATTAGTCATTATATTCCAAGCTTACTATCACAAACAGATAGTTTAAGGTCGGTACGTCATTTTACCTTCACATTGTAGGTACAGACTGCAAAAAAAGTCGAAAGCACATAAACACTAAAGCTGTTGACACACCGTAAAATGCATCCTCTTTATTCACAAAAAAAAATACTAGTTTTTATTACACATGATGGATGGCTTAGCTAACTAAAATAATATAAATGCGAAAGTGAGTTTGTTTGTTCGTTACGCTTTCACGCTAAAACGGCAGAACGAATTTGGATGAAATTTGGCATATGGGTAAACCATGACTGGAGAAGGACACTGACACCCGCAATAATAGCAAGCTTTTGTACAAGTAATAAGCATGTGTATCTATACCTCTCTGTTACTCTTGATATGGTAGCTATCGAAATAGACTGCCCAGATAGTATACCCTAGTATCCGCACCTTAGTCGCACCTAGTAGTCGACCTTTTGATGCACCTATTTTGTAATTTACTACGGTCCGGTCGTTAAGAGGGCGACCAACGGTCCACTAGCGCCAGTCCTTTAAAAAAACATTATCTTGTGACTGAGAAGGAATTATGAATAACGGTTAGTAAGGACCCTCGTTAAGTGTATCTAAAAGCAACAAAATTAGGTCTAAAGAAAAGTGACTACATTCCTCTAGATCGTATTTTGTTATACAGGGTGGCAGGGAAATCGACGTGAAAATTGTTACCATGGATTCAGTACATGATTCTGAAACGTGATTTTTTTTAAATAACCAACGATTATTTTCTACGCATAGAAAATAATCGTTGGTTATTTAAAAAAAATCTGCTGTTTCATAGAAAAGTGAAAGTACTGAATCCATGGTAACAGTCTTTGCGTCGATGTCCCATGTCACCCTGAATAATATATTTTTAAAGGAGTGGCGCTAGTGTAGTTGGCGCCCTCTTAAGGTACATTGTAAGTGTATTTGTGTTATGCAACTTAAGTTGTTGACTGTACGTGGTAGCTGAGAGAAAACACGCTTTCTAACATGGGTGAAGGTCACAACGATTGAAGTTTTTGCTATTGAGTACAAAGTCATTACTTTCTCAAGTGAGAGCATCTATGACCTTATATGGTGTATAAACATCTATGAGTTAACTTAAGAGAATTGCGCCTCTTTTTGTTACTATCAAGAAATTATTTACACAGAAATAATATAATCACAAGAAGACGAAGACCGAAGACGAAGAACAAGGTGTTTGAAAGAGGAGAGGATGGATCGGCATCGGCGTGGGATGTGAAAATAAATGATAATAGTGTGGAGCAAGTAAGTGAGTTTGTATACCTGGGGAGTCTGTTTACAAGGGATGGGAAGATTGAAGAAGATGTGGCAAGGAGAGTAAGGCTGCCTGTCCATAGAAGCGGAGCGGAGTTGCGGACTGTGCGGAGCGAGGTAGCAGAGCGGAGTTGCGGACTGTGCGGAGCGAGGTAGCAGAGCGGAGTTGCGGCTTGTGCGGAGCCAGGCCGAGTTCACGCGAAGAGTAATATGTGTGTGTCAAAGTACAGTGTTACTTTTGCACCCGGTCTCCCCTAAGTCGAACAAAGAGGCCACATATATACTAGCCCAGCCGGGGCACGCACTCACTGGCCGAACTTCGTTGGCACACTACTCCCCCTCCCCCGGGCCCCGCGGCTGCAAAACTTCGCGGCCGATTTTTTTCCGCATCCCCTCTCCGCTTCCCCGCCCCGCTTCTCCGCTCCGCTTCTCCGCTCCGCTTCCCCACTCCGCTTCCCGGTTTTCTATGAATTTTTAAACTAGTTCGCAAATCCCTGTCCACTGAAGCGAAGCGGAGATTTTATGCAATTCCATTGGTTAATATTAGCACAGCTCCGCTCCGCTCCTCTCCTCTCCGTTCCAGTGGACAGGCAGCCTAAATGCGGGAAATAATGAGAATGGTGCTAAAAGGGTCGACTGGCTGTTCACAATGGTGTGCTGGTGCCCACGCTTACGTATGGAAGTGAATGCGGGGTGTGGCAAAAGAAGTATGAAAGTAGAATAAATGCTGTATTTCCACAGCATTTATTCATGCGTTCCATGGCAAGCATGTGTGGTCTGACTATGAATGATAGGCTGAGGAATGAGGTGATATGAGAACGGTGTGAGCTAAAAGAAGATGTAGTAACAAAAATTGAAAGGTGTATGCTGAGAGCGACTTACAAAATGTATTTACAAGGCAGACGTGAATGGAAACGCCGGGCCCTACGCCCTAGGAGGACATATACAAAAGCGTCAAGGTAGTCAAATTTTCTTTAGTTTTTTGCAATTTGCAGGTCAGTGTCAGGTTGTATGTTGATTAAAATATGATTCGCGACCGTAACAAATATGGCTTTACATAATTATAATCATTACAGTCAGCAATACAACAACTAAAGTTAGCATAATCCGCTAATCTCATGAAATAGTCATTCAATAGGATTACATGAACTTAGAGAGTTGTATTGATAATTTTTATGATTATAATTCCATAAATAAACATTTTATTCGGCCGTGAATTATATTTAGATCAACATACAACATGATACTGACCTGCAAATTGCATAAAACGTAAGAAAATTTTAATTTCATGGGCTAACTTGATGCTTTCACCATAACCTAAAAACTGCAAGATTACCGACTACCGATGACTGTCATTCAGTTCAACTCTACAAAAACTAGTTTAAAGAACTTCCAGTTAGCTTTTACCTAACTATACTTCGTTCTAGTTCAACAACACAAAATTCCAATTCGAAATAAAAGGTCGCAGTTGCAAGCATGCAGTATCGCGATCCAATTGGCACGATAGTGTATTGAAAACCATATTTTTTTTATTCCACTATCACGCCATTCATCTGATACGCGTGAACGTTAAAGTTAATTTCCGCGACACGTCCTCCCGGCCCGCGTGTCGATCACAGAATGACGCCCGCGAGCTGTCGCGTCCGGAAATTTAAACTTTTCGCCGACTACCCGCGCGATTTAACTTTTTATTTTCATATCGATGTGTTCAATCTGTTTGATTCAATTTATAGAGTTCCATTCTGTGCAGTTCATTTTTTATTTTCGACGTATGCATTTCCTGATAGCGGAAACACTAAATGGCACACTGTCAGTAATAATATCTTCATAGATAGACTGAGTAGTGTTTGAAGGGCAAAATAGTACCTATTAAATACCAATGTCAAAGGAGAATTTATAAGAAGAACGAAAGAAAGAAAGAAAGAAAATAAATTTATTTGACTCAGGTACACAATATTCACTGACAAAAAAATAAAACAGAAAACAAAGTTAGGTTAAAATAATATTGTGTGCCTACGGCTGCGCCAAATAGGCCCAGTTCAGCATAAATGCCAGACTATAACACAAAATTATTGTAATGCCCACTTCGAATCTATTAATGTACTAACAATAAACAATGAAATAACAATAAAACCTTAACAGTAACTTTATAGATAGCAAAGCTTCAGTAAATAAGGATTAGTTAGTAATAAATACTAGTTTTCATTGGCTTCAGGTCAAATTATACATCGAAACATATCCACCGGGACCGAAAACCAATATAAATTACCGTACAGGTATCGAAGAATTTTGGTTACTTCTACAACTAAGGTTACGAATATCTGGGGTAACCAAGAAGAAGAAACATGTTACCTCATTTAGGTTACCGTTTTAATACCAGTTACACACACAGGCGATGGGCGCCCTTTCACTAATGCCGACGGCTCGTGTAAGATAGAGGAATTTTTTATTTCGGTAACCGGTATTAATACTGGTTGTATTCAATTTAAGGTAACCGTTAAAAATACCCGTAAAAACTGTTTTTTTACTATGGCTTTAACTGATATCGTGTTTGACAAAATAGAAAATACAGACAATTTAACAGATACAATTTTAAAACTAGCAGTTACAGTCCCTATAGAAAATGAAAGTCTAGTAATAGCCATGAATATACTTACAAAAATAGTAACCATAATCGTTTCAGAACACATTGTTTTTTAAATAAATCCCACAAACAGAAATGTACCTTTAATCGAAGGCAACTATTTAATACAACCACACATTAGTACTAACAATTTCCCTTAATTGGGCCAAAATCAGATATAACACAACCAATTTGACCGCAAACCGACAACACAAATGTCAATGCCATTAATAAAATAAAAACAAACGACTACAACGTAATTAATCAGTATTAAGGAAAGTCACATGAAATATAAAGTAAACAAAATAAAAAGACAGGAAGGAATGTTTAGATTTTACAAAGCGATACAATCATTTAATAAATTACACCAACTATTAGTAACAGAATATTTTTAACTAGCTAAAGAACCAGTCAAAGCTGAACCCCGAAATCTTCACGACTGTAAGACAAAAGTACAGTTTACAACGAAATGTACATCGGCAGAAGGGTCTTACTAAAGTGGTACCCCGTTTTTGGCTATAGTCCAACTTTGCCGCCAACCTTCTGCCATTGTACACGCTTGCCATTCAATATTACACCGTATGATGGATGTGATATAGTTGTAAATCGATCCGTGTGTAACAGACCGCTAAAGTTATTGGATTTTGATAGGTCTGCCGGGCTAAGGATGTTGGTAAACGATTTCGGAACGATATTAAAACGTTATCGAAATGGGTTATAGTGATGGCTAGTAATTGCTAAGGAATAGAGTTTTATGATTATCTCTTAATAACAACTTAATGTGTCCTTGATTCTGTGTATATTAATTAATTAATTAGGTACAAAATCAGATTTAACCAGTATCGTTGGTATATTGGCGTGTGCTAGCTGACATATTATAGCAAATAATTTAATTTTAATGTTTTGTGTTGCGTAATGTATTTTTTTTGCATAAGTACTATTGTATAGAATCAAGTTTTTTTAACTGAATAGACAGCTGTGCTGCTGGGGAGGTTGTTGCTTCTTCTTCCCAACTAAAGCACTAGAAAGTGATAAAGGGCGGGTGTTTTTGGGGGACTGTCTTATGTAATTTTGACTTTCGAAAAGTGCTGAATGTCAGCCTAGTTTGATGAATGACTTTTGAATTTCAATTTATCCGTTTGGACATATTATTTTTGTTCATCCAAATCAACCAAGACAATAAGCATCTAGTTGAGCTGGCTTATGTTTCATGAATTGTATATTTATTTTAATTGTTATTTACTAAGTCCATTACGTAACACAATAATCTGATCTTTCTTTCTTTTTCGTGTGGTTAGTGACTAACCTGGTGTCAGAGTTTTAATGCCGCCCATGGGCCTCTGACTTGGGTTCACATGCCGTCGAGAAATATCTCTCAGTGTTTTCATTCACTGTTTTTGAAACAAGTGATAATTATATAATACGCACATGAATCCGAAAAGTCAGAGATACGTGCCTTGGGTTCGATCTCGAAACCTTGGTCGAAACTTGGCAGTCCGACCTCGAAACCTTGGTCGAAACTTGGCAGTCCGACGGACACATCACTGCGCTATCACTGATATTATTTTATCCGATTACTTCGATCTTTAACTTCATCATAATCTCAAAATAAGATACGAGGCAAATTGTAACTCTTCTATCTATGAGGCGACCGCAAATAACTCAACAATTTAATATATCTCAGAACAAAATTTATAGCTTCCAGATATTGGAAGCCTAGTAAAATTAACGATTATTGCGGCCACTAATTGGCAAAACGTGCATAAAAACTAAAACAACTATGTTGTTTTAATTGAGGCTGTTAGCCATTTCGAAGAAACAGATTTCCAAGATTATGATTAAATTGCTTGTAGTTTTAACATTCAAATACTTCACAAACTTAGAATCGGAAACCACACAATATCTTTCTATCAGAACCCCAATTACAATCCGAAGGATTTTGAAGGAAATTCATAATCTATCTAATTTTGTCTCCTCGACAACGTAAATAACGCAATAGATATTGTTGAATTACCAAAATGAAATCCATTGCAAGTGTGTTACGAAATCAGGATGTAGGTTCAAACCTAAAGCTTGCTAGGAAGTAGGTTCCCGTGAAAAATGCAACGGTTGCAATCGTACTCATAAAATCTAGCATAAGAATCAAAATCAATCAATGAATTTATAAATAGCCCACTGCAGTAGTTTGATTACATACATTACAGCTGGTCATAATAATATGTCTATATCTTATCCTATCTCTCGCGTGTCATGTACCGCACCTTGATGATATAATTGTTGATTTTATTTAGGACGGATTACACATAAACGCATTGAAATACTGTTATCTAGCTAAAACAGAACAGAAATGAAAATTGTGGCTTTGAATGGTGCTCACGGTTGGGCAAGTGTAACATCGGAACCCACATCCAATGAACAATTTGAATGGAAAGGTTCTAAAACTCTGAATAAGAAAACTCTTTGTTACTTGTTAACACGCAGCCATTTTATGCCCACACATTTCTTCTGTATCAAAAGCTACTTAACACGCACTACGAACTGATAAAACGCGGCGAGCATATCTAAAGAAGAAACTCTCGTTAAATTCTCGTCTCCCCACATATCACTGCCGTTTAAATAGTACCTAACATTGACTTGGTGCAAAGTTTTCCTTCATACGAATGACGATAACTATAGAAATTTTTGATTTTGAATATTTTGGCACTTGATGTGACGCAACAGATGGTTGTAAAAGTTTTATGGACGATATCGTCATATTATGGTCCTCATCGTTTAGATATTTATTCGTTTTCTATCGTAGGTTTAGTTGCAAGCTCAATAGTGTTTTAGTACTGCATCAATGAATTTCGAACCTTCCTGTAACGTCTGAAATCTTTTCCGTATCTAATATTTAGATTATTTCTATTTAAAGCTTAGAATCTACAGTCGGGCGACTGTAGATTCTAAGCTAGATTAATGTCCATTATACGGTCAGATATAAGACCGCTGCTGTAAATCTTCTATAACTAATCCCATTACCTTTTGCGATACCCGTGCAGGGAGTAAGGTAGGCCTTTTCTTCCCCTTTGATCCTTCAGATTATGAAGCATAATACAATTTTATCAAACGATGAAATAATTCCTTTTCTATATTTCTGAACCTCGCCTTCATTCAATCTTGTGCATGTCTCAAAGACTGTGGTGTTCCCAAGTTGATTAAAAGTTTAAACTTAAGAGATAAGGGGAGCTCATCCAAAGTTTTACTTATTTGATTGCAAAAAGCTATTTCGTTAATAAGAGCGGGCGTGCTGGTCGAAGATTGATGAAACTCGTGGCAGAGTTCTTCTCTCATGAAATAGGAAATACGAGTTTGAGAATTTGGCTTGTATATGATCCAGATCTTTCTGGGCATTTTTTTAAACCGAGAACACACTATACTTCACCATTTTAATCTGAAAAAATCATACTAGTTTACTATTTATGTATGCAAACAAAATGGCCGGAAATAAGATTGAAGCAATCTCCGGTGCTTTCAACCTCTCAAAGTAAGCTGAGACTTTATAAGAAAAACTCGGATGTAATCAGTTTCCTATAAGATATTACTGGGAGTTATTACTCAGTTTATTCCCGAAACTCTAGTTAGAGCACCCAAAACCTACTACACTACTTGCTTGGGGCCTATG
Source organism: Agrochola macilenta (assembly GCA_916701695.1). Classification (NCBI taxonomy): domain Eukaryota; kingdom Metazoa; phylum Arthropoda; class Insecta; order Lepidoptera; family Noctuidae; genus Agrochola; species Agrochola macilenta. The sequence goes on along the minus strand of OU753578.1, from coordinate 13,682,808 downwards.
TCCACTAGGACGTCTTTCAGCTCAAATTATGATGACGATGATGAACCAAGACCAGCAGCATAGCTTCAAAAATGTTATGCGATAGTAAAAATATCAGCTGATATGAAAATTTAATTAATTTTAGTGCTCTTGATAAGTTTACTGATAACAAAAGTGTTTTAATAAACAAAACTGCCAGATGTTAAAATAATGGACTATATTTCTGCGATAAAGGAATTACCAAATACAAGCTCCTTGCTCAAATAAAAAAAAGCAGACGATGTACACTATGATTTAATACATTTGATAGTAGAGAAAGATATATATATATATCAAAGTTAAGTAGATAGATAAGTCCTCCATTCGATAGTTTTAAGAAAATAAACCTTTTCAAAGATAATACCATTACGTTCCAAAAACATAATCAAAACTAAATCACCGAGCAGCTAATTCTGACATGATCTGGTCCATCTCGACACTAACCAGACAGGTAATCCAGTAATCCCATCAGATGCGGTGGCTCTCGATAAGGTAATGTAATCTGCGTCTATAATCGTGCTACTGTCATTGTCTGTCTGTCCGTCAATGTCGATCGAGCGCTGCATGTACGAGTGACGTTGGTGGGGCTTGGGAATATTGAAGCTAATTTTGCGGTTGTTTTAGGTTCGATGCGATATATGGTAGAATATTATGTCAGTTATTTGACGTCTACATGTAGCAATGCTTATGATTTGATAGTAAAATATTTGTATGTTTGTTGTTTCGGGTCTGGGAATCAAACGCACCCACGGCACGATACAGGAAAACGAATTTTTGGGATAAACTCTTTCATTAAGAGCTTTAATACCACACAAAAATACCATAATCTGACTTGCTGTTTTTATTTTTACGCCAGTATGATAACAATGTAATATCAGTACATGTTTGTAATCAGTTAGATAAACATGGGGAGATATGTTTGCATGGCACAAACAGCGATAAGAAATATACAAAAAATCATTATGACAGAAACATTTGGAATGTACTTAAAACACTCATTAATATTAAAGCTGTGAAATCCAGTTTGACTACTAGCTTAGCGTGAACAATGGAGAACAATGGACCACTTTTTCTCCATCTGATCTAGACAGCAAAAAGAAAAGTTACAAGATTCGTATTATTTTTCCGAAATTTACTCTTATCCTAACTTAATATTATAAATGCGAAAGTGAGTTTGTTTGCGGCTGAACAGATTTGGATGAAATTTGGCACATGGGTTGGACCATGATCAGGGCCAAGAAATAGGACATAGTTTTTGACCCAATATTCCCACGGGATTGAGACTTCTGCGGATGAAACTGCGGGTACGCATACACGACACGGTTTTAATGTTATACAAGTGTTTAAAAGGTGAACTAGAAATATGCAAACACTTAACGACTCTTTCAAACATTTTAATTTATAAAAGAAATAGGTAACTAAAGCCTACTATACAAAATAACTTACTTAATACGAAACACAAACACAATTTTTATTTTTAAATGAAATGAACTCTCATTATTTCATAGTCTTGTCTTCTCAGTCCAAACAAAACAACAATGTTCCTCACATATCATTTTGGTCTTAACTATTTTCACGCAATCCAGAATCCAGACCTTCACTCATCACATAAACGACGAAGCACCAGTCAGACTAATATCCGAACCATTCAGATTAGGACACACTTCACTAGCAACGAACACTACCATCTTAGCCACCTCCTCAGGATCCAAGATCTTCATCTTATGTGACAAACGATCATAAACAAGCTGCATCTCGTCTTCTCCTATTGCCAAATTCTTCAAAATATTCGTCCTTGTCAAACCAGGTTGAACAGCATTGACCCTCACTCCTTCAGAAGCCAATTCAACAGCTGCAGTCCTAGTAAATCTTTCCAAACCAGCTTTTGTTACAGTATAAGGTATAAATCCATGTATAACTTTTGTATACTTCGTCGCGTGCAAATTCACTATATTCCCTTTAGTTTTCACTAAGTATGGTAACGCTAGATGAGTTAGTTTGTACGGTACACGAAGATTTATGTCTATCATTTCGTCAAACGTATCTATACTGTCATCGAATAGAGATCCCATAAGCATTTTACCAGCACAGTTAACTAGGACATCTATTCTTTGGTAGTGAGCAACTGTTTTAGTTATCACTGTAACACAGCTTCCATTAGCTGTAAGATCTAATTTGAGGCATAGCGGCAGCATTCCATTGGCTTGTTGACACTTATCTGCTGTGTTTTTGAGTCTATGTTCATCTCGGCCGATTAGTGTAAGTTTTGCTCCATGTTTTGCGAAGAGGACCGCTGATGCTGCTCCAATTCCTGAACTAGCTCCAGTTACTATTACCACTTTATTTGTGAAATCCATTTTGAGATTATGATGACCTCTATGGCCTCTTGTTCCAGTTACGATTTATTTTGTAGTTGTATCTTCTTCCGTCAGATTACTCTTCACTTTTATTTCAAGTTTATTTACAGTTCCCGTGTGCTTTATACCGTGCTCGGTATGATACTGTGACTAAAATATTCCGCTTGCGAAGCCGAGATACCGTTATCATCTGCACTATTTCGAGAAACTTGTAAACATTTGGCTGGTGATAACAACAGTGATATGAGCGATATGTAATATTTATCATTGTAATTATCGTAAGGTTAGGCTTTTGATAGTGTAACGATGAGGTAATTGAAATAAATAGTAACAACAATAATGAGTGGCGCCTATTTCTTATTGCACAATTTGCTGATGAATTTCAGGTAAGCTTGAAGAACTTCTGGCACCCGCTAGTCATCATCATATTCCTGCTCTTGTCACTTGGCGTCTGCGCATCACGTTTTCTCTTTCCATTCTCCCCTGTCAACCGTCATGCTATCATTCATTCCCTTCTATTTCATATCATTCCTTACACAGTCCATCCATCTTTTTTTTGGCCTCCCTCTCCCTTTTCCTCCATCACCATTTATATTCATCACTCTTTTAGTGCCCTTATGCACTTGACTATAAGATATATAATACAAATACGAGTGGATTGGCTTTTCGAGATCGAGTTTATGGGTTCGAACCAAGCAAGAACCATTATCTACGTTTTAAGATAATCTAAGGCATCACTGACTGACGAAAAAGAAAACACCTTAGGGAAACCTGGACCTAAAATGGTCTGAAATAATAAAGTCATACTGAGTAATGTTTCATGCTTGTTTCTTCTCTAAATAAGAATAGCTTAGCCCTTGCAGCGAAACAATTACAGGCCAGTATGGCAAATAGCATAAATAAAGCAAATTGTCAGATAAAAAAATCATCATGTATATGCAGGACCAGGTAATCATGCAATATCACAAAATACTCTAATCTCACACACATCACACTCTTTATTCAACCACAATACAGCAACTCTAAATATCTCTATCTACCCGCACGCAATATTCAGCGCGCCATTCACGAATCACGCCAGTCGAAGGCGGGCACTCAAAGCGTGCGGACGTGCCTTGCATTCGTACGGAATGTGACTAGCGAGCGATTAGTGAATCGAATCATGCATTGATCGTTGGAACAGGGGATTATTTGTGCTCTGGGAGTAGAGATGAAGCTTTTGTAACACAAGAGAGGGGCTAGTCCCGTATTTTTAAGAACGGTCGTTTTCTAATATGTCTCAGTCTGCCAAAAAAAATTCTATTTCATATAGATTTTTGTCAATTAACTTTGAACGTTTTTAAATACCGGAATTGGGCTTTTGTTTGTGCTTTTAGACTTAAATTCCTTTAGAAAGACAAAGTAGCATGTAATAGCATTAAAGTACTGACAACGGCTATTTTATAGTCATGCTGTTATGTAGCTAATGAAAGTGCAACGTTTACAGCGAAAGTTCACTACTAGAAGTTTCTGGAAGACTGCCATCTTAAATTGGTAATGACGGCTAAAGAAGTTTAGATACTTGAAATTACTTTATGCAGCCACGCATCAAATAAAGGTTGCTACGATCTATGCCTCGTCAAAGTGATATACCTCTAACCATACTCGAATAATACCACACACAACATTATTCACAATATTTTTAATTATTCCCTTTTTTACTGTGCCGTAAATGGACAAAAAAGAGACATTTTTAAACCCTGTCAAATTCAGACATCTCATCTCCCTAAACATCACACAATCGTACACTTGCGTGCATTATCATACCTCGAGCACACACTCGGCCTGAAGTGTACGCTGAAGCGGAGCGGTAATGCGAGGGAGCTTATCTCCCTCCATTAGTCGAATTGAACTGGGCACTTTTGTTTGCAACGCAGTGTACCGGGCGGATTGTTGCGATGCATCGCGGACGGGGCTGTGGTGTAAGTGAAAAGATGAAGCGGGAATGTGGACATCATGTGCTGATAATATTTGTTTACAGGTTAGGTGCGGTATTTGGGTCTTCTGTCCAGTAAGAAAAGTAACAAGAAAGGTCAAAAGAAAATCTTACGAGTGAAATGTAGCTCTCCTATTAAAAATAAAATATTGCCGTTCGCAAAATCCTGAAACATCCTCCATTTTGACATCCGAGAAAAAATATTAAATCCTAGTCATATTCAATTTTAAGGCCAAATTTTCTTGGCGAACAGAATCGAATGTCTTCGACAAATCACAAGAAATGGCCCCCAAAAATATTTTCTTTTAGAACAAAATGTTCTAAATTAAGATAAGCAATTACCACCGCCAATATAAACTATTCAAACCTTTATTTATACACTGTGCGTTGTCTCCCTGTAATTTACGGAATTATATCACGCCGGGAGGGGACGCCCTAGGAGGACATATAGTAACCTTATTGGTGATGCTCTTTAGAAAGGACAGGTGCGTAGACCTCGCAACCGGCGTGCGTGTATGACCAGATGTATAAACGTAAAAGAAGCAAGAGGAGTATGTAATGATCGTAGCAGATGGCGTTCTGTAGTTTCTGCTTACCCCCGTGTGAAGAAGGCGTGAGTTTATAGGAAAAACAACTGTAAAGCCTACACATAAGGTTCAGTTTGCGCTACAACTTCATATTTTTTATGACTTTTTCAGTAGTCAGTTTAAAATCAACTTTATTTATACTTGCATAAAGTTGATATTTGTTTAAGTGGACATAACATCAATTGGAAACAAGAATTTAAATATACTTTTATTGGACATGAATATTTTATTTAAACCGGCTGCCGCTTATGCCTTACGCCCTATTAAGCAACACGTCTGCAAATAGAAAACACAATGCAAGCTGATTAATAACCGAGCTCTGATGAGTATTATTATAATAATATATTATTAAGAACACATGTTTTAGATAATATCGTTTGATGTTCGTATCTCTTAGATCAAACATGTAAATTTTACAGAGATTGAAATGGAAAGTATTGCGAGTTTATTTTATGTTGCAGTTACAGAGGTCAGAGTGACTCAAACTCAAACTCAAAGCACTTATTTCAATTAAACCACTTACAGACACTTTTGAATTGTCAAATAGTCGGTCATGTAGTCAGAAACTTGAAGTTAGTTACCGATTCCAAAACATAAATCTCTATGGAGAAGAACGGGCAAGAAACTCCAAGGAAACTCTTTTAAAATATAGATATTATAAAATCCTGGGTACATTATTCTTATTGCTTCTATATGTGAGAACAATGTACAAAAAATAATCAAAACAATTCAAAATATAAGATTAAAAATAAACCCTAGCGGATAAGAGATGACCAGTCTCAACTGACGGCGCCCGTTTACGAAAATTACGCGTGGATCAGCACCATCCAGCTTAACCATTTTGAAGGGAACCGAATGATCCAACACATTGTGTAGTTGTGAGCTTTAGGACGTTTTAGTTTCGCTAAAAAGGGTAAAACCTTTTGATTTTGTTAAGAGAGTTTCTTCTGAAAGTGGGCAACGTCACAAATAGATGTCAAACATTTCACTGTTTTGATTAATTTGGCAATATGCCACACAGTAGTGTGGAAATAAAAAATGTAGCTAACTAGCGAACTAGAATATTGATTATGAAATGCATATATATCGTAACGCCGAATGTTTTGTTTTAGATGTAAAAACACTATTTGGAAACTTTCCAAATGCGTTTTTTACACCTAAAATGGGTATAACATCAAATTCAATGTTATAATTGCAATTCATTATTAATATTCTTAACTTTTTACCTGAGTCCAGTGAGGTCGTCCTCACTGATTAATAAAGTAACTACACCAACATTACAACTGGCTTCTGCCCACCCCTAAAAACATGCAACACAAAGCAACAACTGAGCACCTAACTAAACAGTATTGCAAAAATAATAAAAAGAAATGAGGAAACGGAATTTATATCAGACTAGAGGGGCGACTGATGCTCTGTCGACAACTAGGGGTGCGCGCCAGTGATAAAAAAAAGGAAAATATTATCTTATTTCCATTGACGGCCTATTGGATTGCTAAGCAGGCGGCATTTATTGGTAAGGCTTTAGTCAGACAGTAAGCGAGCGGTTGAGATAGCGGGTGGGCGAATATTATTGGAAGATATTAACCCTTTATTCATAAACGTTGCTTTAAGTAATGATTAGCGACTGTTTAACCATACATTTTTGACGTATAAACGTCTCATAACTTTCAGCAAGCCACTAATTTGGTGGCATGGCATGGCATTCACTAAATATAAACCCCTGAGTAGTGATGGCGGCCGCAACTTACGAGTTGCAGGTCGTAAGTTCGAACCCTTACAGGCGCATTTGAATAAATCATTTCATCACCACACAAATCGGTGAACGAAAACATCATGAGAAATCCCAGAACCAAAAATTCGAAGACATATGACATCTATCTACCAACCCGCATTGGGCCCGCGAGGTGGATTACGATACTAGTGTCAGCCTTGACTTTCATAAGATGGTCACAAATGCATACATACTTGACTTGATTTAAAATATGTTATTATTTCGCTCACTGAACAGCAACTGTCACCCTCAACTAAACAGTTCGGCAAAAGTCACGCATATTCTAATTCTAGGGTTTTTCAAATTAAGTACTAACATATTTTACGTCCCATACATCTGCTTTCAACCCTCTAAGTTTACCCCTTTAGACCATTAACCCTTGCAGCTATAAATCAATCGAGGCATTTGAAAACTCGCGTTATCAAACGGCACATCGCTTGCAATCTAACCTTAGCCTTATATTTCTTAAAGAGATGAACTCTTAGAACTGTTGCATAATTTGAGAAGCTGTTAGGAATATAGAAGGAAAACATTCATAAATATAAAATAAGGAAAATGCATGATATAACTTTCAAGTTAAATTGATTGAATATAAAACTAATCTATCGAAAGAACTTTTATGCATAGTGCATATCTACGTGATCAGAATTAAGGAACACTTTATAATTTAATCTTCTTTAACTCTTTGTCATTTTGTTGGCCACGCCTCGTTAGAAAAATGTGAGGTTATTTGGGGGTTCTATAGGGTTTCTTGGACCCTCCAAAACATTTTTTTTTAAAGTTTATATTATGTTTTATTTTTCTCGAAAACTAGGCGTTTGCTAGCTTTGACATTTTGGAAAAGCATTCTACATGAAGACGCAAAAATAACTTCTCACGCGCGGGCCATAAAGTACAGTGGAGAAAATATATAAGCAACTAAAAAAAAAAAGCCGGCAAAAAAATAATTGGTTGTGGAGTGTTCAGAAGACCCTCTAGAATCTAGAACCCCCAAATAACCTCGCATTTGTAAATACAATCTGTAGGTACGTCGACCTCGTAAGTTCTTTATCACTTTTGACAACAATTCCCACTAAATTAAAACTATGTAACTGTAACATATCCCAATATACCTTGTCGTTTTATAACATGCATGTGACATTTAACCTTAAGGTGAGTTAAGGCTCGTGTAGACGGCACCGCAGCCGCGCCAACACCACTTTGCGTAACCATGTACACTGAACGCTGAAGCGCCACCGCCGCGCCATCGCCGCATCGCTGCCGCGCCGTCTCCGCTTGATTTAGCCATATCACTCTACAATCCGTGGCAGTTGCGCGGCGGTGGCGCGGCGGCGGCGGCACTAACGATATGGACTATACATTTACTTACTTGAAGATTCACTTATTATGTTATCGTGTAACATAACATGCGCATTCAGCACTTACCTGTAACAAAAAAACAGAAACATGATTAATACCAAATTTATGTAGGTATTGTTAAAGAAACTTATGAAACTAAAATTCATTATCATCACGCCTTTTGTGTTTAGCAGTGCTCAGTGTCACTGCTCTCGACGCTTGACGTGTCCACACGTCGGGTCCGGGTTCGCAAAAAGTCAATCGTCATCCTGAGGATGCCTCATTGAGAGGTGAAACACGTGTGGATTTCTTACAGGGTTCTTTATGACTCTTTAAGAACAGTTAAGCGGATTAGGTTACTAAATATACGTCGTCTATTGTATTTTATCATGGATTTCCGCTAAGTCACGCCTGAATCAATTAACTGTACTATGATAGTTTAAAAACAAAATATTTTTAATTCAAATCCTTGACAACGAGTCACAAATTCACGAGTCATATGCGTAAACTCTACCCCATGGGACTATTATACGCACTGTTGAAGTTCACTCAGGCGCAATGTGTTTAAGGGCCTGTTTCCACCTACGATTAAGTTCCTATTAACTTACTTGGCAGATAATTTCATACAAATTCTGTTTCATTTTTGAATTTATTCGGTAAGTAATGGCTATTCGGACATCGTGAAATAGGCCCTAAGAGTAGCAAAATCGCTTAGTTTTAATTAAATAGTTTTCATATATACAGGGTGGATTTTTGAGATGGAGCAGTAAGGACAGGTACTATCAAAGAATTTCATATCTATACTCCGTAAGGACTATTTCTGCTGCACCATAAGAAATCTCATCAACTTTCTCATCTTTGTTTCTTTTGTTCTATTAGTGGTCGAAAAAGGGTCAAACACACGAACAACAAAAACGACTAAATATTAATATGTATTTTTGTTTCATTGGTCGGTGCAAAAAGGGACATTAAAGAGATGTGGTCATCGTGATCACGGGATTTTGTTTTCAAACTGCTTAGATATGAAATTCTTCGATAGTACCTTAACCGTTGTAGCGACAGGAAAACGGTCTTAGGAGACTGTCCATAACTTTTTGAGACATTTCGATCTGCATTCACAGATAATGGAAAAAAAATACAGTCAGCAAGAAAATGGGCAATTTTCATAAAAACTTATTTTGGTTCTAATCGATCCTGTTTCTTAAAAGAAACAAAAAACTTTATTGGACCTAACTTGACTAGAAAAGTCAATAATCTCAAAAAACTTCCGTCTTACTTCCGTCCAATAAAGCTTTTTGTTCATCAGCATTATAATGTTCCCACTCTGCTGGGACACAGCAAATTTACGTCGGGTGTAAATTTGACTTTTAACAATTCATTTCCCTGACTGTAAATTTAAGCGTTGCGACTCGTAGATGCTATTTCAATGCACTTATTCGATAAAGAAATTAAGTAAAGGTACATTTTATCAAGTTTTCTTTCAAAATTCAACCCTGCACGAAAACTCTAAGCCCATGGGACTATTAAACGCACAGTTGAACTCCACTCAAACGGTTAGTTGCGAACATCTTTGGAATCAGTAATGTTATTGCTAAACGTCTATAATTAACAGTTCTAGAGTGCTCTTTACTATTCAAATAGGGCTTTTAGAGCTCCTATATAGACTACCAGTTAATATGCTAATCCTACTGATATTATAAACGCGAAAGTTTGTGAGGATGGATGGATGTTTAGAGGTATGAGGAACAGGGTGTAAAGTTCACTCATCCTCTATAAAAATGGGAGGATACTCCGACAAGACGTGTGTCGTGTCTGGCGGGCAACTGCCCGACGATTGATTGTCCGGGAAGTTATATATATGGTGGTCGCGCGGTAAACTCTTATTGCGCAATTCAGGATTTGTGTGATGTAGATGCCGCCGCAGATGTATGGATGTTTCTTTCACACAAAAACTAATGAACGGATTTGGATGAAATTTGGCACATAGATAATTGACAATCTGGATTAACACGTAGGATACTTTATATCCCGATATTCCCACGGGATCAAGACTTATGCGGGTGACAATACAAACGAAAATACAAAGATACAATCAATCTGCCTAGCCTTTTCCAACTATGTTGGGGTTGGCTTCCAGTCTAACCGGATGCAGCTGAATACCAGTATTTTACATGGAGCGACTGCCTATCTGACCTCCAGAACCCAGTTACTGGGTATACGATACCCCTTGGTAAGACTGGTTGTCAAACTTTCGGGCTTCTGACGACCCGTAACGACTGTCAAAGATCCATGAATGACAGCCGGGACCAACAGCTTAACGTGCTTTCCGAGGCACGGAGGAGTCTCGGTATGTAAAGATGAGTCTCCCATCCACCATCGGGTGACCACTGAAAATCAGCGCTGTGCTGTGGGTCTCCATAGCACAGCATCATGCTGAGTGGAAGCCTTCTTGTCACAGTCATGACGTGCCAGCAGCTGCCGACTATTTCTGTTTTGTGCTCGTTATTGTATTGTTATTGTTTTGTTATCTACTCGAGTTTTTTTATTTTTTATGCACGTGTTTCTGTGGCAAATAAACTTATTTTTCTTTCTTTTCTTTTTATCCACGGACCAACCCCGGCCAACGTAGCTTAACCTGATGGATCGACCCGTGCGGCTGTTGTTACTTAGCCAAGCTCCTAAAAAAGAAACAAAAGAAACACAAAGATACAAATATTTTCTGTTTAAAATATCAATAAATGTAGATAAACTAGTTCTTCAAAAACACAAAATTCCGACCTAAACCTGAACAGACTATGCAATTCTGATCACACTCATCCCTGTTTACCCATAAAACAGTACAAAAACGTCAAAAGCAAACTGAATAACAATATTATGAACTTAACAACCACTTTTCACTACAGTAAACAGAGGAGTAAGCAATGATTTTTCATCGCTGTGTCGCAGACGATAAGGTAGAGGAAATTAATATCTTTCAGTCAAGGCTTGGAGTCTTGTTTGAACAGGTTATGTAAAGATGGAGATTGTGTTAATTTGCCTTGTCATATTGCAAGGAGCAAGCTTGGAAGAAGGAAAATGTCGTGAGGAAAATTTTGAGTATGAATGCGAACATGTGACATCCACCAACCTCCACTGAGCTCGCTTAGTGGATTACGGCCCACTCCCTCTTCCCTCCAGAGATGGATGTTTTAAAAGAGCGTCCGTGGAGTTTCTTGTCCGTTCTTCTCCATAGGAACCTACTACGCGTTGGAATGGGCAACTAGCTTCATATTTCTGACTGACCGACCCCTTGACAATTCAAAAGTGCCTGTAATAGTTTTTTTTTTTTTTTTTTTTTTTGTGTTTGAGTTTGAGAGGAGGCTTGCATCCCAGCAGTGGGAACGATATAGGCTGATAACATGGTAAACAGCAGTTAATCTACTTAGCGTGGAGATTATAACCATTAACCTTTTGACCATTAATTGAAGACACCTCAGTTTTTTTTCATTCATTCATGATTACGAATGAATGAAAAATCTGATTAGATATAATGTCACTGCTGGGGCACAGGCTTCCTCTCGGTGACAGGGAGTGGTGGATGTCACATGTCTTCGATTTTTAGGGTTCCGTACCTCAAAAGGAAAAAACTGAACCTTTATAGGATCACTTTGTTGTCTGTCTGTCTGTCAAGACCCTTTTTCTCAGGAACGCGTGGAGGTATCAAGCTGAAATTCATATCAAATACTCAGGTCTACTGTCCCTTGGAGCTGTGAAAAAATTCAAAGCAAACTTCTAAGCCAACGCAATCAACAGATACAGCCGTTTATGCTGCAAATTTTCGACACTCGCAAGGGAATCAAAACCTACAGGGTACTTCCCGTTAAGAGGGCGCCCAATGGTCCACTAGCGCCACTCCTTTAAAAAAATATTATCTCGTGACTGAGAAGGAATTATGAATAACGGCTAGTAAGGACCCTCGGTACGTGTGTCTAGAATTTTTTAATACCTTTTATAAAGTTTGATATTGAGACACGAAGCAACAAAATACGATCTAGAGGAATGTGGCCGCTTTTCTTTAGATCGAATTTTGTTTAAAGTTCTAGAAAATTCTAGACACACTTACCGAGGGTCCTTACTAGCCGTTATTCATAATTCCTTCTCAGTCTCGAGATAATATTTTTTTAAAGGAGTGGCGCTAGTGGACCATTGGGCGCCCCCTTAACTCAGAATCTTCAAGTTTGGTACGAAGCAAAGTCTTATAGCACAGATAAAGGAAAAATTGCGAAAACCATATATTTTTAGTTCGGAACCTTCGGTGCGCGAATCCGACTCGCACTTGGCCGGTTTTTTTTTGTTCTACGCATAGAAATATACATATCTATGGTTCTAGGACATGCCGGTTTCCTCGCGATGGTTTCCTTCACCATTTTGAGAGCAGGTGGTGATGAAATAATTTACACAAAGTAAACTCCCTGCCTGGGCTCGAACCTACGACTCGTAAGTCGCGGCGGTTACCAATGGGCCACCCAGTGGTGGCCCAGTGGTAACCGCCGCGACTCACACCACGCCTCTGAACGCTGAGTTATTATCAGTGCTTAACAAGATCATTAGATGACACGGTTGGCGCAGTGGCTGAGTGATCGACTGCTGCGCAACGTGTCGCGGGTTCGATCCCCGCACGGAACAAATATTTGTATGATCTGCAAGTAGTTGTTCCGGGTCTGGGTGTTAGTGTATGTGAGTTTCTATGTTTGTAAACGCACCCACGATACAAGAAGAAATTCTTAGTGTGGCTCAAAAAAAAAAAAAAAAATGATTCGTCAGAAAACAACAAAAAAAAATATTGGAAAGAGGCAGAATTAGGGAGGTATTCCACTCAGAGCACTCATTTCAACAGCACTTGTCCGAACCGCACCTGAGCACTTCCATTAACCACACTGAAACAAAATTTTAATTCCACAGGCATTTTCTGCCAGTCGACGCTTTGGGTCATAGAAAGCGGACGTCGTCACCGACGGAGGCCTAGGAGACGCTGGCGTGCCGACTCAGATTTGATTGCTGGAGATTGGCCGGAGAAGACAAAGCTCAGGGAACAGTGGAAAGCTATGGGGGAAACCATTGCCCAGCAGTAGAACAATACAGGCTAAATTAACCCTAAAAGCATTACACTCCTTTTTTGGGCAGTCGTGTAAAAAAATACTGAAAAGTTTCAATGAAAAATGCAAGGACGAAATATCTAGCCACAGAACAGTAAAAATACTAAATAACCGATATAAATGTTTCGACCGATACGGCACAGTGTAGGTACACTATTGGATCCGTCCATTATAGCTATTGCAATGAGGACCGTCCCGCCAATAAAGCTTGATGCACACCGGAGGAAAACTTAATTAAGAAACTGAATTTTCAACACAATTTCCGTTTTTTTTCTCCTTATACTTTTCAATATATATGCTAATCCTTCTAATCGAACTGTGATAATAACTTAGGATAATATGCATTATCTCTTTCAGACAAAATTTGTTGATTATTTTCGTCGGTTTTGTTTTTTAGTGTAAACAGGCTCGTTTTATTGTAAACCACATTCTTATAAGTCTTATAAGATCCAATTGGAAATATTGTACAGATTACGAAACAGTTATTGTTTTATATGGGTTTCATAGTAAAATAGCGAGAAATCGGGGTTTTTTCGCAAGCAAACCCAAAAGGGGCGGGGCCACGTCAAGGTCACGATCAGAGTTTTTTGAAATGCGTTTTGACAGTTGACTGTCGAAAGGTTATGAACCTACATCATTTTCTAAGATCAACAGATTATTCTCAAAATGAAATTACAGCTTATTCGTAGCTACAGTCAGAACAACAAAAAACCTAGGTCAAAAATAAAAATAAAATCGAAACCATAAAAATTATGAGTTAGTTCAATCAACGAAAAATACTGTCGATATTCCTAGCCTCAAAACAGTTTCATATGAAAGCGGTGAACGGCCAAATAATGAAGGGTGTTCTTACAGAACGATTTTTGACCGTCTGTTTCAGTCCCATACTAACCCAACAAGAACTACATTATGTTCAACTGTATCAATCGAAGAATTTATCTTGTTTTTTTTTTTATCGTGCACATTTTTTTTCCTCTGGACTTTAGACATTAGCAGAATAGTCGAGGTCGGCATTGCTTGCTATTTCATACAAATAGAATAGAATAGACACCTTATGAGCGTTTATTCTGAAGGTGGGCAACGTCGCAAATAGATGTCAAATATTTCACTGTTTTGATTAATTTTGCAATATTACTGTGTGGAAATAAAAAATGTGGCTAACTAGCGAACTAGAATATTGATTATGAAATGCAATAATTAATATCGTAAGACCGAATGTTTAGTTTTAGATGTAAAAAAACTATTTGGAAACTTTCCAACTGCGTTTTTTACACCTAATATGGGATTCTAGTTCGCTAGTTAGCCACATTTCTTATTTCTATTCGGTAATATTGCTTTAAGAATCAAAACAGGTAAATATTTGACAGATAATTGCGACGTTGCCAACTTTAAGGATAAACCCTCTCAATGTCAAATATTAGTGAAAATGACAGATTTTCATGACGACCGATGAAATATGACGGTACACTCTTCTAGGAAACTGTAGCTAGAGCGATCTAATCGTTCGATAAGCTACACTATTGGTTCCGTACGTCGCCATTACGCGATGGCAGTGAGGACCGTCCCGCCAACAAGGCTTGAAGCACACCGGGAGAAAAACTTAATTAAGGAAAAGTAATTATTGCCCAGTGTTTTTTCGGTTGAAGTGTGATGTTTTTCGTGTTAGTTCGCTCGCCTGTAAATTGTAAATGGGAGCGATGGAACCAATTAGTTTCGACGTTGTTATTTCGAAACGTTTACTTTACTGGTAAGAATTGTTGTTTTTTAGCTGTAACTCTGTACCCTAATTGCGTAATACACGATCAATCAGAATCTGAACCAGATTGCTAATACATATAAACACAAGTTCGAAAAAAAATCTGCTCAACAACGTAAATAACGCAATGAATGTTGTTGAACTGTCAAAATGAAACTGATTAGTCGTAATCGTTTACGAAAATATGTTACGTAATTAGATAGCGGGACTACCAAATAATTTAAGTACAAAACTAATGAACGATAACATGAGTTGCAGAGGCGAGTACCCACAATATTTTGACGTCTTAAAGTTTAAGTGGCGATCACAGCTATTTATTTTATGTCATAATTACATATGTTCTGGTACCGATTTGTCGTACTCCATGGTAGATTTTTAGGGTAAAACAAGGATTAAGTACTTGTATTTTCCCTTAGTCTTCTATAAAATATTAAAGTTAAAATATTAAAGTTACTACGGAACAGAATCTCCCTTTCGACGATGCGGTCTCACACGTGTTTAGATAACCTTTTTGAAAATTGCATTAATTAAAAACACGTCCATCATAAACCACTAAGCACACACACAACATAACCAACACTATCAACCCCCATAACTTATAATTCCCACATCACTGTTTATCACCATGACATTTCCCCTCCACTAACCGACCTCACTCCATTATCTCAAGAGCCGGTGTGCCCCCACCCTATTTATCCGGTTGTAACCGCTTCGAACCGCTCCGAAGCGGTTCGGTCCGGAATTGAACGGCTTAATTTACCGCCACTAGTTCGGCCCGGCTGATTAACGGCTCCCTTCTAGGAGTACGGCTACAGGATGAATATTGATGACATGGTGCGACCAGCAAGAAGGGAGGGGGGATATTAGATAAGAGTATATCTTTGGATTGATTATTATTATTATAAGGAAGATGATACTGGAGTAAGAAAGTTGTGAAGCGTGGGAATAAAGTTTGAAAAAATCTACTTACATACTGAAAAGATTTAAGCATGTGTGTAGGGGCCTTTCTTATTTACCTATGCCATTTAATCTCGTGGCTAAGAAATACCAGCCGCACGGGTCGATCCATCAGGTCAAGCCACGATTGTCGGGGTTGGTCCGTGGATAAAATCATCAGTGATCATCATACCGTGACTCCTCCGTGCCTCGGAAAGCTCGTAAAGCCGTTGGTCCCGGTTGTCATTGGATCTTTGACAATCGTTACGGGTCGTCATAAGTTGAAAAGTCTGACAACCAGTCTTACCAAGAGGTATCGTATTACCCAGTAACTACGTTGTGGATGTCAGACAGGTAGTCGCTTCATGTAAAATACTGGTATTTAGCTGCATCCGGTTAAACTGGAAGCCGAACCCAACATAGTTAGGAAAAGGCTAGGAAAATTGATTCATTTAGTCAGACGCGGAGAGATCTCACTGGCATATAACATCATTCTATGGAAAGTACTCAACATCAATCACGTTGTACTTAGCATTATTAACTTATATTTCCAGCTTATAAGTAGTAAATGATAAATTCCTAGTTTTATTAAGAACAAGCGACCCGCCCCTGCGTCAGGCCGTTTTTTACGACATGACAAAACATCGAGATTTCCTTATTATTTATGAAAATATTATACACAAATACTTCGGAAAAAAGTCTCAAAATGATGGCGAAAACCGCATCATCATCATCAAAAATTATCGTTGTTCGTCATTGATTCTTTTTTTTAAATTTAATTTATTCAGTTTGAATTTCCGAGCATTATTTGACTAAAGTGCTAAACAAACCTTGGCCGCAACCAGGCATTGATGGACTCACGTATGTCCATCAATGCCCCAGTTGCAGCCTGCGACAGTAGTTATACTATGTACAGATGGCACGTATAAACTGACTGAAAGTTTTTTACTTGCAGTCTCAGATCTACTTCTGTTCCCTCATCTTACTTAATACTTTTACTATTATTATTTATTATACAACACTAACCCAATCAAAAACCTCACCAAAAAAACCGCAAACTGCATACAATCACTGCCATCAAATAAAATTACCGTCATCTTACGTCACTGCAAGAATTTCTTTGAACCCAAACAAGTTAATAGAAAAGAAATGAATATCTAATCAGCATAATCATGCGCAATTCGCTTCCGTGTAATCTAACACCTTGAAAACACAATTCAACTTTAACCTCATTAAAACAAGACCCATATTTCTTCGCAGAAATTTTTTGTAGATAGAGATTTGTGCAAAGAAAATTCTGCGGTGGTAATAGACTTTATGTTGAAGGTGTTAAGGTTGATATTGGGTTGGACGGGGGTTGGAGTATGTTTGCTAGGTGCAATGAAACTCGGGAAGACGTGCGGTGAAAGTTTTCGCGCTGACTGTCGGAAAAACCGTGTGTTTGACGTGTGGTGCAAGTTATAAACGAATTAATTCGACAAATTTTTTAGTACTTTTACTTTTTAGATGTCTGTGTAGGATAACTTAAAAGCCGAGTTAAGTTTTTCGGAATAATAATACTTGTTTCAATAAATACATATAGGTTAATCCTTCCATATCCTAAGGGCACGTCTTCCCTACCATTACCGCGCCCCCCGGTCTACTCCTTGATATGCAATGGCCTCAGTAGCCCCATGAAACATGAGGCACCAGGGGCTAGTGCAAATCTTGGGGTATTGATTCGATTTATCAAATCCACGCTGGGATTCGTGCATTTCATTAATCCATAGGTAGGGATAGGGATCCTAATGCAGGTGCATTGTACGGGATCATGGGAGACTCTTTCTGGTCTGATCACTAAAATATTTAAACAACCACGTCGTTTTCTCTATAAGCACAAAAAAAAATAAGTATACAAACTCTGTGAGCGATTCCGACTCTTCTATATTTGACACAACATCCACCACGACAATCGTGCAGTTTACATCTTGTAGCCGTTGGTAGAATTTATTTTCATATTCGCCCGTATTTTCACGTCCGTGTATTTTTAATACTGTAAGTATTTTGTTAAAAAATAAAATAAAATAAAAATGTTTATTGCGTTTACACAAATTATTAATACACATGAGTTGGAGATCACCTTTTAAGCAAGGAAATGCTTGTGTTGGTGTTGTGTGTTAATACATATTGTTTTGTGTGTTTTCGTGTTATCTATCCCATATGTTACATCTGCCATGTTTTCTCTCTGCATCATACCAAGGTTGACTGGTAGAAAAATGCCTCAGGCATTAAGCCCGCATAAATATTCTTTCGATGCCAGTACACGATACCAACTATTTTTATTAAATCGCTTTCGCTTATGACGTGGTCCGTCACTTTTACTTAACGATCGAACGCGTGTGAATCTAGTTTTTTTTTGTAAAATATTACGCGATCCTATTGTAGCGAAAACGTTAGAAGTAAGATGTCTATTACTATTATTATTTATTGCCGTAATAAGAGAAAACACGGGTTATTCTGTACAAGAAATTGTTGTTAGATAAAAAAAAAAAAACATTTTTAGTGCGGTATTATTGTATGTTGCAGTTATGTTGTGAAACCGGACTAATTGTGAAATGCCTACATCTACGTCTTTGAAGTTTTTTTTACATAATCGTCTATTAAGTTATCAAATTAAGAAGAGCGTAGAGTTTTTTAAACTTTTATATCGACTTATAAGCATAGGGAAAAGTAAATAGACTTTTTATTTTTTGTAAAAAAACATTTACCTAAACTTACCGCAATTGAAAATGCCCGACAAGCTCAAACGGCGTCATGTTTCCCGCCGTAACACGCCACAGAAACCGAACACGAAACGAGAACACCTTTCTAACACCCAAGTGACGCGCCAACGAATTTCTGCTTTTCTAGTCATGTCAGCGCAAAAAAACAGGCAAAACGTTCAGAAAACGACTGAAGCCCTGCCCGTCACCACAAAGAGCATAGGGCATTTTTTTAATTACTCCGTGCACAAACAATTGTTTGTGAAGTTGAGCGGGAGGGAGGTAAACAGAGGCTCATTTCCTCTCTCATGGGGAGGAAACGAGGTAAAAAAGCCCTCCCTGACATTAATGAGGCGTTATTAAGTACTGGGAAACGGAAATAAGTCTAGGGTTGGAGGAGGTGAATCGTATTTATCGGTCGATTGTTTCTAAGCTTTTGTAATAGCAACTTGAACAATTTTATATTTTTGTTTTAGGTTGGAGAACTTGAAACCAGTCTTACCAAGGGGTATCCCAGTAATTGGGTTGTGGAGGTCAGATAGTCGCTCCATGTAAAATAGTGGTATTTAGCTGCATCCGATTAGAGGCGGGTAACCCAACTACGTTGCGGTCGGCCGTAGATGATGAGGTTGGAGAACTTGACAGAAGTACATCTGTTTGTAATAAGACTCATGCAAAAGACACCCGTTTGAAAAAAAAAAAAGTATTAAACTTTATAATAATCACCTTTTAAGATGTAACAAGAATCATCACTTAAAAATTTACCTACAGCCTAAATTTAATTCTCAAAGAACGCCAAACATTCAGACATTGAAGCAACAAAGAGAATTCCTGCGAAACAAAAACCTAGACTGTGTCCTTGTACCAGGCCAAACGCTTTGAATATTGATAGGGGAAACACGTATTTTTTGCTGTCGCATTTAAAAGGTCATTCGCTTCGAGATTCGGCCTTTTAAGGATAATGATGGCATTGAAATCTGAGACCCACATTAAATACCATTTTAAATACTACGGATTAAGTGTTGTGGCCCTAAAATGCTGGTTTTTTTGCTTCGATTTAAATAGGTTTGATTGACCAAGACACACATAATTTGTATTAATTGACTAGTTTGTAAATCAACGTGAAAACTGAACGTGCACTTACGAGACTAACATAAAAGAAACTTAATAGTCCTTAGATTAAACGAGACCTTTATAAGGACGTGATGCGCTACGCATTTAGTGAATTTTGTAAGAAAAATATTTCCCAAAAAACACAAAACATAAAATTCTTACTAGGTCTCTAGCTCCACCTTTCGCAAGTACATGTCCTTTTTGGACATGATTGATTAGCTCGAGGCACTCAATCTTTCGCTACTACTCTATTTTCGGATATCTTATTATGAACTTTTTTCGCGAACTAAAACGAATTTCGTGTGCAGAGTCCAATTAGGCCGTCGAAGAACTTAAAAGGATATTTTGCGAGTTTCGAAAATTGAAAGTAAAAATAAACTGCTTTTAAAAGCTTTTATTATTTAAAATCCTATGTCGTGGAGTCAACTGCATTTAGAAACATTATAATCATTATTATTTCAGCCGAAAGAAGTCCACTGCTGGACATTGGCCTCCCCCAAGCGCAGCCACATCGAATCTAAATTTACGTCGTCAATTATCTCCTGAATCTCGAAATGAGATCACCGTTTTATAACAATAAAGGTAAAACTTCCTACCGCAGATTTTATTATCAATAACACGATTAATAAAATTCTAAATAAAAACCTGTCCAACAAAACCAACTCGCCATCACAAAGCGACCTGTCATCATAAATGTAAAATATAGAATTAATATCTCGAACTCAGTAAGCGAGAGGAAAAATCTATTTTGCGATGTCAAAGGGGAACATCTACCCCCAATCATTATCTCTCAAAGTTACCCCCGCATAGCCCCCAGAGAAGCCGGGGAAAACCGGATATTTCTGGTTTTCACTACACTTGCAGGAGGGAGAAAGGGGAACGGTGTACGACAATAATATATGTAATACTATTTTTTATGTTGTAATATAATATTAAATGATAATATTGAGTGGTTGACAACATTGTTATTGCAATGAAATCGTTTATCTGTTGTATCTATTTGATTCTGAAGAAGAAACGGGAAATATCTCCCTGTCATATTAGGAACGAGCGCTCTTTATTTGATAAAATTTTAATAATGAGACCAATATAAGTAAGAAACAGTGTTCCAATTACAGTTCTTACCTATTTAAGCACTAAATTAATTCACCAATCAACACAATAGTTACCGATTTAAAGATTTAATCAGAACATAGAAAGAAGAACTGTGTGATAAATTATTTTTAAAAGGTAGGTAGTGGCTACCACGGTCCGGTGTTTTATTTCTCCCGGGGGATACGCGTCGCCGACTAGCCTAGACGTTAACCGAAATGTCCAGTATTGATATATTGTCTACTACTTGCTACTAGTTTGTTTGTATTGTGCTGTATTTGGATCCTGTATTTGGAAATTGCGATATTTGTGAGCTTTATTTAGTGCAGCATAGCTTGGAGTATAGTCCATTCTGCAAACTTTTGGGAAAC
The DNA here is from genome assembly GCA_916701695.1 of Agrochola macilenta. NCBI lineage: Eukaryota > Metazoa > Arthropoda > Insecta > Lepidoptera > Noctuidae > Agrochola > Agrochola macilenta. The sequence goes on along the minus strand of OU753578.1, from coordinate 13,661,615 downwards.
TCTTTCTATCCATACTTTAGAAAGTTTCCCAAAGTTTTAATGTTTGTAAAGTATTCGGAAATGTTACATAAATTGCTTTTCGACTTCTTCTTTTCGCTCACTACCCCTAGTATTATTCTGTCAATAGGCTCTCATTTATTTTATATCAGGCCACCAAACGCACAACCATCATACATGTGTTATTTCTTAATAACACTTAGACATAGCACTTAAAACAAAAGAACCAAAAAAAAAGCAAGCAATAAAATAAATTCCAACAAAACTTACATTCTCGCTTACACGTATTTGCTGACGGGGTAACTACGCGGCTACACCCCGGGGAACGCCCGGAACTAGACGTTAAGCGAAACGTCCGATGTTGATTTATTGTCTGCGACTTGCGTATTCGTTTATATTGTGTTTCGAAGCACCTGGAACTCCGACTATTTGTATTGGAATTTGTATGTATTCCTATTTACTTTTTCAGTGTGGAAAATTTCAAAACGTTACGAGTTTGGCATAAATGCGGCGTTGAGTTTCACCTTTCTGGATGCAAATAGCCGGGTCTGGATTGTGATTGCATCAGTTTGAGGCCTTTTTTTTTAATAAAATTGTTGGGTTTAGATGTCGATACTGTTCTTTTTTGCGTTTTTATGTTCTGTGTACAATAAAGTTTCTTGAATTGTACATTCAAATGTAATTTTTGAGGTTGGTAGCAAATATTTCCCATTTTGCGCTCCTGGAAATATTGTTGAACAGTCTAATTATAATGATTGTGCTTCTTCTTTGAACCTCAAATAATTACTTTTTTGGGGTCCTAAATAGTTACCTACTTCTTAAAGTATTTTTATTTTAGTGTATTATTTTTATTCGGGCATTTGGAACGGGCCTATGTCCAATAATGAAATGTGGAAAGCAGATTTGATTAAACGAATCATTTATCAAAATTATAACTAACCCCACTTTGAAAAACAAGATGATTACGATAACTGTAATCACAGTTAACTTCATCGATTTACGCGAACGAGTTATAAATCTTCGACACTGTTGCGTTCTTCGTGAAGTTAAACTTTTATAGTTAATTTTATTTGGTCTACAAACTGTATACTTTGTAATTTAGCTAACGAGATGCTGTTAATTAACAGTATTGATATTCTACTAGTAGTAACAGTAAAATTTATTTGCAATACTAAGTAGTATTGCTCGAGACTCTATTAGGTAAATTGTTGCAGGTTCATGCAGTAAGTTAGTACATTAATTTGATTAGTAAGGAGTAATGGCAGTACTCCAACAATCAGTAGTAAATCGATCATAACTTATTCTACCAGGATGGTTTTACAGATTTACTTTTGGTTGATATTGATACAATTTTTTTATTGAAAACTAAAATAATCTCTCACTTCACATCTCTTTTAGTTATTTTCCTATCGCAGATATGCTGGATAAAATTTGTTTAGAAATAAGCATCAACTTTGTACGTATTTTTCTGTTCCTTTCTTCTTGGGTTAAATAAGTAAATAATTTTATAGATCCTCGATAGACACTCAATTTAAATACACAGACCACAAATTATTTCACAAAATCTATCTAACATTAGCTACACTAACTAACTAATTTCAGTTACAGGTACCAAAGTTCCCGTTAAACGCAAACGCCCAGGGGAATGACGGATTTAACTTGATAACAGGATCAGTTAAGTGAAATGCACGTTAGATTTACTGTTAATTTATAGTCTACCACCTCTGTGTTTATAGGAATGACGGATTTAGACGCGTTCAAGTTGATGAGTAGGGGCATGAAGCCAATACTTGGAAATTGTTGAAAAATCTGGCGAAATGTGGCAAGAAAGACAGTTTTATACAGAATTACTTGCCATCGTGTCATAAATAAAAAAATTACAGCCTATTTGAATAGTAATTTTTGCTTGTATATAATAAAAAGAAGCTTTATACCTCTTTTAGCGACTTTCTAAGCACCTCTAACTAACTCCTCGGGGAATTTAGGCGTGAAGTTATTTGTCTAAGGCGACAACGAAAATTCATTGGCATGAATTGTCAGTATGTAGGTAAGCAAATGAATGTAAACGTGAAGGCTTACTTATGTTACGATATCATTTAGTGCAGCTGTACTCCTATTTAGTGCAAACGTGGGATGCATAACAAATGTATTGCTTTGCTTGCCTAACTCTGTGTTATGTTTCGCAACAAATATATTTTAGTATTCTAATTACGTTTTTAAGCTCAAGGTTTTAGTTCTAGATATACTTTTTACAAGCGCTGATAACAAAAACAGAAAATAAAATCAATTTTTTGTGTATTTATGTCACACTCACTTCCTACCGATTAGTGTGTCCAGTCTCTTTTTCGTTATCTTTGGCAACACATATTGTTAAAAAACGAAACCTTACAAAGAAAGAATCTACAGAGAACACAACAAAATGTCTTCATTCAAAGTTATTTATTTTGGCAAAACCAAAATATATTCCAACATCAAGATCCAATGTTCCCACAACGGAAGAAATAAAAAAACACACACTTCCATTTATGTTGCTACAACACATAATAAGATGTAACAACACATTATCTTTAACTCGCAGCTCAGCCGCAAAAACGTTACGACGGATATAGGCATTACGCAAAATGTCCAATATTGCTTTACTGACTGCAACATACGCTTGTTTATCGGTTACATTGTGACGGGCCTTTGGTTTTTAGAGCCTATAATATTCTATGGGGCCATTCCAAGTCCCCTAAGAGCTTAAGAAGATTTTTTGCTTTGTATTCTTCGGATTTTATGCTGATTTGCAATTGAGAGAAACAATTGATTTTTTTTTTAAGCTTGTTACTGTTGTTGACTGAATAATTCAATAACAGTAATTAATTTGGTAATTCGACTTTAGTTAGTAGTCACGTTATACAGGGTGTTCGGCAGAAGGTTGAACATACAAAAATGGCGGATCCGTGGGGCCGTCTACTACGTTTTTAGGCCCAATAACAAAACCTTAGAAGAAGAAGGATTTTTAAAAAAAAAAATTAAATTTAAAGGAAATTCGTGGTTGCTCAAATTATTAACAATTATCTCATTTAAAATAACAAAACCGGTAATTTTTTTTTTTTTTTTTCTAGAATAATTGTAGAGTCTAATATGTAAAAAAAAATTAGTTCGTATATTAATTAATTTCACTTTTCGCAAATTTACTTCGCAATCCAAGTTTACTGACAATTCAAAAGTGCCTGTAATTGGTTTAAATGAAATGGTTGGTTTTCGTTGTTAATACCTCACATAGCTACACCAACGTGTCACTTCGGTAGCAACAACTTTATTTTTTATTCCCTGTTCCACATGAACGCTATAGTAACATCGCATAGTGACAGGTGACGTCGAACGAATGACGTCACGCCAGATGGGCAGAAAATGGACATACACTGTATTGAAATGGATGAAATATATTTTTGTTGCTTTTTAATACATTTACTTACCATTTTTTGTGTAGAAATGAACATTTTTGCTCTAGCAACACTTGAGTAGGTAGTACAGTCAACCACACGTGGTAATACTTGAAATACGATAACTGCCGTTACTGCTGTGACATTAAGGTGTTGTGGACCTGCTGTTGATTGTTGATTGTAGATCTGGCGAACTTTGGGCAGACCCGGTACCTCATTTTCATTGGTCGATAGGGTTCGTATACGGGATGCGGGTGATTTCTGTAACGCCATAGGAATCGCATACTTATGCCCGAACTAAATGTGAAAAACACACATTTAGTAGTTCGGGCACAAACGAGAGAATAAGTCGTTTAAAAAAGGAACATTTTTTGAAAACCTGTTGACAGCTGTCAGCTTCTATTATTCGAGAGCCAATCAAAACGCGTAGCTTAGGACTTATTTGAAACAGATGAGAATCGCGATCGGTTGTTTTTCGAACTAACACAAACACAACTTTCCGTTATCACTAACGCAGAAGTATTCAAATCTCACGCTTCAGCGCACTTTTCTCTACAATATGGAATGATTGTGAATGTTTACATCCTTCAAGAAATATTATGATATACACACGAATAGGCTTTGAAGTTATAATAATGTTTATTTAAGTGTATAGGGAAAAGGGACGTTTACAAAGGTAAAAAGGTTAAAAAAAAGGTGGGTAAAATATAACATAGAAGTAGGTGCCCTTCAACGAAACATAAATTTTAGACGTTTACTCTCCAAAATCTATTCAAAAGATTCATCATCATCTTTATGAAAGCTTTAGGCTGCCTGTCCATTGAAGCGGAGCGAGGCAGCCAAGTGGAGAATGGCAGCGGAGAGGAGCGGAGTTGCGGACTATGCGGAGCTAGACCGAGTTCACGCGACGAGTAATAATTCCCCGCTCCGGTTCCCCGCTCCACTTCTCCGCTTCGTTTCCCCGCTCCGCTTCCCCTCTCCGCTTCTCCGCTCCGTTTCCCCGCTCCGCTTCCCGGTTTTGTATGAATTTTTAAACTAGTTCGCAAATCCCTGTCCACTGAAGCGGAGCGGAGGTTTTATGCAATTCCATTGGTTAATATTGGCACACCGCTACTCCACTCCTCTCCTCTCCGCTCCAGTGGACAGGCAGCCTTACAGCCGCGATGGGTGGGCCTTAGCTTGGATATTTCTCCAAAGTGACCTATTCCCGGCTTTCTCACTCCAACAGTTCTTAAATCTTGGTCTACGTCATCGAACCATCTTAGCTTGGGTCGCCCTCGACTTCTCCGGCCATCCGGTTTACTATCAACTAAACGTTTGGGTGCTCTGGTCAAAAGATAACTGGCATTACGCAAATTGGTTATGAAAATAATTGATAATAGGAAACTGCAGGAGTTTATTAATTAAGCTCGTCAGTTTGCAAAATAATTCCTGAGGAACGATTTTTGAAAGATTTTGCTTTAAAGATTAACCCCAAACTGAAAAGAAATCACAACAATCATTTTTTATATCACTTTCCTGCAATCTGTGGGAGTGATTTCGTGAAAAGGGACGGAAGTGTATTACAGGAAGCCGGAGAAGCGCGCGCTATTTGGTTCGGCCAATGAGCGCGCGCGACACTAGAGTTAGCCGGCAGACGGTACCAACCCATATTCCAAGAGGATGGTACTATCAGCCAAGAGGTCAGATATTACACATCATATGCGAGTACTGTAATGCTCGCTTTTTATTTTGATGACATTTATGACAGTCAAAAGTTCAACGACCCTAACAGAATAAAAAAAAAAACAACTCAATACATAAAACAGGTGATAGGCACGTGGCAGCACCGTCGCGTGACAAGATATGATCAGTTGCGTCCCGTCAGCGGCGGAGTGCGGACGTCTCGTTTGCATAATTGTTTATCGCCGTTTGTTGGATGTCAAATTTCTTCGGTAGTTTATTGTTTCTGGCGTTTTATTATTGCGACAGAATTGATAGGTTATTATTTTGAAACGTTCTATGAGATCGAATGTATTATAAACCTGATTTCAGTTAGATGACTGTCAGGTACGTGCGGATCATTGAGCTTCTTAAGTTCTGAGTTGAGTTTTAAGACAACTGTCATATACGTGCACGATCTGGACAGGTCAAATCTGTGCGATTCTTTCCTCAAGAGACCATTGACTTCTGACCATTATAATGTAATTGTATGGACTTTCCTCTGAGTTTGTTTTGGTGTTTCTTCTAAGAGTAGTCGCCTGGGAAACATTGACCTCATTTACTCGTAGTTTCATTAAAAGAATTGATGGGTATTTTTTTTTTTTTTTTTTAATTTACAAATATAAATATCATTTAATAGAGGAGAATGCCTCGTCGGTTTTGTGGTCGTAAGCGCTACTGCTGAGCATGAGGTCCTGGATTCGATTCCCATGTCGGGCAAAATTATTGGGTTTTTCAGTATGGCACGCTCGCCCCCTATTACATGGGACTTAATCATAAAAAGCGAAATACGGGTGTATTATAGGTCAACCTCTGCTGTACGCTTCAGGGATTACCGGCGTGATGTTATGCTATACTTTAATAGAGAAGCAAAGCTACAGAACCGGTCCGTGGATGTCGAACAGCGCAGGCGCTTGCAAGCAAATGACCTAGCTCTAGTGAAGGATATTTCCGAGCTACAGAAAGGGATAGAATTACGAGAAAATGCGAATCCGAGTGAATAGACCTGCCTCAGTCGTAAACGTTATCTCACAATGACGTCACGAGTTTACGACGTCACCGGTATGCGTCGGAGTGCAGGTGTGGGGTGTGGGGTAGGAACTGGGTTAATTGTTGATGTAGGCTATGTGTCGGTTATTTTGATGCAAACATTTATTTAGAATTTGTTTATTATGTTTTGGGTTTTATTTTAATACACATACATATCAGGATACTTGAGGAAGTTATTTTTGCAAGTGGTGACTCTATAGGCTGGAGTTACTCTGTAGCAAGGTATCGATGAATTTATATATTTTTAGAGGCAAGAAGAACAGGGTGTAAAGTTCACTCATCCTCTATGGAAAAGGGAGGATCCTTTGACCGGACGAGTGTCGTGTCTGGTGGGCAACTGCCAATTGCCCAGCGATTGATGTCGGGAAAGTTATATAGGTATATGCTGTTTCCGCGGTAAGCTCTAATTGCGCGATGCAGGATTTGTGTGACGTCAGGTCTTTGATGCGTTGTCCGCATATGGCGATGTAGATGCGGCCACAATTTCAACATTGTTTCTGACTCTCTGAGGTGATAAGGTCTTGGAAAATAATTAGGTTTCCAATGCCGCAGTACCCTTTTTCTTTAGAATTGTCTAGCTAGAGTAAAAGGTGATGATTGGCAGCGTGAGGCATACTCAAGTTTGCGCAAATCCGCCCTCAATAACTTTAATTACTCAATAAAAACGTGTGTCACAAAATCCGTCGATCTCGTCCAAAGCGTAACCTGTTTACAATTCACTAACCATAGGTAAAAAATCGAGTTGATATAGGATATCGGATACCCGAACCGGACATTAACGTTTCTTCCTCAACAAACACATAATATTTTGACATCCAAACATGTCATATTTTTAATACCAAACATCTCAACGTAATACCACAGGGTCAAAGCTACCCGTACGAGATTTTGAAGGGTTGATTGCGTGCGAAGGGTTCCGTATGAAGTCATGTGGAAATAAATTCTTATTAGGGTTCCTTATTATCATTCTTGGGACGTGTTGTCACTCTGATTATGCGTGGAGCGAATGTGTGTTATGGAGAAGGTAGTTATGGCGAAATGGTATCGTGGTAGCGTTCCGAGAGCGACGGTATAACCCGGCCAGCGCGCAATTCTATTGCACTATGTTTACAAATATTTAATTTAAACATTGAATTTTGTTGATATAGAAAAGTAATTCCTTAAAGTATTTAATAATGAACACGTAGACAAAATTTTAATACAATTGCTTTGATAACAATCGAATGGAATAGGTTTTTCTAAATAATAATAATGATAGAAAAAAACGGCCTAAAAAAGTTACCTAGTTATCGAGGAAAGTTTTGTCAATCGTGTTTCGGGCCTCATACTTCACTAAGGACACTCTTCAATTTTCGTAACCATAAAAAAAAAAAAGCAAATTCGTTGTTTTTTTAAGAGAAACATTGATTTTGCGTGAAGTCGAAACATCTGCTTTGGAACCCATTTCACCTTAATAACGGGTTGATTTTTAATAATACCTTCCCGCCTCTCATGCACGATGTTGTTCGAAAGCGGGCAAGTATTCAATGCATGTGTACTTTTTAAGTTTATCTTGGACATCGGTGAAAGAAAACATCGTGAGGAAACCTGCACTTAGAAGTAAAAAGCCTGAAATGTCCAACCTGTCTTGAGCAAGCGTAGTGATCAATGCTGGTGCCTTTTTAGAGGCATGAGGAAAAGGATGCAATGTTCACTCACCCTTTATAGGAGAGGGCGGATCCTCCGACCAGACGAGTGTCGTGTCTGGCGGGCGACTGCCCAGCGACTGATGTCGGGAAGTTATACAGAGGGGTAGAGACATCGACGCGAAAAGTGTTACCATGGATTCAGTACACGATTCTGAAGAAAAAAAAATCTGCTGTTTCATAGAAAAGTGCAATACCTACGCGGTCAAAATGTATGGAACAGCAGATTTTTTTTTTAATAACCTACGAAAAATTTCGACGCAGGGGTCTTCAGAATCATGTAGATAAGTAATAACAGCCGCACGGGTCGATCCATCTGGTTAAACTACGCTTTCCGGGGTTGGTCAGTGGATGGGAGACCATCTTTACATACCGAGTCTCCTCCGTGCCTCGGAAAGCACGCTAGGCCGTTGAAGCCAGCTGTCATTCTTGTCGTGGATCTTTGACAGTTTTTACGGGTCGTCAGAAGCCCGAAAGTCTGACAACCAGTCTTATCAAGGGGTATCGTATAACTCAGTTACTGGGTTGTGGAGGTCAGATTGGCAGTCGCTCTATGTAAAATACTGGTAATCAGCTGTATCCGGTTAGACTGGAAGCCGACCCTAACATAGTTGGGAAAAGGCTAGGTAGGTGATGATGATTCATAAATTACTAGTAATAAGTAATAGTAATTTTGCTTCAGACAAAGAAGGACTTTGCAGATATATTCATCCTAATTCAATAATAAAATCTCTTTAATACTAAATATAATATCTAAATACTTTACGCACCAATAAAACTTGTTCCAGAGAACTGAAATAAACTCATTATGAGAATATTCAAAGTCGAGCTGAAATGTCAAATATAAATAAATATGGAGTAGCTAAAAATACACTTTTGTATTTAAGTGAGCTTCATAACATTTTTCCACGCTGGAATAGGTATTTCTATTTAGTTGAATATAGCTATGAAAGAAAATTTATTGAGTTATTTTTCCTTCTAAATGAGTTTAATTGTTAATGAGAATGTTAATTGTATTTTAATTAGTATACTACAAAGACATTCTTATGCTAATAGAGAACGATAATGACTTAGTTATTTTAAGCTAGGTTTTTCCTGCGGTTTCACTCGCACTAAAGAAACTACTGCAAGTTCCTGGATAAAAAATATCCTTCATTTTAATCCAGTTCATAGTCTACCTGTATGCCAAATTTTATCCTAATCTGTTCAGCCGTTAAAGCGTGAGTAATAAACATACAAACTCAGTCACCTCCCACAATATTTGTAGGATTTTGAACAGAATTGGAATGAGTTTCATTAAATTTTATGTTATGTTTTTAACATAACTCTATACCCAATGAGAGGTGACACGAATAACGGTCAAATATATTACTTTTACGTGGTATTGTACAATAATTTGTATTTATTTATTTGCTATTTTGTAAATAAAAGCAATTCCTTGAATTTTATTAGATGATTTTAGTTTAATTGGGTTGTAGGTGTATAGCTTGAAGAATGGATCGTTTTAGATTTTTTAAACTTCGTAAGAGTATAATAATTGTTTGCGGGGCCAACATGGGCTAAAAAAAACATTGGAAAAAGGGGCGTCCTTTGCCCAGCAGTGGGACACGCCACAATACAGGCTATTAAAAAAAAATTGATCCGTAAATATTTTTCGTCAAGCTTCTCTAGCAGGGATATAATACGAGTACATTACTATCGCGGCCTGCAACTGGGTCATTGATGGACGATCGTGAAAATGTGGGCCGAGGCGAAGCGGAGGCACACATACGTGAGTCCATCAATTGCTGGTTGCGGCCAAGGCTTGAATAGTACTTTTCTCAAATAGTGCGCGGAAATTCAAACCAAGTAAATTAATTATAAATTCCAGAATCAATGACGTGCAACGATAATTTTTCACGCGCCAATATGTTCATTTGTTTCTTCTTTAATTTAAATATAGCTGCTAAGTATATTTGCAAGCCAAATCGAAATTTAAATAAAATCTTTGTTATGTAACCTCGTTGGTTGCCATGTGTTGAAGTAAAAAGTTCGTTCCATTTTTAAATAACATGACAGATACGCATTTAATAGTCATTTATTTGGCCGCTAAACACGACAGTTATGGATTTTCATAGTCATTTATTTGGCCGCTAAACACGACAGATATGGATTTTCATACAAACATTGCCGGCGCTCGCATGTATTCGACCAGTACCGCAATTTCGATTTATCTCGAAGAAGGTTGTCAAAAAAATGCTCGAATTTCCAAGTATGTTTGAGAAAAATATAGATATCACCTATTGGAAGCATAGAAATATTGTTAAGAGATTTTCTGAAAAACATTTTGTTTTTTGCTTAGATAAAATTTTCTTTATTAGGTACTTCAACATAATAAACAATAGCTGATATTCAAAAAATATATTACAGTACCTACAATTCTTTATCAGCATGAAAATAGAAATTCGCTCCTTTATTTCATATTTCACAGCAATGTTCAATATTTTCAATATTTGTGACGGCTGCTACAATACATATATTTTATTTACAAATCTACAAAGAAATATCTCGCGAGAGATCGGGACGGGTATCAAATTTATCAATGCTATCCGAGGTTACATGGTGCTGGCAATATTTGCAAATATTTTCGGGACAGTCAACTATTTACATTGTCTCTCCTTCTCTCTTAAATCTATCCAAAGGTTGTCTATAAATTAAAATTGTGTCACTCTATGTAAAATTATACATTTATGTCTGTAAGTCAGAGCAGTGTGTAACGGCCACGACTTTCGAAGTTCGAACCCTCAGGAGACGCCCTGGGCATCGGGAATCGCAGGCCGATTCCCGGCCACCGTAGGCGCGAGCTTGCGGACGTTGAGCAATGGGTAGCTCGCCGTCCGATAAGGACCAGGCCCGGGTCGACGGGGCGTTGTGTTCCACGTGCGCCTCAAAGAGATGTCAGCACAACTTAAGGGGTCTGCAAGGACCGATGCCTGCCGGGGTCGCGCGGAAGTCAGAAAGGGATACCGTGGCCCCTGGCAATGTACAGGCAACTGAAGGAACACGAGAGAGAGTTAGAGTCTGACACGCCCTCCCGCTCCGCCCAGAGCTTATTCTCCCAATTATTTGATAATTTCACAACCAAAAAAAAAAAGTTTGGTGACATGTGGAATGTGAGCTCGGCTATCATTGTGCCGATTGTCGTAACGGCCAATGGCCTGATGGCCGAAAGCCTCGACCAACATCTCTCGAGGCTCTCGTTAGGCGGTTGGATCAAGGGCCTGATTCAGAATGCAGTACTCCTCGATACGGCTCGCATTGTGAGGACGTTCCTGTCTCTGCAGCCCTAACCACCGGTAGCTTGGACCCTGTTCCTGGCACCGGCGGACATCTATTTTTTATAAGTTTTTAAAATTATTTTTATATTAAGAAATGTTTAAAAATGTAAACTTATAAGAATTTAAATGAATAAACGAAAAATAATAAGAAAAATATACATACACACACACACACACACACACATACACACGCACATACATACACACGCACACACACACACAACACACACGCATACATATACATATACACACACACACACATATCACACACATACATATTTGATACATTTGTGAGTTTTTATGTAGAGGTTAATCTTCGGAACTGCTGATCCCATTCCGAAAACTCTTTCACTAATGGAAAGCTGCAGTATTGCCGAGTGACATAGGATAATTATATGTTATGTTAACACAAGAAATTACAAGCAGTCGCGGACAGCAGCTAGTATTTCATGTTGATTAAGTTTGTAGACAAATCGTCACATGTTTGTTCCAAATTTCGAACCGAGATAACGAACTGAATTCGATGCTTGGTAGCTCCTAGCTGTATTGGCTATTGGACGAGCGATCTTGGTCTTGGACCAAAGTGTTGGACCAATCAGACATGTCTACAGTGCGTTACAGTACGTCGAACTGCCTTGAAGCGAATTTCAATACTAAGCCCGCTATTGTTTGTTCTGAATTCTGAGGACTTACGAAACTATGGGTTTCATAAATGGCCAATTTATCTTCCAGTAGTTTGTGTAGGATTAATACTCGGTTTCTGATGTCCTCAAATGAATTCTTTAATCCGGCTCCCGGTTTTTTTCTCTAAGCTGGCGGCGCGCGAGTCGATGCCGACTGAATGGAATGTGGCCATTTTAAATATTAATTATTGTATATTTATTTATGTCTTATTTATATCTCATTGTATGCTGCACCGGTCGACGTCATAACGTCATCGCCGGCTGTCGCTGAAAACCAGCGCTGGGGCTCTGTCTCGCATAGGGTCGCAGGATTATGCTGAGTGATGGCCGTGTTGCGTGGATGTGACGCATATTTTCCCCCAACTTGTAATTTTTTGTTTCGTGTTCTTTCTTTGCGTTATGTTTAGAACGTATTTTCTTATTGATATTGTGTCCCACTGCTGGGCAAAAGCCTCCCTTTTTCCTTCCAAATCTCTCTGTTTTGTGCGATTTCAGGCCATGTTTGCCCTGCAAACATGATTAGATCGTCACAGCTCCTCCGCCAGCGGTCTACCTCGACGTTTTCCTTCAGGCGTCTAGTGAGTGACGATCTTTACCAATCTCTCCGGGTGCATTCGTGCGACGTGGCCGGCCCACTCCCACTTCACCCTGGCTGTTTTTTCGCAAACATCCGCTACTTGAGTTATGCAGCGCAGGCACAGATGAATACAGATGGTTCACTATGCATTTTAGGTATGAAGCTACAAGTACGCGGGGGGCCCGTCTTGTTGGGCCAATTCAGTGAGAGTAACGTAGTCAGAAGATCTAAGAGTTAAGCGATAGAAAGAGAGGCAACTTCTACTTAGGTGAATACGAGTATAACTGTAGGTGCGGGAGGGCGTGTCAGACTCTTACTGACTAAAACCCACCCGTGTTCCTTCAGTTGCCTGTACGCTGCCAGGGGCCACGGTTTCTCTTTCTTTCCCTTTCGGACTTTCCCGCGACCTCGGCAGTAAGCTTCAATAAGAAATATGAATAAATATCTAAGCGTCGCGCGTTGTTACAATCTGAACCTATCTTAATTAAATTTATTCTAAATGACGACGGTCGGGCATTGCGATTTTACATTACAATAATTTAATATTATAACTCTTCATTAAATGAACAGAGAGAGAACATAACAATGGCAGTATGTAACCTGTCATAAACACGCCAACAGAACACCTATCACCATTCAACAACAAAACAGCTGATTTTGACATTTACCTTCTAGACACCGTAATAAACACATTCATATCAATATCCAAAACATCAAAGCCCGTCATCCCCATGACCCACTATCCTATTTGGCGATCCATCTCCGAAGCGATCCATCCCAAATATGTATATAGAGTTGAAAACTAAACATCACGCACGGAGCTTCGTTCAAACTGAATAATACAACAGACACGCACGTGTCAACGGGGCTATAGGGGCGAGTCACTTGACAATAAAATGTAGTTTATATTCATACGGTTTCCTATGATTTTTGTAGCGATAATAGTTTTTGGAGTGAAATGGAATCGGCTATGGGTTTAGGAAACAAATGTTGCAACGTGCAACTTGCCGCAGTCTAGACCAAATATTATTTTCTTGTAACAGATAAATTGAAAGCAGTCCTTTTAGTCAAGAAGTTGAGTACTAGTATCTCTGAGTCATTACAAATCCTCAATGGTCTAGGATTCGTTAAGGCTCAGACAGGCGCGGCGCGACGATGCAACGCGATTCTAGTGGTACAATTTCCATTAAATAAGTTTTCATAGAAGTTGTTCTACTAGAGTCGCGTCGCGCTTCAGGAGCCTTTAAACACCTTTGTTAATATATCATAGAGAAACAAATCAGTTCGTTAAAATACAGTTAGTTCATTATACAAATTTATACCGATAGAGTACTAACATGCGATAATGCAAGTACTGTTTAAAATAAACTACATAACAACCCATAGCTGGTGACTGGAACTCAGTATTATGAAAATAATTACGTCTAATTCAACTCGACTCTTTCAAAACACACGAAAAATAATAAATACCACTATCCAACAAACTCGCCCCAGTAACTAGCTTAATATAGAATCTACCTAACCTAAATGCTCAACTTATTTAGTCAGGCTGTAATTAAAACTTGGTGCAAGTATTTATTAAATGATAAAATACGCCAGCGTCCGGGCACGATCCCGGGTTATCCCGGGACGGTCCGGGATGCCGGGATACATCTCAATTATGAGCCCCGCTGGACTCACTATCGATGTAACCGCTAAACGTGGGCTGCCAAAGTTTTGAACGGAAAATGAGATATTTCGAACTTTTTTTTATATGTAGTTAGTCTTCGATTCTTTTGAGTCGCAGTTTTGTGAATTTTGCGTGTCGTCAGTGTGATACGTGCGCCACAGTTTTACCCAGTAACTGGGTTGTGGAGGTCAGATAGGCAGTCGCTCCATGTAAAATACTGGTATTAAGCTGCATCTGGTAAGACTGGAAGCCTATAATAACTGGTACACAAACCAATATTTTCTTTCTCCTTTTACTGAAGAGAAGCTTTAATGCAGCACGCGTAGCATAACAACCATAGGGTTTTCTACGACGGAAGAATATACAAAATGACAGATAAACAATCACAATCTGTCATTTTGTCTATTCCTCCATCGACGAAACATGTTTCTATCGAGGTCGCCCTAACTAGTGGTCGCCCAGAGGCCGAAATTCGACCATAATTCTTTTAAATGTCATGATTCTAAGGTAGCCATCTTGTGTCAAAAGTGTGTGAACAAATTTTTTTTTTTTTTTTTTTTTTTTCTAATTTATTTTATATAGAAACATTAGCTTTCTGCACTCCTTCTCCATATAAACTTTAACTGTGAAAAATTTCATAGTCCTCCGTCTGCATAATTTTCGTAAAAAGGGGTACAAAGTTTTTGCTTCACGTATTAATATAATAATATTAACTTCAAATAATTCCATTCCCAACTTAACGAGTAAGTTTCCTTTTCTATTTTACCGACACTTAAAAAATAAACCCTTAAAAATGTCACCTGTAGACTACCTACCTAAACAAATTCACTAAAACACTTTTACAACCCAATAAAATTTGGGAAAGTCGTACTAAATCCGGTGGTGTGGTCACCGGCGTAAACATAATTAGAATAGGTATCCACCTAATTAATTAGTGTGGCCACATTATACATTAAAACTGACAATTTCACGCTAACATCGATAACTAATGGGGGTAAACTGATACTTGAGGGAGTGTGCGAACCAAGGAATTTTGTGTTCACTTACGTGTAATTTATGCGTTATTTTCACTGTTGCAGCAGAAATTTCGTATTTTCTACCCGAACCATAGCAACCATAACGCCTTTATTGCTTGAAGCAATAAATTGCTTGTAGAAAATGTAAACTTGAATTGCTTGTAGGCAGCCTAGTGGTGTGACTGTCAGATTGCCAAGTCATAGGTCTCGAGTTCGAACCTAAGGCACGCACCACTGGCTTTTCGGATTCATGTGCGTAATGTATAATTATCACTTGCTTAAAAAACGGTGAAGGAAAACATCGTGAGGAAACCGGCATGCTGAGAGATATTTCTCGACGGCATGTGAAGCCAAGTCAGAGGCCCATGGGCGGCTTTAAAACTCTGACACCAGGTTAGTCACTAATCACACGAAAAGAAGAAGATTGCTTGAAGGGGTAGGCTGAAGCGTGAAGTATACTCTTGTTTCGCCTGTTATAAGTTCTATGTGTTCCATGTGTTCCGCTTTTTGGATTTGTGCCAATTTAAAAAGCGAGTAGCTACTGAGAATTCCTTTAAAAACCAATTTAGGTAGGACGCCCTCGCTGGCCGGCGGACGGTGAGCGATGGGTAGCTCGCCGTCCGATAAGGACTAGGCCCGGGTCGACGGCGCGTTGTGTTCCACGCGCGCCTCAATGGGATGTCAGCACCAACTGACGGGGTCCGGAAGGACAAATGCCTGCTGGGGTTGCGGGTTTGTCTGACAGGGATATCGCGGCCCCGGCACACAGGCAACGGAAGGAACATGGGTGGGTTTTAGTCAGTAAAAGTCTGACACTCCCTCTCGCTCCGCCCAGAGCGGGAGGAGTCATTTGATGATATCCCACCAAAAAAAAAAAAAAGGTATGACGCCCTCTGGTTAGATGTAGTGACGATCTTCTCAGGGTGGCTGTTAGCAACTGGATGAGAGTTGCTGAGAATCAAGTTGAATGGCATGCAATTGGAGAGGCCTATGACCAGCAGTGGACTGCTGTAGGCTAATGATGATAAAAAGTTTTTTATCTGCTTTGTATTATATTGTGTGCTTTAGTCTGTGCTAAATAAATGTATTTTCTTTCTTTCTTTCTTTCTAACACTTTACCAGATTTGTTGATTAATAATCGCGCTTGCGACCACTAGACCAGTAGCCCATACCAAGTAACAAAACTACCCAAAAAAATATTAAAAACTTCTCTTCCAAACATCACCTGTCACATTACATTACATTTTAATTTCACTACTTTTAATACTGTTCAAATTACACCATTCTTCAGTGTAAGGCATTTGTCCCACTGCCGCCCGACGAGGAAGCGACAAGCGATCCATGATTTTCTCGCTCATCAAACGTCAAAAGATTGCAGGTCCCGTGTAAGTAAAAAAGACATATTGAAAACGGTGAAGGAAAACATCGTGAGGAAACCGGCATGCCTGAACAATATTTCTCGACGGCATGTAGGCAAGATACATATTATAAGGCATATTATAAGGCAAGTCAGAGGCCCATGGGCGGTTTTTAAACTCTGACACCAGGTTAGCCACTAACTACACGAAAAGAAGAAGAAGTTGATCGCTGACTGTTCACGCCGCCGGCACGAGCTATCCAAGAGCACGCTCAGCAACGCTCACTTGGCGGCCAAACATTCTCTGAGAGACTCGCGCTTGGTACATGTGAATACCAGCGAGTAATCGCTCGTCGCCGTCGCGCACTCATTTCTCGCTAATCGCCGGCAGTAGGACATGTGCCTTCAGTGCAATACCGTTGGGTGTACGAATGACGTCACTTGTCATGTCCGTCACCTACATAGGCTTGAAACGCGAGCCTACAAAGGTTTTATATCCCAGAGGATTTGTTTTAATACGGAAGTCGAATTTAATTTTTGGGGTATATTTTGTGTTTGTTGTTACTTAAACACAAAATTAATTATGTGTTTCATTTCATAGAACCTACTATAGCCAAGTCGCTTTAGCGCGGCAATGGCAGTCATTGACCCACCTAAATTTTCTAGCATTGTTTATATCAAGAACTGAAGTAAAGTCCATTAAGGTCCCGAATCAATATCTACCGTGATCTTCAACGTATTCGAATAACGAAATACCATACATAGTTTATTTTTTGGGTTCCTACGGAGCGATATTAGGTAAGGGCAGTGACCGATATTGCCATGCTAAAGCGACTCGGGTATACCCAGATGCACTATTTATGTATTTATTATAAGTTTTATAGATAACAATCGACCTTAATCACTGAAAAGGACAGAAAGATGTTTCATAGAACCTACTATAGCCAAGTCGATTTAGCGCGGCAATGGCGGTCATTGACCCACCTAAATTTTCTAGCATTCTTTATTTCAAGAACTGAAGTAAAGTCCGTTAACGTCCTGAATCAACATCTATCGTGATCTTCAACATGTTCCAATTACGAAAAACCATACATATACGTAGTTTATTGTTTGGGTTCCTACGGAGCGATATTATTAGGGAAGGGCAGTGACCGATATTGCTATGCTAAAGCGACTCGGGTATACCCAGATGCACTATTTATGTATTTTTTATAAGTTGTTATATATGTATATTGTAGATAACAATCAACCTTAATTACTGAAAATGACAGAAAGGTGTTCATAGAGGAGTAGACGAGCAATAAGATTTCTTGGAATTTAACGCCTGGCTGGATAAATGTTAGTTTCACATAATAAATCATTAGAATAAGTGAAATTATATAAAATTTTAAAAACCCCGACACAAACATTTCCTCATTTCACTTTCCTACTCCATTACCAGACCCTGTTCATGATATCTATATCCTATTCTTTGAGACCATTCCAATGAGCCCAAACACGATACCTGTGCTGTAAGGTGGTAAGGGAGTTGGGTATCCTGCAAATTCCAGGTGATGCTACAGCATCAGTTCAAGGTTACTAGGTTCTTCTGATATCATTGTAGCAACAGAATGCCAAATTTCAATCGATCAGACCTGTGGAAGACGCTCACATCCATTCATCAAATAGAAAACAGCTTATTAGCTGTTTTCTAAACGGCTGAACCGATTTTGATAAAACATGTCTAAGAACTATCGCTGGAAAACCTGCTTTCAAATTTAAAAAACCGCATTCAAATCGGTTCACCCGTTTAAGAGCTACGGTGCCACAGACACACACATAGTGGTCCAACTTATAACACCCCTCATTTTGCGTCGGAGGTTAAAAAATGTTTGTCAAAATGAACTAGTTACTAGTATCAAAGAATTTCATCACCAACCCTTCTCCAAAGTCAAATCATTTATTTCAAAGGTACTTCCTAGATTCTAGATGCCCTTTTCAAAAGATAGTTTCATATGGAGAAGAATGGGCAAGAAGCTCCATAGTTAAGCTATTCATTGCCTCTAACAAAAATAATCTACTAAAATAATTACTTCAGAATTTAGTTAATAATCTCGTTAGGTAAAATGGTGGCGCTAAAAAGCGGGCGTAAAGTGTAACGTAGTGCAGATTATAGCACCGATTGACGATTGACGTGAGCGGAATAACAATAGAGTCGAGCCGTTCTGAATTTGAATTCGGTGTTTTTTTTTCTGTTTAAGTGTTTTCGTCAAGGCTGTTCGTGATTATAATAGAAATTTGATGATTTAATTAAATAGGAGCTACAGAGTACGGAAATTAAAATTGTTTATTTCCATAAAAAAATTAACATCACAGCAAAAAAGCCGGCCAAATTCGTGTCGCACAATGTTCTCCCATATATTCCAACTGCAAATGTAAGTGTGGACGCGCAATATTGAGAGATTTACCATGTTATTTTAAGACCATAGAGTTCTCATAGGTTTTCCTGAAATCTATGAGTTAAGAACCATTATCGGTATTTTTTTCAAAACATTAGACTCAGTAGTTTCGGAAATAAGAGGGGAATTTTAAAAATGGGTAAAAAAAAAAAAAATTGTATTCAAAATTCATTTATTTACGTTACACATTATTCTTGTTCGAAACTTTGGGCGACCGAGCTCTGCACGGGTGAAAATACGGAGAAAACAAATTTTCCCAGACATGGGAACCCTAGCTAGATCGAGTTTTCGCCCCCGTAAACCCGTGGCCCTATATTGCAACTTTCATAGAAATCGTTAGAGCCGTTTTCGAGAACGATTATGTGTAAGTTTAATATTAACGTAATAAACGTATCGTAACGTATAACGCAGTATAGCAGTGATAGCCTAGTGGTGTGAACGGTCACACCACTGCCAAGTCATAGGTCTCGAGTTCGAACCCAAGGCATGCACCTCTGACTTTTCGGATTCATGTGCGTATTGTAAAATTATCCCTTGCTTAAAAAACGGCGAAGGAAAACATCTGGAAGAATGCCTGAGAGATATTTCTCGAAGGCATGTGAAGCCAAGTCAGAGGCCCATGAGCGGCTTTAAAACTCTGACACCAGGTTAGTCACCAACCACACGAAAAGAAGAAGAACGTAATATAGATAGATGGTTTTATAATTGGTTGGAAGTCAGAGGATCTTCCGACAAATGAACAAACTATCAAAATCAACTTCCAACCCACTTTAAATGAACCCCTAATCTCTACAACATTGACAAAACTTCCTCCACCGAAAGCTCTCAACTATGACGTCACGGTGACACGGTGACGTCACGCACCTATTTGCATGTAAATTAATGCCTACACTGCGTTAATGAAACTGTAACACTTGTTAGCCAAGTTTCGGAGATTAACTCAAGATTTAGTTCTGGTTGTATTGACAAAGTTGATAAACTTGGTGGGTTGGTTTAAGGATCGGTCTAAACAGGTTTTTGGTTGTAACTTTGCACTAAGACATGTCAGAATTGTAGTAACCAGCCCCGGATCTAGGGCGGGGCAAACCGGGGCCACCTTCAGGGGGCGCCAAATTCAAGCGTAGCAGACGTTAGTTAGTTAGACGGAATTCCGTGTGAAGAAAGAAAGAAGAAATGGGTTGGTACTATTCTTTACGTCCGGCACACGTAAAGAATAGTACCAACCCATTTCTTCCCATGGGTGTCGTAAAAGGCGACTAAGGGACTCACTAGAGAAAGGGCAGCAGCGTTCTCTATGTATTTTAACACCATACTGCGATCGCCAACCCGCCTGCCAAGCGTGGCGATTATGGCAAACCCCCCGATTTGGGGGAGGCCTATGTCCAACAGTAGACGTCTTTTCGGCTGAAAATTATGAGACGTTAGTTTATTTTTTAGAACCGTTTTGGCGCTTGGATTGGGGTATTATCGATCAACAAAATGTGATTAATATGTTGCTGCCAAAATTTTCATTTCATTTCAGAAAATTTGATTTTCACGGTTTACCGGAGCACATCTCCCATAAAGGTTTGGCGGGAGGTGGCAGACGACAGTTTTTGCCCCGTTTCAAATTCTAGATCCGGGGCTGGTAGTAACAGTGCGTACTGAAAATCCTGGAGTAGCTTTATATATTCAGGACAAACAGAAAAACATTCGCATCAATCTTCATAAAACAAAGGCATATTATACTCTAGTAAAAACAGACTTGTCAAAACCATCGTATAGTAAAACCCAAATGTTTCAAATTCTAGATCCGGGGCTGGTAGTAACAGTGCGTACTGAAAATCCTGGAGTAGCTTTATATATTCAGGACAAACAGAAAAACATTCGCATCAATCTTCATAAAACAAAGGCATATTATACTCTAGTAAAAACAGACTTGTCAAAAACATCGTACAGTAAAACCCAAATGTTTGAAGATTACCAGTTCTTTTCTAGTTAATGAATGAATGTGAGCGTCTTCCATAGGTCTGATCGATTTGAAATTTGTTATTCTGTTACTTCAATGATATTAGAAGAACATAGTAAACTTGAACTGATGCTGCAGCATCACCTGGAATTTGCAGGATACCCGACTTACAGCACAGACTTATAATAAAAGCAACATCACCTTCAATTATTTAAAACTAAGATCACAAAAATTAAAAAAATAATATGTTTACAGTACTATACTTCAAGACAAAACCAACTTCACGCCAAAAATTCTAATTAAAACAATCAATCTGCCTAGCCTTTTCCCAACCATATTGGGGTCAGCTTCCAGTCTAACCGGATGCAGCTAAATACCAGTATTTTACATGGAGCAACTGACTATCTGACCTCCAAAACCAAATTAAGACTGGTTGTCAGACTTTCGGGCTTCTGACGACCCGTAACGACTGTCACAAATCCAGGAAAGACAGCCGGGAACAACGGCTTAACGTGCTTTTCGAGGCACGGAGGAGTCTCGGTATGTAAAGATGGTCACCAATCCACAGACCAACCCCGGCAAGCGTAGCTTAAGCTGATGGATCGACCCGTGCGGCAGTTATTACTTAGCCACGAGCTCCTCTAAAAATTCTAATTAAAAGAAAACAAAATAATCCGGCAGGCCAGCTCATTTAAAGCCGGATTGTTATCTAAACGAACTGCTTCCTTCCCCTCTGTTTTTTTTTGTCAGTCATCCAATTTCTTGTCGTGTTAATTGACAGAGATGGCCCGATAACCGTAATGCGACGATTTGACGCTACGTTTTTTGGGCCGACATTAAACGGACTTTTTTGTCGTAATTCAGTTACTTATGGTAATGTAGTTTGTTATAGTTTTTTAGTAGCTGTTAACTTAATTTTTCTTTCGTTAAAAATAAGTGGTCGTTACTGCTGTCATTAGGTACTACATATTAATATTTTCAACATACCGACCTTTTTTCATACCGACATTCTTCTAATTTATCGCATGGAAATAAAACCTGGTACATACCTGCAACACAAATAAACAAAATTAAAATAATAAATAAAATCGTTTATTGACCAAACAAAGAATTTCTACATTTCCTTAAAAGTAACACAAATAAACTATTCCTAAAATTATTACATAACACAACATCACGCCTTGTTTCAAATCAAATCAAATCAAATCTTTTTAAAGTGGACATAGGTTATACAGACAGATGTTAGGTAAATTACAGTTCCATTATGTCCTGCCTAATATAGGCATACAATAATTATGTCAACATGCAGTATAAAACAATTCTTAGGTATCACATAAAAAAACATTTCTTACAGAATATCAATTAGGTGTATGGTGACAGATTGTAGTAGGTACTAATTATTAAGAAAAATTTTGGGTCGTGTAGTAAGCTTTGTCAATTAAAAAGTTACGCAATTTATATTTGAATAGTGGGAATTCCTTGGTGGTTAAAATTGTAAATTTTAGATGCCATTCCAAAAAAACTTTTACCCAGAAGAGCAGTTTTATGTGGTATACTAGATATTTTCAGTATATATCTTTCCCCGAAAGGTTTGGGCAGAGATGTACCTATAGTGCACTTACAATTTGTCAGTTATATTTAAGTCCCATTTAATAGGGGCAAGCCTATTATATTACATACTTAAATAAATAAACTAAAGCGCCTGGCTGGGCAAACCTACGACCTACAACTCGTTAGTTGCGACCGTCACCACTGGTCCACAACTGCTCTTTACAATTAGAACACTCTCTCTATAATAGGGATGATGCCTGGGTAACGAAAATGAAATTCTAATTAGTCCGTCAGTCAGATAATAAAAAAATATTAGACACGTATTTTTTGCTTTATCAAATTAATAAAAAAAAACTTAGATAAAACGCATTTTAAGTTGGGGAATGGGGGTCGCTACGTCACTGGTATGTATAAAATCTACATACTCGTGACGTAATGGCACATTTTACCTCAATGTATCGCCGTAATCTTCTTTAGATTATGTAAAAAAAGAAAAAAATACGTGTCCAATATTTTTTTACAATCTCAAAGACGGACTAAAAAAAAATTTTTGTCATCATCCCTATTAGATGACATTACCCTTTTTATAGAAAAACCTATTTAGACCTCCAATGAAAACTTAAAACTACCCACAAAATAATCACAGTGTGTGGTACTTTATTTTTAGTAATTTCGGTTTTGACCTCTTTAGCCTTTGTTTGCCACCCGGGTTACGTAAAGCCCTCATCTTATTGATATTGCTGCCACAAACTGAAACCTAAGTAAACATTAGGATTAGATAATCTGTTTTTCTTTATAAAGGTTTAACCGTTATTAGGGCATGAATTTGGGGTTTCATTTAGGTTGAAAAGTAGGAGTCTGAATAGAATTTACAACGACCTAACATCACACTTGTAATCCCCAAGGGCTAAGCAGAGGTGTTCCTAGACTACAGTGTACTATCGAAGAAGTTAATATCTAAACACCGTAAGGACTATTATTTTTAACCGACTTCCAAAAAGGAGGAGGTTATATGTTCGACGCGTAATGTCCGCCGATTTCTCCGTCAATTGTGGACCGATTTTGAAAATTATTTTTTTGTTTATAAGGGTATGCTCCCGGATTGGTCCCATATAAATTTTATTAACTTTGCTTTGATAGTTTTTGAGTAAGCTTCAATAATACGTATTTTTCCCACTTAGTATATGTGGATGTTATGATGATAACTTCCTGTGACTGTTATTTACATAGCAGGTAGTGGTATTCGAATTTGTGTGGGGTAGGTACCTACCACAACGAAAAAACGAAAATTTAAAACCAAAGACACCGACTTCCGAAATTAGTTATTTTTCACTTTTTAGTGTTTTTTTTCGGAAGTCGGTTGTTTTTTTTTTTGTAAAAAGTTTTTTTTAAATTTATTTATTTATTCTTTTTTATTTATTTAGTGACATTTATAATCGCAATGCGTGACATATGCATCCTATTCTATCCCTATTATGTCCCATCGTAACCTAAATACACATTAGTCATATCTGGGCCATGAACCTAAACAGACTCTTCGCATCACCGCCATTTGGTTGAGCCACGATTTTATTGAATGTGCCTACTTCAAGTCTGTTCAACCTCAAGACCCTAAACAAATCATTTCTCCCAGACTCATACCGAACACAGTCCACCAATAAGTGGTGAAGTCTTCAACAACTCCACACTCCACACAGTTAGGAGAGTTCGTTTTCCTCATCATGAACGCAAACTTATTGCATGGAACGTGTCCAGATCTGAGTCTATGAGCTGTAACAACAAATTTTCGGCTTACATTACTATTTACAAACCAGGGCACACGAAAAGGCTGACCCCTGCATAGTTTTATACCAGATTCCTTTGTCTAAAGAGCGCTTGTCAAAATTACCTGTCATTAGAATATTCTTGCTTACAGCGCGGGATTTTTTTGAAACTGGTTAGATATGAACTTCTTTGATGGTACATCCACATTTCATCAACCGGGAACAAATCCAGACTCCGGGCGGCTACTGAGAAATTCCTGATGGAAAACCCCAATAACACTTTGCCCGACCTGGAAATCGAACCCAGGACCTCATGCTCAGCGGTAGACTTTAGTCTGCGACGACTAAACTAACGAGGAAGTTATAGAATTTATCAACACTCATCTCTTAAATAATCTCTTGGGGCAATATGCAGTGAGGGTCCAGTGAAAAAGGCTGACTTACAAGTTGCAGGTCGTGTGGTCGAACCCAGGCAGGTATTTTGCTTAGTGTAAATTATTACATCGTTACTGCTCTCAAAACGGTGAAGGAAAACATCGTGAAGAAACCAACATGAACTAAAAAATCCATGAACTAATGACATGTGGATTACGGCCCACTTCCTCTCGCAGAGAGGAGGCCTTTGTCCCACCAGTGGGATTGTGGCTGATTATGCTTATGTGTGTGTGGCGGCATCTATATCGCCACATGCGAACTACGCATCAAAGACCTGACGTCACACAAATCCTGCATCGCGCAATGAAAGTTTACCGCGCGAACGACATATATAAGACTACCCGACATCATTCGTTGAGCAGTTGCCCGCGACACGACACCCGTCTGGTCGGAGGATCCTCCCTTTTCTATAGGATGAGTGAACTTTACACCCTGTTCCTCATACCATTAAATGTGTATTAAAAGGCGAGAAGTCCTTTAAAGGGAAATGCCCTTCCACGAGTATATCAAAAGATCCCAAAATCGACTTAATAGTAAACATATCTAAAATCAAGCTGCCAACTCCCAATTCTGTGATTACGGGTTGACATTTATCCATACTTCTATACTAAATCATATGCGAAAGTGTATGTCTGTCTGTAACCTATTAACGCTTTAACGGCTGAACCGATTTGAATGGAACACGATAGACCATGGTTAGTACGTAGGATACTTTTTATCCCAGTAGTACCCCTGGGATAATTTCCGATCTGCACGCGGGCAAAGCCGCGGGCAAAAGCAAGTTTACATACATTTATGTATTAATATCATAATGAGCATCTTAATAAAAACATGACAACAAAACTTAAATGTCGATTCAACTGTGAAAAATGCCAAAGCGCTACACTGCGTGATTGCTACGACGTAGCGGGTATGCTACAAGGCTACGCGCTACTACGCTTCTCGTAGCATGTGCGTCGCTTTCAACCTTCGGATTTCCTACTTTATTGAATCAGATTTCTTCCCTAGATAAGCATCTAGGTAGATATAATCGGTCATCTCATATTGTTATCATCAAAGACAAATACGCCTTGATAATAATATAATACCAGCCTATTATTGTCCCACTGCAGGGCAAAGGCCTCTTCTCATACAGAGCAGGCACGAGCATTGATCACTAGACTATCCTAACTAATATTATAAATTATGCAAAAGTGAGTTTGTTTGTTACGCTTTCACGCTAAAACGGCTGATCGGATTTGGATGAAATTTGGTACATGGGTAGACCATGACCTGGATTAGGATATAGGATACTTTTTTATACCGATATTCCCACGGTATCGAGACTTATGTAGATGACACCTCGAGGGTCAGCTAGTTTACTATAAGTCGAGGTATTCTCATAACTTTTTCCTGTTAGTATTGTCCAAGATAAACTCAAAAGTACATATGAATTGAATAATGCCCGTGTCTTATTCCATCACCTGCTTACTTCGAATTTCCTCACATCTAAACATTCTCTATTTTCTCTTCAAAGTAGCACCTTCCAAGATATAATATTCCACGTAAGGAGGCCGCGATATACTCGCTCTTACAAACAGCAAAGTCAAAGCAACTCCAATGTGCACACATGACCGCGAGCGAGCTGTGACGAAACGCGGGGTGGCAGTGAAAGCGTAGCGAGTAAACACAGTTATATAATCGCTCACTCTTATGAGTCTTTGTACGCACGGGCGATTTATTATGGCCACGATTTTTTATCGTTGTTGAGAATCGAAAACATTACATCCCAGGGCGATATTGATTGATTTTCAACTCTCGGCACTAAGCAGTGCATTGAAAATCCGTTCATCAATGTTTTCATCGAGTGAAAGTCGGCTACAAAATACGCGATACCATGAATATGGTATTTGAGTTTCAATATTTCATGATTACCTTAGAACTTTTTTTATTGAAATTCACGATTTTTCAGTTTTCCCTTGTACCAAAACGGATGGTGATGTGGCGGGATCTACATTGCCACATGCGAACATCAACGAACTGACGTCACACAAAATCCTGACGTCACACAAATCCTGTATCGCGCAATTGAGAGTTTACCGCGCGAACGATATATATAAGACTATCCGACATCAACCATTGGGCAATTGCTCACCAGACACAACACCGGTCTGGTCGGAGGATCCTCCCTTTTCTATAGAGGATGAGTGAACTTTACACCCTGTTCCTCACACCTCTAAAGTGGTAACTTTGGTCAATGACCATTTAATGCAGACTGTACATAAACTGTACGTACGCAAACGGTGGAAGCCAGACTAACATTTGAATCTATTAATTCTTATAAAAAACAAGGAGTTTTGTTTTGTACTGTGATTATAATTTTGGCGCAAACACTGGGACCCAACCCCAACCATTTACGCGGTCTCAAAAGCGGTCGGCTCTGCTAAGATTGAGCCTCCAAGACACTGCCTCCAGCGATGAATCCAAATGAACCTTTGACCAAACGTTGGAACGACCGCCAACGTTTGGTCAAAGTTTTGTGAAACGTTGGCGTTAGTTTCAAACAGTTTGGTGGCAGTTAGGTTTGTGGTTTGATTGGCTAAGTTAAACGTTAGTGAATTGATTTGATCTTTACTAGTTTTAGTTGATTGGTTTTTAATTGTGGTCATTTAATTTTTTTAACCCTCGACTCAAAAAGTGGGGTGTTTATAAGTTTGACCGCTATGTGTGCGTGTCTGTGTGTCTGCCTGTGGCACCATAGCTCTTAAACGGGTGAACCGTTTTGAATGAGGTTTTTTTTATTTGAAAGCAGGTTTTCTAGCGATGGTTCTTAGACATGTTTTAACAAAATCTGTTCAGCCGTTTGAAGATTATTAGCTCTTTTCTAGTTGATGAATGGATGTGAGCGTCTTCCACAGGTCTGATCGATTTGAAATTTGGTATTCTGTTACTTCAATGATATTAGAAGAACATAGTAACCTAAAACCGATGCTGCAGCATCACCTGGAATTTGCAGGATACCCAACTCCCTTACCAAGTTACAGCACAGGTGTTTAGACTCATTGGAATGGTCTCAATGAATAGGTTATAGATAGATGATGAATAGGGTCTGGTGATGGAGTAGGAAAGAGAAATGAGGAAATTTGTGTCGGGGTTTTTTAAAATTTTAATATAATTTCACTTGTTACAAAACATACATGGATCTAATCCTGGTATTTTCGTGATATTTTTTTTGAATTAGGTGAACATGGTTTTTCGTATTTTTTCTTACTGCATAATTTTTTTAATGAAGTTCTTTAATGTGAAACGTTGAACTGTCTCTTAATAACGGTTTCTTGTGCATATACTAGTTCAGACAGCCACAAAATAATTATGGTCAGTATGGAAATTAGGCCATTTGTTGAAATAATTACCTATGCTCCATTTTTTAAAATATCGCGGCGACCTCTCGTCTCGACAACTGCACCCGCAACTGATAGCACCGCGACAATCACTTAGGGTCTCGTCAATGAGCGCGTCTGTGGGAGTGTACCGTTTCGAACATTTACTACTCTGTACTGTCCATATTTATACTGTGACTGTGTTTAATCTGCTCTCAACGCTGACGTGTCAATACGTCGGGTCCTGGTTCACAACAAGTCAATCGTCATCCTGAGGATGCCTCGTTGAGAGGTGAAACACGTGTCGATTTCTTACAGGGTTCTTTATGACTCTTTAAGAACAGTTAAGCGGATTAGGTTACTAAATATACTTCATCTATTGTTTTTTTTTTACTGTGATACAGCTGAAATCGTCACCCTTTATCCGCTTTCCTTCCTTAAAAATCACTGGTTCGACAGTAACGTAATTTTATTCCTCGTCGAACGAATGCAAGTTCAAGGCAAAGACTGCTTTATGAGCACATTAACCTAGTTTGCTTCGTTGACTGTTACAGCATTATGGCGGGAGATGACGAGATGCAGACTTGCAATGTTTTGTAAAATTGTTTTTGTATTTACGTTTGCACTGAAATATCGGTTTAGTAAGCATAGTCAACCTCGTCGTTGGTTTACACTAAGGTTAAATGTCACACGTGAAATGCCTAGACAAAGTGACATTTTGTTAGCGATAACGATGATGGAAAAGTCAAAAATTTATGGGAGTGATATAAGCTACCGAAAAGCTTAAGAGACTCAAATTGGAAGTCGTAGTTGAAATACAAAGAAAGAAAGAAAGAATATATGTTTATTCGACACCTGTCATAAATACCTAAACACAATGACATGATTTTTTTTTTTAAATATATTTCTGGTCACGCTATAACTTGAGAACGGCTGCACCAAATTGGATAATTATTTTTTTGTTATGTACGGACTCTCAGGACAAGGTTCTTAGGATAGGTAGGAAGGTATGCAAAAAGGTAGGTATGTAAGTAGGTAGGTAGGTATACAGGTGGGATAGGTAGGTAGATAGGATAGGGTAGGTAGGTAGTCTGTAGAAATAAAGTAAAAAACAACCTGAAATTCAAACTCAGTTCTAAATAGAAAATAAAATAAACACTCATGAAATTAATACGTTAGGACATAATCATACAATTGTATTACAAAATAAACGTAAACTGAACCGGATATTTTAAATCCAAATAGTAAACTGTACCATAAAATCGTGAAATTTCAGTCCATTGCAACATTAAATATTCCATTTTCATTACAGAGTGCTATTCTAAAATTACACATGTCATAATAGATCCAAACAACTGTTCAGTAAAAACAATAGTTCCCTAAATTAACACTATAAACGAAGTTTTATTTCAGTACTCGTAATCATCATCAAAGTCAAAGTTTTATAGAAAACCGTAACTGCTGCCACATATTGTTACAAAAACACGTTTTTCCCTTTAATCCAAAAATAAATTAACGTAATTTATTTCTAGGCAGATTCCCTGATCCGAACACAAAAGAGACTATTAAAAGGCTAATTTCGGAACGCATTCATAAACGTCGACGGTTACCGTGAACGTTCTAAATTCAAATTTTAAACGCGAAACGCGCGGCAATTTTCATTCGACGCTTAACTTTGCCAGTGTAAACACGTCTCTTCAACAAATATGAAAGTTTTAAATGTTGGAAAATTAATTAGATACAGTGAGCACAAGTTGGGTCGGATTTTGTATGAGTATACGCGTTCCTGTTTGTCTTTTGAGAATTAATTGGCATTTAAAGGAATAATGTGGGGACCGCTTAGCAGTTAATAATGAGGCCTAAAATACAATTTCTGACTGATATATTCCACCTGATTACTACTAGTTTATCTCCTTGTTGACTTTTGACAAAAAATCCTTATATTTAGATTTTATTACATGTTAATGTTTCCTCTCCTCTGGTGTATATCAACAAGTAGCAGCAATAAAAGGTCGTGAGCGAACATAAATAACATCTAAAGATTCAATAAGTCAATAGGATCTCCGTTGTGAAAGTCACAAATCTTTTGAATCGGATTGGCTGTGAAAATAATAAAAAATCGAGGAGTTTCCATTTCTATTTTATCGGCTATTATCATTTTCTTGGAAGTTATCGTGTTTGTGTCTGCTCATACAGTTCAGCTGATTGATCTTGTTTAGAGATTGAGTCCTCTCGCCCGTCTGATTTCATAGCAATTGCGCTATTACCGTTTAAAATAACCTACTTGAACTCTTTAAGAGACGAGGCAGTCAAACTCAGACAGAGTCTGTCTACTGTAAGTGCGGTTGTTGTGATAGTAAGGTATCAGATTCAATGGCCAGGCATAGGCTGATCCACGCGTCATGTTTGTGAACGGGCGCCGCAGTTGGGACTGGTCATCTCTTAGCTGCCATGGCTTATTTAAAATTATAAAAAAAAAAACGTTCTCTGTTTTTATCTTTTTATTACGTACGCTTTTAACGTGCACATCTTTCTACATTGTTCTCACATGTATAATTTAAAAGAGTGTCCGTGGAGTTTCTTGCTCTTCTCCATAGGTACCTACTACGCTTTGGAATTGGCAACTAGCTTCATATTTCTGACTGACCGACTCCTTGACAATTGAAAAGTGGCTATAAATGATTTAATTGAAATAAATGCTTTGAGTTTGAGTTTTAGTATTAATGGGATTACTGTCAGGAAATTCCCAGCAGCAGTCTGAAGCTTGGTACTGAGCCCGGCGAAACATATCTGCGTAAATACAGATCTGTGTTTGTACACCTATTCATCATAATGACGTTGAAAGTTGAGGTGTTCTATTAAAATGAAAAATCCTTCCAAGACAAACTTCCCGGTTCAACAACATAGAACAGTCACTTCATACCAAAGTGATAATACAAGAGAGACACGCTTAAACGGGAGAGGCAACTGCAGTCGTCAACACAACGACGACAACATGCCGCTCGTGTATTTGAGTACGGCACGAGAGCGGCACATCTACGGGGGAGTGACGTCATGCCACATTTTAACGCATTGCCTACTCAATGTATTGCCGTAATCTTTTGATTACGTATAAAAAGAAAAAAATCATGTCCAATATTTTTTTTATAGTCTACAAGAAGGACAAAAAAAAATGTTTGTCCACTCCTCTGGGAGTCAAATATAACTGGCGAAATGTGGGTGTACTATAAATGCAACTCTGCCTAACCCTTCTGTATATACAGGCGTGATGTTATGTTATGTTAAGGTGAAAGCGTCAAGCTTCCCGCGAAATTCAAATTTTCTTACGTTTTTTGTAATTTGCAGGTCAGTATCATGTTGTATGTTGATCTAAATATGATTCGCGGCCGTATCAAATGTTTATTTATAGAATTATAATCATAAAAATGATCAATACAACTCTCTAAGTTCATATAATCGCATTGAATGACTATTTCATGAAATCATGACATTTGGCGATTGTGCTTACTTACGGAGTTGTATTGCTGATTGTAATGATTATAATTATGTAAAGCCATAGTGGTTACGGTCGCGAATCATATTTTAATCAACAAAAACCTCACACTGACCTGCAAAATGTAAAAAACTAAAGAAAATTTGAATTTCGCGGGCTACCTTAGCGCATGCCCCATAATACAAATAGTTTACTTTTCTTTAACAAGCTTTGTACAACCATAGTTAGTGATAGAAGTGTAATGTTACGTCATTTCATGGTGAATTATGTAATTAACTCAGGGTGTGTAATACAGTATAACTGCCTCGTTGGTCTAGCGGTCGCAAGCACTACTGCTGAGCATGAGGTCGTGGGTTCGATTCCCAGGTCGGGAAAAGCGTTTTTGTGTTTTTCTATCAAGAATATCTCAGTAGTAGCCCGGAGTCCGGATTTGTGCCCGGTTGATGGCAATAGGCTCGCCCCCTATTACATGGGATTTAAACATAACTGGCGAAATGTGGGTGTACTATAGGTACACCTCTGCTCTGCCTAACCCTTCCCTTCTGTTACAAGCTTGATGTTATGTTATAATATAACTAGCTTCTGCCCGCGACTAAATAACAGTGTTCTATTACTGAAGTATAACAAGAAAAAAATCATTCAATCTAAATATACTTCAATATATTTTTTTAAGTAGGTAGGTGAAGGCGACCATTTATTTATTTATATATTTAATAGCAGCGCCCCGCGATTTCACCCGCATAAGTCTCGATCCCGTGAGAATATCGGGATAAAAAGTATCCTATGTGTTAATCCAGGTTATAAACTATGTATGTGCCAAATTTCATCCCAATCCGTTAAGTAGTTTATGCGTGAAAGAGTAACAAACATCCATCCATATATACAAACTTTCGCGTTTATAATATTATAGTAGGATAGTAGGATAGGATATATACTTTATTGTACACCACAAAAAAATAATAACACCCTTTCCGCGGGCAACCTTGGAATGGACAGTGATTTGCCTAGACATAAAGTGGGGCTGTGGTTGGTGCAAATAATAAGTATTCAATATATTAGAATAGATACACACATAAATATGTATCCTAAATAGATACATACATACTAAATATATAAGCAAAGAAAATAAAAAACATAGCCATGAAATTGCTTTTACACTTTTGACAACTTTTAGAAACTTCCAGTAAATTTAAATCTCACTATGGTTTAAACTTTTATTGAAAGAAAGAAAATACATTTACTTAGCACAGACTAAAAGGCACACAATATATTATGCAGCAGATAAAAAATCAAATAAACCCCCTAAAACACGATGTTATACACGTAGATACACTTATATTCATACACGAATGAAAATACGTATAGAACGACGTCAATAGCAGTTCTTCAAAATATCTATGGTCCGCTCTTCTTTTCAAGAACTCTCAACTGCGGTTCAACATAGAAGTTGAATTTAATCGTCTCTGTAGTTGTAATTTCATTCACGATCCCTGCAGCTGTCATAAGCTGATCGATCCATACAAACCATAGGTGATCCTGCTTATGGCATAGAGGTCCATGTATAGTAGCATTATGCACTACTTCTATTTCTAAATAACCGACGTTTGCCGACAAAACGGCTGTCACAGCTTCTCCTGGCTTCAATTCTACCTCTGTGCCGTTAGTCGTACCAATAGTTTCGGTTTTTGCTTTCTCTTCACTGACACCTCCGAAAGTTGTGAAAGAAAAGTCGGTTTTACCTCCAACACTTCCGATTCCAAAATTGATCTCGTATTCTGCATCTTGGGTACGTATTAACTGTTGTTGTTTCGACCAACTCGTTGTCAAAGTGTTTTCTATGTTATGTGATATACCTGTGTTCACTTTTATAGTACGGTTTGATGAGTTCTCGAAGTCTTGTGACACCACTACGACTGATTGTTTCGTTAGGCCCTTAACGCTTGCTGATTTTATCGATAAATATCTCCTCCCTCGTCCAATTTCCTTGTAAACATCTTCACAGTTACTATACTTCGAAACTGCGAACTGAGTAACGAATTGAGTAAAAAGACTAAGCGAATCCTTGTATGCTGTAAACGCTCTGTCGAAATTCTCTTTTCCGATTTTAAATGAATTCATGTCGTCCTCTGTTAGGTTACGTGATTCTGTTCCAGTGTACGTTATGTTCACTTTCTGATCATTGTCTACATTCACATCGAGTGTTATTTTGGCCACCACAATTTTTACCAAAAAGATTATCACTACTAATTTAAAATCCATTTTTATAACTTGTTTAAGTAACTCTGTATTGTGCAGAGATTTTTGTAACACTGGCTGTATTTCTGTGAAGCATTCAAGTTGTTTAAGAGAGAAGATAAGTAGGTAACCTTTGGTCTTCATTATTTCTTATTTTGAACACCAAGATAACAAGATAAGCTAACGACTGCGTCTTGATTATAGTACCGGCAACAGTACGACAGTTGACATTTGAACTACGAAAACCGCTCTTATTACCAGACATACAAGCGCTGTCAATAGAAAACTGTTTACCACGGATGTGCGGTTGACTGTGCTTATACAATTTGAGATAATAAGGTCAAAAAGTACTTCACACATCAACATTTTAATTAGCTAGTACTTTGTTTACTTAAAGATTCGTTTGGTAAACTTTTTAAAATTAATATCATTAAGTGTATAAAAAGTCTGTTTCACAATAACGTGAGGCGCCAAAATTCTTCCATCCGACTTTGTACTCAATAGCAATAAACTTTACTGGTTGTGACCTTACCTTCACCCATGTTACAAAGCGTGTTTTCTCTCGGCTACCACGTACAGTCAACAACTTACGAGTAAGTTGCATAACACAAATACACTTACAATGTACTTTAAGAGGGCGCCAACTACAATAGCGCGACTCCTTTAAAAAAAAAAAATATTCAGGGTGACATGGGACATCGACGCGAAGACTGTTACCATGGATTCAGTACATGAATCAGAATCCCCTGCGTTAAAAAAACAGTTGTTCTATACATTTTGATCGCGTAGGTATTGCACTTTTCTATGAAACAGCAGATTTTTTTTTAAATAACCGTCGAAAAATTTCTACGCAGGGGTTTCAGAATCATGTACTGAATCCAAGGTAACAGTTTTCACGTTGATTTCCCTGCCACCATGTATAACAAAATACGATCTAGAGGAATGTGGCCACTTTTCTTTAGACCTAATTTTGTTGCTTTTAGATACACTTACCGAGGGTCCTTACTCGTACTAGCCGTTATTCATAATTCCTTCTCAGTCACAAGATAATGTGTTTTTAAAGGACTGGCGCTAGTGGACCGTTGGTCGCCCTCTTAACGACCGGACCGTAGTAAAGTACAAAATAGGTACATCAAAAGGTCGACTACTAGGTGCGACTAAGGTGCGGATACTAGGGTATACTATCTGGGCAGTCTATTTCGGTAGCTACCACAAGAGTAACAGAGAGGTATAGATACACTGGCTAATTACTTGTACAAAAGCTTGCTATTATTCAGCACTAGCTGTTGCTCGCGACTTCATCTGCGATCCTGGAAGAAAAGTGTCCTTCTCCAGTCATGGTTTACCCATATGCCAAATTTCATCCTAATTCGTTCAGCGGTTTTAACAAACAAACACTTCCGCATCTGTATTATTTGAGTTAGGATTTGCTAGTTGCCATCATGTGTATTAAAAACTAGTTATTAATACTCGTATGCATGCTATTTTTTTGTGAAAAAAGAGGTTGCTTTTCATGGTGTGTCAGCAGGTTTAGGATGACTGTCCACTGGAGCGGAGAGGAGAGGTGTGGAGCGGAGCTGTGCCAATATTAACCGATGGAATTGCATAAAATCTCCGCTCCGCTTCAGTAGACAGAATTTGCAAACTAGTTTAAAAATTCATACAAAACCGGGAAGCGGAACGCGGAAGCTGGAAAACCAAGCCGCGGGGTATTGCAACCCGGTCAAATTACTCGTCGCGTGAACTCGCCCTAGCTCCGCACAGTCCGCAACTCCGCTCCGCACTAACTCCCTCCGTATCAATGGACGCACACAGTCCGCAACTCCGCTCCGCATTATTCTCTCGCTCCGCTGCTTCGCTCCGCATCAATGGACAGGCAGCCTTAGTGCTTATGTATTTTTTCGATGTGCTTTCGACTTTTTTTAGTCTGTACCTTCATTATGAAGGTAAAATGGCGTACCGACCTTAAACTATCTGTTTGTGATAGTAAGCTTGGAATATAATGACTAATTATTGAGTGTAACCATTTCGAGGGCTAAGTAATAACAGGTCCGTCGGTCGGGTAGATCGATCAGGTTAATCTACGCTTGCCGCGGTGGGTCCGTGGATGGGTATCTTTACTAACCAAAACCCTCCGTGCCTCGGAAAGCACGTTAAGCCGATGGTCCCGGCTGTCATTTGTAGATCACAGATGTTACGGGTCGTCAGAAGATCGAGTCTGACAACCAGTCTTACCAAGGGGTATCGTGCTACCCAGTAACTGGGTTGTGGAGGTCAGATAGGCAGTCACTCCATGTAAAATACTGGTACTCAGCTGCATCCGTTTAGACTTGAAACCGATCTCAACATAGTTGGGAAAGGGCGAGGCAGATTATGATGCATTTCGAGAATATGGGACTAAATACAAAAAAAAAAAGTTCGGAAGTGCAGATCTTTACCTATCTATGTGGGCATCGGAGTTAAAGCTAAATTTCATCTACACTCAAATATCAATAACTATTTGTCCGACTTCAAATCGCACCCTCGACGCTCAGCAGTCATGCCAGCGACCACTAGATTTTTTACGAAGCTATCGATGAGATGTTTTAATAAAATATAAGCAGGCACGCCCTTTATGCCTGGAGGCTTTTATTTAGGAATTAAGTTCGTTTTAACGTTTTTAATTTTTTTTCCTACTTGAGTAGTTTTCAATGTTTTTGCTGGTTTATTGGCGTGTGCTAGCTGACATATCTACCTACACTAATATTATGAAGAGAAAAGATTTTAATTTTTGTTCGTAAGGAATAAACTCAAAAACTACTGGACCGATTTAAAAAATTCTATCACCCGTAGAATGGTATATTATCACTGAGTAATATAGACTATAATTTGTAAAGATATCACGCGGGCGAAGCCGCTGGCAGAAACAACTACTTTGCATACTATTGTATATAATAAAGTTCTTCTAACTGAACAGACAGCTGTGTTGCTGGGGAGTTTGTTGCGCCACTTCTTCTTCCCAGCTAACGCACTAGGAAGGGCGTTTTGGGGGACTGTATTATGTAATGTTGATGTTCAAAGTGCTGATTCTAGTTAGCAATTAGCCTAGTTTAATCCTAGCCTAATAGTTAATTAGCCTAGTTTGAATAAATGATTTTATTTAAATCTGTATAAACTAGTTTCTCTTTATAATTTATAACGGAATGCACTTTATAATTCAACTCAGTGTGAACATTCGCACAAAATCCACTCGTTGAACGTTTCTTATTTATCTAACGATAATAAATTAGCGTTGTTAATACCCGTTACACCGGTATTATCATTCTGACAGCTCTGTAATCTATGTAATTACGGTGAACAAAACATATAACTCTATTTCACTTTTATTTTATTTGAAATTAACGTTTTGGAGGTAGTTGTGTGAAACGTATTTGAAAACATAGTGAGGAATGAGGATAACTCTTTAATATTTTATTTTTTGTTTAGCATTCTGATAACTCTATCATCAAGAACATTACCTATCATTGTGTCCATAGCTATATCTGTAACAAACATCACATTTGCTATAATGTCTTTTTGTACAATGTGAGATTTTTTATCTTGACTTTAGGTATGTTATTCTATAGTTAACTTAGTAAAATTAAGTTTTAGCACATTCATTGTTAGATGAGAACAACTGCCGACAAACTGTTGCAGCTTTTGGCAGACTTTATATATGTTATTGTTTGATTTTTTATAAAAAAAAGCGATTACGCTTGTATTCCATATAGAGGTAGGCTGGGGCGTTTCTGTCATGCATCAGTAAACAATTTAAAATTAAAGAATCCCTTCTTTTTATTTATGTATATTATCTCCCAGGTCAACCAAGGAGATTGTCGGCTACTTAAATGGACTTTTTTTTTGAAGATCTCACCAAATGGACATTTTTTTTGAAGATCTCACCTGATGTGATGATTAGGCCGAAGGTCGAAGCGAGCCTCACCCGGAATCCTAAACCACATAGGAACTGGCTATCTACCTCTAACTGTCGAAACACAGCAAAGCTGTTAACATTGTTGTTATGGCAACAGACTCAGTTAAGATGGTGGTAGCTAGCCAGGCGGACTAGAACAAGCCCTACCACCAACCCAACTCAGCTGGAAGTTTTGGCCCCACTGGGAATCGAACCCGGGACCTCTGCATCTGATCTAAATCTTATAAACTAAAGTTCGACCCGTAACGACTGTCAAAAGATCCACGAATGACAGCCGGGACCAATGGCTTAACGTGCTTTCCGAGGCACGGAGGAATCTCTGAAAGAAAGAAAGAAAGAAAAAGTATTTATTGAGAGTCGCGCAGGAAATCACAAATTAAACTAAAACCACATTAAACATAAATGAAAAAGAAAAAACAAAGTACAATTTTAATTTAAAGCAGTCCTGTACGAGGCCAAAGGCTCTCAGCATGATGCTGCGATATTTAAAAAAAAAATGCGAATGTAAACTTTATTCGTTCAACATCGTGTCCATCTGACAGATGTCAGGAACGAATTCTCTCCGTGGCCGGACTATAGTTTGTTTACATTGTTTCTTTCCCAAATGAGATATAGTACAACTTAAGGATTGACTGAATCGCTCAATCAAACACCAATTTTGTTTGTAGCTATGTCTTGCCTACTTTCTGGCTCTCTGCCAATACTCGGAGAAAGTTTCATCAAGACATATAAACACATAATTTACTATACAAATACTATGTTTACCTCAATAAATTAATAGCCCGGGTAAGTTACGCCGAATTTTAGGCTAACTTTGCATTAATTTAAATTTTTTTTTGATTTTTTTTCATTTAACGTATAGGGTATGGTCAAGGGAGTATGTAGAACTGTATACCGCGAAAAGTTCACCCCCGCGTGTACGTTTTTTTTAAGATATCAGCTAATTTAAATTTAACGTGGTAGTAAAAAATATTAACAGATATGTTTGTATGGAGTGTTTGTCGAAGAGATTAGGTATCACAAGTAGGTCAAAAAGTTTAACATTTTCGTCCACGGAAATTTCCATAAAAATAAAATTACGATTTAAAAAAAATTGTACTTTAAGCAAAAAAATTAACAGCAGTTTTTTGCATTAAATTACTTAATAAACATTTTAATACGCTATTCAACAAAATTAAACATATTGTACTAGCGCAAGATATTAATAGAAGTTTTTTTGCAATAACGGTTCAGGCAAAAATGTAACAGGGTTAAATTTTGTTTAACGTTTATTTATAGGCTCTATCTCACATAATTACAAGAAAATTAAACAAACTAAAGCAATTTTTTTTTATGGATAGGTATATAATATTTTGCGTTAATTTTCTTGGACTAAGATAATAGGGCTGATAACAAAAAAAAACATTTTTGTCCGTCAATTAGATTATTATAAAATATTGGAAAAGTATTTTTTCTTTTTTTACGTAATCAAAAGATTACGTCGATACATTGAGTTAAAATGTGTCGTGACGTCGCCAGTATGAAGATTTTATACTTACTTGTGACCCCCACTCCCCAACTTAATGCGTTTTATTTAAGTCATTTTTTATTATTATGATAAAGCAAAAAATACGTGTCTAATATTTTTTATTATCTGACTGACGGACTTAATATATATATATTTTTTTTACTCAGGCATCATCCCTATTATTGTTATGAAGTTTTCAATCAAGGCAAAATCTGTTCTTCAATAACCAACATACAACAGTCACTTCATATAAACCACCTCATAGACCTAAGCCATTCTACCTCAACTAAATAACTGAAGTGGCCTCCATTCAGCCAGCAACCACCTACGTCATAAAAGTGGGCCCACTTAAGCCGTTTACACTCCATCCTGTATGAAAACGGCCATTAAATTATAAAGGGCTCCCTTTATCATAACATACACGAAATTTTAAACTCTACGCCTTTTACAGACTACCTTTAAATGAGGAGATAAATATTGTGGAGTTTTGTGTACTAAAATTAAATATGGGTGACATTTTATGTTGATAGGTATGCTTATGGGGGCTCGTGGCTAAATAAATAACAGCCACATGGTATGTTGATAGGTATGCTTATGGGGGCTCGTGGCTAAATAAATAACAGCCACATGGGTCGATCTTCAAGGTTAAGCAACGCTTGCCAAGGTCAGTCCGTGGATGGGTGACCATCCATTACATACCGAGACCCCTCCGTGCCTCGGAAAGCACGTTAAGCAGTTGGTCCCGGCTGTCAATCGTAGATCTTTGACAGTTGTTACGGGTAGTCAGAAGCCCCGAAAATCTGACAACCAATCTTGCCAACGGGTATCGTGTTACCCGACTGGGTTGTGGAGGTCAGATAGGCAGTCGCTCCATGTAAAATACTGGTATTCAGCTGCATCCGGTTAGACTGGAAGCCGACCCCAACATTGTTGGGAAAAGGCTAGGGAGATGATGATTTCTGAGCTAGCATTTTTCTGGCTTATTACTACCACTTGTTTCATAATAACGTTTGAATTCCGTAAGTAGGTACTTGTTTTACAGAGACATTTTACCGATTCACAAATTGACGGAAAGTTAGAAAACCTACTTAATTTTTAAACAGGTCCGAATGAACTCAAGGTCAGTTAAAAGGTCAAATATCTTTCATGTAATTCCTATAATTTCAACATGCATGATGTCACCAATATTTTGATTTAAAAGAGTGTTCATGGAGTTTCTTGCCCTTTCTTCTCCATATGAGCCCACTACGCTTTGGAATGGGCAATATGCTTCATCTTTCTAACTGACCAACTCCTTTGACAATTCAAAAGTGCCTGCAAATATGTAGTTAAATTGCAATAACTAGTGGTCGCCCTATGTCAAAATTCGACCATAATTCATTTAAATGTCATGATTCTAAGGAAGCCATTTTGCGTCAAACGCATGGTAGTGTGTGTACTGTTTTTTTTTATTAATTTAATTTATTTCTAATGTATATTATACTCGTACAAAAATATTAGCTTTCTGCACTCCTTCTCCATATAAACGTTAACTGTGCCAAATTTCATACTTCGCCGTCCGCGTAATTTTCGTAAAAATGGGTACAAAGTTTTTGCTTCACGTATTAATATAATAATAATTACTGTATGGGCAATAGGCTC
Source organism: Agrochola macilenta (assembly GCA_916701695.1). Lineage (NCBI taxonomy): Eukaryota > Metazoa > Arthropoda > Insecta > Lepidoptera > Noctuidae > Agrochola > Agrochola macilenta. The sequence continues at coordinate 13,620,813 of OU753578.1, read as the reverse complement.
GCCCCCTACTACACGGGACTTAAAAATAACTGGTGAAATTTGGGTGTACTATAGGTACCTACACCTCTGCCTTATCTTTAGGGGATTACAGGCGTGACGTTATCTTATCTAATATTATAAATGCGAAAGTGAATTTGTTTGTTTGTTACGCTTTAACGCTAAAACGGCTGAACGTATTTAGATGAAAGTTGGTATATGGACCTGGGTTAGGACAAAGGATATTTTTTACTCCGATATTCCCACGTGATCGAGACTTAGGCGGGTGTAACCGCGAGGCTCACCTAGTGTGAAATTAATGTTTTGAATGTTGTTTTCAGAAACATGAAAAATAGCCGATCGTGTATGCAATACATTTCTTATTAACCAGCATTTCAGCACCCTTATCCCTGTCACATAAAAGTTGTGTTTAAAAGCGCTCCTTCGCACGCAAGTCGGGCGCGGGTTAATATTTCACACCGTGACACCCTCTCCTTGTATTCAACAAGTTAGCGACATAAATGCGTTTTTATACAAGTTGGAATTGGTGTTTTTCTTGTGCAAATATTAAAAGGAAGTTGCCCTGGCAACGTTTTATCGGGAGTTTGCTAAGTGTTTTGAAGACAGATATTAGCATGGGGCCTGTATCATATTCATTTTGCCATGATGATAATGATCAACCAATAATGCTCCTACTTCTGGGTCACTCGGTTAGAAGGCGTGGGCCGTAATCCACCACGCTGGCCCAGTGCGGGTTGGTAGTGTCACGTGTCTTCAATTTTTTGGTTCTAGGACATGCCGGTTTCCTCACGATGTTTTCCTTCACCGTTTTGAGAGCAGTGGTGATGAAATTGTTTACACAAGGTATAGCGCCTTCTTGGGTTCGAACCTATAATCTAAATCTACAGGATACAGTTATGTGACAAAATGAGATTAAGGTCTACAACGGAATTAGACTTCCCCAAAAAAATTTCAATGAAATATTGAGAACATGAGATTTATTTATTACTCTAATACTAGCTTTTGCCCACGGCTTCGTACTCATTGAGGTCGGAAATCATCCCACGGAAACGTACTGCCGGCATACACCTGTGTGCCAAAAAGTTAAGGGGTGAAAAGGTAACAGACAGACGGACAGAGTTACTTTCGTATTTATAATATTATTAATGATAGCCTGACTACCAAGTCATAGGTCTCGAGTTCTAAACCAAGGCACGCACCTCTGACTTTTCGGATTCATGTGCGTATTGTATAATTATCACTTGTTTAAAAAACGGTGAAGGAAAACATCGTGAGGAAACCGGCATGCCTGAGAGATATTTCTCGATGGCATGTGAAGCCAAGATAGCCATGGGCGGCTTTAAAACTCTGACACCAGGTTAGTCACTGACCACACGAACAGAAGAAGTAAGTATGGATTTTCTTCTAGCCAGAATATAAAATATTATATTTTCTTCTCTTAACTCTTCCATGAACTCAAAAATAACATGTGTTTCGAATTCCTTCCAGAAAACAAAGTTCGAGTTAGCATGAGGGAAACCAATCACAAGGGTAAGTTCAAAACAACTTAGTTGAAGCCATACTAAGACTTAACTTGCCGTTAATAGTAACTTGACAAGGTTAAAATTAATTGTAAGGAAAGTTTTAATAAGTTGATGTTAATTGAAAATTTAACTGCGTTTTATTACCTACATAGTTTTAAGTGAAAACATCTTTCATAATTTGATTGAAGTTTTTGAACGAGGAGCTTGTGGCTAAGTAATAACTACCGCACGCATAAGCTTGCTTTAATCTTTACATACCGAGACTCCCCCGTGCCTCGGAAAGCACGTTAAGCCGTTATCATTCTTGGATCTTTGACAGTCGTTACGAGTCGTCAGAAGCTCGAAAGTCTGACAACCAGTCTTACCAAGGGGTATCGTGGAGGTCAGATATGCAGTCGCTCCATGTAAAATACTGGTATTTAGCAGCATCCGGTTAGACTGGAAGCCGAACCCAATATAGTTGGGAAAAAGGCTAGGCAGATAGATTGATTGATGTTTTTGATCGAGTGTTAGGTAAAGTATGTAGTTTTTCTCCGATACGTGGACTACAAGGACACAGATTTTTCATTAGCTAATTATATTGTAAAGATTTTATCAGTGTCAAGACACCATTGGCCAAAAACAATGCAGTATACAATCTACCCCAACATTACTAACTACCATACAAAAAAACAGGCCAAGTGCGAGTCGGACTAACACACAATGTTCCGTACTACCGTACAATATTTAGCAAAAAACGCCGTAAAAAAAAGTTCTTTGCGGACACCTTAAATTTTTAAGTTTATTTTATTTTCATTATTTTTTGTTAAAGTGCCAATAGAAATACACAATCTGTGAAAATTTCAACTGTCTACCTATCACGGTTCATGAGATAAAGCCCGCTGACAGACAGACGGACAGCGGAAGCTTACTAATAGGATTCCGTTTGGCATCCTCCGGGTACGGAACCCTAAAAATATCCTTTCTAAAACCCTCTTACAAGAAAGTTGAATAGAAAATCCAATTTCTAATCTCCGAGAGTCATAATTTAGTAAAAATTCCGACGTCACTCCCAAGAGTATATTATTATGTCGGCAGAGATTTTTCTCATTTTCTACGTGATGCCAACACTTACCTTTACTGATGTTATGAATACAGGATGATTACACAATATTATCTAGACATAGTTGGTTTGTTTACCAAAAAAACTAAGTAGAAATGAGTAAAGTCTAGATGTCTCTTTGGCTGCACGCGATTTACGTAGCAAAACATAAAGTCATAAATATATAGACTCTTTGGTGTAGTGGTCAGACCACCTGTCTCAGACCCCAGAGGTCCCGGATTCGATTCCCAGTAGTAATATTTTCTGCTCAGTTTGTTTGGTGGTAGGTCTTGTTCTAAGTCCGCCTGGCTAGCTACCACCATCTTATCTAAGTCAGTCGCCATAACAACAATGTTAACAGCATTGTTGTGTTTCGGCAGTTAGAGGTGCATTATAACAGCAGTGATAGATAGCCTAGTGGTGTGACCGTCAATCTGTAACAATTTCAAATGTCTACCTACTACGGTTCATGAGTTACAGCCCGCTGACAGGCAGACGGACGGACGGACAGCGGAGGCTTAATAATAGGGTTCCATTTGGCACCCTTGTGTACGGAACCCTAAAAATGATGCGGTATTCTCAATACCTTGTTCTCCCTATGTCAGCCAATCACTGTAACTTTCCTTAATAAAGTCAAAGTCAAAGTCAAATCATTTATTTCAAATAGGCCCTTGCAAGGCACTTTTGAACGTCAAAAATTACAAAAAAAATTAATTGATTCTAGTCGCCCCTTCCAAAAGGTAGTTTTCGTATGGAGAAGAATGGGCAAGAAACTCCACCGTTACTCTTTTAAAATGTTTTACAATATTTTGTATATATGTAGGTACATTAGTTATATAATTATATGTGAAGACGATGCATCTAAAAATAAAAAAATAAAATTTACCATACCACAATAGGTAAAAATAAATTTAAAAAGAGAGCAACAACAGATAAATTAATTACCTATGTGATAGATACATGGTTCTCACATATTTACAAACATTGTAAAAGAAGACGATTTTCCAAAAAAAAAATATAATAGATAGTCAAACTGAACAGCTACACACGAATGTTTCAATCCGATAAAATTATGAATTTCGTCTAACCCTCAAATGCAAGCGATCCTTATTTCGAACAAATCTCTTCGTTCGAGGAGTCGATGGGAATTGTCAATTCCCATAGCAGACGTTACCTGCTCAAATTGGAAAGGCGTTGAGAAGTAGGTGTCGTTTTTATCTTGTTTCTTTGGTGAGAAGTTGGATTGTAAAGAAATTTGTTTCAACATTTACTGTTTTTCTACCTATCTATTGTTTTATTAATATACTAGCGACTTACGCCCCTGCTTCGCATGGTTTTTTATGACTTGACAAAACATTGAGTTTTCTTTATGTATGTAAGTTAAACAGTCATGTATTTACACAAAAACTTTTCAGAATAAATTCTGTTAATGATGGTGAAAACCGCTTCAAAATCTGTTGCGCAGTTTAGAAGAACAACGCGGTTATAAAGATAGGCACGAAAAGCGACTATAATTTGTCATATTTATAGATTCGATAGGATCTTTTATTTTGTGAGGATATAGAATTGTTTCTTGTATGTAAATACAAACATACCTAAACTATGCGTTTTCATCATGAGAGTTAGTTAATTGACTCAGGCGTGACTTTGCGGAAATCCATTGTAAAATACAATAGACTACGTATATTTGGTAAGTGGGGTTGTCGGGCGGTATGGCTCACACTGAGTTCGGCACTTGACGTGGCAACACGTCGTGTCCGGGTTCGCAACAATTCAATCGTCATCCTGAGGATGCCTCGTTAAGAGGTGAAACACGTGTCGATTTCTTACAGGGTTCTTTATTAGCGGATTAGGTTACTAAATATACGTCGTCTATTGTATTTTATCATGAGAGTTGGCAGAATCCACAGAACACCTCAAGCTAAAATTTTTACAAATACTCCTAAGCGATCTGTATGTAGGTATGCTAAACTTATTTATGAGATAGTTCTCGAAGTGCCGGAACGGACGCAAGATATCGTTTACGATTCATGGGTTTATTAAAATAACTAGAACGATGCCTAACAGCCTCATAAATTTAAAGATAGCAACTTTATTAGCTTAACAATAAATTTTATCCATCGAATTTTCTTAAAATCGCGTAATAGCCCCATAATAAAACGCAACAAAACACCCATTTACTCTCTACAAAATAAATAGGTGACAGCACTGACAGCTCACAATCCCCACCCAAAACTAAAACATAATAAACAAAGGACAGTCATCAATCATACCGCGAAAACGCGCGACGCAATAAAAAAAAGAATACAAAAAAGTAAAACAGGCATAGACAAATGGCGGCCTCTACAAGAGTTTATCCCTTTAGCAAGTGAGAGAGGACGGGGTCAAACAACTGAATAATTCAAAACGAATATAAGTTCAACAAGTCTGCAGGGTAGGGTTATGTTTGCGAGCACGATTTATCGATAGTATCGATGTTTTGTTGAGAATGGAATGTCGTAAGTGGATTTTCTTTAGACTGGTAATTGTATCGATTAAAACATAGTTTTAATTAACTGAAAATTCAAAGCATCTTGGCTTTATCTCCGATATACTATCCTTCAAGTTCATACACAAACAAAATTTCTTAGGTAAGGTAAGGTAGGTATTGAACTTTTGTATGGGACAGTTGATATTGTTTTCGCGATTATGAAGTTGGTTCCATGAAGGAAGTTGTTCAGTTTAATGATCAGACCACACCCCACTTTACGTGCTGTACACTGGTACATACTATTCTTACATATCGTGGCCTTAGAGTGAAAAGCTCGGGTATGCCAATTTGACTTTTTATATTATTACATTTTTTTTTAAAAAAACCTCGCATCTCTCACCCTAGTTTTGTGATCTATATCGCCTCATGCGACCTATGTATCATACTGACGTCACGCAAAATCCTGCATCGCGTAAGCAGATTTTACTGCGCAATCAGCATTTAAATAACTTCCCAGTTGCCCACCAGTTTTTCGCATATAAGAGGTTTTCACTCTAAGACGACGATACATCTATTGCTTTTCCAAGTCAACAATCGCAAATACTACTCCAAAATCTAGTATATTTTAGGATAGAATACAATGTAAATTCAAATAAATTCAATCCAGTAGATTCGATATAAAATACTTAAAACAAAAATACCGAAAGCTACAATTCAGTCGAATGTACTAAGATAATGTTTTATGTATTCGAGTAAAGATGTGCTCACGTTTACCAGAATCGATTAGGGTAATCGCAGGTGATCGATCTAATTTTACTCGATTTTATACCTATCATTCTTTGCTACTTCTTCTACTTTCTGTTCGATAATAGTTATAATACGAGTACACATGTTATTTACCTATACTTATTTACTATAAACATTATTATTTTAAATTAGCCATCGAATCGTTTATTTATTTGCACCCACGCTACTATAATTATATTAAGATTATTTATTTCAATATTAAACATATGACTATATATATAATAAAGTAATCAACAATACAATCAACATATTAATGTACAAGAACGTTTCCCAAGGCAAAACTTTACTGTAGAATACTCCATAATTTAAGTTGCGGGTATACTTACTTTTTTCACGCGCATAACACTTTGTCACAACACCAATTTATCTCGTCTGCTAGACGTCCGTATGTCACTGCAGGGATCTAGCAGAATATCAGCGTTAGGTATATTTGCCTGACACATGCTGAGCTGGACTCCCATTTGGTGCAACCTTGAGACGCACACCGCACCTTGTTTTTCCTTTTTTCATTTAAACAAAGTACCTATGTCATAATGTCACTCTATTTCTTTAAGTACTAAACTTATGTTTTTATTTTTTGTATATTGGCATCATGTTTTTATGTATATTCATGTAATTTGTTATCTTTTAATTGTGCTTTTGTGTGTCTTTTGTATGCACTGAATAAATGTTTTATCTATCTATCTATCTATCTATCTATCTATCTACTTATTCAACTGTCTTATGAAAATGATATTGTTCTGAAAGGATTTTTTTTTGTGAATTATTTTTCATAAATTCACTAGCTCCCGCCCCGACTTCGCACGGGTAGCTTTAAACCCTACCTACCCTACCTACCCTACCTACCTACCCACCCTACCCTACCCTACCTATCCTACCTACCATACCTACCCTTTTTTTTTATTTGAGGGTGGGAAATCATCAAATGACTTCTCCCGCTCTGGGCAGAGCGAGAGGGCGTGTCAGACTTTTACTGACTAAAACCCACCCGTGTTCCAACCGTTGCCTGTGTGCCGGGGCCGCGATATCCCTTTCGGACAAACCCGCAACCCCAGCAGGCATTGGTCCTTACGGACCCCATCAGTTGGTGCTGACATCTCTTTGAGGCGCGCGTGGAACACAACGCGCCGTCGACCCGGGCCTGGTCCTTATCGGACGGCGAGCTGCCCATTGCTCACCGTCCGCAAGCCCGCGCCTACGTTGGCCGGAAGTCGGCTCGTGACTCCCGACGCCCGGGCGTCTCCTGCGGCGACTAGGGGCGCGAGTGCGTGCAGCTTGCATCTCCCTCGCGCACCCTACCTACCCTACCTACCCTAATTTTCTCACCGCTTAAACCTTCCCTGGACTGTGACAAACATTTCAAAACAAAAATCAGCTAAATCGGCCCAGCCGTTCTTGAGTTATAAAATTACAACGAAAAGTGGCATTGATTTTTATAGATATAGATAGATTCAATGATTGTTATTTTTATTTCGAAACAGATAAAGGGTAGGTTATCATATAACCCAGAAGAATTTTAAACATTACACGCAGTAGATATAGTTTACATAAATATAAAATAACATGAAAATATTAGGTTTTTCTCATCAGCAAAGCATTCAAATCATAATTATTTTAAAAGCTCCGTGGAAAAGCACTAGTTGTCATGATTTTTAATTTTTGCAGTTCTGCAGGAGAAAACCACTACAAAGAATTATAAAATTAATTTATGTTATGATAGGACTTAGCCTCAATGTACATATTCATAAAATAAATACAAAGGGTAAGAAGACCAGATTCACCAGTATAAAAACCAACTAATACGAAGCCTTCTAAAAATTTAATAGGTATCGATTAAAACATCACAGAATCCCAACAAAATCAATCTGCCTAGCCTTTTGCCAACTATGTAGGGGTCGGCTTCCAGTCTAACTGAATGCAGGTAAACACCAGTATTTTACATAGAGCGACTGCCTATCTGACCTCCACAACCCTGGGCAACACGATACCCTTGGTAAGACTGGTTGACAGACTCAGACCCTTGACTACCTGTAACGACTTTCAAAAGATCTAGGAATGACATCCGGGACCAACGGCTTTCCGAGGCTCGGAGGGCTCTCGGTAAAGCCTCTTGCAGACTAGCGTGTCGCGACAACGCGACGTGACACCAGTCATTGTTATACCGTGAAGTTTTCTTAGAAATTCTATTGTTCGAGTAGCGTCGCGCTAGTCTGCACGAGGCTTAATGTAATGAATGCCCGGCCAGCTATTATGAAGCCTGATAAAAAAGGAAAAATTTCGATTAAAACTTCACCGAATCCCTACAACATTTAAATAATCGATACGCCCCATCCCTATTCAGATACACGTCACTAAAACCCACTGTTTCGTACATCAGAATAGTTTTACAAGCAAAAGTGACGAATACTTAAGACACGTGGAATTTATTGGCGGCCATGTTGTCTTACTTGTCACAAATACGAATGTGTACTGACAATGTATGAGACCTTGGAGTTATAGCTAAATTTTGATGTCAGAATTTGTTTTGGAACCGATTGTGAATCTATACTGAGTTTGTTATTTTGAACACGCTAATCTCTTGAACTTATATATAGAAAATAATATTTTTGCAATTGGTCGCCCAATTCTTGAGCAAGGGTCCGTTGTAGGCTATTTAACATCACGCTACGACCGTTATGAGCCAAATAAAAAGATAATAAAAATTCAGAAAGAACGCGAAGCGAAAACGAAGTAAAAGCGCGGACGGACGATGCGATGCGACGCGTTGGGTCGGGGGCCGAGGGAGTTTTATAAAAATGTTGCTGTTATTTCAGTATATTGTGTATCTTACGACTTCCACGCGAACGAAGTCGCGTAATAAATACGTCTCATAACTCGCACATCTCTGGCGGAAAAGCAGCCTCGCACCTCACTGAAACACATCGTTCCGTTCCGCACATCAGAATTGTGTTACTAGCTAAAATTACGAATACATAAGAGATGTGGAATTTATTGGCCGCCATGTTGTCTTACTTGTAACAAATACGAATGTGTACTGACAATGTATGAGACCTTGGAGTTATAGCTGAATTTTGATATAGGTTTAAGAGATAGATTCTTGTAGCTCACAAGGATCTACTAAAGTAATGTTAAATACCCTACAGAATTGAATTATCAAATGAAAATAGAATTTTTCAAATCCCACTGGTAGTTCCAGAGATTAGCGAGCTCAAACAAACAAAAAAAACAAACTATTCAGCTTTATTATATTAAGTATAGATTAAGTTAGATAAAGTAATTTAATCAGTGTTAAAAGCATAACTTAGCGAAAATAACGAAAATCCCTTTACAAAAGTTATAAAGTTAGCACTTTATAAAATAAATTATGAGAAGTGAAAGTGGGTCACCATCACCACTATAACAGATTGTAACTTAAGTGCTGGAAACTTTAAGAACACCTGTGAGCTTAATGAACTGAAAACTGAAGTGATTTTCAGTTTCCTTTGTAATAATAATAAACTTTACACTTAGTTTTATGAAAGGAAAGGCTATCTTTTTTTTTGCCACGACCGTGAAGCTCTTGGCCTGCATCTCACCTGATGGTAAGTGACGATCAGGCCGAAGGTGGAAGCGAGCTTCACCCGGAATCCAGAATCCTCCACCACACAGGAATTTGCTATCTTACCTCTTACTGAAGACAATAATGCTGTTAACATTGTTGTTATGGCGACAGACTTAGATAAGATGGTGGTAGCTAGCCAGGCGGACTTAGAACAAGCCCTGCCACCAATCAAGCCGAGCAGAAAGTTTTGCCCCCACTGAGAATCAAACCCACCTCTGCGTCTGAGACTGGTATTGCTGGTCTTCCCAGTCAGTCCAGTGGTGATATACTGATGGTGTTTATCGTGAACCAAGTTATACCTACTCTGTTCCTCTTATATTGGTCAACTAGCTGCTGCCCGCGGGTTCAAAGTAAAAGTAAAGTTCATTCTAAAGTAAAAGTACATTACTTCTTATAACATCAGCTATCTGCCAGTGAAGGTGCCGTTAAAATCGGTCCAGCCGTTTCGGAGATAAGCCGGAACAAACACACAGGCAGACGAAAATCCGCAACATAATGACCAAAAACAGATAAGATATCACTCCAAGGATCATCGCAGTAACTGAACAGCCAAAAGCATGCATTTTGAATTTGACACTTCAAAATTTTCGAACCACAAGCCTCTCCCCTCCAATGAACGGTTATATAAAAGCCGGCCCGCATTCTCCGCCGCTTGCAGTTCCCAACTTGTTAGGAGCATCTCCAACTTGTCCTAACTTTAAAGATTTAGAACTAAGACCGGCCTGCACTTGACTACAGCCGCTGGATTGTTATGTACGGATATTACATGCAGTTTTATGGTAGAGTGAATTCATGATTTTCAAGACGTACCGACATTTTTTGGAGGGCTATAAAATGCTGTTACGTACCTGCAACAACAATGAAGAGAAATTAGATTGTGCAAAGGAGACAGTAAAAAATGTCAAAGTGGGTAGGAGGCCCAGCCCATCTTCAACTTGAGCTATTCCGTGAAAAATTTACCCGCTACTAAGAAGGACATAATGGACAATTTTAAAATTCCACTAATATTTCACGACGCTAAACGGACGTGACGAACTCCCGTTTTACTAACAATAATGGCGACAAAACCAATATTCTTTCTTCTTTTATCACGTTAAAACTGTGACTATAATAGTGGACTTCTTATTTGACTACCTGTAGTTCGTACGCCTTTCGTCACCGATTACCGCGTCACGGTTGCCCGATGGGTAAAAAGAAATGGCTGATATACCATAATAATGTTACCATGAAAATAAAATAACTTGTTTTGGTAGTTTTGTACAATTGAAAGCAAATAAAACAGTACTTAGAAATCATTATTTCAAGAATTTTATTGTGATACAATAGGATTTGTTTATAAAATTAAGGTTATAATTAAAAAAAACAGTATTTATTTCTTTAAAACCTCAAATAACGCTGTGGTGTGTCTCAAAAAAATATGTTCGTTTTTTTTAATTATATTTTTAAAGCTTAAGATTTAAACAGTACATAAACTGCATTCAATAGAGAATAAGAATGTCTTGTACATTGCTTGGAAATGTTTGTGACAGTACCTACATTTTCCTTAGAGTCAATTATTCACGGAATGGCTCACTTAATACAATTCTTAAGTTCATTCATTCTCTGACAGACATTGTACAGCCCAAACCACTACGTCTGGAAGCATACAATTATGCACCTGAGTTCTTTTTGTAACGAATGTGAACACTAAGATCGGATTTTCAAAAATTCAATCCCAACCGGGGTTAAATAGGGGATTGAATTTCGTAATTTTTGCCGATTGGAAATCCCATCTTGCACACGGTATGTATACGGTGTATGTTACGGTATAATAATAAACTAAAAAAAAAAAAAAAAAAAAAAAAACTACACTAATATGTATTATGAAGAGAAAAGATTCGTATTTTTGTTTGCAATGAATAAACTCAAACACTACTGGACCGATAAAAAAAAAAAACACCAGTCGATCCTATATTATCACTGTGTAACATGTGATTTAAATTACATTTTATTTTGACACATGTTTGAAAAGTCAATCTGATTTTATTCAAAAAAGGTTGAACTCACATAGAGGTTTGGTGCTTGCAATACAAATACTCTTTAAAATTGGAATGTCTCGAAAGTCACCGTATATACATATTAGTACCGCATTTGAAGGTTTATAAGCTTTACAGAGGTCTGTATTTATTCCCTAACACCATCAAATTACCCCTTCGAATTCAAGAGAGTGCAGTTTACCATCAAAGTATGCTTCGCAATGACTATAAACGAATATTGTTATATTTTATAATTATTCAAACCTTTTAACATAATAATTTATATGTTATAACAAAATTAATAACGTAAAAAACCAACACCTATTAGTACCATTGTCGACTTCTACGCGGACGAACTCGCGGGCAAAAGCTAGTAGTAGTGATGTATAATTTTCCAGATAAAGCGTGCGTGTCACACTCTGGCCCATAAAAGACAGCGTAGTCTAGGAGATGTATGCTTTCGAATTGGAACTTCATTCGAATTACAATAAGAAAGTAAGTTTAAAAGAATACTTTTCCATGTCTTGGCTGGAATTTTTAGGGCTTAACAGTTTTTCTTCCGCACGTAAAATCCACCCTTCGAAGCATGTATCTCTTCATTAATAAATTATAAATGATCTATACAAGTTTGGCTTCACCTCAGTCGGGTAAAAACCGATAGTGATTTTTCAGTGTTACTGTACTTTACGGCTTATTCCACTTTTCCCCGTTGGATGATCCCCATTGATGGGGATTAGTGAACTTTTTGTTCACTATTCCCCGTTGACCCAAAATTTTTATTTAATGGGGATAAGTTAAAGTAGGACGTTCTGCTAATAGGACCTTTTGCTCACAGGACATTTTGCTAGTGTCGTTTTGATTATGAGTCTTTTTGGTAGTAGGACCAAATGGTCCAAATCAATGGTCCAATGGTGGTAAATAAAATTAAAGTGTTTTTTTTTTGTAATGTCAAAATAACAGATTTTTACTAAATGCATATGAAACTTTATACGGTACTTGCAACAATTTTTTTTTTTTTGTCTGCCTCTCTGTGTGTTTGTTCCGGCTAATCTCCGAAGCGGTTGGACGGTTTTTGACGGGACTGTGACTAGCAGATAGCTGATGTTATTAGGAGTAACTACGTACCTTTTATTATAGAAAAAGGGTCCACGCGGGAAAAGCCGCGGTCATGAAGCTAGTTATTATTATTAATATCATATAAATTGGGTAGCCATCTGCTGTAATATACTAGAAGGTATATACAACAAAGTAACTTCACCCTTCAGTTACAAGTATAACAGTAAATTAACGTACCTTTACAAGTACTACGGAGGCATATTAATAGATCCTACCCACTTAAAATGCTGTCCCCTTGTAAAGTACCGAACGGTACCAATGAGTCCCTGGTACCGTGTCAGTCACGTAAAGCTATATCTTATTGAGTTTGCAGACTGTGGTCTAACTCTATAAGATACGTTAGGAATGTTTAAACATAAATAAATTAGATATACAGGGTGGCAGGGACGGGCACACCACAATTGCGGCGATAAGTCCCCTCTTTGAGGAGTGGCTAGAGAGGCGTCACGGCGTCCTCACCTTCCGCCTGACGCAGGTTCTCACCGGACACGGTTGTTTCGGGAGGTTCCTGTTCAGGATAAAGCGGGAGGAAACGCCCGGGTGTCACTATTGTGTGGATCGCCCGGAGGACACGGTGGAGCATACGGTGGAGGTCTGCCCGGCTTGGGCGGGGCACCGCCGTGTCCTCACGGAGGCGATCGGCGGCGGCGATCTCTCGCGTCCGGCCCTGGTTCAGGCCATGGTCCGGAGCGAGAGTGCATGGGAGGCCGTCACCTCCTTCTGCGAAGCAGTTATGCTCGCGAAGGAGGAGGCGGAGCGCGCGAGGGAGATGCAAGCTGCACGCCCTCGCGCCCCTAGTCGCCGCAGGAGACGCCCCGGGCGTCGGGAGTCACGAGCCGACTTCCGGCCACCGTAGGCGCGGGCCTGCGGACGGTGAGCGATGGGCAGCTCGCCGTCCGATAGGGACCAGGCCCGGGACGACGTCGCGTTGTGTTCCACGAGCGCCTCAAAGAGATGTCTGCACCAACTGACGGGGTCCGTAAGGACCAATGCCTGCTGGGGTTGCGCTTGCGGGTTTGTCCGAAAGGGATATCGCGGCCCCGGCACACTGGCAACGGAAGGAACACGGGTGGGTTTTAGTCAGTAAAAGTCTCACACTCCCTTTCGCTCCGCCCAGAGCGGGAGGAGTCATTTGATGATTTCCCAACCAAAAAAAAAAAAAAAAACTATGAAACTGCAGTTTATTTTTATAACAGACTCTATGTCGCGTTTTTCGCGTCGATGTCTGCCACCCTGTATACTGTTTTTAATATATATAATAATATGCTAGTTACATAGTGTGTTAAAAACATACTACAACTCATTTTATACCATAGAAAAATATCACCAAGATACCTCTAAAAAAAATCCTTATCCTAGCTATAAGTTTTCTAAAGAAATATAACATGACATCACACTTTGTTTCCTCAAAGGGTTTAGGTAGAGGTGGCCTGCCTATAGTACGCACACTTTTCGCCAGTTATGTTTAAGTCCTTTGTCATCAACCGGGCACAAATCCAGGCTCCGGGCTACCACTGAAAATTCCAGATGAAAAACCCAATAACACTTCGCCCGACCTGGGAATCGAACCAAGGACCTCCTGCTCAGCAGTAGCGCTTGCCACCACTAGACTAAACAAATATAATAAAATACAATCTCGGAAATAATTCTAGATCCCGCGACATCGCGCGATTTTCCCATACGTACTCGGCTCGCAGGATATTAAAATTCGACTTGTAATAAATTCGAAGCTCGCATGAAATCTCACCACTTCAATATTATAAATGTCAAAGATATTGAAGATGTTTGGAAGTTTGTAACTTAATCACGGATAAACGGCTGAACGGATTGGGATGACATTTTGCATGCTAGATCAGGCAAATTCATAGTTTAGTTCTAAGTAAGTATAAACAACAATTTTAGTTGGTCCGGAGGAAGGTGATGGCATTCGTGATACAGGGTAATCCTAAGTACGAGTGCCAAAGCACTCCTTTGACACCTTTTTTTTTTTTTTTTTGCGGATGGGAAGTCATCAAATGACTTCTCCCGCTCTGGGTGGAGCGAGAGGGTGGGTGTGTCAGACTTTTACTGACTAAAACCCACCCGTGTTCCTTCCGTTGCCTGTGTGCCGGGGCCGCGATATCCCTTTCGGACAAACCCGCAACCCCAGCAGGCGTTGGTCCTTACGGACCCCGTCAGTTGGTGCTGACATCCCTTTGAGGCGCGCGTGGAACACAACGCGCCATCGACCCGGGCCTGGTGCTTATCGGACGGCGAGCTGCCCATTGCCCACCGTCCGCTTCATCCTGAACAGGAACCTCCCGAAACAACCGTGTCCGGTGAGGACCTGCGTCAGCCGGAAGGTGAGGACGCCGTGACGCCTCTCTAGCCACTCCTCAAAGAGGGGATCAGAGGGGGATAAGAGATGTTTTAGCTTTGTTATCAGTTTATTACTGAGTGATGTAATATACAGGGTGGCAGGGACATCTACGAGAAAACTGTTACCATGGATTCAGTACTTACATGATTCTGAACCCGGGGCGTCGAAATTCTTCGTCGTTTATTTAAAAAAAAACTGCTGTTTCATAGAAAAGTGCAATACATACGCGGTGAAAAAACAAATGCTGTTATGTATTTATTTTTTTAAATAACCGACGAAAAATGTCAACGCCTGGGGGTTCAGAATCATGTACTGAATCCATGGTTAAAGTTTTCGCGTCGATGTCCCTGCCACCCTGTATATTACATCACTCAGTAATAAACTGATAACAAAGCTAAAACATCTCTTATCAGCACCCCTACTAAATCCTATTACAAGTTCTCCCCAGCTACTTCTCCCTAGTACAGGTATATGTTCCAAGGTCACATATTACCGAGCTCCGGAGGTAAATCTTTAATTAATTAAACTTCTACCGCTAATCTGTATCGACGAACTGAAATCTAGAAGCCATTTATAATTTTGCACCTTCGATATTATGTGGGGATTAGTTATTAATTAGGTGTCTGTATACAAGTTGTTTTTTTTTTAAATGAGAACACTAGCTTTTGCTCGCGACTTCGTCCGCATAGAAGTCGAAAATGGTTCTAACAGGATTTTTTATTGGTTTTTTACGTTATTAATTTTGTTATAACATATAAATTATTATGTTAAAATGTTTGAATACTTATAAAATATAACAAAACATAAATGACAAAATTTTAAAAATCCTTGTGGCCTGAGTCTTGTTATTGGACCTAAACACGTAGTAGACGGCCCCACGGATCCGCCATTTTCGTATGTTCATCCTTCTGCCAAACACCCTGTATTTTATGAACACGGAGCTCGGCCTTCGATCTGTTGAAAGTTACACGGGGGTATTATCTTTTTACAACGAAATCGAAATACTATACCTCCCGCAACATTTCTTTGTAAACAATATTTTTTGTTTTTCCTTCGGGTGCTAGAAACACCAGGCTACTCTGTGCGCTTACTCTGGAGCATGCCACATACAACTGACCGTGGGACAAGCAGCTTTCCCTCAAGTCTACTCCCGCTTTATTAAGAGTTTGACCTTGAGCTTTGTTTATGGTCATTGCGAAGCAGACTCTGATGGGAAACTGCACTCTCTTGTATTCGAAGTGGTAATTTGATGGTGTTAGGGGAATCCTAGGAATAAATACAGACCTCTGTAAAGCTTACAAACCTTCAAATGCGGTACTAATATGTATAGTACTAGTAGTAGTAATCAAAGAATCAACTGGAATGTTTTTTAAGCTATTGCATAGCTTCTATCGCGGGCCTTGAGCGTGGAGACCGAATCCAGAAATTCCGTAACGAAAATAACCTAACACCCCCATAGAGTGAAATTTTAAGATGCGCGCGCATCACTGTGACACAAATTGCATAAGTTGATAAAAAATGGTATGCAATAGCTTTACCGCGGCAGTCTCCGAGTGCCACACGTCTTTTTTTTTTCGTTCAATATAATTCGACAGTCACGATTATATATGTAAAGAACCCTTAAGTGAAATATTAAAAATATCATCATCATTCATCATTTTAGCCGAAACACGTCCACTGTTGGACGAAGGCCTCCCCCAAATGGGGGGGGGGGTTTGCCATAATCGCCACGCTTGGCAGGCGGGTTGGCGATCGCAGTATGGTGTTAAAATACATAGAGAACGCTGCTGCCCATTCTCTAGCAAGTCCATTAGTCGCCTTTTACGACACACGGGAAGAAATGGGATGGTACTATTCTTTACGTCCGGTACCACACGAACAATAATAAAAATTAATAAAAAAATATAAAAACATTTAATTCAGATTATTTTTGTTCATAAAAACGAATATGACAACGTCGCATTTTGTTAGCTTTAAATATGAATGATTGGTTCGAATAAAAATAATTTACTCGTACTTATCAATTAAACTTAGATACACATAACGAGAGTCTAGTGGTAAGTTATCTTATAAAAAATATAAAAATTATACGAGTATGCTAGTTGATTCTTTGACATGGTCTCATTATACCCTAGAGTTATGGGATATCAAAATGAAAACGTTGTATATTGAGTACCAAAACTGCATTGATATGCAAGTCGAGAGTATTGAATTAGACAGAAGTTTCTTCTGTATTTTTTCAGTCAATCCATTCAAAGAACCAGAGTCCAGAACAGCTGTTCACCACCAATCGATAGATTGTCTTATCGAAAATGACACATTTTCAATTAATAATTAGCCTAGCCCCCGACAGCATAGCCCATAGCTATCGGAAGATTGGCGATCTTCTATTTGATTTAACCTGAGAAAATTTTCGGATTTTAGATTTGTGAACAGGCTTTAGAGGACTCTTTTGATAAAATTGACTGTTCTATTCGGCACGCGGTATCGAACGGTTGTGAACGGTCTGAAAAAGGTTCTGATTAAAGGCTCTGACGCATATCGTTGCATGCGCTACTACTGAGCATGAGGTCCTGGGTTCGATTCCCAGGTCGGGCAGTGTTCAGGGTTTTTCTATCAGGAATTTCTCAGTAGCAGCCCGGAGTCTGACTTCTAAAACTTTATTTTTTTAATTAACTTTTTACTTACCTATTTTTATTTACCCTTGAGCTCTGAGCATCGCAACGATGCTAACAAATAAAAATAATCACAATATTACATCATAAACACCAATCACCTGTACCGATGACGTAACAACTAACTCCACACGTAACAACTATCTGACGTAAACGTGACGTGGACGTGACGTGAACGTGACGGACACGACACGTGTAAGCGTGACGCGTGATGCGTGACTCGTGAGAAGGGTCGCTAGTGTTGACGACATGGGATATGTTAGGGAGGGAAAGTGTTACTGTTTCATTATTCGTGAAAGAATGTTTTAGTGGAAGTGTGGAAAGTTATGTTATAGTAAGTTAGGAGCTTATATAGAGATAGAAGAAGTGCTGAATCTAAATTAAAAATTCAAAAGTCATTTATTCAAACTAGGCTGAAAATCAGCACTTTTCGAACGTTAAAATTACATAAGACAGTCCCCCAAAACGCCCACCCTTCACCACTTCCTAGTGCATTCGCTGGGAAGAAGAAATGGGGCAACAAACTCCCTTGCAGCACAGCTGTCTGTTCAGTTAGAATAAAAATGATTCTATAGAATAGTATGCAAAATAAATTCCATTACGCAACACAAAACATAATTTAAATTATTAGCCATATGTCAGCTAGCACACGCTAATATACCAACCAAAATCATCGAGAACTATACTCAGGCAGAAATAAAAACTAAACGTAAACAGAACTTAATATCTAAATAAAAGCCTCCAGGCATAAAGGGCGTGCCCGCTTACATATAGCTATATATAGCTGTAACTGGAAGATAAATGATAAACTGGGACTATCGAGGTAAAATAAATAAACAGTTAATTACTAATAACAACCAAAACCAACGAACGAATGATTTTCAAGGTTAATCCATTGCTTCAATATTTAAAAAAAATTGTCTGCTTAACAACGTAAAAACGCAATGAATGTTGTTGAACTGTCAAAATGAAACGCATTGCTACTATTAGTGTGTTAGTTAATAACCCGCTAGTTCTTGGTTTGGTTGGTTTTGGTCGGTTATTTAAAAAAAAATCTGCTGTTCCATACATTTTGACCGCGTAGATATTGCACTTTTCTATGAAAAAGCAGTTGTTCATCATCGGCATCAGCATCTTTGTGATTTGAAATTCGATGAAACGAAAAAGCGACAGTAAAAAGAGAAAGACACATAAATTCATAAGATTTAACGTGGGAGAAAATGAGATAGGAAGCATTATACAGTGTTTCTTATATTCGTGGTTCTCTTTGTGCTCTGCTTCGTACCCCCACCACTCGTGTTTACCAAGGCATAGTGGGAGTTTGCTTCGGCCTCAGCGTTGTACGTTTGTTAATACGTGCTTTTGCGCGCATGCGTAGTACAAAGATTGAGAAAAGGCATCACAACAACCGTGGTGAAATTTTTGAAGGTTTCACTTCTACCACCTGTGAATTGCACACATGTTTTTTTTTTTTTTACCCACGATATATTTCTACGCAGGGGTATTCAGAATCATGTACTGAATCCATGGTATCAGTTTTCGCGTCGTTATCCCTGCCATGCTGTATAGATCAGGCCTCAAAAGTAATTAAGCACGCTACAATTATATTCTAACATACACTACCACGTAGGTAACAATAACAAAAACCTTTTTAACCCGAAAAAGGCTACACCCAGACAAACTGTCCCCTGCCAGGAACATAAATATCTACACGAAACGGCTCAGCATTCACTGCCAAACTTCCACTGTGGCTATTTTAATGAGGGGTTACTTACCCCTGTCGTGGAAGAGACAAGACACAGAAAGTCCACTTTGTAAAATGCTGGAAAAGTTACAAACAGAGACATATTAACAGTTTCCCGGACACTGAACTAGACACCACTGAAGTTTTATCTATAGGTGTTTAGTGTCCCGGAAAGTGTCTTTTTGAAATGTCGGTAAACAGTGCTCACTCAGATGTCTCGCTGATGGTGGCGCGTATGTTGGATCATTTAGCTCCCTTCAAAATGGTTGAGCTGAATGGTGCTAATCCATGTGTCATGTTCGTGAACGGGCGCCGTCAGTTGGGACAGGTCAACTCTTAGCTGCCTTGGCTGATTAAAATTTTTGAATTGTTCTTTGTTTTATATTTATATTACGGACGCTTCTAACGTGCACGTCTTTCTACATTGTTCTCACATGTTTAATTTCAACATGAATGATGTAACAAATACTTTGTAACAATTTATTTAAAAGAGTGTCCGTGGAGTTTCTTGCCCGTTCTTCTCCATAGGTACCTACCTACTACGCTTTGGAATGGGCAACTAGCTTCATATTTCTGACTGACCGATTCCTTGACAATTCAAAAGTGCCTGTAAATGGTTTAATTGAAATAAATGCTTTGAGTTTGATTTTGAGTTTGAGTAAATTATTGAACAAAACATTTACTGACACTAAACCATTATTAGACAAAGTGGACAGCCCCTTTATTGAGCACTGGGTACGGAGGCACGTGCCAACATGTGTGTTGGGTCACGTCATTATCAGTTGCTTTAGTTTGTAAAAGTTTACTAACACAGTTTTTAATTCATTGTTATTAAAACTTTATGGATTCCGGACTACAGAAATAAAGAACACGAGTACATTATCATAAGTATTATTAGAAAATCGAACGACAATATTTTTTTAATATAACTATTCTAAATTCACAGATGGGCTGACATAATGTAGGACCACTCATTAATAAGTAATGATATTGATTCACTGATTATTGTTTTGTTTCTCAAATTACGCTTTACCTTATTTAATGTTTTATAAATGCCGTCTTACATAAATAATTAATTTAAGCACTTGCCATATTGTTATAAATAATTCAATATTCAGATTAATGTATTTAACTTACTAAGGTAAAACGGTGCATAAATTATAGTTTCCGTTAACAGATGGCGCTTGATGCTCCGTACTACTTTACCGTAGTGCCTATTAACAGAAATGCTAGTCAGTTATCGTTCAGCTTTTGAAGTGTAAAGTGCTCCAGGTGGAAGTATTAAAATATATTTGATTTATTATACCTCGAGTGTTTTATTTAAAACAGTAAGTCTATTATTAGATTTTGGACGCGCCTGCGCCTGCGCTGAGGTCGAAAATTATCCCACGGGAACATACTACGGAGATAAAAAGTCTTAACCCATGTCATGGTCTACCTGACTTCCAATTTCCAACGAAATCCGTGAAAAGGTAACAAATAGAGAGACAGGAGTTACTTTTGCATTCATAATTTTAGTATCGAAGTATGGATGTAGCTTCTTCCCAGCTAATGCACTAGGAAGTGGTGAAGGGTGGCCGTTTTGGGGGACTGACTGTCTTATGTAATTTTGACGTTCGAAAAGTGCTGATTCTCAACCTAGTTTGAATAAATGACTTTTGAATTTTGAATTTTGAAGCGTCGTTGTCTGAAATGGGCTTTCTGTATATATATACTTTGTGTTGTGTAATCCCTTAGTCCAGGTGCACGTCGCACTTTTATTGTCTCCCTGAGTTTTAAGAAGATGTTATGAAAGGTAACAAAGGTAAATATTACATAATCTTGTTTGACAACATGAATATGTATTCGAAATTGGGGTTCGTTAGATTTGTGTACATATTTGTCTTTTTTTGTGTAGGGTATTAGGGATTCTTTATGTATGCTTGTGGTGAATTAGGGATGCGATGCATTATCTTTTCATATGACATTATTATTGTATCTATGTTTAACAAATTATTAAAAAAATACGTATATTATGACTTATAGGCAACCTTACTATTGTTGTTACCTTTGTTTATAAAGTTATTTTAATATTTTGCTTTGTTGAATTTAGAAGCCTTATCCGATTTGTCGGCGCAACAGCGGTGCGACATCAGCATGCTCGCATGCCGAAAACTTACGCACATGTCGGTAAAAAATTATCAGAGCCGCTTGTGCCGTCGCGAAATAATGTCGTCTTCGAGTTCGAGCAATGAAGATATTTAGCTTGTTACGCGTCCGGCTCGGCGGAATGGAGAGCGGCCACTAGACAATGGACATGCATGACGACACGTGTCCTGTACCGCGCCACTCCCGCGCATAATTTTCTGATCAGGAACGCTCAGTTGAATTATAGGCGCTCAGTAAGCTTTCGGTACCGCGTATACCGAGCATGCTGATGTCGCACCGCTGGTCATATAAAAAAAGGCTCTTCTAGTCTGAAATCACCAACCCTTCTTGAGCAAGCGTGGTGATCAATGCTCGTGCCTTCTCTATTTGAGAAGGGGCTTTTGCTGTGGGAAAATAATTGGCTGGTATATCTGGCTAGCCTTTGCCCCACTATGTTGGCGTCGGCTTCTAGTCCAACCAGATACAGCTGAATACCAGTATTTTACATTGAGCAACTGCCTATCTGACCTCCACAACCCAGTAACTGGGTAACACGATACCCCTTGGGAAGACTGGTTGTCAGACTTTTGGGCTTCTGATGACCCGTAAAAACTGTGATCTACAGGCAGGACCATCGGCTTAACGTGCTTTCCGAGGCACGGAGGGGTCTTGGTAAGTAACCATAATCACCCATCCACGGACCAACCCCGGCAAGCGTAGCTTAACCTGATGGATCCACCCGTGCGGCTATTATTACTTAGCCACGAGCTCCGTAATAATTGAAAGAAAAGAAAAAAAAAGTATTATAATATATATAGTAGTATTGTATATAATATATATATATATATATATATATTATTATAGTATTGTAATTGGCTGGTATTATTATGTAAAATACTTAATTTTCAGCAGCATTCGGTTAGAAAACAAAATAATTGTGAAAAGGGATTAGATGATGATGATTTTCAAACTACCCTCAACAAGACCTATCAAACCGAGCATAAACCCAAGTTTATAATAAAGTAGAAAGTAAACGAAGCGGTTCAACCGACATTATTACAAAAGATTTCAATCATGCGCTAGTGTAAACTCGGGCACGTGACTTTCAAGCGAACGGCTATAGTTTATTGGAAATCTTTATTATATCAATATGTTTTATGTGAAAGTGTTTCGTGTAATGAAACAGAAGTGGCATGTCATTGGGGATTAGTCCGCGGTCTTTGATATACTTTCAGAGCACGTTTTAAATTAGGTCCTTATTATGTGCAGAGATACGATGGGACTGATATACACTATGCGTATATGCCCCTATAAACAAATAAAAGGAAAATAATATTACATACATGTATACATGTCGAATTGATAACCCTCCTTTTTTTGAAGTCGGTAAAAAAGGTTCCAGTCTAACCGGATGTACTGTAGCTCTTCATTGTATTTCACACACCTTTTTATTTTTATATTTTATTATATTTATTTGTCTGTATCTATCTATCCGTGACATCACTGCGGGCCCTATCAGAATACCAGTGCTGCGACATTTTTATTTATTTTTAAATGTCGCGGCATCATGCTGAGATAGGAGCCTTTTGGCCTCGTACAGGACTTCCTTCTTAAAAAATTTAATGTTACTTAGTTTTTTATTTATTTAATGTTTTTTTAGTTTAATATGTGATTTCCTGTGTGAGTCACAATAAATACTTTTTCTTTCTTTCTTTCAATACTAGTATTTTACATCGAGCGACCTCGATTGCCTATCTGATCTACACAACCCAGTTACTGGGTAACACGATACCCCTAGACTAAGACTGGTTGTCACACTTTTGGACTTCTGACTACCCGTAGCGCCTGTCAAAGATCTACTAAAGAAAACCGTGACCAACGGCTGAACGTTCTCTCCGGCATGAAGGGATTTCGATATGTGATGGATGGTCCCTATCCACGAACCGACCGTGCAAGCGCAGCTTAACATTCGATCGACCCGAGCGGCTGTTATAATGTAGCCACGAGACCCAAACACCAAGAAGTCACAGAACCTCAAAAACCTAACCTCCGACACAATTACCAACAGTTACCGACATCAAAAGCACCATAAAAAAGTAAACGAACAAACTTTCATATTTATTTTCACCCTTTTCGCCCCCAAAAAGAACCAAAAACCACATTTATACAGGATGGTGGTAGTAAAATATTCAACAAAAGCCCAAAACCGCACCCTGTTTACCTGGGGGTTCCGCGAACGTCATAATTAAAAAAAAATAACAGGTTAAGGTAAAATAATGCTGTAATTTTGTTTTAGAAAGCTCTGGGAGCTTTTTGCTGGTGATTATGAATGTTCTGGCTTTAATGGAAATTTGAGAGCTTACAGTAAATTTAAAAAGTGTGTAACATGTAGAAACAAATCTAATTCTCAATTTTTTGACAATGGCGTTCAGTTTAGAGCAACTTTTTGTAAAGGTGTGAAATAAGTAAGCAAGCCTTTTTTTATGGAAAGCGGTTACTTCTTGCAAATCTTAAGAAAAGTGAAATTAGAGATTTGATAAGGACCGACCATAAACCCAACGTTGAGTTTCATGAGAGTTCACTTTCATGGGCATTCGAATCATTAAAACCAGGTTAACTTACAGTGGCAATACCTTTCATTTTTACATTTCAACAACATCCATTGCGTAATTTACGTGTACGTTGTTGAGCAGACGAATTTTCAAACATATGAAGCAATGGATTAGCAATTGCCCCCAAAAACATTTGGATTATGATTGAGTGTGTTAAGCAATTACGGTGCAGAACACAACAATGCTGCTTGGCGGCGGGAGGCGCAGGAGCAAGGCATGTTGGTGGTCAATCACTGCACAAATTCTTTTAAAAGAACCTCTAACGACGCTTATTTGCCGATATCCAAGAAGTGAATCTATACGTATTTATCTACCTATTGGTCCTCCAGACCGAATTTCGACTATGGAGACCAGTCTCAGCGGAGGGAGACCAGCCTTCGGCAGGGACAGGTGCACTCTCTCTTCCCTCACTCTCACAGTCCGATGGGACGGCAATCCGACACGACCGGAGAGAGATCAGGCGCAGGATCAACGGCTTAACGTACTTTCCGAGGCACGGGAGTATCACACGGCCAACTTCCAAACTCTGGGCTGTTACTAAGACATTCTGAAAATCGAGCCCAGGACCCCAGGCTCAACAGTCGCGCTTGCGACCACGATATCAACGGGGCAGAAGTACCTACCTACGTAGATAACATAGCCACATATTACGCCAATAAACCAAAACTTCACCCCATAAAACCACACATAAGGAATCCGTTGCAACTAACAACCCTTCGGTGCGCTTACACGGGCGACTAAAATTGCGACACTCTTGGCAATTATGATGAACTATGACGCCACGGGTGGCTCTATAGAGCGCCTTGTCGTGGAGGGCACTAGACGACCACGTGGACGCTCACCCATGAGATGGACTGACCAAATCAAATCCGCAGTGGGCGAACCCGTGTATGAGTGCACTAAAACCACCAAAAATCGGAGTAGATGGCGAGAAATCGTGAGGCGAATCACATTAGCCCCTGGACAAGAAACTACATGAAGACCACGACCGCTCTGTCAAGAGTGCCACGAAGAAGAAGAAGAAGAAGATGACGTCACGGCAACATCGACCAATTTATTGCGATGCCAATATTGTAGATCGTTGTTCGAGATTCCGCCACACCGTATTGGGCGAGGCAAGCTTAGCCTCGCTCAATATGACTGTGGACGTCTCCCGGATTTTTTTAAACTTATTCTAATATATATTTTTTCTTTCTCTTTCATTCAGCATTTTTGGTTTCCGTATACTGTAAGCTTATTTTGTATTTTTAAATAAATAAAAATGGTGATGATGTCATTGAGCGATATGAAGAATTAATAAAGTAGACTGCTCCACTACCTCCAGCAACTGTTGCCGGCAACAATTCCTAAAACGGTTGCCCGTGTAACCATCAGTTTTACACGTGGCACTAACATTACCACAGAACCGCGAATCCTTAACGGCAGAACAATACTTCCTACATATGACGCAGTTCAAAGAGAGGGTAGTATAATATTTTTATGGCCGGCACGTGGAGCGTGAAGGGACTTTTTATTTACTGGCTAAGTTATAAAGGGTGATTCTATTCTTAACTTCAGAATTTTTCAAAGGCAGTTTTTCAGAAGGTCATTTTAACTTCACCCATATCAACCACCATTGATCATGTAAGATTTGAATGAACTACGGTCGCAATAGAAATGCAGCTCAATTTTAAAACACCGTTACATTTTTGCGGTTTCTGTCAGCCATGGAATCCAATTCATTAATACAACTTAAGGCGAGTTCACCTTTCTATGGTTATTTTTTATCATGAATAAAGTTTTTAATAAATTAAGCTATGAAAAAAATAACATCACTCGATTGAAAATCTTCTCATTTAAGGACTAAGATAAAAGCGAACAGCTTCCTCTTCAAACACCGATGGAAAGAGATTCGATACTCTTAACGTCTGCGATCAGACATCAATCGCGCTCAATGTTTGCTAAGTAGATTCGTATCTACCCTCCTTTTAATAACGTGCTGAACATCGTTTATTATCTGTCTTTAAGAGGTATGTGCGCGCTTAATATACTTTTAAATGTGATGGGAATCGAGAGACTGGAGCAGATTGAATTTAGCTTTTGATTTTTGTAGGTAAATTAAATTTTACTTTTGGTTTGAGAGTTTAATATGAGAATGTATGTGATTTCAAAGAAAAATTATCAGGGCCGTTTGACCCTTAAACAACCAAAACCAGGGTAAGAAAAATAATATAAAATAAATAATGGCGAAAGATTTGGTAAAGGAGAATTTAGTACTAGACGGACGAGGACTTACTGGTTCTTAGTTAGGTAAGTTAGTTGAAAGAAGAAGGAAAGAAAATACGTTTATTTGCAGTAAACCTGACGCAAAGAAAGAAGTTGAGATAAGGATGCTGAGTTTCTAGAAAAAGACTGCGCAAAACGATCCAAGAAACATATAAAAAACTTTAACAACATCCTAAAGAAATCCAAATAATATATCTCTAGATATATTTGTCCACTTCGATCAGTTATCAGGATCAAATTCACAATTCACACTCACCTCCTACAATTTAGAGAAAAACCGCCCAAAATCTCCGAGATGTCTTCGCACAACATAACCCTGGCACGAAACCGATTCCATAAAAATATTTACTGACGAAAAATAAATCGAAACAAGCCGAACAAACCATCCTTTGACTCGTAACCTCCAATATGTGAGAAGGACATTAATCTAGGGAATTAAGGATGCCACTTACTGATAGCTATCTGGCTAAATCTTTCGACGGATCTGACTGAATTTTTTTCGCGTTTTCGGCTATGGCTGGCTTAGCTTGTCAGGTATTACTACAGTTGTATTATCTAGCATACTAGCATCGGACTGAACAGTTGCCTTCAACGAATTACTCTTCATCATTAAACTGGTGGAGTTTACCAAAAAGTATATTAAGTATATAGTACGGGGCCCTGCTGGGGTCGCGGGTTTGTCTGAAAGGGATATCGCGGCCCCAGCACATAGGCAACGGAAGGAACACGGGTGGGTTTTAGTCAGTAAAAGTCTGACACTCCCTCTCGCTCTGCCCAGAGCGGGAGGAGCCATTTGATGATTTCCCACCCAAAAAAAAAAAGAAAAAACGTATAGTACGGGGCAGTAACACGGGTGGGTTTTAGTCAGTAAGAGTCTGACACGCTCTGTCCTTCCGCCCAGAGCGGGAGAAGTTATTTGATAAATTTACCACCCAAAAAAAAATATAGTGCCAAAATCGTAACGAAAGTGACCAAAGGCTGATTTTCGGCAAAAACATATGTCTATTGCAACTGCAATATATCTAAGATATCTTCAAGAAGCAATAATCACAATCTTTTCCATCAATGCAATGGTGCTGCTGCAGAAATTGGTTTAAAGGACCTACGTTTATACTATAACTTAGCTGTAAGAACTATTACAGAGGTAGGAAGCTTTACTTTTTTTTTTTCATATTCCAAGTATAATACCTTATTTAGGTAGAGATTCCTCGTAGTTCTGGTATATGATCCAGTTTACGATGCTATAACTATTGTATTATCAAGTTATGAGTCTGCTATCTTTAAGTTCAACCACAGTGAAATACAGATGGGACACTGCAGTTTAGGTATGAAGCTACAAGTACGCGGGGGGCCCGTCTTGTTGGGCCAATTCAGTGAGTATAACGTAGTCGGAAGATCTAAGAGTCACGCGATAGAAAGAGAGGCAACTTCTTGGTGAATAAATCAATCTGCCTAGCCTTTTCCCAACTATGTTGGGGTCGGCTTCCAGTCTAACCGGATGCAGCTGAATACCAGTATTTTACATGGAGCGGCTGCCTATCTTACCTCCACAACCTAGCAACTGGGTAATACGATACCCCTTGGTAAGACTGGTTGTCAGAGTTTCGGGTTTCTGACGACCCGTAACGACTGTCAAAGATCCAGGAATGACAGCCGGGACCAACGGATTAACCTGCTTTCCGTGGCACGGAGGAGTCTCGGTATGTAAAGATGGTCACCCGTCCACAGACCAACCCCGGCAAGCGTAGCTTAACCTGATGGATCGACCCGTGCGGCAGTTATTATTCAGCCACGAGCTCCTCTCTTCTAGGTGAATAAAACTATAGTTAAATTGGCGTTGTGCGACCTGAATTGCAGTTTATTGTGTCGTAGCAACACTCGCTTTTTATTTAAATGATTTTGTGTCCAATCTGTATTAATCTGTGGTTCAACTTGATATTGCAGGACGTAGAATTCATATGGAACGTTATTTTAATATCCAAAAGCTATGAGTTTCCTAACTGGATATTATATTACGTTTTATATTATGCAGCGGCTTTCAGTTTGAAGACTATATACGCTATTGGAACTAAAATAGCATGACTTAAGTTCGATCTTTTTCTTTTCGTGTGGTGAGTGACTAACCTGGTGTCAGAGAGCCGCCCATTGGCCTCTGACTTGGCGTCACATGCCGTCGAGAAATATCTCTTAGGAATGCCGGTTTCCTCACGATGTTTTCCTTCACCGTTTTTTAAGCAAGTGATAGTTATACACTACCGATGCCACCGGTCACCGAATTCTCGGTAAAAGCGTTCTTTTGTTGCCGCCATACTGGCATAGTTCAATCAATTACTAAAATCAAATGACCTGATTCGAAGTTACTTACGTTATCAATAAATCCATGAGCTATGTAAAAATTACTAGTCATGAATTTATCATTAAGATATCAAAAAAATTATGTAATGACAGCAATGCTGTGAAGGACTTTTCATTCTTAAAATCTCCATATGTCAGTAAACCCAAATCAAATCTGGCTGCCATCCCCGAGCCCGTCACGATCGCAATGTTTGGCGACCTACGATTGAAATCTACCCTCCATTTAATAAGCTGTGGAGCGAATCCGTTCATGTTCGGCAAACATGCTGTCTCGCTCGCACGGTCCTCAAATGTGACTTGTTGCCATCGATCGTATCTACAGGAACTCTTTTTAGGATGTAATGAGATTGAGTTTAAGGGTTGTTTATTTGGGAGTTCTGATTTGAGAGTACCTACAAGGTTTGATCTAGTAATGTGTTTGAGGATTGGAATTTGAAGCCCCGAAAAAATAAGTGTTTTTAATAGATTAGAGTATGTCAGTAATAGAATTGAATCTGCTCCAACAGCATTTATTTTGGAATGCCGTGAAATTCAATGGCAACATTAAGACGGTAGGCTATGAAAAAAGTGTAATCCAACATGAACAGTTAACTGGTAATAATAAAAGATGAATTCATCATCATCATCATTTTCCTGCCCTTGAACATACCACATTACTTGGAATCGGCGAAACACGATCGTAAAACGAAGAATTAAGAAGAACAAAAAAATATGGGACCCAGCATCAAAACCGACTTTTAATGATTTTATACTAAAGATCACGTCTAAACGAGTAGTTTTAATGATTTGGAAAAAATATATGTCAAATTAGAGCATTTTCTTTATAACTTAATATAAGAATATTTTAGATTATATTGATATTCCATAGGTAAATTAATTTGTAAAGTTATGTCTAACGCGGATAAAAAACTGAGAATCTCGCAAAATCTATCAAGAGTATTTTTATGAAACCTTCACCAATAAAAAGATAATGTAATAATTGATCTATAGTATACGTGTTTTATTAAAATACGTTTTGTTTTATGTATATTGAATTAATAATGCGACTAATTTGGGGCAGCGCTCCTTGATGGGCGAATCCTAGTGGCTGGACGTATGAGGCGTTGCATGAACTGTAGTACTGAACTGAAGTACAGAACACGCAAGCTAACCACTAAGGTTACAAATCTCGGTCAGGAGAAGCAAGGTCATTCGCTATCTAAGTTACGAAGCACTAAAACCACCAAGAGAACAGAAAACCTTGCAAAAGAAAAAGTACAAGAAGAACATAAAATAGTCAAAGAAACTTCTCTTTACCTTCACTTGAAGGAAACTTCAAGCCTTACTGAGATTAATTACACGCCACGTGCAGCAGTGGGAATGTTTTAAGGTCAGATCAGTGTGGAAACTAGTGGGTAGAAATAACTTATTTCGCTGAACTAAGCTAAAAATTACTTGCTCATTGCAGCTATATTGTTCGTTGAGGATGAAGACATTGTTCCCGTGGGTGTTGTTAATGAGATAATTGCTAGTGGATGCACAGAATCTTTGTGAAATGCATTGCAGTGTAATAAAAGCATAGTGCAATCATTAATCTATTGTCTGTTTCATATAGAATTAACGATTGTTAATAATAGTGAACAGATAGAACCGATGGCCGATGTGTCGAAACGTTCTGGAGTGGCGGCCGCGTAACGAAAGACGTAGCGTTGGAAGGCGTCGCACAAGGTGGGCTGATGACTTCGTGAGGGCCGCAGGAATCCGCTGGACGCGGGAAATACAGAACCGGTCGAAGTGACGGTGCTTGGGGGAGGCCTATGTGCAGTAGTGGACGTCTTTCCGCTGAAATGATGATGATGATGATGAAGATGAAGAGCTCGTGGCTAAGTAACAACAGCCGCACTGGTCGATCCATCAGGTTAAGCTACGCTTGCCGGGGTAGGTCAGTGGATGGGTGACCATCTTAACATACCGAGAATCCTCCGTGCCTCGGAGAGCACGTTAAGCCGTTGGTCCCGGCTGTCATTCGTGGATCTTTGACAGTCGTTACGGGTCGTCAGAAGCCCGAAAGTCTGACACCAGTCTTACCAAGGGGTATCGTATTACCCAGTTACTGGGTTGTGGAGGTCAGATAGGCAGTCGCTCCATGAAAAATACTGGTATTCAGCTGCATCCGGTTAGACTGGAAGCTGACCCCAACATAGTTGGGAAAAGGCTAGGCAGATTGATTAATGATGATGAAGATAAAGACAGTCATGATTTGACCTGAGATGCTGTTAGCAATGATAAAATTGCCAATGAAATAAATGTGTATAGGGAAATTGTAACACAGTCAAAGATGAAAGATATCTGCCTCAAAGACAGTATCTAACAAACGTCAGTACGATATACACAATTCCAAGAACCGCAAACACAGGAGCGGAACAGGAAATCCTAGACTCCGTGCACAAGACTTAATTCAACTGAACATGTTCAAACAATTCTCAAATTACCCGACACTGAACACCGGAAATACCCTCCGTTAGCTCATGACACATCCATCCATATATTATAGAATCGGTTCACTTTCGCCGCGACCGCTGAAGCGTGCGGACGCGTCGGGGCGTTGCATCATTCACGCACGCGATTTCCTGATTAAAAAACAATCAGACGTAACTGGTAATGATTTTGAATCGGAAAAGATTGCATGTCCAGTTTGGTTTTACGGAAATATAGGGAACAATGTAACAAGTGGTTGTGGGTACGAATTATATCGTGTGAACTATGTTAGCGGTAAACTAACATCAAGTTGAAGCATATTTCTCGCATTATAAGTTTGTAAACGTGCACTAATATAAACGCCTTGCTTGGCAGACATATGTATTTAGTGCTCTTAATGTTTTACGGGAGGGTCTGTCCCTTGAAGAATACATACTCAGCTACTCTGAGGTTAAAGTTATTCAGAAGCGTGTGTCACGTATTTACATACCCATAATGCTAAGTACTTGTTTTGGATGTTAATAAAACCTGGTACATACCTGTAACAAATAAAATAAAACATTAATTTAATTAGGCCTACGGAGAAAGAGATTGGGATGTATAGTACACCTTTTTTTTTGGTTGGGAAATTATCAAATAACTTGTCCCGCTGTGGACGGAGCGGGAGGGCGTGTCACAGTCTAACTGACTAAAACCCACCAGTGTTCCTTCAGTTGCCTGTACGTTTCCAAGGGCCACGGTATCCCTTTCGGATTTTCCCGCGACCCCGGCAGGCATCTGTCCTAGCGGAACTCGTCAGTTGTGCTGACATCTGTTTGAGGCGCGCATGGAACACAACGCGCCGTCAACCCGGGCCTGGTCCTTATCGGACGGCGAGCTACTCATTGCTTACCGTACGCAACCCCGCGCCTACAGTGGCCGGAAGTCAGCTTGTGACTTCCAACGCCCGGGGCGTCTCCTGCGGCGACTAGGGGCGCAAGGGCGTGCTTGAATCTCCCTCGCGCGCTCCGCCTCCTCCTTCGCGAGCATAACTGCTTCGCAGAAGGAGGTGACGGCTTCCCATGCACTCTCGCTCCGGACCATGGCCTGAACCAGGGCCGGACGCGAGAGATCGCCGCCGCCGATCGCCTTCGTGAGGCGGTGCTCCGCCCAACCTCGTAATAGCTTTAACACCCGATGGTTAAATGCCACTTGCACGTCTTAAGACGGCAAGATCTAATTGTCTATGTAACACTTACATATTTGTCAACTTAGTGAACTATCAGTTAAATGAAAATTGAAATCAAAAGCGGTAAAGCAATTAGCGAGCTCGACCATACGTCTGTACCTAAACCTGGAAATACACATGCCTGTAACTTGCACAAAAGTATGCGAGGAGCTTGTATGCCATTGAGCCATAACAACTTCTGATTGATGAATGTCACGCATGCAAGCTACTTGTTTATCATTGTGCCAGTTACATGCATGTCTATTCCGCGCCTAAAGCCCTTTGTACACGGTTTCTTCGCGTGTTAATCAAGCCGTAGAACAATCGTGTGAACTTGTATATGATACGGTTTAATGGCATACGGCGACGGCGCCGTGCCGTAGTGCCGCCGTGTCAACAAACTTACATAGTGATGCATACAATACTGACAACCGTGCCTAATCTGAGATTCGCAATTTATTTGCCACTTAGACAAACATCAACTTTATGTAAGTGTAAATAAAGTTGGTTTTTAGACCGACTAGTACTGTTAAAAGAGTCATCAAAAATATGAAGTGGTAGCGTAAACTGAACCTTACGTGTAGGCATTACAGTTGTTTTTCCAAAAACTCATCTTTGTTTACATGTTTGGCAGCGAACGTTGCGAACGCGATTACACACGGCGAATAAACTGTAGTTTTTCACGGCAAGAAAATCGTGTGAGTACAAAGGGCCTAACGGTTCTTTCTTGCTTTTTCGTGTGGTTAGTGACTAACCTGGTTTCAGAGTTTTCATGCCGCCCATGGGCCTAGAGGACTTGGCTTCACATGCCGTCGAGAAATATTCTCTTTCAGGCATGTCGGTTTCCTTACGCTGTTTTCCTTCACCGTGTTTGAAGCAAGTGATAATTATACAATACGCATATGAATCCGAAAAGTCAGAGGTCCCTGAGAGGGCCTTGGGTTCGAACTCGAGACCTATGACTTGGCAGTCCGACGGTCATACCACTAGGCTATCACTGCTGCTAACAGTTAAAACGTCGTCATTTAAAATTACGTCTAATAATAATTAAAATAACAGTTTCATATAAACAAAGAAATGTTAATAACAAAAGCGCGTAATTAATCATTGACGGCGGCTGTGCTAATCAAAATATTAATTTAATTTTAACCGAACATCATTATCGGTTACCGCTAAAATAATTGGAAAAACCGCAAAGCGCTGCTGAAATTATACGTAGATTGATGGTAGATTGCTAATTTCTATAAATGAATTAGATTTGGCATGGCCATTGTATAAAATTGATGGCTTTTTGGTACGTAATGGAATGGTTCATTTAATTTGGTTTGGTTGTCAGGGAAATTGGTATGGTTTCAATCAATCTGCCTAGCCTTTTCCCAACTATGTTGGGGTCGGCTTCCAGTCTAACCGGATGCAGCTGAATACCAGTATTTCACATGGAGCGACTGCCTATCTGACCTCCACAATCCAGTAAAGTAAAGGGTAACATGAAATGGTAAGACTGGTTGTCAGACTTTCGGGCTTCTGACGACAAGTCACGACTGTCAAAGCTCCACTAATGACAGCCAAAGGACCAATGGCTTAACATGCTTAAAGATGGTCACCCATCCACGGAACAACCCCGGCAAGCGTAGCTTAACCTAATGGAGCGACCCGTGCGGCTGTTATTACTTAGCCAAGAGCTCCTAAAATTGGATATTGGTAAGGTTTACAGACATTTTTTAAAGGAAACCTTGCTAAAGGTACCTACTTCTGCGAACGTAAATATTTACTTAGAAGATTTCCTATCACAGTGTAGCAGCTAATTGCTTTAAGTTCCAGTATATCCATCAAAACAATCACAGCGAGTGTATGTTCCTTCAGTATCTGATAAAAAACACAAACAAATGGATCATAAAATGTACCTGTGGATGCCAATTTAAGATCCGTGCCGACTAGCGCGACGCGATACCGGTTATAGCGTCGTGCAGACCGGCGCGACGCGACTCTAACAAAACAGTTTCTAAGAAAGAATATTACCTGTGTGTCGCGCTGGTCTGCACGAGCCTTTAATTTATGCCAATAATTAGAGTGTGTTACTAATTCCCCCTTGAGTCAGTGATTGAGTAAGAATTTACACAGAACAGCCATTGATATTAAAATTGCGTCTATTTTCCAGAACACTGTACTATAAATTGCCAAATCATCACAAAATAGAAAAAATTAGACATTTTAGCACTATTTATACAAAAGAGTGATGGAAGAGGTGAGTGTAAACGCCGGAAGGGGACGCCCTAGACGTAGGTACATAATTATGTATAGTGACTTTTTAAGTGATGTTCCACAGAAAGGTCAGGTGCGTACTCACAACCGGCGTGCGGGTATGAACGGAAACGAGGCAAAAGGAGTATGTAAGGGTTTTAGCAGGTCGCGTTCTGTACTTTCTGCCCACCCCCGTGGGAAAAAAGCGTGAGTTTATGAATGTGTAACTCATACAAAAATTTAAAAAAAAACACTAAAAAGTAAAAAACTAATTTAATTTCGGAAGTCGTTTTTTGCCACCGACTTTGTAGTGTTTTTTTTTTTTTGTAAAAAGTTTTTATTTTTCACTTTTTTTTTTTGCAAATTCGAATATCACTACCTGCTATGTAAATAACAGTGTCAGGAAGTTATCATCATATAATCCACATAAAACTAAGTGGGAAAAATACGTATTATTGAAGCTTACTCAAAAACTATCCAAGCAAAGTAAATAAAATTTATATGGGACCAACTTGAGAGCATAATACCCTTTGATACAAAATAAGAATTTTCAAAATCGGTCCACAATTGACGGAGAAATCGGTGGATATAAAAAAAAAAACATACATACGCTCCGAACATAGAACTATTCATTTCAATCCGCGCCGCTCCCCGGTAATATTTCCATAATAAGGCAACGAGTACATTATACGGTTTATTTTAAAACTAGGTCGCCACTGAATGTCTGATAGGCTGTTGTGAATATGTTTTATTGTACTACTGCTGTGGTTTGTAGTCTGTGGTTACAAAGTTTTTGCTTCACGTATTAATATAATAATAATAATTATGATCTCAGATGAAAGAATTGTTCATTATTTACTTTGTCTATGTAACAATATAGATTTATTTAATAGGATATTAAAAGGAGTTTATTAAGACTTGTTTTTTTTACATTTATAGTAGTTTTATTTCGAAAAAATAAAAGTAAATACAAGGTACAGAAAGAGGTGTATAACTTCAATAAAATAAAAAATATTGAACCACCTGCACCGGTATCCCAGCTTTGAAATGTTGAACACCGGAATGATAAATTATTCTTATTCTTATTAATATTTAGCCTGACTGCCGCAGACTTTGCCACATAAAACCGTTTACACGGTTTGAATTTTTTATTTAAGCGAACTTTTTATTTAAACTGTTGTTATGATTTTGTAGGTATAAACAAACCACGTTTATACCTACAAAATCATAACAACAGTTTAAATAAAAAGTTCGCTATCGCGACAACAGCGGTTGGTTATCTATCACAACTTCAACACTTTTATTATCTACGATGTGATTTCAGCGCTCCAAGACGCTCCAAAATGGCGCATTTTATTACATTTTTAACGAAGCAATACATATTCTGAGCTTGACAAATTAGAATGGATCTTCTTATCGTGTTATTTATACGTGAGTTTTGGAATTCAAACCTACTTTAATAATGTTTCAGTTTATCGTTTTCAAATGGCATAGTATCATAAATAAGTCAATCAAAAAACCGTAACATATCATGCAAAAATCCGTAACGTAGGACGGTTGACTGTACTATCGAAATCTGATCATTATGGATATTATTAGTCTATTATTCTAGGTACATCATCTTGACATATAATTATATAATTAAAGTAAATAAAACATTTTAAAAGGGTAACTGAAGAGTTCCTCGCCCATTCTTCTCCGAAAATACCTTTTGAAGGGGCAACTAGAATCAATTCTATTTTCTTGTAAATTTTGACATTCAAAAGTGTCTTTTATGTGCCTATTAGAAATCAATTATTTAACATGGCTTTAAAGTCGGTTCATTTAGGAAATGGCTCGTATTTCTACCATATCAGATCTATCCATGTAAAATACTACATAACATACGTACCTAAAACAAGTTTCATTCATTTAAACAATCGTACTTTCCCCACCTGTGACATCTAAAGTTTAGTAAAAACTCCCGCTGTAACATTGTAACGCTGCAATCTGTCATCGCCTTATTGTACTCTGTGGCATGATTAAGCGTGATTTTAGCGCTCCCAAGACGCGCGTTGCGTTCTGTAGCGCCATTTTATTATTTTATAATGTAATTTATTACATTTTATTAATGAAAATTTGTATTAATTTTCTGTCTGTAATTTTACTGCGGTGAATAGAATTTAGATGACCAAGTTTAACAATTTTTTATTAGCCTGTAAGTGTCCCACTGCGAGGGCCTCTCTCGTCTCGTACAGAAGGCGAACGATCGCTACTCTCGCTCACTGCTTGTTGAACAAAAAAAGACAAAGGAACTTCGAGTACAAGGATCTTTCTTAAGAGCGTTTATCCAAAAAATTGGCAACGTCGCAAATAGCTGTCAAATATTTACCTGTTTTGATGAATTTGGCAATATTACTGTATGGAAATATGAAATGTGACTAACTAGTGAACTCTATTCTATTTCTAATATCTATTTGCGACCTTGCCCACTTTCAGAATAAACGCTCTTATGGGCTTTTCCTAGGATTTCAGGCAGATACGGCATACAGATCGGTTACTCATAACATATAGATATTTTATTTTATTTTTTTATTCAAACGGAACAACAAACAGCTACAATATAAAACATAGAAACAAGAAATTCATAAAAAAAAATAGACAATATTGCAGCCCACAACGCAGTTCACAGATTATCTACAGGATACAAACAATGAATATAATCGCTAGGGGGTAAAATACATATACATTTTTGTTTATTTTTCTTAACTAACGTGTTTAATATATGTAGTATAAATCCATATAAATCTTAAGAAATTGTGCACAAAAAACAAGGTAATATTATTTGTAAGAAAGCACCTTAAGTATAAGACTTTTGAACGTATAGGGAGCACAAACAAAAATGTCTATATGCTCAAAAGTCCCATTATAGGAATCGACCATTCTGCGAACAGGCGAACGCAAACCAGAATTGGACTTGCAAGTACCCACTGAAAATAATGTGCCAGCGCGCACCTTTCGCTTGTATACCGTCCTAGGAACTGCATAGCAAACCATGTTGGACAGTTCAATGCAGTCAAATTTATGTCTTACAATATTATATAAATTCATGGCTTCTAAGAACTTACGCCTATTTTCAAGTGTTGCGAAAAATACAATAAATAATAATAATAAATAATATAATGCAAAAAATAATTATCTGCAGCATATGTGCAGTATTTTGCAGCAGTCAATTATTGCTGGACAAAGACCTCTCCAATAGCTTGGCCATGAACTCCATCCCATACTTGAATTCATATTCTCAATACCGTAAATATCAAAAATACTTAGCATAGCAGCCTATACTGTTCCCAGTGTTGGGCCACCGGCCTCCTCTCTGTGAGAGAGAGTGGGCTGTAATCTACCACGCGGGCCCAGTGCGGTAGATTTCACATGTCTTCGAATTTTTGGTTCTAGCACATGCCGTTTTCTTCACGATGTTTTCCTTCACCGTTTTGAGAGCAGTGGTGATGAAATTAATTAAACAAAGTAAAGCGCCTGTCACGGTTCGAACCTACGCCCTAAAACTCGTAAGTCGCCAACACCGGGCCACAACTGCTCAGACTTATACAAAACAATAGGTAAGGTAGGTTTCCGTGATCGACTTTTTGTTTCCTCACGATGTTTTCCTTCACCGATTTGCAACAATACTTATGTCCGTTTTCAACTTCACTAAGTGACATAATAAAATGCACTATTGAATTCTCAACTCTCAGCGCTACGCCGAGCGTTGAAAATCCAACAGTGCACTATTATTTAGGGATTCATTTAAGATTCACTTAGTGGAGGTGAAAATGGGCATTAATCTTTTAAAATACCTATCACATGAAGTACCTCAGATTCGAAACAAAAGCCATGATTAACATTTATCAAACAAATTAAAAGTGTTTTATTACGATTATTCAATAAAACACAGTGAATGAGGATAAAACGCGGTAAATATAATATCTTTATCATGAACTTCAGAGTGAAATATAAATTAATTAGCTTCGAGATATTGAAAGAGGGAAATATCATGAAAAATGCGAGTAAATAGATATTTATTTGGTAGGCCAAAGAGAAAATATTTCAGAATTATTAAAATATTCTTAAAGGTTAGATGTGGAAGTGCGAATTTCACCAATGAGAACGCGATCAGCACATCTAAGCCGGGTTCAAGAGCTGTCAGTGTCAATATTTCAAAGAAAATAATGACACTGACAGCTCTTAAACGTGGATAATGTGCTGATCAAGTTCAGTTTTTTTGTAAAAATTCGCCCTAAGTATGTACGAACTAGCAACGAGCATCATGGGATAAGATTCCTAGTATGCGCTTGCACAGGCAGTTTTATTGCTTAATTCTTAAAAATATTTGTCAAATATTTTATGTTGAAATAATGGTCAAATATTATGACTGCCTCGTTCACCTAGTGGTCGCAAGCGCTACTACTGACCGTGAAGTCATGGGTCCGATTCCCAAGTCGGGCAAAGTTTTATTGGGCTTTTCCATCTGGAACACAGGTGTTAGGTTATGTTATAACACACAACAAATTCATTGACACGTAATTTTAAAAACAAGCAAATTGAAACCCACTGCAATTTTATCTCAGCACTTTATCGCTAGATCAAATTCAGTTCGCGACTTGGAGTGCTTATCGTAAAATATTCCGCCTGTCGTGGTCTCGACCAGCAGGACAGATGTCTGCCAAATAAACTGCTAGGGAGTGCTATCGATTGCGGGACTTGAACCGAATACACTCAAGTGGATAGGGTACAGTGTTGTGAGGGAGTGTTTAGGGGATTTTGAATTGAAATTCTACTTTTACCTTTTTTTTTGTGTCCTGTTGGACTGGAAGCCGACATCAACATAGTTGGGAAAATGCTAGACAGATAATGATGATCCCAGTCTTTCACCTAGCAACAGAGCAACGGATCAACGTCTTTTTTTACATAGAGATAGTTTATGGGCCAGATATTGACATAGACCTGCATTTTTTAGGGTTCCGTACCTCAAAAGGAAAAAACGGAACCCTTATAGGATCACTTCGTTGTCCGTCAGTCAGTATGTCAATACCCATTTTCTCAGGAACGCGTGGAGGTATCAAATCGAACTATTATTTCCTTGGAGCTCTAAAAAAATGAAGCTTCAAGTCAACGCAATAAAAAAATACGGCCAATTATGTGACATATTTTGATACTCGCAAAAAATCAAAACCAGGTTACTCCCCGTTCACCTAGAATCATGAAATTTGACAGGAAGCAAGGTCTCACAGCACAAGTAAAGGAAAAAGTCCGCAAATTGTAAATTTTTTTGTTTTATCTCATATTTTTTTTCGGTTACAAACTTGTGCACCATGTCTTTATCGTCCATAATACTATATTAGTCGTCATATACGTATAGACCTGCTTTTTATCTCGAACAAAAGCACTTGAAGCCCTAACTGAGCTAGTTGAAGTGTTGGCAAACCAACAGTCAGATGGGGAAGGATGACCTACAAAGGACTGAGATAAGACTTGGATGAGATTAGCACAGACTAGGAAAACATGCCACAAAGAGGAGGAGTCTTATACATATAATATATGTTTATTATGAGACGATTATAATCATTGGGAGCCTTGTTGATTATAATGAAGCGACATCTATCTATATATGAAATTAATCCCAATTTCCCTTGGTCACGCCGTAACTTGCGAACGGCTGCACCAAATGGAATAATATTTTTTTTGTTCTGTTCGTTATTCTCAGTACCAGGCAGGTTTAGGTAGGGTATGTAAGTAAGTAGGTAGGTAGGTAGGGAAGGTAGGTAAGGAAGAAAGAGTAGGTATGTAACGTAGAGTAGGTAGGTAGGGTAGGGTAGGGTAGGTAGGTTAGGGTAAGTAGCCGTAGATAAGTACTAAGTGCTACGAAGATATTTCCAACATATTCTGTTATTTTCCACGAGGAAGGAAGCAATAACTTCGCATTGAGATCTCAAATGTTTATTTAGTTTGGCCATATAAATTTATAATGGTAGAGCTATTGAAATACTATGGGAGAACAGTATGATTTATTGTTACTTCATTTGATTTAGGACGAGGGAAGAACATTTAGCATAGATATTGCATTATTCAGTACACTGTAGCGAGGTAATTTTGGTTAGAATGGAAGCTGGGATAGGCTCACACCTTGTTATATCGAATTTTATTACATAACTGGCTTCTTCTTCTATTCGTGTGGTTAGTGAATAACTTTGTGTCAGAGTTTTAAAGCCGCCCATGGGCCTCTGACTTAGCTTCACATGTCGTCGAGAAATATCTCTCAGGCATGCCGGTTTCCTGCTGGGGTTGCGGGTTTGTCTGAAAGGGATATCGCGGCCCCGGCACACAGGCAACGGAAGGAACACGGGTGGGTTTTAGTCAGTAAAATTCTGACACTCCCTCTCGCTCCGCCCAGAGCGGGAGGAGTCATTTGATGATTTCCCACCCAAAAAAAAAAAAAGGCATGCGGTTTCCTCACAATGTTTTCCTTCACCAATTTTGAAGCAAGTGATACTTATACAATACGTATATGAATCCGAAAAGTCAGAGGAGCGTGTCTTGGGTTGGAACTCGAGATTTATGACTTGGCAGTCTGACAGTCACACCACTAGGCTATCACTGCTCATAACTGGCGAATCGTGGGTTTACTAACCCCTTCGAGATCTTTCGTATTTACGAGTATCTGCTGATATTTGAGGTTATCGATACGAGTAATAGAAAGTTTTTTTTTTTTTTTTTTTCACTTAATATGTTGTATCGTACTTTGTATGCGACTGTACCTGAAGAGGTCCTGTAGCTTGCTTGAATACATTGAATTTATTGAATAATGACAAATTTTTCGTACGAAAATCGTAATAGCGTTATTTGGAAAAATACTTAATTACAAAACTTGAGAAAAAGGCAGAAATAAAAACACTTTACATTGTTAAGCTAAGGTGTAAAGTTTCATGATAAATGTTGATGTCGTGGCCAGATCTTAGAATTGGCCATATCGTTTAAACGTCAACGTTTAATGAATGGCAGTCGACGTATGGCCATATCATTAATGTAGGGTTTCCATGGTGTAAGAGGTGTAGTAAAAATTGCCAAGTAACTGCGACCAACTTGGAAGTAGCGCTCGCCGGCCACTGCCGCGGCACCGCTCGCTCGGCTCGCGCG
This sequence comes from Agrochola macilenta, assembly GCA_916701695.1. Lineage (NCBI taxonomy): Eukaryota > Metazoa > Arthropoda > Insecta > Lepidoptera > Noctuidae > Agrochola > Agrochola macilenta. The sequence goes on along the minus strand of OU753578.1, from coordinate 13,578,988 downwards.
TTGGTTACAGTTCTAACCTAACCTAACCCATTTGGTCGGGGTGCCACATAAACGGCGTACTTAAATTTTTTTAAACTAATTTTTTTGTGCTATATTGCATTTCACGCCGCCGCTGCAGCGGACGGCGAGCGCTGCTTCCAAGTGAAATGAAATGAAATGAAATTGTTTATTCTGTAAATAGGATATAGGAATCACTTTTACACGTCATATTAAAAAAAAAAAAAAAAAACTAGATGAGTTCGGCGTTTCCTATCCGACTACTCTGAGAAGAAAGGCCGAAACAAACTCAGAGGTCACAGTCTCTTTTAAAGTCCAGACATAATCTTGGTCAAGCCATATGAGGACCATGTAGATTAGTGTCTGAAATGGTCTTTTGAGAAAAGAACCACACAGATTTGAGTGGACCTGTCCAGTCAGTGCAAGCATTTGTCAGTAATCGTGGAGCTCAACTCAGAACATAAGGAGCTCAACTCGACGAACAATACCAAAGAAAGGACATTTGCGTAGGCCGCATAAACTACTCAAACCGTCAGACCATTATTAAAACTATCTGAGAAAGGAAATAAAAAAATAAGTAGAGAAAAAAAAAAAAAAAAAAAAAACCACATAGTCCTCACAATAGGTCATTAAAAAATATAATACTTTACAAAGTAATCATGTCATTTTGAATGTAATATTCAATAATTTGAATATGATATGAAGTTGCTGTTCATATCGTTAAACGTTGAGTATTCAATGATCTGGCCAGGCCACATCATGATGTGACCAGTGGTCAATATTCATTTCATGAAATTATACATATTAAAATCTGGCCACGACATAGACACAAATAAGAAATTCCTTATGGAAAGCCTTAATAATACTTTGTCCGACCTGCGGATCTCACTCTCAAAAGTCGAGCTTAGCCTTGGCGAGTTATACCCCAGCACGCTTAGCATGGCCACAATAGAAACGGGTTTTGTCGACGGAAGAATAGACAAAATGACAGATAGTGATAGTTTACCTGTCATTTTATCTATTCTTCCGTCGCCGTAGAAAATCCGTTTCTATGGTTGTCGAGCTACGTGTGCAGGTCAAGAAATGTTATAGGGTTTTCTTTAGCCATTTCTTAGGACGAGCCCGGAGTCTGTATTCTTGCCAAGTTGTGTTACAGTGACGACTTAACCACCCTATTTCATAGAAACGATCAAATACCTTGTCGCTAATTACTCCTACAGTCCTAATTAACGCAATCAAAACTTAATTAACCACTAAACTACCTACATATGTAGTGTTTCGTAATACCTATGTAATTATTTCTGAGGGCTTAATCAAGACGGTAATCAGTAAATCTGTTGTATAATCCAGTAGCGGAGGGCTAAGGGGGCTAAGGGGCTTAAGCCCCTTAGCCCCCTTAGCCCCCCCCAAACGCATCTGAGTTCTTCTGTGACAAATCTTAAAGTGAACCCGATATTATTCTTATTAGCAAGTATAATAAATAATACTTTAATTTAATACTAATAAGAATATTTTAATTTACTTTACTTTCTTCTTTGTGTAACAATACTTTTTTTTTACAGTGACTAAAACCCACTCGAGCTCGTGGCTAAGTAACAACAGCTGCACTGGTCGACTCATCAGGTTAAGCTACGGGGCTGCCGAGGTTGGTCAGTGGATGGGTGACCATCTTTACATACCGAGAATCCTCAGTGCCTCGGAAAGCACGTTAAGCCGTTGGTCCCGGCTGTCATTCGTGAACCTTTGACAGTCGTTACGAGTCGTCAGAAGCCCGAAAGTCTGACACCAGTCTTACTAAGGGGTATCGTATTACCCAGTTACTGGGTTGTGGAGGTCAGATAGGCAGTCTTTCCATGTAAAATACTGGTATTCAGCTACATCCCGTTAGACTGGAAGCCGATCCCAACATAGTTGGGAAAAGGCTAGGCAGATTGAGTGACTAAAACCCACCGGTGTTCCTTCAGTTGACTTTTCGTTGCCAGGGGCCACGGTATCCCTATCGCACTTTCCCACATCCCCGGCAGGCACCGGTCCTAGCGGACCCCGTCAGTAGTGCTGACATCTCTTTGAGGCGCACGTGGAACACAACGGGCCGTCGGCGTCGACCCGGGAAATAAATATAATATACGAGTATCTAGAAAATGTATTTCTTATTTGTCTTATTTCGTCATTGTTATTATTCATACTTTTTGCATAGCAATACTAAAGAGTTGTTGTAAGACAATGACAGCACGGATGTCAATTGGTAGAGATGACAAAATGACATAGAAAACACATTAAGCTTCATTTTAATTAACCGACCTTCCAAAAAGGAGGAGGTTATATGTTCGACGCGTATATGTATGTCCGCCGATTTCTCCGCAATTGTGGACCGATTTTGAAAATTCTTTTTTTGTTTGAAAGGGTATGCTCCCGGATTGGTCCCATATAAATTTGATTAACTTTGCTGGGATAGTTTTTGAGTAAGCTTCAATAATACGTATATTTTCCACTTAGTATATGTGGATGATATGATGATAACTTCCTCTGACTGTTATTTACATAGCAGGTAGTGGTATTCGAATTTGTGTGGGGTAGGTACCTACCACAACGAAAAAACGAAAATTTAAAACCAAAGACACCGACTTCCGAAATTATAGTTATTTATCACTTTGTAGTGTTTTTTTACGGAAGTCGGTTGTTTTTTTTTGTAAAAAGCTTTTATTTAAAGAGGCTTTCAGAACCAAAGGTATAAATATCGCCAGTTGGGTAATAGGCGAAAAACCATATTCAAACCTCAATTTCTGAGATTTTCCTTATATGTTCCTCAAATCTCAGACACGAGGATAAAACGCAGAATCATGTACTTATCCAGTTCCTTTTATCCTCCTATCCTCATAATATAAAGCATGGAATCCATTCCGACTCGCTCTACGTAAATATAAAATGGTGACATCAAAGACTATCAATTTCACAGTTATTAACGCCGTAGGAATCACACTCGTCCGTATCGGGGAGTTTAAAAATAGTATCGATATGAAAAATGGAGGTCTATTTTGTATGTGCGACCGGTTTTTGTAAAGCGAGAGAGATCTTAAACGTTTGTGTGTGTTTTAATTAAGACTGTGTTTACGGATAGGTTTTCATTTCTAAATTAATAATAAAAATAAAAAATATAATTAATACGTTTTTGTTCAAAATTACGGTTTTCTACCTGCACTCTACTTTAAAACTTCGTCCTCTATTAATTAGCATCAGAAACCATTATAAAATATTCTATCGCAAAAATATTCGAAACCATCATAACTAAACCACACAGCAACCAAAACAAGCTATAATTAACTAGTTTCGCATATCAACATCCGACGCCCTCGCATGACACATGTCAAATTTGACACTTGACAGCTGTCAAAATTGACAAGCCGCACCGGACCTCGGTGGTATTTTTGGAAGCAATTGTTTTAAAATGCTTTTAAGAAATACTAGATGGAATAGCCACATCCTCTCAGATTCTTAGAAAGTTTTGATTCATTGTTTTGTGAGGCAATGTGACTGGAATTTTTGAAGGTGACACATTTAAATATACGTGAAATAAGAATGATATTTGTCATATTTCCATTCTTCCGCGTTCCGAGTTTAAAATATGTTACGAGTCGAGAGACTCGAGAGTTAACATTGCTTACTTTCACGTTTTTACGGTTTATCAACAATGTAAATGTTGTTTACTCCTAGATGGTGCTACTGGTCATCATTTGACTTCTGGCTTTCATTTGATATAGAAAAAGGTTTATTTGTCACACAAAAAGATAATAACTCGTAAAAAAAAAAAAAACAACACTAACATAGAACAGAAATAGTCGACAGCTGCACGTCGAGACTGTGACAAGAAGACTTCCGCTCAGCATGATGCTGTGCTATGGGGGAACCCACAGCAAAGCACTGTTTTCAAGTGGTAACCCAAATATAAAGATGCCCTAGCTGTCAAAGATGAAGCTGTAGAAGATGACCTCTCCCAAAAACCAATGATCTCTTACAACCAAAAACATATAAATATAAAGTAATCAGAACATACCAATTCAAACTCCAGAAACCAATTACAAATTTAAATCGTGATACTATACGTATTCTTCCAATTTGCCTGCAAAGATACACTTGGTCTCCCAACCAATAGATCGATGAAAAGGTAAATTATTCCAACTTCGTATCTCCAATCAGACATAAACTTTGAACAGGCAAGTTTTAACAAGTTCCCGTTATCTGGAGGTATAAGGGAATGTTTTCACTGTTATGACAGTTTTTTATTTAATACTAGATAACCCGGTGAACTACGTACCATGTGAACAAAATTTAGATTTTTTCGATTTTTCGGCTCTTCCTTCGGAATTTTCCTAATTTTCTTTTTTCTTAAACCACCCCATTATTGAGCACAGTATAAATATCGTCAGTATGGAAATGTTGAAATTATTACCTAATACTACCATTTTTAACAAGATCGCGGCAGCTACTCGTCTCGACACAGTAACCGCAACTGACAG